>OX031068.1:4342500-4942500 GCA_943736015.1 Tridacna crocea | reverse complement strand
GTCCCTTTGGTAACTTGATTTAACTCTTTACTAAATGACAAAATTGTAGGCTGTTCCAAATTGAAAGCATTTGCAGACGACAGAATAAATGTGACTGAAAAATTAAAATTTGGTTTGGGATGGATACAAAAAACATTGTTGGAAAAGCAGAAAACACATTTTCACCTTTTCCCACAATGTTTTCAAAAGGCTTCTTACTCAGAGTCATTAAAAGTCGGGATTGTGTGGTAAAGAGTTAAGCCACACCCAACTGAGGTAGAAAGGGCCAACTTTCAAACCTTTAACTGTTTTGATGGCACTTTATAACTGTAGGAAGACACTTAAATGTACTTCAAAGACATTGATGTATCCCAAACTATTGTTTATTCAATCAGTTAATGCCTTCTTCATGTGTACCACAAAATTCCTATACATTTGTATTAACCCATTACCACACAATCCCTACTTTTGACGCCCCTGAGAAAGAACACTTTAGAAAACAATGTGGAAAAAAAGAGAAAATGCTGGTAACCAGCATTTTCTCCTTTTTCCACAATGTTTTCTACCCTTTCCAAATCAAATTTCGATTCTTCGGTCACATTTATTTTGTCGTCTGCAAATGCTCTCAGTTTGAACCAGTCTAAAATTTTGTCGTGTGGTAAAGAGTTAATAACAAACCTGCATAATTCACATGTTTGCGTATGAATGACTGCTTTTCTGCAATTTAACATGAGAGGTGGAGGGAGGGAGAGAGGGAGAGTGTGTGTGTAGAAACATTATCTAACCTGTAACAAATGATAATACACAAAAATTGTTTGCTTAAAAAAATGACCTCTATGCAGGTTCAATAAAGAGAGTCATTCTGACAACCTCTTCAATTGACCAGCAATACTGTCTTTTGAATTATGATCAAATAAAAAAGTGCCTTATTAATAACAAGAGGGCCATGATGGCCCTGTATCGCTCCACTGGCTTTTTAACCCTTTACCACACAAATTGAAGTGTTCATGACCATGAAAAAGAGGGCCTTCAAAAACAATGAACACTGCCAGGCAATACAAGTAGATTAATTCATTGGCATGAAAGGTAAAATCCTTGGAAAAATAAGCTGAATGATAGAAACCTTACTCTGAATTTATTATTCACCTCATGTGAGCATAACTATTAGCATCAAAATGAATCACACTCCTTGAAAACAGAATATTTTCTATCAAAAAAACTTGATGTCTAGCACCAATCATGTATCAAAGCAGTTTGATAATCAAGGGAAGTAAATAGTACCAAACTTTATCTTTCATAAAGAGAGTTATTTCCCTTGATTAAGGTTTAAATTGAAGTGACTATATTTGAAGCCCATGTTAAACTTGTGATCCCTGAATGGAGGCAATTTTGACCCCAGACCTACAATATGAAACTAGAATGTGTGTTTATAAACAAGAAGATTTTTTAATCTTGCCCAATAAAAAGCCTTGTAAAACAAGTTTGCTCAATAAAAGGCCCTCTAAAATATGTGACCCATGAGACAGGTTTATCAAGTTTTCACTGTAAAAGCCAATGTAAAACTTGTGACCCCTGGGGTGGGGTCAAACTTGACCCCCAAAGTTAAAATTTGGGCCCTCTTGGTAGAGGCCCATAAGATAAAGCTACACGCAAAATTTGGTAGCCCTAGGCTTTATGGCTATGTACGAGTAGATTATTAAAGTTTCCCTATATAAGCCCATGTAAAACTTGTGACCGCCTGTGACAGGGCTAAATTTGGCCCAAGGGCTATAATTTGGGCACCCTTTGGTAGAGACCCCCCTAGATAAAGCTACATGCAAAATTTGATAGCCCTAGCCCTTACAGCTAGGTATGAGTAGATTATTAAAGTTTCCCTATATAAGCCCATGTAAAATTTGTTACCCCCGGGGCGGGGCCAAATTTGACCCTAGAGCTATAATTTGGACACCCTTGATAGAGGTCCACTAGATAAAGCTACATGCCAAATTTGGTAGTCCTAGGCCCTATTGCTAGATGGAAGAAGAATTTTAAAGTTCTCCCTATATAAGCCCATGTAAAACTTGTTACCCCCGGGGCGGGGCCAATTTTGACCCCAGGGCTATAATTTGGACACCGTTGGTAGAGGTTCACTAGATAAAACTACATGCCAAATTTGGTAGCCCTAGGCCCTATGCCTAGGTAGAAGAGGAATTTTAAATTTCTCTCTAAATAAGCCCATGTAAAACTTGTGACCCCCGGGGCGGGCCAATTTTGACCCCAGGGCTATAATTTGAAGGAACTTGGTAGAGGTCCACTAGATAAAGCTACATGCAAAATTTGGTAGCCTTAGGCCTTACGGTTTCAGACAAGAAGATTTTCAAAGATTTTTAAAATTTTTCAGTTTTGTTGCCATGGCAACCAGAGTTTTTGAAGGAATTGAATTCTTTCAAGAAATTCTGAAGAGGACCATGACAGAATCATTTCTGTGAAGTTTCATCAAATTTGGATGGGTAGTTTCAGAGAAGAAGTTTAAAAGAAAAAGTTAACGCACGGACGGACGCACAGACGGACGGACGGACGGACGGACGCACGACGGACAACAGGCCATGACAGAAGCCCGCTGGCCTTCGGCCAGTGGAGCTAAAAACTAGGATACTGATGATAGTATAATAATAAACCTTCATGTACAGGATATATAAGAGGACAGCTTTTAATATTAATTTACAAACCAGACAGGTATACATGTAAGCCAGTGATTTAATCAACTAAATCAACCTCCCCAATCAACCACAGCAATCGACCACTTGTGACCAGTATTGACTGTTTATAACCGGTTCAAGCTGCCAGGCTGGTCAATACTCATATTGACCTGTTCTTTGCCAACCTTGCACACTATATATTAATTAAACCATTGCAAATATGTGCAAAAAATACCTGTTGTAGCATTATGAGCTACTTGAAATTAATATTTATACACTGGTATAACTGTTATTTATTACATCTAATGCATTTTTGAGTGAATCCATTTTCATGGTCTAAAGAAAAGACTTAACCCTTTCCCAAACGACAAATTTTGGACCCTTCCAAACCAAAAGAGTTTGCAGACGACAATATTAGATTTGGAAAAAAAATGGCAGAAAGTTCTCAAAAAGGGTTGAAAACACTGTGGGAAAAGGAAGAAATGCTAGTTACAAGCAATTTTTCCTTTTCCCACAGTGTTTTCAAAACGCTTTTACTGCAGACACGTAAAAACCACGGCTTGTTTGGGAAAGGGTTACAATCATCACACATCATTGAGCAGAAAATAGTCCTTTTGTTTAAATATGTGAATCCAAGCCCATGGTACAACTGAAAGTACTTTTGCAGCCAGAATGGATGAAGATCACACGCAGTGTGACATATTGCCATGCAGAGTAAAAAATGACTTTAACATAACTAAATTAAAACTTTCAAGTTGAATGTACAACTTGCTATTTTGAAGTTAATTCTTTTGGGAAAAATACTTTCTTACAAGGCAGTATGGATCAAAAATCAGACTGCACTTTTGTGCAATATGATCATAATCAACACTGTCTGCAAAAGGTCCTTGAGTAGCACTTATCAGCCTAAGGGTTAATGGCATTGGGTCACTCTATAAAAGTTTAAAAACTCTATAGGCATACTTTCACGCTAAGGTTTGAATTACATAAAACACAGTCACAGTCTTAAATATGGGCTGAGCTGCAGTTCATAATAAGAATTTAAATAAGTAAAAATAGTTATATAACTTTCTTTGTAAATGCACATCTAATTCACAGGATCAGAAATATACCAAAAATGTCAAATCTATATATCTGAAAGAAAGACGTATAGATGCATTTCTGTGCATCCTTTGTCATAAATTATCTACTAACTCGGCATTTTTTTTGCCGAAATGTCACAAAATTAAATTCGAGGTATCAGAGGGACTAAAAATGGAGTTTTACATCTTGAAGACAAATTGGAAGCCTATCTGAGTCCTTTAGGATTCGTGTTCACTGAGAAGGACACGATTTTCCATCAAAAACCTTCAGTTAAATTTGTGTCACGGGTTCGTACTTGATCGGGGCCGTTTGTAAATAAAATATTTCTTACCGTCGATGACAAGAGAGAAATATTGGTTCCAAGCTTTTATGCTACAGGATGCATATAAATCAAACAGTTTTTTATACACTGCACGATCTCCATACTATCAAAAGTTCTGCAAAAATGTTTCAAACAATTCGGAAATATATCGAGAACGTCATACGAGTAGTGGCAACTAGGTTAGGTCGACTTTATGGGTTCTGTATATTCGTTATCGACAGGGCTTTTAATTATTTATGGCCAAATTCTAGCTGGCTTTCTGAACAATGAACAATTTTGTAAACAAGACATGGTTGAAAATGTGATTTTATCGGGGAAAAATTGCCTAATCTCCTTGTTTACATGGCAGCGGACGACACAAGTTGTGAATGAAAGTTCTTGAATGAAAACGAGGGCAGTGTAAATAATGTTCATACGCTACATTTTGAAAAATACAAGAACAAACTTTGTTTTAGTATTTAAAGTAATTTAGATTGACAACTGTTTAGTTTTGGAGAAATTTCGATAAAGAAATCAACCTTAATTTGTATGGTTTGTTCAGGGTCAGAGTTGATCTGATTTGTAGATCTGCGTTATTAGCCTATAAATCAGCCATGCAAAACTGAAAGTAAACGCGCATGCGTCGTTACGGATGATGTATTTGGTTCCTGTCAAAACGATCACAGTAAGCGGATTTGCTATAGCAAATCCGCTAAATAGGAAACATCATACTTAAAGCTATTATGTCAGTGTAAACAGAGACAGACACAAAAATTCAAAGTATTGTAAATAATATGAAAAAAAAATAATACTTAACTTGTTAAAAGGATATGCATTTGTTCCCTTTGGGTTTGTGTTTAACTTTTTACCACACAAGAAAATTTTAGACCTGTTCAAATTGAAAGCAATTGCACACAACAAAATTAATGTGACTTAAAAATAAAAAAATGGTTTTGGAAGGGTACAAAACGTTGTGGGAAAAGGAGAAAATTCTGGTAACCAGCATTTTCTCCTTTTCCCACAATGTTTTCTGAAGGCTTCTTTCTCAGGGTCGTCAAAAGTAGGGATTGTGTGGTAAAAGGGTTAATTAAACACTTAAGTGAGCCATTTCAACAACCCTAAAGAAGATAGCCTTTGAAAACATCAAGAAAAAAGGTGAAGATGCTCGAAAGCAGCATTAAATGCTACTTACTAGCATTTTCTCCTTTTCCAACAATGTTTTGCCAAGCTTTTTTTTTATATTTTTTTTATTAGTCGTGATTGTGGGTAAGGAATTTAACCAAATTTTCTGTCTAGTAGTGTAGAAAAGATTCTTGGGGGAAAGGAGCAAAATTTATGCTGGTCGTTAATAGCCAGAATTGTATGTTACAAAGTTTAACCTATTTGTCTGTCTTTGATGGAGCAGAAAACATTATGTTAAAAAGAGAAAATGCTGGTTGTAATTTTCTTGGAGGTCATTTAAACTCCAGACTATGTGTTAATGGATTAAATGAAAGACCACTTACCAAGGAAGTCTCACAGAGCAGTTTACTGCCTCTCAACAAATTGTCAATTGTCATATGGAAATACATGTATGTGTTTCCGCTGCTCCAGTTTGATATCTTTGTAAATGGATAGTTGGCCAAAATATCCTGCCAATTAAATCATAAACCATAGGATGTAGAAAGGATCCAAACATACAAATGTAAATGAATGGTTGGCAAAAAAATCCTGCGATCAAATCCATAAGTGATTGCTAATAGAAAGAATCTAAACATACAAATGTAGTCAAATCTTGCCTAATGCTAGGCTTGTACCTTAAGATAGCTTATAGAAAGAATCTAAACATGCAAATGTAGTCAAATCTTGTCTAATACTAGACTTGTACTTTTAAGTTTCAAGACTGTCTTTATATTATTATTTTGATTTCCTTTTTCCCACATTTTTTCCAAAGCCTTCTTTACCTGAGACGTTAAAACTGAAGGTTGTGTGGTACAAATTTAACCCTCATCTTACTAAGTAACTAAAACGAAAATTTTCGATTCGATGTAAAAGCCCAAATACCGCCCGCAAAAGGTCAATTAGTCACGCTTAGCAGCCTAGAGGTTAACAGAGATGAGTACTGTATTACCTTCGTTTATGAATGTATCAGGTTCACACCATTCTTGTTGATGGCTATCAGCAGGATTTCGGGGTAGTTGGCCTCTGTAGCTTGCTGTTAAAATAGTAATAACGAAATTCATTACCAGTATATTCATACAGTTTCCAGCTCAAATATATGCACCACACACAGATAAAATCAGACACAATAGAGAAAAATCTGTACCTGCACATTGTCAAATATAACTCTAAATATGGTATGATGACAAATCCTGCATGCAGAATGCATTCAAGTGGGTTTTCCATTTTATTGAACAGACCATAATCGGATTCAAATTTTTTACTGGTTTCAAACAATATTGTCAATTGATGTAGCACTTTTTTTTTCAAAATTTGTAGGTATATAATAAAATGAATATTATGTGCAAGTAACTTTGCTAATACATGTACTTGTTTCTTTCTGTAAAGGTAATGAAAATTTTTAAATCTCACCTGACCTCATGGTATACTTATTGAGTCTCACAACTCGCAACCAAGGTTTACTAAAAGGTACACAACAACAGATTTAGGAAAATTATTTCTCTGCCATTCATAAAAACAAAGTTATTGGCCAATAAACCAGTATTTGTTTTAGAATCTTTTCACTGCTTGCAAATAAAATTGTAAACAAATTCATTCTTTTTTGTTGAAATTGTAGGTATATAATAAAAGGTACATATGTATTATATTGGAGTAACTTTCATAGTGCTTGTAGTTGCTTCCCCTTGCCCAAGAAAACAAATGACATCTCCCTTGATAACCATGGTCCCACAGGGTAACAAACTTTCTCTGCTCATTATGTGTACTGAGAGAATGGTTGTTGTTACTGAATTGTATTTTAACCCTTTCCCATATGGCAGAATTTTAGGCCTATCCAAATTGAAAGCATTTGCAGACAAAAATGTCATCCTGGCTGAAATGATGCAATTTTTCTTCAAAAGACTTCTTCATCAGGGTCGATAAAAGACATTATTGTATGGTAGAGGGTTAAGTCACTTTTAACCCTGAGGATGCAAAGCACAACTGACCTTTTGAGTGCAGTGTAGATCAAGATCAGACTTAGGGTTAACATTATTTTGTCAGAATCAAGGATGAGGGTTAAGATTGTTCTGTCAAATCAAGGATGAGGGTTAACATTATTCTGTCAAATCACGGATGAGGGTTAACATTATTTTGTCAAATCAAGGATGAGGGTTAACATTATTTTGTCAAATCAAGGATGAGGGTTAGCATTGTTCTGTCAAATCATGGAGGTTTACATTATTTTGTCAAATCATTTATGACAGTCGTTTTTGTCAAATCACGGATGAAGGTTAACATCGTTCTGTCAAATCACGGATGAGGGTTAACATTATTTTGTAAAAATTATCGATGACAGTTGTTTTTGTCAAATCACGGATGAGGGTTAACATTATTTTGTAAAAATTATCGATGACTGTTGTTTTTGTCAAATCACGGATGAGGGTTAACATTATTTTGTCAGAATCAAGGATGAGGGTTAGCATTGTTCTGTCAAATCACGGATGAGGGTTAACATTGTTCTGTCAAATCACGGATGAGGGTTAACATTATTTTGTCAGAATCAAGGATGAGGGTTAGCATTGTTCTGTCAAATCACGGATGAGGGTTTACATCATTTTGTCAAATTACGGATGAGGATTAACATTATTTTGTCAAATCACAGGAACAGCTCACTTATTCATGCATGTCCTGCGTTCCACCAGACCTAGTAGTATGTTGTGTCTTACCGAACAACAATCAAAACTAAAAAAACGACTGCTTTGAGTGAGGATTGCATTCATGACCTCAAGATGACAAATCCTTCTCTTTACCACTAATCAACAAGATCCCCTTTTGAAGAGAACCAAATGGCTTTTACAGACTTAACTTATTTTTCCGATGGCAGGTAAAATATTTAATTTTGATAAGAACTTACTTTGATTTCAAAGAAGGCTGATCCAAATGTAGGCCATGTATAGATTACTTTCAGAATCTCTAATTTGGCGTCTTCCTGGCTCAGTCCACTGTCTGCATTGTACTGGTTCACTACACTCTATAATCAATATACACAAACGTGTAATCATTATACACCAACGTGTAATCATTGTACAGAAATGTGTAATCTTTGTACACAAACGTGTAATCATTGTACACAAACGTGTAATCTTTGTACACAAACGTGTAATCATGGTACACAAACGTGCAACTACATGTATAAACAAAAAAAATACACCTTTCACTGAATCCTTTAACAAATAATGTCTTGTTTTACAATCCTGAGAAAGAAAGGTTTTGAAAACATTAAGTGCAAAAGAGAAAATACTGGTAACTTTCATTTTCTCCCTTTCCCACAATGTTTTCTACCCCATCAAAGAAAACCTGCGCCATATTGAAATTGTCGTCTGTAAATGCTTTCATTCTGGATAAGACTAAAATTTTCTTGTCTGGAAACATTTAAGATTTTATCAGACAGTAATGAATAGTGCGGTGTCTAAAATATTTTTCACCATTATTAACTTGTCTGTTTTCAAAGAAAAATTTCGAGGTATTGTCAGAGTCCTGGTGTTATCATCACCTACGTTGTACCTCAAAAACTTTTCACATTTTTTTAATATCTGTGTATTTACTGAGGGTATTTATTTCAGACTTGGACAACTTAACTATCAATAGAGGAACCTATACAATAAGGGCAGGTAAGCATCAAAGTATATATGACACAGTTATGTCCCTTTTTGGTCTTAGATCTTTCACTGAAAATCAAGCGATTGCAGCCGAGTTTTTACATCCACATGTGGTGCTCTTGTCTCAGAGAGCAATTAACAAATGACTACAGTGATACACGATGGATAAAGATTTCAAAGCTCCAGATAGAAGAAGTTATTTTCATGTCAACATTGAAAAAGAAATATTCTGCACTAAACCCTTTAAGAGCTCCAGTCACATCATGGTAGTGACTGACGCACCCATGTGTTTCCTTGCTTTCTCACACCAGTGCTGACAATTTTCTTTCCAAAGCCACTAACTACAGTAACTGTTCTCAAGTGCATCAGAAGAGAGGCAAACAATTGCCAGAAAGACAGTTTGCCTCAAGCGTGTATTGATCCCGCAACCTCCAGATCACGATTTGGGTATGTGCTAACCACTGACCTACCTTGCAGGGCCAACTGGTGACCAACATTTTCACCTTTTTCCAAGTTTTCTTTGATTCCAAAAAGAAATTTCAGTTTTTGAATCACATTTAATTTTTGGTCTGCACATGTGTTCATTTTGGACAGGTGTAAAATTTTGTAATTTGGTAAAGAGTTAATACAAAAACTAATAGAACTTTAATGACTATTTTGAATGACAGCTTACCCTCTTCCAGTCGTCTGGTGACTGGGATTTCACCAAGTCAGCTGGTACAAGTTCTCGTAACATGCGTCTGAAATATACAAATGTGTAATATGTATATCATAATATGCCCAATGTTTTTCTCAACAATCATGCGATCTTTATCTCTTTAGCAAATGACAAAACTTTAGAGTAATCCAATACAGCTCAAAATGTACATGAGAACTATCTTCTGAAAGGGTCACTACTGCGTGGAAAATAGAGAAATGGCAGGTTATAGGCATTTTCTTTTTCTTCCACAATGTTTTTCTACAGCTTTTCTGACTCTCTGTTTGTTTGTATGATGTTTGACATCATTTTCAACATTATTCAGTTATATAACAGCAGCCAGTGCATCTATCCATGCGTTCTCAGTTTTACCAATTCTTCCCATGAGAGTCTTCCCAAGCCACTGGCTGCTTTAACCTTTTACCACTGCCCTTCACAACAAAATTTCAGACCTGTCAGAATTGAAAGCATTTGCAAATGACAGTTTCAATGTGGATATTATCAAATGGTTTTCAAAAGGCTTCTTCCTCAGGGTCGTCAAAAGTCATCATTGTGTGGTAAGGGGTTAATTCTGTTTTAAATCTAAAAACTATGACAATTTATCAACTGCCCGTCCAAAATGAAAATAATGATCTCAAAAGGGCACACAAAACCAATACATGTATTCCTAAATGTTTCACAGTACTATATAACAGTGTACATGCATGCTCAGACCGTACTGTAAAAGCCGTCTGATTTTGATCTAAACTTTCTGAAAAACAATCGCAAATAAACCTGTAATTGGTATCCCATAAGTTTAACAACAGTGTAAGCCCTTGATCACACAATCCCGACTTCGGACAACCCTGAGAGAGAAACCTTTAGTAAACATTGTTGGAAAAGGAGAAAATGCTGGTCACAAGGGCTAACCTTTCCAACAATGTTTTCTACCCTTCAAAACACAAATTTCAAATTTTCAGTCACTTTTATTATGCTCCCTAAAATATTTCGGTGGAGCATATAGTTGCCACGCTGTGCGTACCTGCGATCGTCCGTTCGTCAGTTCATCCGAAGCCATAACTCCACAACCCCTGAACCAAATTTTATGAAACGTCATATCTGAACTCCTTGGAGCAATGCACAAATACCTTTTTCCCGGTTTCTGAATTTGAGGCTGCGTCAAGGGGGCTTCATGTAGAAAATTGTTTTTCACTAATATCTCTTACATCAGTACTCAAAACTTTGTGAAATTTCAAATCTGAACTTTGGAACATTGCCCAGATACCTCTTTCCTGGTTTCTCAATTACAGGCTGTGTCGCGGAAAAAGGAGGCTTCATGTAAAAAATTGTTTTTCTCTTATATCTCCTACATTAGTGCTCAAAAGTTAATGAAATTTCAAATACCTCTTCCCCAGTTTCTAAATTCCAGGCTGCGTCAAAAATCAATTTACAAAATAATTCTGTCTCATATCTCCTACATTACTGCTCAAAATTTCATGAAATTTCGAATTTGAATTATTATTAAAAACTGCCACAAACCACACACCCTCTTTATTTATTCCAATTATACAATATTGTCTTAAGGGAAAAGGGAGCTTAAAGGGGGCTTAGTGGGCTTAGTGTCCTCTACAAGCTTGTGATGGCTATTACTCCAAAAGTATTACAGCTATTAATGTCAAAATTCATAAACAGATAGATCTTATTGATTAATAGAAAATGTAATTTTCCATGTTTCAAGGCGTTTTAGGGGTAAAGGAGGCTTCATGGTAGAGTTAAAGTCAGTTTCTCTCCATTACCTTGCTGGTCAAAATTCCACATTTCAGTTACTGTCCTCCCCAAAAGAATTTTGCTGTCAGTCTTTCAATTCGTTTGTCAACTTAAATATACACTGGGAATATCTATAAGATAGTAATTGCCTTTTCACTTCAATTTTTGGAGGCATGAACAGGTCCTTTTAGGGTAAAAGAAGTGAAACTATATTAATTTCATACATTTTATGACAAACACTTGTTCAGGGAGCATAATCCGTCTCCGACGGCTCTTGTTTAGTCATCTGCAAATGCTTTTGAAAACAAAGCAAATATTTTGTCGTTTGGTAATGAGTTAACCCTTTACTAAAGAAAACTTTTTTAAAACACTGAGGGAAAAGGAGAAATGTTGGTTGCCAGCATTTTCTCCTTCAAATAATATTTTCAACCCAATTTAAAGGAAATCCCAGTTTTGAGCAAGATTTTATTATTATTATTATTATTATTAATTGGTGTTTTATGGCGCATCGACAGCTGTGGTCATTTAGCGCGCATGAAGGTAGTATTTAGAAACAGTAAAATAAAATGTTAATTTGAAAGTCAACATTTTATCATAAAAATCTATCTGTTTTAAGTAATCTAAAATGTTATTCTGTTTTACATGTAAAAATAAGTTTTGCAAACTATCAACATTAAAATGTTTTGACCGTCGAAATTTTTACAGTTTAATAAAACATGTTTTACAGTTAAAGTTTCACTACAGTTTATACATTGTGGTGCTCTCTCATTATTTAAAAGATGCACATGTGAAAACTTTGAGTGTCCCACACAACATTGTTAAAATTACTTGACTTTTTCGGTTACAATAAAATTCATATTTATCATTAAAACTTGGCTTGATCGCTTAAAGCTTGTTGTTAAAACATTGTTGCCATTTCATTTGACATTCTGACTTTATGAATTCATTTATTTGTTGTTTTTTGTCAGTATAAGGAATTTTAATGTTAGCTATGTTCATATTTACAGCATCCTTTGCTTCCTGATCAGCTATTTCATTACCTTTTATATTAATGTGGCTGGGTATCCAGCAGAATATTATTGTCTTTGATCTACATAAATAAACCTTTTCTGAAAAATTGTTGAAGCAATGGATTTGGGTTATCAGGATGTTTTAAAGATTGTAAAACTGACATTGAGTCAGAAAAAATTATGAATTTCTTGTTATTATTGTTTTGTATTGAACAGAGAGCAAGGTTTAAAGCTACAGCTTCTGCTGAAAAAATAGAGCTATAATCTGGTAATCTTAATTTGACAACTTCTTGTTTGGGTACTGAAGCGCAAGCAACAGTTATCTTGTTTCGAACCATCAGTATAAATTGAAATGTAATCTTTATACTGTGATTGGATTTCTAAAAATTTATTTTGATAAAATAATGGATTTGTAACGGATTTCTTATTTATATTGAGATCAAAAAAAATATTTGGTGGATCTACTGTCCACGGCTCTTTCACAGGAAGTTTAAAGAACTTAATATTTTTTACATTTATGTTGGATTC
The DNA here is from genome assembly GCA_943736015.1 of Tridacna crocea. NCBI lineage: Eukaryota > Metazoa > Mollusca > Bivalvia > Cardiida > Cardiidae > Tridacna > Tridacna crocea. The sequence goes on along the minus strand of OX031068.1, from coordinate 4,929,679 downwards.
TTTAAGAAGAGGTTCAACTTGTAGACCAAGTGGTTTGATAAAATTAGGTTTATTTTGAAAGAGTATTTTGTTTGGTGGATTAAAAATTGTAAACAGGGTTCTTTTTATTTGAAGCTAGTCTAGTTACATACTGAAAGGATAGTTTTTTCCTTCTATCATATAAGGATGGTTCCTGGGCCTCTGAATATAAACTTGTGACAGGTGACGTACGGAAAGCTCCTAAAGCTAACCGAAGACCCTGATGATGAATAGTGCTCAACTTTTTCAGATAATTTTTACGTTCAGAGCCATATATAATACATCCATAATCCAGTTTTGAGCGTATCAAAGATCTGTATAGATTTTTATTAAAAGTGTTTTCTTATCTCCTCCCCAATCAGAGTGGGAAAGTACTTTTAAAACATTTAAAGCCTTTTGACAGTTCAGTTTCAAAGCATTAATATGTGGGATGAAAGAAAGTTTTTTGTCAAAGATAACTCCTACAAACTTTGCTTGATCTACAATTGGAATTGGACTATTATATATTTTAGTGATGGATCCAAGTGCCACCTGCGCTCTTGGCAGAAGTGTACACAGTTTGTCTTTGTCTTGGAAAATTTAAAACCATTTTCTATAGTCCATTTCTCAATTTTATCTAAATTATTTTGAAGCTTAGTTTCAATTGTTGTCATATCTTTGGACCTGTAACATATTAAAAAAATCATCCACATATAAAGAACAGTTCACATCGTCATTTAAACATTTTAAAATATTGTTAATCTTGATATTGAACAGAGTAGGTGAGAGGATACTTCCTTGAGGAACTCCCTGTTCTTGTTCATAGTCATCAGAAAAAGATGTGCCAACCTTAACTTTGAAACATCTATTTGATAAAAAAAAGTTAGAAATAAACTTTGGTAGATTTCCCCTTAATCCAATTTTATGAATATCTTTTAAGATGCCTTGTTTCCAGGTGGTATCATAAGTTTTTCCTAGATCAAAAAATATGGCAACTACATGTTGTTTCTTTACAAAAGCATTTCTGATAAAAGATTCTAATCGTACCAATTGATCTGTGGTGCTTCTGTTTTTTCGGAACCCTGATTGATGTTCCGATATAATATTATTGGATTCGAGGTAAAAATTAAGTCTGTTGTTAATCATTCTCTCCATGGTCTTACATATACGACTAGTTAAAGCTATGGGTCTATAATTTGTTGGATTTGTATGATCTTTATTTGGCTTAGGAATTGAAATGACTGTAGCTTTGGACCAACTTTTCGGGAAGGTGCCTTTTTCCCATATAACGTTAAAAATGTCTAACAGGGTTTGTAATGAAATACAAGGTAAATGTTTTAAAAGTTGATAATGTACTTCGTCTGCACCTGCAGCAGAATCGTGAGCATTTTTTAGAGAATTTTCAAGTTCCGACAGTGTGAAAGGTAAGTTGTAGTTTTCATTTGTATCTGTTTCGAAATTAAGATCTTCCATTTCTGCTTCTTCCTTATGTTTTTTTTTAAACTGACACAGACTTACTCTCAGTACCAGAGTGCTTTGACTTTCTATAAATACATTACGGGTCATTGTAAACAAAATGGCTTACAACATGCAAAAAGGAACATTCGGACATCTGCATAAATTTTCGTCTCAGATCAACCTGTGCAACCCGCGCTGGCTAATCCGAGTTGGCACTTTACTACTACATTAGACTTTGTTCTTCAGTAGACTTGCGCAAAACAGAAAATTACATAAAACGGGTAGTGTCGTTTTGGACTGGCCTGATCACACATGCGCAGGCTGATCTGAAACGACACTTTACGCAAATTTCATAATACCCCTTTTGGTGTGTTTCACGCCATTATTATCTACTTCGGTCAGGTAATCAATATCCGTTATTCAAGGTGACCGACTAATTGACTTTGTCCTCTACCCGTACATCTTTGCAAGCCAAGGCTGACGATTCACTACGCTACTCCACCCTTGGCGGATCGAGCTTGATTTTTACCTTCCCTCGATACGCTTTTTCATTGGATGCAGCCAGCTCTAACTGCAACGAATGAAATCGCTCGTAGCATTTAATCTTTGATAAGAATAGAATAAGTTTGCTACCTTTCGAATAGAAGGTAAAAATGGAAACCCACGTGGATGTCTGCTTATCACTTCATGTGTTTCCATAAGCCGTTTTTAAAACGATATTTCATTGACTTTTAGAAATATGATGTAAAGGGGGGTAATAACCAGCATCCAATAGAGGAATCCGCAGGAATCTCGAAATGGGGCTCAATCAGCCAAGGTAAGATCCACGTAGTGATCGTAACCTTGGCTCGCGAAGATGCTACCTGTAATATCTAAGCATTTTTTTATGCAAAGAAAAAAAATTTACAAAATTTAAAAAAGACCCGTCTCACCTGTCATCTGTTTATCCCTTTACCAAACAGTCCCTGGTTTTTACGACCTTTACATTGATGCCTTTTGAAAACATTGCGGGAAAAGGAGACAATGCTGGTAACCAACATTGTCTCCTTTTCCCACAATGTTTTCTACCCTGCTGGAATTAATTTTTGAGTTACGTTTATTTTGTCGTCTGTAATTGTTTTGAATTTGGACCTGTCTAAAATTTGGTGTTTGGGAAAGGGTCAATATTGCAATTAATTCATATATGGAAAGGTTTAGGCTGTAGTTTTGAAAGTTAAAAAGAACTACATGGAGGACACCCAGCCACAATTTCTACCGTTTTTAGTGTTAAGTAAGTAACAAAAACGTTGTATTTGATCCATAAAGTTAATCCTGACATTAAAATCCCTCAAAAAATTTATCTAATGTGAACATTTAATATTCATTACCGAGCAGTATTTAGTCGGAATAAGATAGATCTTTTTTTATTCGAATCTTGATCTGCACTGCTGGCGATAAGAACAAAACTCAAATGTGTGATAAATATATAGATGACAGTCTCACCTATTTTAAAGTTTACGTTTTTATCTTTATCCTGCAGAATCCGACAAAAGTCCTAATCATAGAACTTTAGCTTAACCCTTTACCGAACCACTAAATTTTAGACTTGTCCAAATAGAAAGCAGTTGCAGAGGACGCAATAAATTTGACTCAAAAATTGAAATTTTACTTTAGAAGAGTAGAAAGCATAGTGGAAAAAGGAGAAAATGATGGTTACCAGCATTTTCTCCTGTTCCCAGAATGTTTTCAGAATGCTTGTTCACCAGGACCGTAAGAGTCACTTATTGTTTGGTAAAGGATTAACCCTTTCCCAAATAATCCCTGGTTTTTACGGGCCTGAAATAGTAACCTTTTGAAAACATTGTGGGAAAAGGAGAAAATGCTGGTAACCAGCATTTTCTCCTTTTCCCACAATGGTTTCTACCCTATTATAGACAGAAATCATCTTTTCAGCAAGAGTTGAATTGTCGTCTGCAAATTCTTTCAATTTGGTATAGTCCAAAAATTTGTCGTTTGGGAAAGGGTTAAAGGTTGATATCGCTCTATATTTAGACTGGTTCTTCTAAAGTTTGTTTTGTCACTTCTATACTTTTTTTAGAGGTGTATATACATTGTAGACCAGAACCTAACCTTAGTCAAGGTATTTTAGAGAGGACTTCCATTACAAAATTTCACATCACACTTACACATTTTGGACTTGATCAAAGCTTTCGCAAACTACAAATTAAACATGGCTGAAATGGCGAATATTGTTTTTGAAAAAAAAACAGGGGGTGGAGAAATAAATTGTTACCAGCATTTTGTACTTTTCCCACAAAGTTTTCAAAACATTCTGTGGAAGAGTTGTTAAAACTTGAAATTGTATGGTAAAGGGTAAATAAATTATTTGATAGTTTTCAATCTTTAGACTGCTAAATAGGCGACAAAAACATTTGAAATTATCATTTTACCTTCAAACATTATTTTGTCAAAATGTAAATCCAAGATCAGCCTACATAATTATATGGTGCAGTCTTATTCTAGTCTACACTGTCAGCAGTAAAAGATTTACAGATATAAAAGTTTAAGATTTTCTACCAATTGTTCCCAAAATAGCTAAATAGCTCATTGTTTCTTTTGTTTTAAAATACTAAGGTACACAGTTGAATAGAAAACAATGACCTAAAACTTATTGGTTATTGATTTTGTACAAAAGGAAACTCTCACTGTAGGAAGTAGATCTTTAGTTCCCCTTGCCGAAAGAGTAGATCAAGATCGGACATACATGTAGTAACATGTAACTTTATCTCCAGAGAGAGAGAAAGAGAAACGCTGATAACACTTGCCACCTATCAAACCATAAAAATTTGTCTTAGAAAGGTTAGAAAACGTTGTGAAAAAACAAGAGAATGCTGATTAACAGTAAAGGTAAAGGGTTAAAGAAAGATATGATAAAGCGTTTGGGGTAGTTTGGTCACTTTTCACATTGATTGTAAGCTACAAAGGCTTAACTCTTTACCTAACGGCAAATTTTTGGACTAGACCAAATTGAAAGTATTTGCAGACGACAATTAAAATCTTGCTGAGAAGATGATTTCTGTCTATGATAAGGTAGAAAACATTGTGTGAAAAGGAGAAAATGCTGGTTACCAGCATTTTCTCCTTTTCTCACAATGTTTTCAACAGACATCTATTTCTGACCCGTAAAAGCCAGGAATTGTTTGGGAAAGGGTTAAGCACGGTTGGATTTTCGAAAAACAGAAAGCTCCTACTTTCAGAAATTTCATTTCGATAGAAAAACCCAAAATACTGTCATTTCAAAGTTATGATTTTGGGGAATATTATCTCTTTATTGGACAGTGTAGATCCAAGATCAGATTGCACTTTATGTGTAGTCAGATCTTGATCTACACTGTCCGCAAAATGTCAGTGAGTCGCGCTTATTAGTCTATGGGTTAAGGAAGGTATTTATCAGTGCTTCTCGTGGCTTTCTTTCAGCGGTATATTGCACAATGTTCTCCCCTAGCCGCCGGCTGCTCTCTCAAACAGCGGTCATCGAAACAAAGGTCAGCGGTCAAGGGTCAGAGAGGATTGATTCCTTACGCTATGAGTATCATCAGTCCCCGGAAAGATATTGACCCGCGTGGGCATTCGAACCAGTCAAGTTTGATGGAGTAACATTTAACCCTTCAGCTGATAAGGGCGACTCAAGTGTTACGGGAGACCACTCGTTCCTACATTGCTTCGTCCCAATTTAAATACAGTACGCAACAAATGCGCTAGGGAGATATCTTTTTAGCTCAGTGGTTAAGGTATTGGCATTTCGTCCGGGAGTTGTAGGGTTCGAATCCTACCTGCCACGCAAAATTTATCCCTTCGGCTGATAAAGGCGACTCAAGTTTTACGGGAGACCACTTCTTCCTGCATGGCTTCGTCCTGATTTAAAATGCAGTACATAACAAATGCGCTAGGGAGATATCTTTTTAGCTCAGTGGGTAAGGTATTGGCCTTTCGTCCGGGCGTTGTAGGGTTCAAATCTTACCCGGTCCCTTATTTCTGCCGTGCATTTGTTCATTTGTGTCTTTGTTACGGACTTTTTCGTAAAATGGAGGCTCGTCCGGGATTAGCCATTGAGCCATTAATCCAATTTGTCGTACAAAAACAGACTTTCTGCTTGATAAGGATTAGAGTCATTAATTGAGCATGGCTTCGTCCCAATTTAAATACAAGACCTAACAACTGCATTTGGAAGATACCTCTTTAGCTCAGTGGTTAAGGTACTGGCCTTTCGTTCGGGCGTTCTAGGATTCGAATTCTGCCCGGTTCCGTATTTCTGCCACGTATTTATTCATTTGTTTCATTGATATGGAATTTGTCCGTAAAACGGGGACTCGTCCGGGATTGGCCATTGAGCTAGAAAATCCCATTTGTTGTACAGGAACGGACTTTCTGCCTAATAAGGCTTTGAGTCATTGATAAATGATGACTTTATGAGGGGGTGTGCCACTCCTTCCTACATGGCTTCGTCCCGATTTAAATACATGTACAATACACAACAACTGCGTTGGGGAGATATGTCTTTAGCTCAGTGATTAAGGTATTGGCCTTTAGTCCGTGCTTTGAAGGGTTCGAATCCTACCCAGTCCCTTATTTCTGCCATGCATTTGTTTATTTATTTCTGTGTTACGGACTTTGTTCGTAACAAAGGGGCCCGGCTGGGATTGGCCATTGAGTCATGAATCCCATTTGTTGTCCAAACACAGACTTTCTGCCTTATAAAGCATTGAGTTATTAATAAATCATGACTTTAAGAGGGATGTGCTACGGAAGACAACTCCTTCCTGCATAGCTTCGTCTCAATGCAAATACATTACCGAACAAATGCGTTAGGGAGATATCTCTTTAGTTCAGTGGTTAGGGTACTGGACTTTCGTCCGGGCGTTCTAGGGTTCGCATCTTGCCCGGTCCCTTTTTTTTCCACGCATTTGTTCATTTGTTAAGGACTTTGTTCGTAACATTGAGCCATTAATCCCATTTGTTGTACAAAAACTTGCTTTCTGCCTAAGGCTTTGAGTTATTAATTAATGATGGCTTTAAGGCAGGTGTGTTACGGGAGACTACTCCTTCCTGCAAAGCTTCGTCTCAATTTAGAAACAATACCAAACAACTGCATTGGGGAAATATTTCTTTAGTTCAGTGGATAGGGTACTGGCCTTTCGTCCGGGCGTTCTAGGGTTCGAATCCTAAGAGTAAACCATGCAAAATTTCAAAACTGTATAAAAGCTAAATCAGTAAATATAAGCAACGTATTTTGGTACAGTTGTAAGAATATGACATTTCCCCACCGATCGAGGCACATTCTTTTATCATTAGCTTTCTATTCGATGAAATAAAGCCTGTTTTTTTTCCAGTCTCCCGCTTAGTTTTTCAAAAAAGCAAGTGCTACAAGTAATGAAATTGCGTTGAACATGCTCTTTATCAGGTAATGGACCGTAGTGACATAATCTTTACAAAAATAGTCTTCGTATACAGCCCATGCATCGAGTTTCAGGCAGAAATATTGATGATTTAAAGGTTGGTGTCCAGTTACCACAAGCTTTTTCTGATCTGGTGTTCATGTACATACTCTGAAAATGAAAATGGTGTCTTGTTAGCATATTTTCCTCAACCCAGGTCCATTGAAAGACGTATACCTTCGCTTTGGATGGACATTTCTAAGTGAAATTTTGCGTTCCTTTAGGGAATACATTTATCTAATCATACAAACTTGTAGAATGAACAATGGTTAGGGGATTTAGTCCGAAAATCGGCAACAACCGTCAAAACAATAAGACCCCAGTTGCTCATAAAGCCACAGCTCTCTTATATGATGGTGTTATTATTCCCTAGTATGTGTGTAAACAGATCAATCATTCGTCTTGATATTGCTGTAAATCAAAATTTCTATCTAGATTAATCAGGTCTATAAAAATGAAAAGACTTACACCACCTCCGGTTCTTCCATGGAAAATTCGATCTGGTGTACCGAGAACACATGGTGTCCGGGGCTCACGTTGATCAGTGTGGGTCACATATTGCCACATATTGAGTCTGTATGAAATTAAATCAAGCAGTTTTGAACGAAATCTGGCGTTTTCATTGGTTTAGAAAGTAGGGGAAACTGAAAAAAATATTAATACAAAACTAGGATGAAATGCTCGACGCCAGCAAAGTCAGTACGAAGCTATATATTTTATGTATTGAATTTCTTCGATAGCAATGGTACACTGTCAATTACATTAACCCATTACCACTCACCCCTACTTTTGACGACCCTGAGAAAGAGGTCTTTAGAAAACGTTGTGGGAAAAGGAGAAAATGCTGGTCCTTTTTCCACAATGTTTTCTACCCTTCACAAAACAAATTTCAAATTTTCGGTCACTTTTATTTTGTCGTCTGCAAATGCTTTGGATTTGGACAAGCCTAAAAATTTGTCGTTTGGTAATGAGTTAGCCCTTATCCTGTTAAGTTAAATGAAACTTTCTAGCCGACTGTAAAAAACCAAATACTGTAGTCATATTTCAAACGTAGTTATGAAGAAATACATCTCCTTGTCGAAATGTATATATTTAAGATCAGACTGCACGTTCTATTCAGACTGATCTTGATCCACACTGTCTGCAAAATGTCATTGAGTCACGCTAAAAAGCATAAGGGTTAAGGTTCTAATGTACTTCGAGTTTTAATAATTCTGAAATAGATTATTTTTGAAAACATTGTGGGAAAAGTAGAAGAATACTTTTAGTTAGCATTTTCTCCTTTTTTTCCTACATAGTTGTTTAACTATATGTTTTTATCGAAAGAATCTCTATGAAAATAGAAAGTGTTTTGCAGATGACATTAAACTGTCTGAAATCACAACATTTGCTCCAAGACGACTTAAATGGTGGGAAAAGGAGAAAATGCTGAGTGCCTAAACTTGATGTAATTTTTTTTCCCATAATATTTGTTATGTTTACTTCTTCAAAAAAAAAATAAAAACAGGAATTATTGGTTATGGAGGGTACCTCTGACAAATATGTATCTAACTACTGTTCATTGTTTGATCTAGCAACGGTAACCACGTGACAACACAATACCCAGTAATAGAATAGATCTATAATTATAGTCTGGCGGTTGTTAGGGCTTCGTCATTCTCGCTGTGTTATCTTTGAGAGTTCAGATCGTCGAAAAGAACTTCTATACAATATTACAATAAATCGCATATTTGGGGAAGATAAGGTACAGTCGTATAAGTAAGTACACATTATTTATTTATTAATTTATTTATTGTTGTTGCTGTATAACTCTCTCAGTTACAAAATCTATATAAATTTCGCTTCTTTGTGTTACTTACGATATTTGATTTATTGTATGCAGGTTTATTTTTTGTTTAGGGCAGTCGTATTACTTGTAAGGGAAAGTGTTAATCAATATTTGACTTTAGGGTTTTACCATCATAACGTAGAATTCTTATTTTAAATAGGAAGGTAATTGAAAGCAGTGCTTTGAGAAATAATACGGCGAGAAGAGTATAAATCGTTCTAAATGATATATACAGTTTTTTTTAGTTGTGCAGAATCTTTTTTTTTTCATCCGGTAAAGAGTTTTCAGTTTACTACTTATTTTTATTTTTACACTTACTAAACATAAATTTTGCGCCCTTCCAAATTTAGATGATTTGAAGACAACAAATATGAAACTGGTATAAATGAACTGAAGTTGCGGGGAAAGGAGAAAATGCTATTTCGAAGCATTTTGTCCTTATCCCACAATGTTTTCAAAAGGGTTCTTCCTTCATTATTTTTGTTTAACTCATTACCAAAAGAAAAAAATTTAGATTTGTCCAAATTGAAAGCATTTGCAGACGACAAAAAATAAACGTGACTGAAAATTTGAAATTTGTTTTCTTAGGGGTAGAAAGCACTCTGGGAAAAGGAGAAAATGCTAGTTAGCAGCATTTTTTTTTCTTTTCCCACAATGTTTTCAAAAGGCCTCTTCCTTCTGGTAGCAAAAACGTTTGTTATTGGGTTAAGGTGAAGTTGTGAGCCTCAGTTTGACAGAGAGAGAGAGAGAGAGATCCTCACTATTAGCAAATAAAAGATAACATTTCGTCCTTTTCCCACAATGTTTTCAAAAGGCATCTTCCTTCTGATAACAAAAATAAGGTGAAGTTGTTAGCCCCTGTTTTAGAGAGAGAGAGAGATCCTCACTATTAGCAAACGAAAGATAACATTTTCCCTTATCCCACAATGTTTCAAAAGAGCTCTTCCTTCCGGTTGCAAAAAACAGGGATTGTTTGGTATAGGTTAAGGTGAAGTTTTGAGCCTCAGTTTTAGAGAGAGAGAGAGATCCTCACTTATAGCAAATGAAAGACAATATGTTGTTTAACTCATTACCAAACGACAAAGTTTTAGGTTTGCCCAAATTGAAAGCATTTGCAGACGACAAAATAAAAGTGACTGAAAATTTTAATTTTATTTTTTGAGGGGTAGAAAACATTGTGGGAAAAGGAGAAAGTGCTGGTTACCAGCATTTTCTCCATTTCCCACAATGTTTTCCAGAGGCATTTTTCTCATAGTTGTCAAAAGTAGAGATTGTGTGGTAATAGGTTAAATAAATAAGTATATTTATTATGTGGTATTGTTTTATGTATACGAAAATGAACAAAATGGATAGCTTAAAAGATAAGAATTAAGAACTGATTCTCTACGTACAGAGTTTGCCCACAAGTATCAGTATTGATACAGCCTAAAGCTGTGTAATTCAGTTTTTTGATAGCACTCGGATATATAATTGGAAATAAACTGCAAAAGGCCATCGATCGTAGAAATACTTCTTTTTGATTGAAAATTGCTTCACCTCTTCTTAGCCTTCTATAGGCGCAATGATATGCACAAAATCCTTCAATCCGCTTTGCTTCCGGGGTTGTTCGTTCCAAAACCAGTTCGTACCTGGGCTTATTCGTCCCATGATTGCACGCTACTCATTTGATTGTGCATGAATATTTACAGGTACAAAACTTTATTGTAATGTTTGGAATTAGATGGTGACGGCCAAAGACATATCAAAATCATAGTACTCAGGTTTAAACTTAATTGAATTCAATATGGCTTCTCTCTCTACCAACCATGCATCCTTCCGTCAAGGGACGTTACTCCTGACTCAGCTTGAAAGATCGAAGGGAGACCACCAATACACAAATGACTCGAACTTAGGCACCAGTAATCTCCTTTTAACCTGAGGCATATTAATTTGCTTAGGAGGTTGATTTTCAAGTTAACATTTAAATAATATTTCTGTTTTTAGCTCACATGAGCACGAAGTGCTAAGGTGAGGTAGTGTAATCGGTCACTGTCCTGTGTCCATCTGTCCGTCTGTCGACAATTCCTTTAAACATCTCCTCCTAAACCGCTTGGCCAATCTTGATGAAAATTTGCAGGGATATTTCTTGTCTGAAGCTTTACTTAATTTGTTCAAGAAATTGAATTCCATCATTAACTCCGGTTGCCATGGCAACAGAAAGGAAAAAAAATAGCAAAATCTTTAATAGGGCTTTGATATTTAGTGTGTAGCATGTCCTAGGAAGTTTTTACCGAGCTTGTTCATATGATGCCCCTAGAATCAAAACTGGCCCCGCTCCGGGGGTCACAAGTTCGAACAACGGAAAAAGATGGAAAAGTTTGTTTTAAAATTCTTCGTCTCTGAAACTTCAAGGTGTAGAGTTTTGATATTTGGCATCTAGCATCTCCTAGTGGATCTCTACCAATTTTGTTCATATAAATCCCCTGGTGTCAAAACTGGCCCAGCCCCAGGGGTCACACATTCAAACATAGGAACAAAGAAGGAAAATTTAAAATTCTACTCCTCAAAAACTGGACGGTGTTGAGTTTTTATATTTAGTATGTAGCTTTCCCTAGTGAGTCTCCACCAAGTTTATTCAAGTGATGTCGCTGGGGTCAAAACTGGCCCCGACCCGGAGGTTACAAGTTCGAACAAAGGAAAAAAGAAAGAAAACTTTAAATTCTTAACTGGAAAGCATAGAACTTTGTTATTTGGTTTGTAGTGAAACTGTCTTAAGTTTATACAGACAATCTGAGCACAATGTGTTTAGTCAGTTCAAAATAGGGTCACCTTGGGTCATAAACTAGGTCGCAAGGTCAAATTAAAGTAGTATCTTGTAGGCACTCTAGAGGTCACTTTTTCCCTCAATTGATTTGAAATTAATCAGAATGTTTGTCTTTATAAAATCTAGAATGAGTGCAAAATTGGGTCACCTGGGGTTATAATCTAGTTTACTAGTTTAAATTAAAAAATTCCTAGTGGGCACTCATAAGGCTACATTCCTTGCTCAATTGACGTGAAAATTGGTCAGAACCTTTGTGTAGATGAAAGGTTGGATGAGTTTGGAATTGTATCACCTGAACTGGGCCACTTGGTCAAATTTAAGAAATACCTTGTGGGCACTCTAGAGGCCACATTTATTGCTTAATTAACATAAAAACTACAAAAAAAATGTATTGATATTTTTCTTTGGTGAGTTCTATATTGGGTCACGTTGGGTGATCATAAAATTAGGTCACTAGGTCAACTTAAGAAAAGTCCTTTAGGACGCTCTAGAGGCCATCTTTTTCCTCAATTGACCGGACAAATGGTCAAAAACTGAATTACGCACGAGGATTGAATTTCTACTGTTGACTCATTGGAGCGATCCGGAGCCATTATGGCCCTCTTGTTTTCAAATAATTAATTCCACACAGTGGCTTCCTGGACAAATGCCACATCAACGCTTTGATTCGAGTCCCGGTTCTGATCAGTTTTTAGTTATGAAACGTGGGAAACCAACCGCATGAAATGCTAGAAATTGTGCTTCTACGCCGTTTCGAGGAAAATGACGTCATTGTTGCTAAGAAGTATGTGCGTGCACAGTGTTTGATTTTCATATTTAATAAAAAGCAAGATAAAATGCAGTAAAAAGCTATTGGAAATATAGGAAAGCTTTTTAGAAACAACAAACTTAGCAACACTAATTCCTTCTGGAGACCGTTTTTTTTCTAGTTTCGGTGTAAGTGTCATGGAGCTATCTACTGGTGTATGCACACATTTGAAACAGTACTAGAATTTTGTTGTTTGTCTGCCATTCTTGTTATGTGATAAAATTTCAATGACCCCAGAATTGACCTCTGAAGTGACGTAGAATAATGACCCGGGTCATTCCTCTATGTAGAAAAATGACCCATAGGTCATTCCTCTATGTAGAAAAATGACTCATGGGTCATTTTGTCGGGGAGGGTCATTTCTCTGCATTACGACGGTGTAATGCACAAAAATGACCCCCATTACAAAATGACCCAAGGGTCATTTCTCGACTTAGAGGAATGACCCATGGGTCATTTTTCGACGTAGATAAATGACCTGGGTTACGGCGCTACGAAAATCATTAATTACTAACATTGACGACAGTCATTGTTACATTTGATTTGTTCCTTTCACACCATGTAACATTTTGTATGTGAGAAAGCAGCCAGTGGTTTGGTAAACATGTCGACTGATCCTTAATCTGTGTACTGTCCAATAAACCCACTCGGCAAAAACTATTGATGAAAGTCATTGTTTAATATTACACAGCATGTTAACTTGTGTCATGGCAAGTCAGTAAGACAATATAATTGTTCAGTCAATTGTACAGATCCAGATCAGACTACACTAAAAGCAGAGCTGTACTAGTTGGATAATATTTCACACGATTCCTTACACTTGACGATCCTGAGTAAACGTTTTGGCACTTTGGTAGAGATTCACTTTGAATCCACAATATCATATTAGATCTACTGGGCTAAGTATGGGAAATGTAAGTTTATATAAAACTGTGTGACAGCTGTTCTGATTGTTCATTATCATAGATCCATAAATAAATAAAACTGCTGCTTGATCTACTATTCTCACCTTGCATGTCTGTTCTATAAATCATGTCGAATAAGCCGAAATCCTGTTTGCTTGTTTAATCCTTTTCCTGCTTAATAACTAAAATATTTTGTTTATTATTTCTATAGTGAAAACCTAAATATTGATATTTCAAAGTTTTGTTTTGAGGAATAATATATCTTTCTCAGACAGTGTAGATCCAAGATCAGACTGCACGTTCTGTGCAGTCTGATCTTGATCTACACTGTCTGCAAAAGGTCATGTAGTCGCGCTTGGCAGCCTAAGGGTTAACTATTCACTAAACGATCACGAGTCTAAACGACCCTGAAACAGGCCAACTTTCGAACGTGTGGGGAAAACGACAATACCCGGTATATTCCTTCTCCACAACGTTTTCAGTCTATTTTTTCTGGACAAATTTCCAAATTAGAGAAACAATTATAAAGTTGACGTCTAATAATGTTTTCAAATAGGACTTGTCTAAAATTTGGAAGTCTGGTAAAGATTTCTAGTAACGTAGTGGACCCGTAATAGAAAACAGCTATTTCCACTCAAATATTATCCTAGAAAATTTGCTAAGATTAAGAATGAGTATTGTTGTACTACTTTCACCGAGCCATTTTTCCCTTTTTGTTTCCTAGAATTATCATTTATAAATCTAAAACCACTATATTTTCTTTTTAAATTAATATGATAATTACCTCCGTTTTCTGGAAACTACTAAAAAAGTATCAACAAATAATTTCAAGTTCGACATCAAAGGAATTTCTGGTGGCTAACAATGTGGGTAACAATGTGCAAAAGTATTATATCTGTACAAATCTGTCTTTATCAACTGTCAAGAAGTTTTATGTCATACTGCACTAGTCTTAGTACGGGTCCACTACCTTAAAGGTGGCCCTTCAGAATTTAGGACGAACAATTTTACAAAAATGCAAAAAGATCATCCTTATACTACCAAAGTCTTTAAGTTTGCATTCCAAAACAAAAGTCGAAAACCATCCGACAACACGAGAAATTTAGAGATTTAGTACTGCCCAGGTTGACACCAACGGGAGACACGTTCTATTTTTAGATGATCATTTCTCTCATTTAGTATACATGAATACACAGACGAAAATTCAAACATAGCGTCCGAGGAGGACATAATGGAAAATAATTATTACCTGTTTGTTATGTAATGGAACTTCAGTATTATTAGTCACGTGCCAGTCACTTTACACCCCCACAATGCTTTATTGATTTTTGGCGCGAAATCTAAAAATAGCTTAAGAGGCTCCGTAGCCTTTTAAGGGAATACCATAAAAAAAATTGTAATTTTATGAGTCTTAATTATTAATGATTTGTATTATTTTTTCATTATAGATTTCAGTGATATATATATTTTTTAATTTGGTGAGATGTAAAAATTCTAAATACCCGCCTTTAAGTCAATAGAAAACAGCACGATTTTACATTCGTCCAAATTGAAAACATTTTACGTAGATAGTATAGATTAAGATCAGGCTACACAGAGTGGTTTGATCCAGATCTACACCTTCTGTTTACTCTGCTCGACAACTATCATTACTTATCATCACTGATGATAGTCATTGTTGCACTAGCTTTTCTCCTCTTACCGTAGGAAATTCTTTACGTGAGAAAGCAGCCAGTAGCTTAGAAAGACCATTGTGTGAAGATCAAAATTAGACAACTGAAAATGTGCAGTCTCATCCTGATTCTACACCAGCTGATTTGGTTTAAAAAAATCCATGGTGTTTTATGTAGTTTAACTCTTTACCAGACGACAAAATTTTAGCCCTGTCCAAATTGAAAGCATTTGCAGACGACAATTTCAGTGTGGCTCAAACGGTGCACTTGTTTATTGATCAGGTAGAAAACATTGTGGGAAAAGAAGAAAATACTGGTGCTGGTAATCAGCATTTTCTCCTTTTCCCACAATGTTTTCAATAGGCTTCTTTTCCAAGGGCGTCAAAAGTAGGGATTGAGTGGTAATGGGTTAAATCCGAGAAGCCGCTATCCTGATTGTTCATAAAAATAATTAAAACTGCTGACCACTGCCCTGTTCTCACCTGATGTACATCTGTTGTTCCATAAATCATGTAGAATCATCCGAATTCATAACTCATTGGCAAACTACAGAATTTGTCAAAATTGACAGCAAGACTGGCAGTTTAAATTTGTTCAGATAGATCTAGCTCACATAAATAAAAATCTCTTTATCAGCAGTTTCTCCTTTTTCCACAATGTTATCAAAAGCCGTCAGGGTCAATTAAAGCGAAGATCTAGATCTAGTGCTTTAAAATTAATAGATCTAGCCTACCGGATCAATACTGTAAAATTGATCCTGGTAGAACCGAGTCCAAGTTTACGTACTTACCTCGATAGTATAGATAGAGATTAGACTAGTCTACACAGGGATTGCAGTCTTTGCTGAGTCTACACTGTACAAGTTCCCAGTTCTGCAAACATTATTTCCAAGGATTCATCAAAATTTAGTCATTGTTACATTGCACTTATTCCTGTCATATCGTGGAACATTGTTTCTACCTTGTTTATAAGAGGGCAGCTCAAGTTTTGTCCACCTACCACGATTAATCGAAAAACATAGAAGAAGACGGGATAAAACGGTTGAGTTAGATTTAAGAAATTATCTTCTTTCTATCGTGGTATATCGTTCAATAAACCACAGTTGTGAGTTATGAGGTACAATAAATAATCCACGAGGGCGATAGCCCGAGTGGGTTATTCATTGCGCCTCATAACTCACAACGTGGTTTATTGAACGATATACCACGATAGAAAGAAGATTATTTCGATTCTAACATGGCCAATTCTTAATGGAAGGAAAACAAGTTCAAACTGAGAGTAAAAACGCGGATGAAGATTATGTTCCATTGAATAACTCACTCATTGAATGACGTCACTCGATATAGGATGACGTCACTCTACATGGATTGTGGCAGATTTTACCACGTTTTCCTTGCACTGTGTTTATAGAGCCAAAGTCGCGTGTCATGTTAGAATTATTTATAAACCGCTGTGCTTGTAGCATCAATATGAGCGATGCTTTTTCCCAGAATGTTTTATAAATCGATAAATGTAAGGAAAAACTGAGAATAGTTCATAGCAGATCAAGTCTGATTGTACATTTAGATCTAAAATAAGCAGCAAAGCCTCCTAATTGAATGACGTCATCTTCTGACGTCATTTTTTGTCTTCAGTTTCCCGCGCGGCATTTCATTACAATGAAATTGTATCTCTAGCGATCTTCCATGTAGAATTTTAGGTGTGGACAAATCTGAAGAACTTGGATATTCTGGACATAGATCTAGATCTAGTCTAAGTATTTTTATGATCTATCGTTGATATTTGACCAACCTTTTTGTGTATTGTTTACGAGAATCTTTCGAATTGTTGCTTAGAGTAGAGATCAAGATCAGATTACAGAACGTTTATTCTGATCTTAGATACGTTCGTTATTTTGCTGTTCTTTCTTAGAAATCGCAATCTAAATCTAGATCTACAGGCTCTAAAGGACAAATGGTTGTTAGAAAGGTTATTTATGCCGATTTCAACAGTAACTATCTTATGCCTTGGCAAAAGCTTACTGATAACTGACATTCAGATGTTGTAAAGATTTTATTGAACAAAACTGATTGATGATTAATAAAAATCAGTCGATCTGAATGTTTAAGAACGGTTTATAGGTCAAAAGTAGATCTAGATCTAGACTCTATTTCACCTTGATCTCGACCTAGATTCAATTTTGTTTATTATTATTTTCAGATATACTAGATCTACTTCAAAAGGACAGACGACTATCAGTTGTGTTTGTTTAGAGCCAAGCTTAAAATATTCCAGGTAAATATGTAAACACAATAATTATTGATCTAGATCTACCCGGCCATGTTTGTATGGCGATGTGACGAAACTTAAGATTAGTTGTTTTAGGGTTTTTAATCATTAAATCTAGATCATAATTAGGGTAAGAAATTGTTTGCAAGACCTATCTCTTGATTGGCTGAGCGTAAATGTCTGGTCTAATCATGGGCTAGTCAATTTGGAAACATCCGTAGATTGGGTTTGTTTGGACGATGTTTTACTGCGTAGATTTCATTGCCATCAAAATTGTTTCGCAGCGGCTAGGGCACCTATCCATATTTTCCTTTTACCAGTAGATCTACTTCGCAAAGTGTTCTTCCAAAGCCGCTGGCTGCTTTCTCACATAGATCTAACCAACGTGGAAATAGCGACTAGACTTTTAAAAACGCATTTTATTGAAAAACTAGATCTAGATCTAGATCTTTTTTTTTTACTGTAGATCTATGCAATCTTTCACGAAACCGCTTAAAAAACGAAAGCATTCTGCAAGCCTCAAATTTGATGTTATAAAACTAATGCAATCTTTATTTCAAAAGGTGAAAGAAAAAAACATTGTGGAAAAAAAGAGAAAATGCTGGTTACAAGCATTTACTCCTTTTTCTACAATGTTTTCCAAAGCTTTTCTCTCCCGGTTAATTAAAAAGCGGCATTGTTAGGTAAATATTTAAGTTTGGTTAACTCAATGATCAAAATCTATTACAGAGAAAAACACAAAATGGCGGATGAAAGTCTTTATGATCTTGCTGGAGGGAAAGAAGAGACAAAAGAAAGAGCGGACGAAGAAGAAATGTTTAAGCAGATGAAAGTAGTGAGCTTGGACGATAGAAAAAGAGTGAAATGTGAGAGTTGTGTGAGGGACGAGTGTCCGAGGTCTGATGAGAGTTCGTCGTCTGAGTGGTATGCACGAGTGGCCGTTTTTTTATGTTTTGTGTGCGAGATGTACGTGTGTGCGGAATGTTTACCTAAACATAGAGGTCATGATGGAATGAAAGTTGGGAGAAAGGAGAATGAGGGAATGGGAGAGCAGAAAGAAAGAGAGGGAAATGAGGGACTAGAGAAAAAATATAAGAGAATGCGTCTGGAGACCGAGAGTGAGAGAGAGGGGGAAAGAGAAAAGAAAGAGAGTGAGATAATGAGAGAGAGATTACATGCAAAGAAATTATGGGATGATGTAATGAACGAAAGTGAGACAGAGAGTGAAGAAAAGTTTAAAACCAACAAAGTGAGTATTATTGATCGAGTAGACGTAAAACACGAATTGGATCAGGAGGATTGTTGGATAACTGGATTGTGTGGACTGGAGAACAAAAGTTTGGTAGTCTGTGATTCTCGTAATTCTTGTATTAAAATATTTAAACTGGGAAGTCACGTGATACAACGTTATATACGGTTTGTAGGCTCTAGACCTTGGGATGTTAAAGAAATAGAATTAAAACAGAATTTTTCTGAACCGAACTTAGTGTCCGGCAGTAGTTCTGATATTTCTTTAACAGACCGGGCTGATCCGGATAAACAATGTTTGATAGCTGTAACGTTACCATGGGAACGTCAAATAATGTTTATAGATTTAAGCAAAAAACGTGCAAAAACACAAAAAATAATCCAAACAGAGACAGAATGTTTGTCTTTACAGTTTTATGATGACAAGATTTTTACCGTCTGTAGAGAAGATCGTGACTATCCCTGTTCTGTTTATATTTACTCTACAGACGGAGACATGCTAAACAAGTTTTCCACTGGTATCTATGGTTACATTATCTTTGGTCCTTATCTCGCCGTTGTTTCTGGACGAGTCTATATAACGGATTGGGACAATAACAAAGTAGAATGTAGAAATGTTGAGGGTCAAGTTATCTCGGAAATTGAAATTGAAGGGTCGGTGCCTAGAGGAATCAATGTAGACCCAGATAACCACGTTTATGTATGTGCATGGTGGCACGGCAAAGTTTATAAACTGGATGCTGATCTGACTCGATACATGTCGGTGTTAGATCAGACTACAGATTATATAGAGTATCCCGCCGCTCTGTGTTATCACAGAGACAAATTATTTATCAGCCATTACTACGGGCCGCCATCTTTACGTAAATTTGTTACTGTGGTCCGACTGCTGTAAGGTAGCAGTACACGGTTTGTAGGCTAAACTCGTCTCGGTCCGCCATACGCCGAACTGAACTTCCTCAAACAAAGGTCTATATAGTCAGCCTGAAATTATACGGAGCACTTAAATGCAACAGCACAATCCTAATTCTTTAGATTTTGTCAATAAATCATGTTTAACTTGTGAAATAGTGATATCAATGATCAATATAAGCAAGTGACATGGTTGGAAAAAAACTGCAAAAAATTGCCATTTTAGCCTATATTCCAAAATTCACAAAATCCAAACCCAGGAAGCTAGCCTGAAAATGCTAAGCTGAATTGGAACTCCAAACAACATATAATCTGGGGATAAAATCCAAAATAGCACATTACCATGCCGTTTATTCGCAATATTTCGTTCCCTGACCTTACCCTTGTTTTCTCCCCTAAAAACAGCCGCTTGCTCCATGATACCTCACTTTCGTATTTGGGGTCAAAACTATAGAACAAAGAAGGAAAGGTCATGACCCCCTGTTTCACATACGAATTCAATGCTTCTTTTCCTTAATCTAACACAATTCATGGGGTAATAACTACTCTTCTTGTCAAAATTGCATTTAAAAACCTACCTTACTTACTTATTTCTAATTTTGACCCTGGCCAATTCGAAGCAAACTGTTCACTTGTGCCTAACGGCGCCTCGACCTGGATATTGTATATCATTCTGGACTTTAGTCATCGGACATTTAAATCTGCACCACAATGTATTATATTGTTACCATGGTTACCGCGTTACCTCCTTTTCAACCCATGTAGGAGATTGAATGTTTTTTTTTTTTTTCCGCGGAGATTGTACACAAAGATCAGACTGCACATACGTGCAGTCTGATCTTTGTCTACAATCCCCACTTTTGTATCATTATTTTATTAAACAGTTTCTGTCGATAAATTTCACGAAATATAATTTATTTCTTGTGAAAGATCTAATTTATTTTAACGGACATTCGGCAGGACATGGAATAGTCTGCATAACTTTTTCTCAACATTTCATTGTACTTTGTTTAGTAAGCTAGCTGTCTTTGGAAATATGGTCATCATTTATTTATTTGGCTTTATTGCTTTATTTATTTTTGATCAAGTAGATCTAATTTATTTATTTTCGCTGGTTTTAATCGAACTAGCCCCATCCAGTCCCTCCGAATCATTATTTTCCATCCCCCCCCACACTGAAAAATTTCACAATTCTCGATAATCTAGATCTATAAACATTAATTGACTTCTAATCGTGATTATATCAAACATTGTTTATCCGGAAAAACAACGTGGCAGCAGTAATTCATCGGTATGTATCATTATCGCCGTTCTAAATATTTTCTTTCCACAAAAACTGCTGTCAAATCGCAGACTACCCTTCTTCTTATCTAGTCCCCATAATTCACATTTTGTTGTGTTATTTTATTGACAATTACGGGTTTGCATTTGTTCATTTTCGGGTCCAATTCGTGTTTTACGAGAGAGAGAGAGAGAGAGAGAGAGAGAGAGAGAGAGAGAGAGAGAGTTAATTGGAGTTTTATGAATGTTTGCGTTATTTCTATCTTTATTACTTGTAGTCTAGATCGCTATTTCTGGTTTTAAAAAAAAAACTACGTCCATTCTTTGTGTATATTTTTTGTTGCGTAATTGTATATAGAACTCTATCATGTATTTATTCAATAAGAGACTACGTATTTTATTAGGAAATAACATAGAAAATGTATGTCTTGAGCTTTAGTCATCTATTTCAATACTTACATATTGTTCAATGACAAGCCATACTTTGATGTTTAATTTTGTCATAATAATCTATTAATGTACTTCATAATTTCAAACATATTCAATAAATTTTGAATAAATGTAGAATATTTGTATTTATGTAAACTTGTTGTTTTGTTATGGTTTCCACACAAAAGTATCATTGAAAGCTTCCAGTAATATATTACCCAAAGGCCTAAGTACAGGTAACTGACTATAAAAACACATCTTTGATGCTTTGTGAGTTAGAATCTCAACCTCGGCTGTCTACCTACGGATTGTTTTGGTGTTTTCATGCCGTTTTCAACAATCTTTCAGTTATGTCGTAGCAGCCAGTACAACAATCCAGGCTTTACAGAAGTTTCTTACATCAGTACTATACATTTCCTTTTGCAAGCCACTGGCTGCTCAGTGTTATCCTTACATAGACATTATAAAAGACAACTGAATCCTGTCCCATTGGTCATCATTAATTCTTGTAGACAAATTTGGTCCAGCTGAAACACGAACAAGAGACCATTGGATTAATAAGCCTATACTAGGACTGAGACACTGCGCTTGTCACAATAGGACTGTCTTACAAGAGTTGTAAGTTCAAATCTTTGGACAAGACATATCCTGCCTCTTACACATGGATCTTGACTTAAGATCCCTAAATTTACTCTTTGAAGGATATTTTTGGGGAAAAGATATGTACTTATCGGACAACATAGATCCAAGATCAGACTGCACGTTCTGTGCAGTCTGATTTTGATCTACACTGTCTTCAAAAGGTCTCTGAAACACACTTAGTAGCCTAAAGGTTAAAATACTTCTGTCAAATCACAAATCTGCACTGAAATGTGTTTATGATGTACTGCATGGGAATGATCGCAACTCAAAAACACAAATTCACCTCTGGAAAAGTAGAAAACATTGTGGAACAAGGAGAAAACCAGCATTTTCTCCTTTTCCAACAATGTTTTCAAAAGGACCCTTTCCTTAAAATTGTGCGATAGATGGTAGAAAGCATTACAGTTCTCAAAGAACATTATAGAAAGCTCTTATTCACGAGCAGGAAGGTATACAACACATATAAAAGATATATAACACAGTATTAAATGGCCCTTCATCCACAATTATGGTGAACATCTATTATAGAACAGAACAGAACAGAACATATCTTTTATTTACACCCAGGTATAGCAAATATACAACATGGGCAAATGAAATAATAAACATGAATATGCCCTTTGTCCCAACTGCGTATAGCTGCGTTAATTGGAAAAAATAACTGTAGGTTCAGTGGGTTTAAATAACAATGCAGTTGGGACAAAGAGCTGTTAATTATATATACATGACTTCCAGGTATCAATTTTCTGAGAGAGCAAGACGGAGGAGGGAGGTAGTGGTAGAAAGGGAGAGAGAAACAAAGATAGAGAGAGCCTTTGTGGGTGCAGCATCCTTATGGAAACTGCAAATACAAAGACACTCCCGTCTATTTATGGGGGATAGAATTTTATAATTTCAATAAACCTTTTTGATAGCGAAAACGGGATTTATATATATACTTGAACATCTGGGGAAAAAAAAAACTTGTAAAACAACGAAATAATGCGGATATTGATTTCTACAAGATCTTTCATAACAAAGATCAGAATGAAGTATCAAAAAACCTGCTCTGAATTTTTACACGTCAAATGCTGCACGCCTGTGCCACACACTAGAGCCATTCCATAGGTTTATTCAGAGCAGGAGAGAGGGAACAAAAAAAAAAAATACAGAATATACAGACTAAATATTTCGGAAAGAAAAACAAACAACATCATTATGGCGCGAACAAAATAATTACAGTGCATCATATTCCTATCGGTGAATTACTGGAAATTCACAGTGAAGTAACATAATTAGTGATTGTAATTAAGGTATCGTTACCAGTGACAATATAGTTTAACTCATTACCAAATGACAATGTTTAACGTTTGTCGAAATCAAAATCATTTGCAGACGAGAAAATAAAAAGTGACAGAAAATTTGTAATTTGTTTTGTGAAGGATAGAAATTTGTGAAGGTAGAAAACCTTGTGGGAAAAGTTGTAATTTGTAATTTGTTTTGTGAAGGATAGAAATTTGTGAAGGTAGAAAACCTTGTGGGAAAAGGATAAAATGCTGGTTACCAGCATTTTCTCCTTTTCCCACGATGTTTTCTAAAGGCTTCTTGCTCAGGGTCGTCAAAAGTATGGATTGTGTGGTAATGGGTTAAGAATGTTTGCCGGAACTACTTTTTCCTATATTACTTGTACTGTGCCATTGTTGATAACAATAAGCATAAAAAAGAGTGAATCAGGAATATAATAAATAGGATAATCAACTGGTTGTGACATTAAAATTCTATCATTCGAATGAGGTTTTATGCGGTTACTCATCCTTTGGACTAGTTTTTTCAACCGCATCACACCCGTTTTAATGGCAGATTTTCAATATCAAACACAACCAGTTAATGATCCTCAATCTATTCTCTCTAATCTGTCACCTTTTGAAAAAGTACTGTATCTAACAAATTGTAGAAACACATCCCAGAGCAAAAATAAATTAATTCTATACCAAACAATTCTCAGTTTTAACGACCCTGGGGAAAAATGCTTTTGAAACCATTATGGGAAAAGGAGAAAATGCTGGGTACAAGCATTTCCTGCTTTTCCTATAATGTTTTCTTCCATAGCAGACATCTTGAACTCATATAATCTGATTTGAATGTTGTTGTCTGCAGCTGCTTTTAAATTGAAGGTGTCTAAATTATGTCATTTGGGAAAAAGGTTAGCTCTTAGGAACACAAACAAACAAATAAAATGGATCTTTTCAGTTAGGAAAATAGCTGAACTCATCGATTTCAAGGGTAGTGAAACAAAAATATGCGATAAAAGTAGCAAGCAATGTGGATCTAAGATCAGACTGAATGTTTTTCAGAATCTGATCTTGATGTACATTATCCAGAAAACAGTGGAGGTTGTGGTAAGCGCTCTGTGGGTTAATGTCATTCCGTATTATCAGCTCTGTCACACTTTGAAGGAAGCTAGCTTTGTGATATGTGTCATGATTAAATACATCACAGTTGTATATCTGGAATGTCGTTTTTCTCTATAAATACGTGCACTAACATTAAAATTTATTTTTTCATATCAAGCATTGTTTTGAATACGGGTAGGTGATATGTCTTTTTTTAACCAAAGACTTTAGACCCATATAACATTGTTTCTATCTACTATCCCTGGATTTATATTTACATTTAATATGTGCTTAAATCTTTACCACGCGACAAAATTTTAGGCTTGTTGAAATTGAAAGCATTTACAGATGACAACTTAAGTGTGACTCAAATGATTGAGTATGTATGTCCTTGACAGGGTAGAAAACAATATGGTTACCAGCATTTTCTCCTTTTCCCTCAATGCTTTCAAAAGCTTTCTTTCTAAAGGTGATTTGAAAGGCAGGTTTGTATGGTAAAGTGTTAAGTCATTGAAAGAAAGAACAATAGAACATGGAAAAAAATCATTCCATTTTCAATTCACATGAATTGGATAATAAACAACAGAATGTTTTCTTCCTGTGCCAGGCTATGTATTATGTTCAAATGATAGTATGTCTGTTAAATTCCATTTTAACCCCGTATGTATTATGTAAGAATTATAGTATGCCTGCAGACGTACAGATGTCGAAGTCCGTCTTAATCCTGTTCCGGACAACTCTCAAGTTTTAAAGACACATAGTAAGATAACATTTGAAAACATTGAGAAAAGGAGAAAATCCTGACAACCAGCATTTTCTCCCTTTCTCAAAATGTTTTCTATCCTTTCCATGACAATAACCAATATTTTGGTATATGTTCATGTTAAATTTGTCATCTGCATACACTTTCAATTAGGAATAATCTCAAATTTCGTCGTGTCTTACAAAGTAAAAGTTTTACAAAAGTATAGTTATCACTAAACGTGATTATACCACGTACCAGCTTCTTGTCACAAAAACAGGTCTTTGCCACAGAACTGAGAATGTAGATTGGTTTAGTACACAGGTAAGAGTTGGAAAAATTTCAAGGGGAGATCATTCCTCAACAAATCGCAGAGGGGTCATGAAAATTGCACACTTCATATAAATAGAAACTCTGTGTTTAAATTCGAGTTCAGTACATGTAAAACTGTGGGAGTATTGTGTCTACAAACAAAGGGACGGGCAGAGGGACAGAGAGACGGACGGAAAGACAGAGAGACAGCTATTGTGATTCTAGTATCCACACATCCAATTCATTGTGCAATTATATCTAGGTCTTTTAAAGCAAATGGTTGTTTAACACAGGTAATTTACTTAGAAAGTATGAATGAGATAATATAATTTTATAGGTTGATTAAAGCAGTGGGCTGATAAATTTGAGTAATAAGAGATATAAAAGTTTGCATTGTTCCATGGTTCAACATGAACAATGTCAAATTCTGACATCTAGGAAAATTTATTCTTGGAGTACCTTGTAATCCTGTGCTCTAAGGATCCATGAAAATCAGACTTTTACAAATACTGTAAACATTGTGGAAAAGGAGCATGTGCAGGAGACTCCTTTTCCTGCAATGTTTTTTCTATTCATTCAACCACAATATTTGAGTCACACTGAAATGTTTATCTGCAAATACTTCAAACTACGGGTAGAATACGATTTTGTCATCTGGTAAAGAGTTAAGAGTTAAATCTGTTACCAAAACGATAAAAACCTACAAAATTTTAGGTTTCTGATCTATGAAACAGGCTGTATAGTAGTATGAGTACCACAAACTGGCACTACTGATCTGAAATGAGACTTGTAGTTTAGAAGGGACTTCTGCTTCATTCATAGTAAATATACAGATACATAGATCCTTTTATATTCAGTATACATGTAACTAGCATATTAGCACACAATTAAGCCTTTTGCTCTTTACCAAAGGAAAAAAATGGTCCAAATTGATAGCATTTACAGATGACAAAATAAAAGCGATTCAAAATTGTTTTGGGACGGACAGAAAACATTGTGGAAAAAGGAGAAGATGCTGGTTCCTTTTCATATAATGTTTTCAAACGGTTCATTGTACAGGATCATCAAATGTCTGGATTGTTTGGTAAAGGGTTAGACAACACTGAGGAAGAAGGCTTTTGAGAACATCATTAGAATAGGAGGAAATGCTGGTAATCAGTACTTTCTCCTTTTCTTACAGTGTTTTCAAAAGGCTTCTATTCCTGACCCGTAAAAAACCAGGGATTGTTTGGGAAAGTGTTAAGAAATGAGTATCTATGGAGTAAAGGATTAAGGTGGTTATTTAAACAAGAGGGCCAAGATGGCCCTGGTTCGCTCACCTGAATTTTTGAGAGGACCATAGCCAATTTTTTCACAATCTAAAGAACCATTTCAGAGAATTTCTTCATGTCTGTATAGTGTAAACAGCCGACAGGCATCAGAGCCATGTTTCTTGATGGATCAAAATATTTCGAGCAATTTTTGAAAAGGGTCAACAAAGATACATTTCTGTGAAATTATTTCAGAACCTGATCAGCCGTTTCAGAGAAGATTTTTAAAAATTCCTTCATGGCCATATAGTGCAAGTAGCCCCCATTCATCAGAGCCATGTTTATTGACGAATCAAACTTTCATGAACACCTTTTGAAAAGGGTCACCCAAGGAACATCTCTGTGAAATTATTTCAAAATCTGACTGGCGATTTCAGAGAAGAAGAGTTCTTAAGAATTTCTTCATTTCCCTATAGTGCAAGTAGCCCCCATTCACCAGAGCCACATTTTTTGACGAATCAAAATTCTACGAACAATTTTTGAAAAGGGTCATCCAAGAAACATCTCTGTGGAATTATTTGAAATTCTGACCAGCGGTTTCGGAGAAGAAGGATTTTAAAGAATTTCTGTGTAGTGCAAGTAGCCCCCATTCACCAGAGCCATGATTCTTGACGGATCAAACTTTCGCGAACAATTTTTGAAAAGGGTCATCCAAGAAACATCTCCGTGAAATTATTTCAAAATCTGATCAGCCGTTTCAGAGAAGAAGAATTTTTAAGAATTCCTTCATTTCTGTATAGTGCAAGAAGCCCCCATTCACCAGAGCCATGTTTCTTGACGTATCAAAATTTCATGAACAAATTTTGAAAAGGGTCACCCAAGGAACATCTCTGTGAAATTATTTTAAAATCTGACCAGTGGTTTCAGAGAAGAAGATTTTTAAAGAATTTCCTAGAAAATTCCATTTGGTTGCAATGGCAAAGAGGACCTCCCAAGGAACATTCCAGCCAAGTTTGGTCCAAATTGGCCCTGTGGTTTAGGAGGAGTTGAAGTTTAAAGAATTGTTGACGACGCACGACGGACGACGCACGACGCACGACGCACGACGGACACCCAGTGACCCTAAAAGCTCCCCTTGAGTACGTTGTGCTCATGTGAGCTAAAAAGTGGCTCTTATCGATCCATAATTATGTGATGAGTAGGGCTGGTATCTTGTACCATGGTGATGCATTTAACCTCCTTTTCCCAGAGCATGGCTCATATGTATTTCAAACCCTACTTGAGCTCCCAACCGTCATGAAACACAATAAAACATATAAACATAATTATCTGTATGCTTTATTATTATATAGTGTGTTCAGATATCAAAACATATTTCAATATATCCCAAATTTTACTGGAAAACAACTGTATATACAACAAAAACGAACAGACCCGTATAAAGCTACTTTTATGTTAGTTAACTGGATATCAAAACAATTCTTCATATAGCTTTTATGTTACTAACTTTACTGGGACAACACTTTCATGAGACAACAAAACACAGAGTTAGCCACATATCATTATTCATAGACTTTACTAGGTGTACGGTAAGGTGGCAGGGGACTTGGAAACTTGTTCATGGCTGTAGTGAATCATGTCGCCCAGAGCCGAAGGCGAGATGGCGACATGATTTGACACAGCCGTAAAAATAGTTTTCAAGTCCCCTGCCACCTGATCGTACAATGAATTTATTATACTGCAAAGTTTTACCTCTTCAAAGTGAGCCCTGTTTTATAATTGCACGAATTGAGTATGCTGATGAAATAGAAATTCCCTTCTGAGTGCCCCAAGTCAATGAAAACTGACGTCACTAAATCGTGCAGTTTCGTGCAAAAACGTGTAGTCCTGTCATCGATCGATCAGTCAGATCATAAGAAATTTCTTTGCAGTATAATAATTATATATGCTATTCTTATGTAAGTTAGAATTTTAGAACCGGTATATAAATATGGATACAACAACATTAATTTTGTTCATAGGAACATATGCCTATATACTTTTCCTCATAATAAGAGCCTAGTCATATAAATGAAAATTTTTGTCAAAATTCAACATGATATGTAACCCTATATATTTTTTGGTATCAAAATATAAATGTGTATAAATATACATGTATATAGATGTATATGAGACATGCTCTGGCATGAGGGAGCTTAACACATCTCCAAAATGCATGACATCATGCACGTCATTACATAATACATAATTAATGAAGCCATAAAACCCATTGTGTACAAAAAACGTGTTAACTCTTTACAACACAATCCCAACGTTTAACAACTCTTAGAAAGAAGCCTTTTGAAACCACTGTGGGAAAAGGAGAAAATGCCGGTAAACAGCATTTTCTCCTTTTCCCACAGCGTTTTCTACCCTTCCCAAAATAAATTTCAATATATAAGTCACATTTATTTTGTAGTCTGCCAATACTTTCAATTTGGAACAGTCCAAAATTTTGTCGTTTGGTAAAGAGTCAACTGTACAGTGGTCCCTGTGACATGCTGAAAATTGACCAGTAATAAGTAGTACTGGCAAAGGTCAACCTCTGACTGTACAGACTGTCATAGATCAGTACTTTTTGATAATGCATTAAACTCCCTTTTCTTAGAGCAAAAAGTACTGACCAAGGTCAGCCTCTACGGACTGTACAGACAGACATGGGTCAGTACTTCTTGTTACATACCGGCTCCTTTGTTTGGACCAGGTCTATATTTTTCAGAACGACCTGTTTTAACAATAGAATGCACGAGAGCAGGTCTATCCCTGCACGTGCGCAGGTTGTTCCGTAGATAGAAAACCTGCTCACGTGCTGGAAAGACCTGTCCACGTGCAATTGATGGATCTTGAGCCGTACATGCAGACAGCTTCGTAAAGGACATTGGTACTGGGGCGATACTGGTTTCTATAAATTTGTAAATAACAGGAAAAATCTTGTAAATATACTTCTTATATTACCAACTTATTTTTTTTCTGCTAGTTCTCATCTAAGTTAAATCGCAAAAGTGACAAAAAGTTAATGACGGACGCATGTTCTAAAACATGTCTACAATATTGTTGTATTTTGGTTCTTATGCACCCTACTTCCTGTGAGACCGACTATTGATTTGTCCGTATTAGCGCAGTTTATATAGCCTCTGGAGCGAAAAAGCCCTCTTGTGTTATTTTTCTTATTGTGAGAAAGAAAAACTGACACAGGAGCACTGTCCTTCTATGACTGACCCGACACAGCTAGCTTCAAGAAAGCAATTTAAGGGTCCGATCACTCCCATAGTCGAATGATCAGAATCGCTTTGAGACCAGCTGTCCTAGAACCTCGACCGTAGGTCCCAGGCTTGAGCCTCTTTGGAAGTGACTTTGTATGACTGAAAGGGGTGGGAAACGCCATTCATTCAATCAATCAATGACTAATGACCAATGGCTTTACACAACTGGAATAATCAGTGCAAATGGATAGACCGTAGAAATGAAAACACAAGTGTTACCGGCAAAAGCTGAAATCCATGAATATTTCAATCAATTGGAACCTAAACTGAGCAATGAACTCAGTCATGCAGCATCAACAAACCTACCAAAGTCAAAATTAAGGTTGATGCTCACGTAAAAGATTCACTGACGTTCAAGCGAGTAAATAAAACTGATAAGTAAAGGAAAAAGAAATACCCAAAACTTTAAAAAACTGTAAAACATGTTTTACGCTTCCTTTTGTCATCAAACGTATCTGTTCTTTTCGAAATGGCTGTCAAGTTGTCTGCTCAATACTGATGGTGGCCGGTATGTAAGTCGGATATCGACCTCGTACATCGGCCTTTCCGTATAAGAACGACCAGGGCACGAGCTTCACAAAACACCTCGAGCGCTTCGCGCTCTCGGTGTTTCGTGAAGCTCGTGCCCAGGTCGTTCTTATACGGAAAGACCTCGTACTCAGTCAATATCCTATACATAATTTCCTTAAAATAACCTGCCGTTTCAGATTAACCTGCGTGGATTACGCATGCTAATCCGAGGCAACAGTTTGCGCAAAAGTCCGAATGCCTTTTTTGTGTGTGTTGCAGTCGATATATAACAACTACAATCGGGAGAATTCACTCTATATCAGTGGTCAGTGATAAGCTCTGTGATACCTCAAAAAACGATGAATCTTACTGCACGGTTCGAATCACAGTCGATGAAGTTTGTATATGAGCTATTTTTTTGTTGTGTGGACTTTCATGTTCGTAGGATTTCTGCGTAGATTGGTATGGGTCAAAACATTTTGTTAAATGGTCAATTATCTGCATTTCTCAGGACCAGTCTACTTTATGATTAAGTCAGTTGTAAGAGAAATTGGATATTATAGATCCAATTTCATGTGATGATCTGTTTGGTACTATAATCACGGAGATACATTAAGCCCCGTTTTGTCAGAGCATGGCGTATACTTATCTAGAAAGAATCAACCATCTAAACATCTACATGTATATACCTTTTACGAAACAGTTTTGTGTTTTCAAGACTCAAGAAGTAAAACGTGTGAAAACATTGTTGGAAAAGGAGAAAATGATAGTAGCTAGCAATATCTTCTTTCTTACATTAATATTTTCTGCCTTTTCATTCAATGTACATTTGATTGTTCGTCTGCAAACGCTTTCAAACTGGACCATTGATTGATTGATTGATTGATTGTATGATGTTTATCTCGTTTTCAAGATTATTTCAGTTATATCGGGGCAGCTAGTGTACCTATCTATAGTATCCTGGAATCTCTTTTACCAGTACCCCTCACAGTTTTCTTTCCAAGCCACCAGCTACTGTCCAACATAACAATCGTCGAGACAATGGTCAGGGGTGGGAGAGGAATGAACCCTATCGTAATGAATATCATCAATCATCGGAAAGCAATTGCCCAGAGCCGGGGATCGAACCCACAAGACCCTGTTAAGTCCTGTATGCTGTCGACTAAGTTACCAAGACTCTGCTCAAATTGGACCTGTCCAATTTTTTGTCTCCAAACAAAGGTTTAATCAAAATTAAATCTAAGCATTTATTTATCAAACAGTAACCTTTAGGCTGTTGAGTGCGGCTTAAGGACCTTAAGCTGACAGTGTGGACCAAGATAAGGCTGCACAGAGTGTGCAGTCTGATCGTGGATATACATCGTCCAATAAGCTGATATTTTCAGTACCCTCCCCGCCCACAATAACTTTGAAATAGCAATAATTGACGTGTTACTATCACTTAAAAATACACAGAACGTGCAGACTGATCTAAACAGGCCAATTTTAAGTTGAAACATTCAGGGCACTATAATGTCAATATGATTTCTACCAAATTTCGAGTTAATACTTTAATCATACCATTATGAATGATGAGGGGTTTAATCACCCAAAATCACTAGTAAGGCACAAATTTGACTTATAAATGTCGCATGCTGTTTTGTCAAGTTAACGTGCCGGAAGAAGATAGAAAAGTTTTCCCGAGTAAAGTTCTTGAGTTTGGTCAACTCTGACACCCCATATTTTTTCCACTATCTGTTTTGATATTTTTTTTACAGTACGTGGAAGATGCGAAAACGATACATACGTTACTGTCGCACACCTGGATTTATTTCTTTCGCACTTCACCACGTACATAAAACGCTGTTTATTATCAAACTTTTACCATCAGAGTTTTGGAATTTCATTATATTTTCAAGAGGGTTAGAATTGGTAGAAAATGGTCTGTTGATTTGAAAATTATGGTCACTGCAA
This sequence comes from Tridacna crocea, assembly GCA_943736015.1. Taxonomy (NCBI): domain Eukaryota; kingdom Metazoa; phylum Mollusca; class Bivalvia; order Cardiida; family Cardiidae; genus Tridacna; species Tridacna crocea. The sequence continues at coordinate 4,897,512 of OX031068.1, read as the reverse complement.
ACAATGTCGCAAGGGTTATGATACATACGTGATGCTATTTTAAAACTCAATCCTACATGGATGCATCGTGCAGCCAGTGTGAACGAGAGATATTTTAGAAAAGGTAACAGGTTTCAGAAGGCTGGAAAAAGTATTTTTGGGGGAGTTATGATATATGTTTTTAAGCAAATGCGATTTTTAGTTAACATACCGGTAGCGTAAAAACACACCGATACATACGATACCCAAGAATAATTTAAACAAAAATCTATCTGCGATTTTTAAATGCAAGTTGAACAAAGCATGATTATTCCATCTTCGAGCCAAACTGTGAGAAGACCAGGTTTTGTCGACATACAGATAAATAATATTGAATAAGGTACCGAAACATACATACGTTATCGATACATACGGGACAAAACAAATTAAATTTTCATGACAGGCAAGTATTCCATCATTGGTAAGAGACATATTACATCGTGCAAGCTTATGCAGGTTGCCGTGCTATGCATTCTTGAAAAAAATGTGAGTAATTTTCGCTCTGTTTCCTTTTTCTGTTTAGAAATGAGAGTTACTTCAGTGGTATCTACGCTGACAGAGATTATGCTGTTTATAAACTTTTGTTTATGTTTGAGGTATTTCACAGGTTAACATACTTGCAGATAAAATACAGTATTCTGAGTTCAGAACTTTATAACCATTTCTTTTGGAAACCCGTAATACTGATACATACGTTACTGATGGTAACGTATGTATTGGTTATGAGCACCATCACATATGTCGAACCAGCAAAGATTCTTTCGATACAGAACATGTTAGAACTGGTATTAGTAAAGTCAACTGAAGAAACTACACATTTTTAGTTACAAATCTCTCTGTTTAGTTGTACCTACATGCAATGACAAATACTCCAAAGACAACATTGTTAATTTCTTAGACGGCTGAAAGATTCTCTAATTTCCCAATATGATAATTCATGTTGTAGTCTGTATCATGACACCATTAGTATGCCTTGAAAAAAATATTATTTTAGCTATTAAATGAATAAATCTTTTAAACTTCAGATGTGAGCAACTGCCCTTTTCTGCATCGAAATACTTAGTACACAATAATTAACGTATGTATCGATACCTACGTTGTTACACAAATTTCATCCGAAAAGCAAAATACAGAAGTACTTAACGTTATTAGTAAGTTTTGAACAAAAGACAGACATGCCTCTTTTTCAATATTAGGGCGAGACAGCGACTTAATGATGTGTAGGTCTGTATTGTAAATTTGGACATCTCCAAGAGTGGGACGTCGTCGTGGAAGAACTTGGGAGTAAACTTGCCATGGAAGACGCATTCAAGAGTTATACATATCCTGGAAGTCATGCTCTGAAGTTAGACTTCGCTTCACACTAAAGTAGGAAACTTTGCCACGGAATTCTCTCTTCAGAGCTTCACTTCATTTACAAAAAGTTGTAAAGCAGTGTTTTAATAAGAGGAAGTATGATTCTGGAGTGAATCTTCTTTGCAAGCAGAGGACTACCTTTAATTAGTGTCGGGCTTTCCGGGAGAGTGTCATGCTTTTGAAAGAAACTTACACTGCATCTCTGAATTGGTTCCCTTTATCAGGATTTGATGATGATATTTTTATAGTTACATCTTCTGCATAACTACCCATGCTTTTTTCACTTTGAAACTTCCTTCTTCTTATAAGGTTATGACACTATACAGGTGTTACCCTGTCGTCATGAAGGCATATATTCCAGGGCAAGGATAAGCCAGACAATAAGAGAATCGTTGCCTGTTGATCTATGTATGTTGCTTAGATTGATAGAAAAGCCAGTAAGAAGCCATGTATCCTGTTTAAATCTCATTCCCTCTTTTGATAATTTGATTATTAAAGTTATCAAAGCTAAATAGATTGAGAGCGAGTTAATTTAAGGGATTACGTAGCCACACCCCGATCATTGCATTAGCCCCAGTGCCGATCAAATCCCGAGTGTTATAGACCTCCAGTCATTGGAAAGGTACAAAAGGCTGTTTATGCTCCTCGATCGTGGAGACTGAACCAAAAAAAAAAACCAAAATCTTTCGAGATGATTGGTAAATGACATGAACAGCAAATCTGACTGAGCTAATCTGATACATACGTTATCGGTACACTGCTGAACTTTTCCTTCACCATGCTGCACACAGTGTTCTGATGTTTTGTTTGTGTTTCTTGTATTTTACAGTAATTATCTCATAATTTTTTATGTTCTGAATGTTATCGCTCACTGTTATATAGGTATCATGTGGAACTGATACATACGTTATATAAGTTATAACTTTAACCTTAGTCATGGTTAAAGCATATATAGTCGATGTAAAGTAATCTAGTCGGAGTGACTATGTCGTGTTTGTAAGCAAGAAAGATGATTCTACCCTTTCAGTCAGTAAACAAGCTAAGTCTTAATACCCGGAAATATCATTTTAAGACATCTGCAGAAAAGCGCCAACTTTGACGACTATTTATTTACTACCGGTCATTAAAAAGATAAAATACTCTTTGACATAAGCAAATGTAATCACTGACTGGCAATTCTTACTTCTATACCATACATTACTCAAGTTTTAGCGAAAAATTGTATTTATGAATTTCACTGATACATACGTTACATTTTCCCATGTTTTTTAATCTGATAATAATTCAATTGTTCAGTAATCGATGTATAATATTCTCAGCATCTCAGAAAACTGTAACGGCTATAGTTTCTTGTCGCCGGAGTAAAATACTTAAAGCATCAGTCGGTAGCTGACATTACAAAACTGTACCTCAATGTTGTGTTTTTGTTCCTAGAAAAGGAATTGATGGCTTAATGATCTATTGTCATTCGATGCTGTAAAAAAAAATACATGCCTGTGTTTTTCGATGAAATTATGGCTGAAGCATCGACAACTATATGATGTGTAATTTGGAAAAGTATCGGGACTCTTATCCATTTACATCATGACAAAAAAGGTACATTTGTAACTGGTTTCACTAAGTTACGTATGTATTTACATACCAATTTTGGAGAGTCAGAGGTACATCTTAAATAAATCATATCTTGAAAACGGTGCAGATTTCTTGAGTGACATTTTGGCTGAAAACTCAATAATCATTGTTCTTCCAGATCAAAAGAAAATTACGCGTGAAAATTGAAGTTGATTTTCTCGAATTTCTTGAGCCAAAAATGTGCCTTACTAGTGATTTTGGGTGTAATGACATTAGATTTGGGTTAGTTGTGAGTGGTTTTGTAGTGTTTTACTGATACATCCGCGAAATACACTTTATAAACTAGGTCATGTCAAAGCTGCAGAAGGCGACTTGTTTAAATTCTAGAGTGGATTCTACGACATTTACTCTGAAATTCATAGTTTGTATAATTGGTTTACACTGTTTTCAATCCGCATATTATATGTACATATTATGAACAGACGCGTCCGTTCATTGATCTGTAAGGACCTTTCTTTTCAAACTGAGGAGTGATGCGTCATCACGAGAGGACAGTCTGTCGGTTAGAAGAAGCTGATGACGTCATCACGTTCTAAAACTCCCGCGTTTAACCCTTTACAACACTATCTGTAAAAAATTTCGATGATATTGTGGTAAAAGGGAAACAGTCACAGCAACTAGCATTTTCTCACATTTTACCACAATGTTTTCAAGGAGTTTCTATTATATGAACCACATTAGATTTGTCGTCAGTAAATGCTTTAAATTTAGCAATTCTAAAATGTTGTCGGTTCGTAAGCGTTTGAACGATTGCGAGAGAAAAGAAACGATTGAAAAACATCGCGAAGAGAAAAAAAGAAAAAAGAGTTTTCCCGATTTAAAGGCCCGCTAGTTGCCAAAGATGAACAATTCGGGGATCAAAATACATCAACTTCAATTTGTACTATTTGAATGTATGGATATTATTGTAAATGAAAAAAAAAAGGAAAAGTACTGCTAGAAAAGATATGTAGTGCTAGAGAAGCGTTGCAAACTTTTACACTAGTTTTCGACTGGCGACTAGAAAAATGCAGTACAATGCAGGCTACAAGTACACATATAGGGACGTTCTAAATAAACTTCCTTGACAGGAAAGGGGGTTTCCCTACAAGAACATATATACCACATTGAAATGGGAGACAACCACACAGTTCTTGAGCGATTTTACCAGTTTCTGACGAAACGGTTATTTCCCATCTAACACCACGAAATAACGTTTAGGACCAAAAGACTAGTTTAACCCACACCGCGTTTTTTCGAATAATGAAAATTAGTTGAAGAGTTCGACATTTATTGCAAGAGTAAATACCTAAACTGAAAATATTATGCATTAGGTCTTCGGTGTCACAGAGTATTAAGAAGTGTTGTTCTCTCTACAGAAGGCCCACAGGACTTCTTTTTGCTCAAACAAACAAGCAGAGGTGGTACAAAATTGTATTTCAAATGTATTTACCTACAACTTTGTCCAATTAACGAAGATTACATTAAATCATATGACGGTCGCTTACACCGAGGTTTGGTCCTGCCCGGTGTCATTGTTTTTCTGTCTCTTTTTATAAGTATCGTGCGACAAGACAAACTCAGGAGACAAACGAATTGCTACATCACTTTTTTTACGACTGCAGTACCTGGGTAATGTTAAAATCTGCGTAATACACTTCTTATTTAGTCAGTTAAACGTTAACTCACACATCACAATACAGTGTTTTAACTACTCTCTGGAAAACAGGCGTTTGAAAAAAATTATAGGAAAATGAGAAAATGCTTGTGACCAGCTGTTCACTGGCATTTTCTCCTTTTCCCACAATGTTTCGTACCCTTTCACTCACAACTCTCGTTGTTTGAGTGACATTCATTTGTAGTCTGCTAATGCTTTACGTTTTGAAAAATTGACATTTATTTGCATGTTCGTCTGGTAAAGCACAGGTAAACTAACAAGACATCGAGGTTTCAGTCTGTACTCGTTTAATACTAATCATGCGCGGATCCAGATATCTTTCTCAAGGGGGGTCCCACCGAAAACGCACTCGTCTTATTATATGATACTTTGATTTCCGGATTTCAGTGGATGTAAGCCATTTACAAGAAAAGTCAACTTTTCCAGTTTTAACCATTAGGAGGTCTCCACATTTAGAACCTTTCTTTTTTTAAATTTATGACTTTATTTTACATAAATGCTGTGCAATATCAAACCAGTACCATTTCAGGAATCCGATAACCACATTTTTGCCAAAATTCCAGGGGGGGTCCGGACCCCCGGTCCCCCCCTCTGGATCCGCCCATGCTAATTTAACTAAGACACGTGTACCTTGGAATAAAGAGCAAATCATACCTAAGTATTTTAAACAAGATTTATAATTAAGGATACTGTGAAACCTGTTGTAAACAAGCACCTCTGAGACATTCACTATGTGCTTGTTTAAGGCAGGTGTTTGTTTACTACAGGAATATTTCTACACATTTGGTTTCTCTAGGATCTCGTTGTTAGCTTGCTTAACTCTTTGCCTGTTGAGAAGATTGCAGACTAGTCAAAATTGAGACATTTGCAGACGACAAACAATATATGGCTTGTATAATGAAATTTGGTTTTCAACGGGAAGAAAGAATTGTTAGAAGAATGAGGAAATGTTGATTACCAGCATTTTATTCTTTACCCATAATGTCTTCTATAACGTTTTTGTCCTTGGTCGTTTAAACTAGAGACTGTTTGAGTACACTAAATTGGGAATATTTGTACCTTGAATTGAGGATCAGAAATTACAGCCAACTTTTTTTTAAAGATTTCTTAGCTATCCTTTACCAGATAGCCTCGAGTTTTAACGACCATGAAGTAGAAACCTTCAGAAAACATTGATTGAAAAGTAGAAATCGCTGGTTACCAGCATTTTCTACTTTCCCACGATCTTTTGACACTATCAACGATGTAAGGCTAATTTGTAAAATTTTCAGATTTGTCGTCTCTACATTATGCTTTTAATTTAAAAGAGAGCAAATGTTTTTTTTTTCACTTGGGAAAGTGCTAAATATCTAACGTGTAAAAGCTAACAACTCTGGGACACTCACTACGTCATTGCTTAGGACAGGTGATTGCTCTGTACAGAAACAATTCAGTATAGTTGTCTGCTCTGGAAACTCAGTATAGGGTTGCTGAAAAAGGGAATTGCTTCACAGAGATGGCCGCTAAGATACTAGTAAGTTTTATTGCAGTTTTATCACAAGGGGACAAGCAGGAAATTATATTAGCACATCTTTTCGAAGAAGGAACCACTTGTATAATCAACTTTTCTATTGTTTTATCTTGATTGAAAGGAGAAAAGATTCAGTTTCATGTTTAGATCTATCCAATCTAACTTCCGTAGTACATGTCATTTCTGTGAAGTCCTCCGTACTGGAGATTCCGAACTTCCTGGACCTTCCTTTGGGCGTAAAAGAGAAAAAGAAATCTGGATCATTGTGTTGGTCTTCACTTGGTTTTTACCTTGACCTTGTATCATGGCCTTCATTAACTAAAGGTAAAGATGTGTGATCCAATTCTGATAAATAGTGTTTAGAATTTGTCTGACTTTCAGACGGGTGTTGTGAAATAGACTTCTTAATTTCATGTTTAAATAAATTAGACTGATATTCAGTCAAAATGGCTTTCTTTGCCATAGCTTTAGTAACTGCACATAATGGGTAAAGGTCTGAAACTTCTTCCTCAATCGGATCGGATGATTGATCCATGCAAGGTGTGTCAGTTACAATTGGACTAGCAATTAACTTATCTCCGGCTAAATCACTGCCTAAAAACAAATGTGCACGTTTAAAAGATAAACTCTTATTAATACCAACAGTCACTGGACCATTAATTAAGTCCGAAGACAAATAAAGGTTATGAAGAGGAACATTCACAAATCCACATTCTATACCCTGAATAAGGTCACTTGACACAGAAGCAGTCATCTCAGAAAAAGGCAGGACATCTGCTGAAATAAGAAATTGAGAAGCTCCAGTATCACGTAAAATTTCAATAGGGGTAGACTGGGTAAAATCATTTTTAGTGACACAGAACAGTCTGATAAGAATCATCAATCTCCGTAACAGTATCAGTCTAAGGTGCTTTGGCGTGGATCAAGGTTTGGTCTTCAAAACATGACTGAAGTGTTCCTTTCACTTTGTGAATGGCCCCTGACCCGTCCCCCGTCCTCTCCCGTCCCAGAGAGAGAGAGAGAGAGAGAGAGAGAGAGAGAGAGAGAGAGAGCGCCTCAACTTGATGGTGAAAATAAATGTTTCAGTAAATTTCTTGAAAGTTTTGTTTCCAATCTAATTTTATGAGGATATCTTCCGCTGTTGGTAATGGATAATCTGCTGTATCAAATACAGGGTTAAACATGATTTTGAAATGTCCTTAAATTCTAACAGTATTGTCAGGTTTGAATACTCAGGCCTTTGCTAACGCTCAGAATTTGAGGAAAAGCTGCTTCCCTCTCGCCTGAGAATTGGAGGTGTTCTTCAAAATGGAGAAAAGTGGTCAGACGTTGACAGACATTAGAAATAGTATATGAGCTGAGTAACACAAGGAAATAATATTTTAACAGTTTAACAGTTTGATTAAATAGAAAACCATGTCAATACATGAAATCATATAAAACGTTCTATCAATTCGATGAATTTCCTTATAAATATTTCTATAAAAAACTATGTAAATCTTTGCAGCACAGCAAAGTTTTAGACCAGTCCAAATTAAAAGCATTTGCAGATGACAAATAAAATTGGGCAGAAATGACAGTATCTGTCTAACCCTTTCTCACACAAACATTTTAGAGTATTCCAAATTGATTGAATCTGCAGGCAACAAACCAGACAGAGACAGAGATGAAGTGTAGTTTTATTACAGAGTAGAACACCTGTTGGCAAACGGAGAAAATGCCGGTAACCATCATTTCATCCTTTTCCAACAATGTTTCAAAAGGCCTCTTCTTCAGGGTCGTGAAACAAGGGACTGTTTGCTAAAGGGTAAACTCTTTAGACTGGTCCACATTTAAAGCATTTGCAGACAAAAAATTAAAGGCAAAGCAAAAATTGTTAATTGTTTCTAGCAGGGTAAAAAAACATTGTGTGAAAAGGAGAAAATGCTGTTTACCAGCGTTTTCTCCTTTTCCGACATTGTTTTCAAAAAGCTTCTATCTCAGGGTCATAAAAACCAGGGATTGTTTGGTGAAGGGTAAAGATTTTGAAAACAATATGGAAAAAGAACAAAATGCTGGTTACCAACAATTCTTTCTTTTCCCACAATGTTTCCAAAAGCCTTTTTCTTCAGGGTCTTCAAACCCAAGAATTGTGTGCAAAAGAGTTAAACATGTTAATTGTTTCCCCAGCCCTATTCATTCACATTTTGGATGAAAAACACTATGGGAAGAGGACACAATACTCGGTTGAATAATGGTTTCCCTTGGCACTTTTTTGTTATCTTGTTTATTTTACCCTTTACCTCACAACAAAATTTCAGACTTGTTTGAATTGAAAGCATTTGCAGATGATAGTTTCAGTGTGGCTCATATCAAATGATTCTTCTTTGAAAGGGTGGAAAACATTGTGAGAAGGAGAAAATGTTGGTAACCAGCATTTTCTCCGTTTCCCACAATGTTTTCAAAAGCTTTCTCTTTCAAATTGTTAAGTCATCATTGTGCAGTAAAGGGCTAATCTACCAAACACTATTATTTCAAACATCCTGGACAGAATTTTTTGCTGAAAAAAATTCTGTTTAACAGGTAAGATAATTTCTTACTGTCAAATTGAAAGCAATTGCAGCAGACAAAAATAGGTATTGCCTTAACTCATTACCAAACGACAATAATTTAGGCTTATAAATTCAAATTGAAAGCATGTGCAGACGACAAAGTAAAAGTGACTGAAAATTTCAAATTTGTTCACTCTCCTTTTCTCACAATGTTTTCTAGGGCTTCTTTCACAGGGTCGTCAAGAGTAGGAATTGTGTGGTAATGGGTAAAAGGATGTAAATAATGTTAAAAAGTAATGAAAATATTTTGTCGAAGGGAAAAAAGCTTACTAACAGCTTTTTCTCACATTGCCACAATGTTTCAACTTTCACATAGTAAGAAAACCCCATGATTTTTCAAAATCAAATTTTTGACTTTCATAATTATACTTGTGAAATTTGGCCACTTTTCCTCATTTTAATTTTCAGACACCAATGTTTGATGTTGATTCAGATGGTGAATTTTGGACATTCTTTAATTTCTCCTCTCCTGTTATTCCATAGGCTGTGACTTTCTGTTGGGGTTTTTATGGCCTTTTTGGAGATATCTTGCTTACATAACCTGACCTTTACAACCATGACACATGGCGCTCTTGTAAAAACAATTCTGACTTTCACAACTAGCTTTACCACCCTAAACCACTATGTGACCACTATATCATGGGCCCTTTTTTCTGATGCTTCAGTCTCCACCAATTTCATACTTACAGCCACATCAACTGCCTGTTTCAAAGTCAACACTTCTAACAAGAACGTTCTCTGAATAATGTTCAATGTTCTGTAACACGCTGACAAAAAACACCACTCAACATATCTAAAATTGTGCCAAACTCACATGATTCACTCAGCAACATTGATTCTACCAACTTCTGGTTTACAGTTTTATTTTCACTTCGCATCTTACAATGAAAGGTAAATCGTTCTGCCATGATGAGAGTTTCGGTTTGCAGGTTATTTTAGATATTAATGGGTCGAAACTCTTACCATTAAGCTTTTGAGGTGTAACAAAGTTACAGAGCAGTCTTAAGTCTTAGATCCACATGGAGATAATAAAAGAATCAGCTGTCATCATCATCGATGCTATTCGCTATATAAAACCACAGAGCTTAGATTAGCGTATTCCTCAGTGCAACTGTCAATGTACGGTTGAAATTGCTGTATCTTAACTGGCGTTTCATATTTTAGGTTATATTTACTGCATACGGACGGGTTGAAATATCCTTGTCGCTACTGTTTTAGGGTCCGAATAAAACAGTAATCAGCAATTCAACTTAATTTATCATAATCGTTATCTACTTTCGGTTTCTATCCCAGACACGTACGCCATATTATCTCCCGCTAGATGGCATTCTCAATTAATCAAATTACATTAACTACTTCGAACTTAAGCGTATGAAAGACCTAATATACTAAAATTGATTGCAAAAGTTCATGGCTGATTCCCATAAAATCGTGTATCTAAGCATTTCGCATGCACTTTTAAATGTTAGAATTTTTTTGAGGTTTAATGGCATAGTTTTGGGTAATTTTCGAGTGTTTTGGGGTGTTTTGAGGTATTTTTTCAATGGTTTTGGGTATTTTAGAGTGTTTCATCTGAGATGTATTTTACAAACTAGGTCAGGTCAAAGCTGCGGAACGAGACAAATTTTTAAATTCAGAGCGAGTTCTGCAAGATTTACCTCTGAAATTCATTGTTTGTGTGAATGGCATACACTGATTTTTAATCCGCATATTATTTGTACATATCAAATGACAGAGAGGCATATGTTCATTGATCTTTAAGGACCTATTTTTTTCGAAACTGGGGTGTAATGTGTGCTCGTGTGGAAAACCCCTGTCGGATGCATCACCTTCTAAAAAGGGACATTCGGACATCTGCATAAAGTTTCTTCTCAGATCAACCTGTGCAACCCGCGCTGGCTAATCCGAGTTGGCACTTTACGACTACATTAGACTCTGTTCTTCAGTAGACTTGTGCAAAATAGAAAATTACATAAAACGAATAGTGTCGTTTCGAACTGGCCTGAGCGAACTGCGAAAGCTGATCTGAAACTACACTTTACGCAAATTTCATAATTCCCTTTTTGGCGTGTTTTATGCCATTAAGTACTATCTTCTTGGGTTAGGTAATCAATATCTGTTATTCAAGGTGACCGACTAATTGACTTTGTCCTCTACCTGTAATATTTAAGCTTTTTTTTATACAGGGAAAAAAATTACAAAATATAAAAAAAAACCCGTCTCACCTGTCATCTGTTTATCCCTTTACCAAACAGTTCCTAGTTTTTACGACCTTTACATTGATGCCTTTTGAAAACATTGCGGGAAAAGGAGACAATGCTGGTAACCAGCATTGTCTCCTTTTCCCACAATGTTTTTACCCTGCTGGGAACGATTTTTGAGTTACGTTTATTTTGTCGCCTGCAATGGCTTTCAATTTGGACCTGTCTAAAGTTTGATGTTTGGGAAAGGATTAATATTGCATTAATTCATATTTGGAACAAAAGTTCAGGCTGTAGTTCATAAAGTTCAAAAAAACTACATGGAGGACATCCAGTTGTATTTTCCACAGTTTTTAATGTTAAGTAAGTAAGAAAAACGATGTGAATCCTGACATTAAAATCCCTCAAAAATATCTAATCTGAACATTTCATATTTATATCGAGCAGTATTTAGTTAGGAATACGTAGATCTTTCTGATCTTTCTTTGAAGGGTAGAAATCATTGTGGACAAAGGAGAAAATGCTGGTTATCAGCATTTTCTCCTTTTCCCACAATGTTTTCCAAAGGCTTCTTTCTCAGGGTTGTCAAAAATAGGGGTTGTGTGGTAATGGGATACAGGTTGATATCGGTATATGTTGAAACTTATTTTTCTAAAGTTTGCTTTATCACTACTACACTTTTTTTCAGAGATCTTTAATGATTTATTGTAGACAAGAATATATCATTAGCGAAGGTAAATGAGAGAGGAGTCCCATTACAAAACTTGAAATTACGCTTATAACTCTTTCTAAAACAACAAAACTTTGGACTTGTCCAGATTCAAAGCTTTTCACGACAAATTAAATGTGGTTCAAATGGTGCACATTGTTTTTGAAAGAAAAGGAATAGTTTGTAAAGCAAGGATAAAATGCTTGTAAACAACATTTTTTTTTCTTTTCCCACAATGTTTTCAAAGGCATTCTTCCGAAGGGTCCTTAAAACTTGAGATTGTGTGTAAAGGGTAAAGAAATGAATGGATAGATTTCTAAATAGACGACATACACTTTAGGCATCGATAAACAGGACCAGACATTGTACGTTCAGACATTTATCAAAATATCTTTAGCAGACAATGTAAATCAGAGATCAGTCTACATATTTGTTGTAGTCTTATGCTAGTCTACAAGTTCGGCAAAAGTGTTGTAAGTCGGGCTTTGCAGCAGAAGGGTTGAAGCTTTTGTACCGATTGTTCCCAAAATAGCTAGATAGCTCATTGTCTCTTTTGTTTTAAAATACTAAGGTACACAGTTGAATGTTTAACAATGACTTAACCTTTCCCAAACGACAAATTTTTGGACTAGACCAAATTGAAAGCATTTGCAGACGACAATTCAACTCTTGCTGAAAAGATTATTTCTGTCTATTATAGGGTAGAAAACATTGTGGGAAAAGGAGAAAATGCTGGTTACCAGCATTTTCTCCTTTTCCTAAAATGTTTTTAAAAGGCTACTATTCCAGACCCGTAAAAACCAGAGATTGTTTGGGAAAGAGTTAAAACGTATCGGTTGGTGATATTGTACAAAAAAAAACTTTATAGGGTAGAAAACATTGTGGGAAAAGGAGAAAATGCTGGTTACCAGCATTTTCTCCTTTTCCAACAATGTTTTTAAAAGGCTATTATTCCAGACCCGTAAAAACCAGGGATTGTTTGGGAAAGAGTTAAAACGTATCGGTTGGTGATATTGTACAAAAGAAAACCTTTACCGTAAGAAGTAGAACTTAAGTTCGTCTTGCCGAGAGAGCAGATCAAGATCGGACTTTAAGATACATCTTTACAGTCAAAGAGAAAAAAACGCTGTTGAAACTTGATAGTGTGTAGTATTAAGTCAGCTGTGTAAATATAGATAAATTACCGGTATCAGTCTATAACGTGTTGGGATATAGAAGTTCAATGGATTTGTCTTCTATTTAACCCTTATCCTGGTAAATAAATGATATTAGAAATTTTAAGCAGATATTAAACAATACAAATATTGCATTTTATTTTAGGCCAACATAAAGAAAAAAAACACACACACACACAAATATGGCTTTTTCAAAGGTATTTTTGTGTGGAAAGATGTCCTTATTGGACAATGTAGATCCAAGAACAGACTGCACAGAACGTGCAGTCTGATCTTGATTTACACTGTCCGCAAAAGGTTCGTGAGTCGTAAATAGCACCTGAAAGATTTAAAATCAGAAACAACCAAAGTGATGTGCTGGATTGCCTAGAGAATGACATGAATTTTTTATCCGTCGTAATCTGTACAACTTTGCTACCATAGCCCTAAGGGGCAACATTTGACTAGGAGATACAAGAAGGATTATAGTTTCATAAAATAAAGATAAAATTGGTTAAAATGTGTCTTCAAAGGAAAGGACAGTCTATTTTTAAGTCTCCACCAATTTGTGAATTGTATTAACCCTTTACCAAAGAATCCCTTGTTTTTACGACCCTGAGACAGAAGGCTTTTGGAAACATTGTGGGAATGGGAGAAAATGCTGATAACGAGCATTTTCACCTTTTCCAACAATATTTTCTACCCTTCTATGCAAGGCAAATTTCAATTTTCAAATCACATTCATTCTGTCGTCTGCAAATGCTTTCAATTTGGACAAGTCTTAACTTTCGTCATTTGGTTAAGAGTAAATTGCAATATCCATACCGTTTTCATTCATTTTATTTCTGAGAGATTGTTTATTAAATAAAAAAATGGGTCTTTTTTCAGGCAGTGTAGATCAAGATCAGACTGCACAGAAATTCTATTTCATCTTTGTCGTAGGATAAAGGTTGACCGTTATCTTGCTAAATAAATGTAATTTTAACCCTTTACCCCATAAGGCATTTTTATGGTATCTCTGTTTGATCCTATATAACAGCAAGGATGAAGCACTTTCTTATGTGTATTTGACACGTTTTGATAGCATAGAAAACATTGTGGCAAAAGGTGAAATTGCTCGTCACGAGCAATTTCACCTTTTGCCACAATATTTTCCAAAGGCTCCTACAAGCAATGCGTAGAAATGAGTATCTATGGAGTATAGGGTTAAGCAGACAATAAAAAACACTTTTTATTTTATTTCAAAGATATACTTTTGGGAAAATATATCCGTATGGAACAGTGTAGATCGAAGATCCTGCCATACGTTCTGTGCAGTCTGATCTTGATCTACACTGTTCGCGAAGGACCCGTATGTAGCATTAAGCAGGCTACGGGTTGGAGATTTTTACATTCGCTATAGGGGAGGACATATTTTCACAGTTAGGGACATTATTATACACAAACTATCGAACGATCGCCTCTTTTGAAATTGCGGCCTTTTATTTGCAAAGTAACTATAGCTGATAAAAAATCTGTCCTAATGAAAAGGCTTTTGTCTGGTTGTCGATCAAAACGAACATTATAATTATGGAATACCTTATAAGACACCCAAGTGGAGGTAAAATTCTTTTCAAACATATGGCGCCAGACACTATTATATTATTTAACCCTTTCCCAAACGGCAAATTTTGGACCAGACCAAATTGAAAGCATTTTGCAGATGACCAATTAACAGTTGTTAAAAGATTATTTTTCTATATGATAAGGTAGAAAACATTGTGGGAAAAGGAGAAAATGCTGGTTACCAGCATTTTCTCCGTTTCCCACAATGTTTTCAAAAGGCTTCTATCCCTGACCCGTAAAAACCAGGGATTGTTTGGGAAAGGGTTAAGGTTAGATTCTTCTCACGAAGCGCCATTGAATTTGTTTAACTTTTGAGTCAGCAAATTATTGCAGTTGTACATTATTTAGTAAAATTTCTTCTTTTTTACTTGATCTTAAAGGAAAAAAATTATTGAGGGTTTTGCGTAGTTTGGTCACTTTTCTTATGTTTTGCCAGCAGCTGACAAGGCTTAATTTAGCGATTACTATTGTTTTTCAAGCTTGAAAAATCTCGAATCTCGATCGTGATCTAACACGATCTTACTCTGTATTACTCTCTTCCGACGGACGCGAGAAAGAACTTCCATTTTCAAAAGTCTGAAATGACGAAAGGGACTTAAATGCACCAATTTAGACCAAATGTTTCATTTTTTTTATCCGTAAATCAAGTACAACTTTTTTCTATACTGAAACCAATGACTGTGAATCATGGTGTAGTCCGAAAACCTCAACAAAATATGTTTTTTTTTAATTCAAGTTCAAAAGTCGAACAACCTACGGCCAGGGACCAGGACAAAGTAATATGCCAACTTGAGACTCAAAACACAATGCAAACAAAATTAGCACGTCACCATGTTGTATTTTCACAAACATTTCGCTTTTTTTGCCCGACTCAAATTTTGACAGCAAGGAGTATGCCTCGCTTCCAAAAGTATCATTGTGGCATATTATGGTGCAAAATGATTAACTAAGACGGAAATATCAAAACTCAAGGACAAACTATATGCTTCCCGTCAACAATCTTGTACGCCTTAACTCTTTACCAAACAATCCCTGGTTTTTACAGGTCTAGAATAGTAGCCTTTTGAAAACATTGTGGGAAAAGGAGAAAATGCTGGTAACCAGCATTTTCTCCTTTTCCCACAATGTTTTCTACCCATCATAGACAGAAATCATTTTTTCAGCAAGAGTTGGATTGTTGTCTGCAAATGCTTTCAATTTGGTCTAGTCCAAAAGTTTGTTGTTTGGGAAAGGGTTAAATGTAATCACTATACACTTAACATCAAACTTGCATTTTAAACCTACCGTTCCCAATTACTCTGATTTTCGCCTTGGTTTATTAAAAACAAAGACATGGCGAGCTGTTTACATGTTTATTTATAATCATGATAAAGGGATGGCCCATTTTTTACAAGAGCAAGAGATAATAATCATTACCAGAGCTGTGAGTTCGAGCCCTGGGCAGGCGAACTCTTAACATATTCCTTTATAATCATGGCAAATTAAAGGGTTTTTGGCCCGGTTTGTTACATGAGCAAGGATTTATATCCATTACATGGGCTGTGAGTTCGAGTTCTGGACACGCGAACTGTTTACATGTTCCTTTATAATCATGACAAATTAAAGGACTGGCCCAGTTTGTTACGTGAGCAAGGATTTATATCCACCAGAGCTTTGAGTTCGAGCTCTGGACAGGCGAACTGTTTACATATCCCCTTTTATAATCATGGCTAATTAAAGGACTGGCCCAATTTGTTACGTAAGCAAGGATTTATATCCATTACCAGAGCCGTGGGTTCAAGGTCTGGACTGGCGAACTGTTTACATATCCCCTTTCATAATCATGACAAAATGAAGGGCTGGTTTAGTTTGATACATGAGCAAGGATTTGTATCCATTACAAGAGCTGTGAGTTCAAGCTCTGGACAGGCGAACTGTTTACATGTTCTTTTATAATCATGACAAATCAAAGGGTTGGCCCAGTTTGTTACATAAGCAAGGATTTACATCCATTACCAGAGCTGTAAGTTCGAGCTCTGGACAGGCAAACTGTAAATATTCCTTTATAATCATAACAAATTAAAGGGTTTTTGGCCTAGTTTGTTACGTGAGCAAGGATTTATATCCATTACCAGAGCTTTGAGTTCAAGCTCTGGACAGGCGAACTGTTTACATGTTCCTTTATAATCATGACAAATTAAAGGGCTGGCCCTGGTTGTTACGTGAGCAAGGATTTATATCCATTACCAGAGCTTTGAGTTCGAGCTCTGGACAGGCGAACTGTTTACATGTTTCTTTACAATCATGACAAATTAAAGGGCTGGCCCTGGTTGTTACATGAGCAAGGACAGGCGAACTCTTAACATGTTTCTTTATAATCATGACAAATTAAAGGACTGGCCTAGTTTGTTACGTGAGCAAGGACTTATATCCATTACCAGAGCTTTGAGTTCGAGCGCTGGACAGGCGAACTGTTTACATATCCCCTTTTATAATCATGACAAATTACAGGTTGTTACATGAGCAAGGATCTATATCCATTACCAGAGCTTAGAGTTCGAGCTTTAGACAGGCGAACTGTTTACATGTTTCTTTATAATCACGACAAATTAAAGGACTGGCCAAGTTTGTTACGTGAGCAAGGATTTGTATCCATTACCAGAGCTGTGAGTTCGAACTGTATACATGTTCTTTTAAAATCATGACAAATTAAAGGGTTGGCCTAGTGGGGTACGGACACCCCCCCCCCCCCCCAGGACAACGCCCCCCGACAAATTAAAGGGTTGGCCCAGTTTGTTACATGAGCAAGGATTTGTATCCATTACCAGGGCCGTGAGTTCAAGCTCTGGACAGGCGAACCGCCCTTTAATTTGTCATGATTATAAAGAAACATGTTAACAGTTCGCCTATCCAGAGCTTGAACTCACGGCCCTGGTAATGGATACAAATACTTGCTCATGTAACAAACTGGGCCAGCCGTTTAATTTGTCATGATTATGAAGAAACATGTAAACAGTTCGCCTTTCCAGAGCTTGCACTCAGTTTGGCCCAGTTTGTTACATGAGCAAGGATTTGTATCCATTACCAGAGCTGTGAGTTCAGGCCCTGGACAGGCGAACTGTTAACATGTTTCTTTATAATCTTGACAAATTAAAGGGCAGTTCTGGACAGGCGAACTGTTTACATGTTACTTAATAATCATGACAAGTTAAAGTGTTGGCCCAGTTTGTTACATGAGCAAGGATTTGTATCCATTACCAGAGCTGTGATTTCGAGCTCTGGACAGGCGAACTGTTTACATGATTCTTTATAATCATGACAAATTAAAGGTTTGGCCCAGTTTGTTACATGAGCAAGGATTTGTACCCATTACCAGAGCTGTGAGTTCAAGCTCTGGTCAGGCTTTAAAAATAAATAGCCAACCCCAACTAAATACATGATTATATCCCATGCTTTCCTTGGCTATCTTTGACCGATACTCAATGTTCTCTCTCAGTCATCGGCTGCTTTCCCAAACAACAGTTATTGAAACAAAGTTCAGCGGTAAGAGGGAAATGAATCTATGAATCTTGACGATATGACTATCATCATTCCCCGGAAAGATATTGACCGACGTGGGCATCCGAACCAGTAAAGTTAGATTAAGATTTAACGCTTAGGCTGCTAATCGCGACTCGTAGACATTTTGCAGTTAGAGTAAATCAAGATTATACTGCACAGAACGTGCTGTCTGATCGTGAATCTACACTCTCTGATCTTGGACCTATATTTTACCTTAAGGGTTTAAAACTTTTACCATACGATTCCAAATTTAAAAATTCTGTGGTAGATTCTTTTGAAAACGTTGAGTAAAAAGGAGAAAAATAGTTTCATCGAGAGCATGTTCTCCTTTTTCTTCACACTTATTTGTCTCCTTTTAGAGATATAGCTATGTTTACCTCATTCGGTTATTCATTTATTTATTTAGTTATTTATTTTTGTATGCAACTATCTTTAATTTTGACAGGTGTAAAAAAGTTTGCTGTTTAGTAAAGGATTAATGCTCAAAAAAGAGAAGGCACAAATCGGTAGTATACAATGTTCAAAGTATTCAGAAAAAAATATACATATACATGTATATCTCATGTATAGCTTTACCTTCTTCAACTCTTAAATACTCTTTACTACAAACAATTTATCCTTTTTCAAGTTGAACTGATTGACTGACGTTCTTTACAACATTATTTCAGATGTACTGCTGCGCCAGTGCAGCTAGCCATACTTTCCTGAAGTTTATTTTACCATTACTTCGTAGGTTCTGTGTCTGCGTAATGAAGAGAAATGATCCTTCCCTAGAAAATGACCCATGGGTCATTCCATTACGTAGAAGAATGACCCGGGTCATTATTCTGCGTAGAGAATTAACCCAATATTTTAGAGAAAGGACCCCCATATAGCTGTAGAGAAACGACCCCCATTTCTTCTCCTGTAACATTGTTGTTACTGCTACCACTACTGCTACTACTACTATCATTTCTACTTCTGACCAAAAAAAGACTTTCAGTAGCAACTGCTTCCTATTCCATAAATCAAACATAGGGAACTAAAGTTGTATTTTTTTAACCTCTTCAAACCGTGACAAGAAACCCGGTAATGTTGACGACCGTCTCATACGTGCCGGTTACGCACCTGCGAAAACAAGAAAAATCCATTTGTGGCACATTCCATGTCAGACGACACCTATTGTTTAAGTCAAATATAGGGGACGTTTTTTATTTATCCTTTTCTCTTACTAGGTCGATTGAATTCCTTACTAACTCAGAAAAGCTTCCATGCTGATATTTGGAATGTGCTTAGATGATCAATGTACAGCGTAATACTCTTAAAAATAGTGTCACAAGTGGCTAAAAAAGACTGAAAACTCTTTTAGGAACAACTGCTCCCTATTGCATAAATCAAACAAAGGGATCTATTTTTTTTTATTTATCTATTCATACGTTGATCAGAAACGTAGTTACGTTGACTACCGACTCATAGGTGCCAGTTACGTGCCCGCGAAAAACATGAAAAACCTACTTACGGCACGTTCCATAGCAGATGACAGCTGTTGCTTGAGTCAAATATAGGGATCAAGTTCTTTTACTTTTCTTTTACTAGGGCCATTGAATTAATAACGATGACTATCCCACCCATATGTTATGTGCTGCGCGTAAAATCATAAAATCAACCTAGGACACTTTCGGTGGCAACTGATACCTTTTGCACAAAACAAAGATAGATAAATCAAATTCTTCCCTGTTTTCTTACCAGGGTCACGAAATATTGAAACGATTTTGGTGCACGTGTTAGTCGAATTAATGTTTAACTGCTGCACAAAACCGTGATTTCAGAAGCAACCGGTTGTTGTTGCATAAACTTTTTCCAATATAAAATCTCGTGCTTGTTTGTGGTGAACGTGTGAGTGGTAAGTCGATATAATGTTTAACCACTGAAAGAAATACATAAAATTGATAAGCAACCGGTTGCTGTTGCATAAATTGTCCTTTATAAGTACGTGAACCAATAAATCACTCCAATTTTTTTCTTTTTTAGATGAATTACCGAAATTGCAGAGGAACGGTCTTAATTTAGTTAATGGTACCCGGAACCGTTCGGCCTATTTCACATGTAGCCTATATATCAGCTACGAAAGGTATTCGAACACAAAACTTTGAATTCAAGATCTAGAATCTAGGTCGTCACTCGAATTAGTTTGTTCGACAAGTCTTACACGTCGCTCGTATAGAGGCTTTGCCTTTTTCATATATCGTCGGTGTACTTCCAAAACCTCGTAACTACGAGGTTTTGGAAGCACACCGACGATATGAAAAGTCCGTATTTTGTAAAACTTTCAGACAGCTTAAACCACAGAACGTAAGTACTCACTCATATTTAAAAGATTGACGTCGTTTATTAGATATCTCAGCTTGTTCTATAAACATCTGATTTGTCAGTCTTTCAATTTGTTTTTTCAGAGTTAAACATTGTAGATCAAATTGTAACCTTAGTCAAGGTGATCTAGAGATCACTTTGTTTACAAAACTTCTTAAATGTCATAGGGTTAACATTTTTGTACGAATTGTTTTTAAAATTAGTTAAATAGCTCGTTGTCTCTTTTGTTTTCAAATACGAAGATACAAAGATAAATGTATAACAGTGACCCGGAAAATATCGGTGACTGATATTATACAAATGTAATACTGTTAAAGAGCAAGGTAGAACTTGGTCCATTTGGTCGGCAGTAAAGATCAAGAACAGACAAAAAGGTACAGGTAGTCTAGTTTTCAATCTCCGCCTTTTGTAAAACTTCTTAACGCATTACCAAACGACAATATTTTAGGCTTGTCAAAATCAAAAGCACTTGCAGACGACACAATAAAAGTGACTTAAAGTTTGAAATTTATTTTGTGAAGGGTAGAAAACATTGTGGTTACCAGCAATTTCTCTTTTTCCCACAATAATTTGTAAAGGCTTGGGTATTTCTCAGGGTCGTCAAAAGTAGGGATTGTGGTAATGGGTTAAATTGCAATTTCCATACGGCTTTACTTTATATCATTGTTTAATTCCTTCAAACTACCTTGTAACGTGTCTAGAGACAATAAGTAGATGGATACAGACAGGATTATTGACACCTTTGCTTCCTTACATATATTATAAATGATATACCTTGAAATACAGAGTAGCCACAATTCCAGATTTCTTTTGTGAACAATCAGTCCGTTAGCACTGTGGGTAGCGTGTAGGACTTGAGTACAGGGTGTCATTAGTGCAAATCCCGAGCTCGACCAATTTCTATCCGAGAATTGATGATAGCCATTCCTTTCTCACCACATTTTACTGTTTCGATGATAATTATGTGGGAAAGTAGCTAATGTAGAAAAATATGAGCCATGCTCTGTGAAAAGGGGGCTTCATGAATCTGCGAAAAAATATCGACCCAGGTCAGCCTGAGCTATTGTCTTGTAAGAAATATATCAGCCATGCTCTGTGAAAAGGGGTCTTCATAGATCTGCGAAAACTATCGACCCAGGTCAGCCTGCGCAATACGCACAGGTTGACCTGGGTCGAAACATTTCGCTATTGATCAGTTTTCGGCATGTCCAAGGACCAGTCTACCTCATAAATAAATCGATTGTTAAAAATATGGCTGTTATAGATCCGTATAAGTAAGTGATGGCTTGCTTGATTAGATGACGGCTTACTTATTTGGCTGTTATAAATCCGTAAGTATGTGATGGCTTGCTTGATATGATAGATGACGGTGATGCATCAAGCTCACTTTTACCAGAGCATGGCTCATATAGAAATAGAAGCAAATACAGGATAACATCTCAAAAAGAAGTTTGAATTTTTACAGCGCCGGTCATCGTTTGAGTTTGATCCATTTGGTTGTTTGTTTTGTTACACATATCTTTGCTCTCCTTGGGGTTTTATTTACCATTCCTTCGCACAATACTCTCCCTCAGCCACTGGCTGCTTTCCATCACAGCAATTATCAAAACAACGGTAGCAGTGAGAGACGATTGTATCTTGTCCCAATGACAATCATGAATCCTCGGATACTGAAAATTGCAAAGCTTGGTATCCGAACAATAGGCTGATGAAAGGCAATGATTAAATAAACAAATATTAACAGGTACACTATTGCAAAGTATTTCACGCCATACTTGGTAGACATTTCTCTGGTTAGAGGTTCGAGTCACTTGCCTTTCCTTTCTGTGGAATAAACATCGCAATGTCACACTGAATTTAGGTTGAACGTCTCATCTGAACCCACGCCCTCAGGTATAACTAGCTTTGACATATACAAGTATCATGCCCTACCTAAGGCTTGCTGCCTAAAGCCGTTACCATGTTCTTCCTTTCAACATTCTTCTGAGAGATATTCAGAGCATTTGCAGACGACCAGGTTTTGTGTGTATTGGTCTCAAATAACTTCAGGTCATGTATTTTTTGTTCAGTACAAACATTCAAAATCAGCATTCGAATAATACAAAATTTTACAGGTAGTCGGTATTTACCCTAATAACAAAAAGACAAACTGTTGGTCAAGACCAGACTGCACACAACTTTTCTAATGTGATCTCGACTTTACATTGGCCACTATTTCTCGGGAAATTAGAAAAGAGAAACACACACAAAAAAGAACGTTATCGTAGTTTTATAAAGTTAAGGATATCTGTTTTATTTATTTAGCCTTAAACATTTATACCCCAGGTCTTCTATGGAGGTATTTAGAGTAAGTCACGTTTTATGAAACACGTGATCTAGACACAGAGATTTTGATACCTTTGTATCTCATATACCAGTAGGATCAAACCATCGCTGTACCCTTTCACATACAAATTTAAAACATCAGTAGATTATAAATTCTAAGTTGTACAAATAAACTTCAGCTCTTTGCCATGGTATAAAACATTGTCGGAAACGTAAAAACTGCTCACCAGCACATTTCCACAGTGTTGTCAAAAACCTTCTTTTCTTGGGTTGTGGAAGCCCAGGATTGTTGGTAGGGGTACATTTGTTAAGTAATAGGTAAAAATAGATGTTTAAGATTTGGAAGTTTAAGGTACCTTGAAATGTTCATGAAGCTATACACGTGGTTTGAATACAGTGTTGAGCAAGGCGAATGAAATGCTTAATAATATCAAACGACTTAAAAGCATTCGGTTAATCAATATGATACAATGCACATTAAAATGTTACGCAATGACATAGGCTAGAAATAGATGGAGTAATCGGGGTGTCTCGGGATCGAGCCTCAGAAAAGCCAAACAGTTTTCGAAGATCTATTATAATCTTTGGGACACACGTGCATTCCTCTTTTATCACTGAAACAGTGTTTGTACAATGGTTATATTGGATAGCAGCCACTTATATACAAAAAGTGTCGTGAAAAGTATTAAACAATGAACTACCACAAGCACGTCAACAATCTCCGAGCAGAGTTGTCGTTCGTTACCCTCACCATACATCTCTGCAATAGGCTAATTGACAAGAATCTTGTCAAACCGAGGAAAAGATGTTTTGTTACTGTTTAACTGTTTCATGTGTAACATTATAAAATAGACAAAGGAAATATGATTCTGGATGCACTATAGGTGCATTCAAACTGATGAATTTACATGTATAGAATGGACCTATTTTTTTTCGAGCTTCTTCCCTTATCAGAATCTTACGCCAATTTTAACAGAAATGGCTGCGCCCATGATTGATGACAAATGATTTGACACACTGGTGGATCGAAGTTTGTAAGATCAAATATCAAGTTAAAAGATATTTAGGCTTTTCAGAAAATCCCTCTTTTTCACATTTCCTACCATTAAGTCTGATTGGTCCCATGTTGTTTCAACAGCACACGAAACAATCGATATTGGTCTTTCTTTCTTTTCTTTCTTTCGTTTGTGTCGCCATTTTGAGTTATGGTCATGTGACGAAAATATGACGTAAAGACGGACTACTTTCTGATCCCACTACAGAGGTGAATGTTAATGATCCGGAGTGCAAGAGAGTGGCACGTCAATTGGGACTCTGGTAGCCAAATTTTGACCATACGAATTTTTTGACGATTTTTGAAAATAAGCAAGGCTTAATATTACCCATCACAGATGCCTTACCTTAAAGTTAAGATTTAAGCTAAAATGTAAGGGTAGTTTTACTCTTTTGATAAAGACTATATACAGTAAGAGTACGACTCAGGAAAGCTATACCTTTCTTTTTTCAAATATTTTATCTGTCCAATAGTACTTTGTGGGGAAAAAAAGTTGTAAAAATGTGGTTAAACACTTTGTTGGAAAATAACAAGGTTGAAAAATATTGTAATACATTAACTTACCAGCACATTACCGTTTACAATTATTAGAACCTAGACATTCAACACCATATAAAATTTAAAAAATTTAGTCTTGTCCAGAATGAGAGCGTCTGTAGACGAGTCGACTGTGGCACATTTGGTTGGGTCTATTCTTCAAGAGTGGAAGACATTGATTGAAAAGGAGAAAATGTTTTTGTGTGTATTAACTCCATTTCCCGCAAAGCTCCAGCAGGTGGTTATAACTCGTTTCATTGAAAATGTCTATTCTAAAATATCCTGCCACGAAAGTGAAAAGAAACTTTTCGAGCCCAAATTTTGCTTTTTAACCCTTAGGCTGCTAAGCGTGACTCGGTGACCTTTTGCGGACAGTGTAGATTAAGATCAGACTGCACAGAACGTGCAGTCTGATCTTAGATCTTCACTGTCCGATAAAGGGATATAATACAAACATACATTTTCAACAGCAATATTTTGGACTTTTTCTATCCGCTTGAAAGTTTCATTTCTTTTATTCAGTAGGATAAGGGTTAAACGGAATGTATTGGGGAAAACATTTCTTCTCGAACAGTGTAGTTCCAAGAGCAGACTGCACGTTCTGTGCTATCTGATCTTGATCTACACTGTCTGCAAAAGGTCCTTGATGTGCGCTCAGCAGCCTGAGGGTTAAATTAAATTATACTGATATACATCAAAAAATAACTGCAACTTGTTACCCTTGGCCCGAGTGTTTAAAGTCATTTACTTGAAAAAAAAAAATACGCCAAGTGACTTAGCAAATGAACTTTATACATCTTTTATTTTTCAGTTTTACACCGTCTCCTCAAGATATTCTGACAGAAATTTTTGGAGGTGCAATGTCTTGTTCCTTTTACCCCATTACCTAACGACAATGTTTTTGCAGACGACAAAATAAAAGTGACTGAAAATTTGAAATTTGTTTTGTGAAGGGTAGAAAACATTGTGGGAAAAAGAGAAAATGCTGGTTACAGCATTTTCTCCTTTTCCCACAATATTTTCTACAAAATAGAAACAAATTTAAATTTTTGAGTAACATTTATTTTGTCGTCTGCATATGCTTTGAATTCGGACAAGTCTAACATTTTGTTGTTTGGTAAAGAATTAAATTGAAACATTGAAACAGTCATACCGTTTTCATTCATTTCATTTCTCGAACATATGAAAAGAGGACCTTTTGCGAGCAGTGTAGATCAAGATCAGACTGCATAGAAATTTTACTTCTTTTACTTAGCAGGTAACGGTTAACTTTTTATCTTATTAGGCCTAAATAAATTAAATAAAAAATCAAAGGACTGAAAGTCCTGAAAAGCGGATTTGTTGAACAGTTTCAAGCTATGATTTGATGTAAATTCCCACAATGATTTTATAATTTTTGGCGCGAAATCTAAAAATACCTTAAGAGGCTACATAGCCTTTTAAGGGAATACCATAAAAAAAAATGTTATTTTATGGTTCTTAATTAGTGATGATTTGTATTGTTTTTTCATATAAATTTCAGTGATATATATACATATATTTTTAATTTGGTGTGATGTGAAAAATCTAAATACCCACCTTTAAAGTATTTTCTCCTGTTCCAATAGTGTTTTCAATTATATGAGTGAACTTCAGTTCATGTACAGGTATCATGTTCTTTTGTCTGCAGATGCATTTAACTCTTTCCATATTATAGGTAACACCAGAAGCTTTGATGGACAGTGTGGGTCAAGATCAGACTGCACAGAACCTACAGTATGATCTCTGATCTCCACTGTTCCCTGCTTCATTGTAGATTCATGACCAAATTGTTTCTTGATCTTGCAGAAGAAATGTATTTTTAGCCTTTGAGACAATGCAATTAATTTGTTCAGTAGTGAAAGCGTTAAAGTGCCTAAAACTTGTCATATGCGACAGTAATGAACAACGAAATGGCGTTAATTTGATTACCATAATTGATTAAAAAACAAGAAGTAACTTATGCATAGATGGTTGACGTAGACTAACCTGAACAATCTTACAAAAATTAACTCCCATCTAAATGTGGATCTGGGGTCCTGCATGGCTCACCAGTAAAGTGTAAGACTTGTTACCTGATGGCCCAGCCTCATTGGATGCACAATGTTTTTTCTGCAAGAGTGTCCCTAGGCAAGACAATGCAGTTCCCTAGCCCAGTACATGTACTACTTAAAGCCAGACATACAGAAATAAGCTAGCTGTTGCAGTCATATGACTGAAATAATGTTGAAAGTGACAGTAAATATCATTCAATTAATCAAGTGTGGATCTAACATTGGCCTGCAAGGTTAATCTTCATCTAACATTTCTGTCAGCCTCACAAAATGTAGCCGTTAGGTTTTTAAAAAACATTGGTAGACCAACAGATTTTCAGTTTTCATTCTTACTTAACCAGCATTTTCTACTTTTCCCACAATGTTTTCCACCCTATTGAAGACATATTCCATCATTTGAGCGACATTAGAATTGTCGTCTGCAAATGCTTTCAGTTTGGACATATCCAAAATTTCATTGTGTGGCAAAGAGTTAAGTCATTTTCCCCCACCCCATTTCACCATGAAGGATACAAGGTAAGAGTGGCAATTATATTATCCCATTTTGAAGGATGTTCAGAAAAAAACTTTTGAAACAACTTATCCAATTGGCCGAGGTGTTTTTTGTCTGAGACATTGCTTTAAATCAGATTGAAAATATTAAGAGCTCAGCCTTGGGTTTGTAAACATGTGAGCTTATATAGATACACTAGACATAATGACTCTATCATTCTTTTCTATAGCATTTTAAGCATTTCTAAATTCACCGTTGTTCATCATTATGCAAGACTCTTTTAAAAGATTGAAACTTCTGTACTCAAACATTAAGATTTTGATTTTTACAGTAGCATTTTACAATTCTAGCCTAAGCTTCTAAACTTTTATATGGTTGGTATAATCATATAGACTGCAAACAATTCAAATCTAAAATAGTGTGCAAATAAGAATGGAATTTTACTATATTAGGCAGTCTGATCTTACTCTACCAGTACACCTGTTACAAACTATTACAGACTGTCTTCATTCTGAGGTATAAAGCATGCATTGTTTTGAAACTAGAATGGTTTAGTTAAAAAAAAAAACAATACAGGAGTCCTCTCCGGGTAAAAGAAATAGTGGTATTTTGTATGTAAGTTCTTACTAAAAGCACAATGTCCTTTCCATAACTCTTAATACATAGAATCCTTTTAAGGTTCCTCTTAATTACTACACAACTTCAAACTATTAATTTGAAAATGACATACAAAATCAAACTAGTAACAATAATTTGATTGTTCAGGTACAATGATTTCTTCTTTTCTTTCATAAGAATGTTCTTGATTTCATTCCTGAACTCAAAAATGTTTTGTAATAGTCTGAAAGGTGAAAACTAAGTGATGTGTTCAGTAATTTCTAAGATTTAGACCATGTGTAATTCATGAATATTGAATGTACCTTTCTTCTTTAAATAACTGAAAATTTATCTTGTATAGATTTCATAAAGAAACAAGTCAAGAAAAGTAATGATTGTACAAAAGAAAGTAAGGTCAACTCATGCAGTGCCACAAAATATGAACTTGAAACCTTCATGAATAATTTGATGGTGACTATTTTCTGGTTATCAGTGACTATTAGAGTCAACACTGTTTCAGTCTTACAGTGACAACAATTCATCCATTTCTGTAGCTTTTGGGTTTCACTAGGGCTAGGCTGGTTCTCTGCGGTGTCTTGTCTATGGGCATTCTACAAAATCCTAGCATCTAGAAGAGGATAGAACCTGTGATAATCCATAAGTGGTCAAAACTGGTCAATAGCGGTCAACTTGTAGAGGTCAATTGGAAATTTAAATGGTCAGGTGAGTTTTAAAACGGCAGTTAGGCTAATTTGTGGATGACTTGTTGTGTGGATTTTTTTTCCCTCAGATCAGTTGATTTCATCAATGTGAAAAAGGGGAGTGGAAAAACTGTTTTGTCCCTGCCAAGGATTCTCACTAGCTGGCTTTTGCCACTTTTCCAAACTGTGTAGAAGTTCCTAATCAGGTCTTTAGGTTTCATGTTTGACACCTAAGTAATTGCTTGATGATAAGATATTATCATGACTGCATACAAGTCGTTATTTCATGCTTTAGGAATAAAGCCTGGTGTCAAGGATAATACCCCAAAATAGGGACACATAATCTGTCCCTTTGGTAATTTGATTTAACTCTTTACTAAATGACAAAATTGTTGGCTGTTCCAAATTGAAAGCATTTGCAGATGACAGAATAAATGTGACTGAAAAATTAAAATTTGGTTTGGGATGGATAAAAAAAAAAAACATTGTGGGAAAAGCAGAAAACACACTTTCTCCTTTTCCCACAATGTTTTCAAAAGGCTTCTTACTCAGGGTCATTGAAAGTCGGGATTGTGTGGTAAAGAGTTAAACCACACCCAACTGAGGTAGTATGGGCCAACTTTCAAACTTTTAACTGTTTTGATAGCACTTTTTAGATCTAGGAAGACACTTAAATGATTGATGTATCCCTAACTACCGGTATTGTTTATTTAATCAGTTAATGCCTTCTTCATGTGTACCTCAAAATTCCTACACATTTTATATTTATAAGAAACCTGCATATTTCACATGTTTGCATATGAATGACTGTTTTTCTGCAATTTGACATGAGAGGTGGAGGGAGGGAGAGAGAGTGTGTGTTTGTAGAAACATTATCTAACCTGTAAGAAATGATAATGAACAAAAATTGTTTGCTTGAAAAAAAAAATGACCTCTATGCAGGTTCAATAAATAGAGTCATTCTGACAACCTCTTCAGTTGACCAGCAGTACTATCTTGTGAATTATGATCAAATAAAAAAGTGCCTTATTAATAAAAACTATGATACTGATGATAATATATAATAAACCTTCATGTATAGGATGTAAGAGGACAGCTTTTAATATTAATTTAGAAACCAGACAGGTATGTAAGCCAGTGATTTAATCAAACAAATCAACCACCCCAATCAACCACCAATCGATCACTTGTGACCAGTTTTGACTGTTTATAAGCGGTTAAAGCTGCCAGGCTGGTCAATACTCATATTGACCTGCTCTTTGTCAACCTTGCACACTATGTAACTAAATCATTGCAAGGATATGTGCAAAAAATACCTGATGTAGCATTATGAGCTACTTGAAATTAATATTTATACACTGGTATAACTGTTATTCATTACATCTAATGCATTTTTTAGTGAATCCATTGTCATGGTTTAAAGAAAAGGCTTAACCCTTTCCAAAACGACAAATATTGGACCCTTCCAAACCAAAAGAGTTTGCAGATGATAATTCTAGATTTGGAGAAAATGGCAGAAAGTTCTCAAAAAGGGTTAAAAACACTGTGGGAAAAGGAGAAATTGCTCATTACAAGCAATTTCTCCTTTTCCCACAATGTTTTCAAAAGAGTTTAACTGCAGACACATTAAAACCGGGGCTTGTTTGGGAAAGGGTTAAAATCATCACACATCACTGAGCAGAAAATAGTCCTTTTTTCTTAAATATGTGAATCCAAGCCCTTGTTACAACTGAAAGTACTTTTGCAGCCAGAATGGATCAAGATCACACTCAGTGTGACATGTTGCCATGCAGAGTAAAAAATGACTTTTACATAACTAAAAACTTTCAAGTTGAATATACAAATCCAATTATTGCTATTTTGAAGTAATTCTTTTGGGAAAATACTTTCTTACAAGGCAGTATGGATCAAAGATCAGACTGCACTTTAGTGCAATCTGATCATAATCAACACTGTCTGCAAAAGGTCCTTGAGTAGCACTTAGCAGCCTAAGGGTTAATGGCATTGAGTCACTCTATAAGTTTGAAAACTATATAGGCATACTTTCATGCTAAGGTTTAAATTACATAAAACACAGTCACCGTCTTAAATATGGGCTGAGCTGCAGTTCATAATAAGAATCTAAATAAGTCAAAATAGTTATATAACTTGCTCAGTAAATGCACTTCTAATTCACATGATCAGAAATATATCAAAGATGCCAAATCTATATGTCTAAAAGAAAGACCTATAGATGCATTTCGGTACATCCTTTGTCATAAATTATCTACAAACTCGGCATTTCTTTTTTTTTGCTGAAGTGTCACAAAATAAAATTCAAGGTATCAGAGGGACTACAAATGGAGTTTTACATCTTGAAGACAAATTGTAAGCCTGTCCGAGTCCCTAAGGCTTCACGTTAGTGGATGTCTAGTTCACTGAGAAGGACACGATTTTCCATCAAAAACTGTCAGTGTCCCGGGTTCGTACTTGATCGGGGCCGTTTGTAAATAAAATAATATTTCTTACCGTCGATGACAAGAGAGAAATATTGGTTCCAAGCCTTTCCACTACAGGATGCATAAAAATCAAACATTTTTAATCACTTTACGATCTTCATACTATCAAAAGTTCTGCAAAAATGTTTCAAACAATTCGGAAATTCATCCAGAGCGTCATACGAGTGACGGCAACTAGGTTAGGTCGACTTTATGGGTTCTGTATATTCGTTATCGACAGGGCTTTTAATTATTTAATATGGCCAAATTCTAGCTGGCCCTCTGAACAGTGAACAATTTTTTAAATCAGATAAAGTTGAAAATGTGATTTTATCGGGGGAAAATTGCTTAATCTCCTTGTTTATTTGGCAGCGGATGTTACAAGTTGTGAATGAAAGTTCTTGAATGAAAACGAGGTCAGCGTAAACACTGTTCATACGCTACATTTTGAAAAAAATACAAGAACAAACTTTGTTTTAGCATTTAAAGTAATTTAGATTGACAATTGTTTAGTTTTGGTGAAATTTCGATAAAGAAATCAACCTTAATTTGTATGGTTTGTTCAGGGTCAGAATTGATCTGATTTGTCATCTGCGTTATTAGCCTATAAATCAGCCATGCAAAACTGAATGTAAGCGCGCATGCGTCGTTACGGATGATGTATTTGGTTCCGGTCAAAACGATCACAGTAAGCGGATTTGCTATAGCAAATCCGCTAAGGATTTGCTATAGCAAATCCGCTAAAAAAGCCCACATTTTTTTATTCAACGGTATACCGTGGGCAAATTATTTTGTATCGAAAGTGTAGATCGTTATGTACTGCCTTATCTTGACCTACACAGTTGGTGAAGTGTCCTTTATTCACACTAAGCAAGCTAAAGGTTGGCAATTTTGATACTCACTGTAGGGGAGAAGATATTTTAACAGTATGGGACATTACTATATAAAAACCATTGAACGATATTCTCTTTTCAGACTGCGGTCTTTTTTACAAAGTAATTATAATTGATAAAAATCTGTCTGTAATGAAAAGGCTTTTGTCTGCTTGTCAATAGAGAAGAACATTATAATTGTAAAATACGTAATAAGATATCTGGGTGGAGGGGAATTTCTTTTCATAAAGATCGCGCCAGTCTTTACAATGTATTTTAGGGATAGAATTTTCTCACGCAATGGCATTGGATTTGTTTAACTATTGAGTCAGCAAATAATGACAGTTGTACTTAATGTGATAAAATTTCTTCTTTTGCAGTTTTAACATAAACTCTTTACATACAGCAAAGTTTTATCCTGGTCCAAATCGACATCATATGCAGACCACATAATGAAAGTTACTCAAACCATACAATCTGTCTTAGGTTAGAAAACGTTGTGAAAAAACAAGAGAATGCTGATAACCGGCATTTTCTTCTATTCCCCACAACGTTTTCAAAAGCCTTGTTCCTCAGGGTCGTTAAAACTCAGGTTTGTGTGGTAAAGGGTTAAAGAAAGATACTATAGAGCGTTTAGCGTAGTTTGGTCACTTCTCACATTGTTAAAGAAAGATACTATAGAGCGTTTGGCGTAGTTTGGTCACTTCTCACATTGTTAAAGAAAGATACTATAGAGCGTTTGGCGTAGTTTGGTCACTTCTCACATTGTTTGTAAGCTACAAAGGCTTAACTCTATACCAAACGACAAATTTTTGGACTAGACCAAATTGAAAGTATTTGCAGACGACAATTCAACTCTTGCTGAAAAGATTATTTCTGTCTATGATAGGGTAGAAAACATTGTGGAAAAAGGAGAAAATGCTGGTTACCAGCATTTTCTCCTTTTTTAACAATTTTTTCAAAAGGCTACTATTCCAGACCCGAAAAATCCAGGGATTGTTTGGGAAAGGGTTAATTCAGCGATGAATGTTGTTTTTTATGCACGGTTGGATTTTCGAAAAACAGAAAGCTCCTACTTTAAGGAATTTCATTTCGATAGTTAAACCCAAAATACTGTCATTTCAAAGTTATGATTTTTTAAAATAATATCCTTATTGGACAGTGTAGATCCAAGATTAGATTGCACTTTCTGTGTAGTCTGATCTTAATCTACACTGTCAGCAAAAGGTCAGTTAGTCGCGCTTAGCAGTCTAAGGGTTAAGGAAGGTATTTATCAGTGCTTCTCGTGGCTTTCTTTCAGCGGTATATTGCACAATGTTCTCCCCTAGCCGCCGGCTGCTCTCTCAAACAGCGGTCATCGAAACAAAGGTCAGCGGTCAAAGGTCAGAGAGGATTGATTCCTTACGCTATGAGTATCATCAGTCCCCGGAAAGATATTGACCCACGTGGGCATTCAAACCAGTCAAGTTTGATGGAGTAAAATTTAACCCTTTGGCCGATAAGGGCGACTCAAATTTTACGGGAGACCAATCCTTCCTGCATGGCTTCGTCCTGATTTAAAATACAGTACATAATAAATGCGCGAGGGAGATATCTTTTTAGCTCAGTGGGTAAGGTATTGGCCTTTCGTCCGGGCGTTGTAGGGTTCGAATCGTGCCCGGTCCCTTATTTCTGCCACGCATTTATTCATTTGTTTCTTTGATACGGAATTTGTCCGTAAAACGGGGACTCGTCCGGGATTGGCCATTGAGCTAGAAAATCCCATTTATTGTACTTAAACGAACTTTCTGCCTAATAAGGCTTTGAGTCATTGATAAATGATGACTTTATGAGGGGGTGTGCCACTCCTTCCTGCATTGCTTCGGCCCGATTTAAATACATGTACAATACACAACAACTGCGTTGGGGAGATATGTCTTTAGCTCAGTGGTTAAAGTACCGGCCTTTCGTCCGGGCTTTCTAGGGTTCGAATCCTGCCCGGTCCCTTATTACTGCCATGCATTTGTTGATTTGTTTCTTTGTTACAGACTTTGTTCGTAACATGGGGGCTCGTCTGGGATTGGGCATTGAGTCATAAGTCCCATTTGTTGTCCAAATACGGACTTTCTGCCTGAGGCTTTGAGTTATTAATAAATGATCACTTAAGAGGGATCTGTTACGGGAGATCACTCCTTCCTGCATGACTTCGTCTCAATTTAAATACAATACCGAACAAATGCATTGGGAAGATATCTTTTTAGCACAGTGATTAGGGTATTGACCTTTCGTCCGGACGTTCTAGGGTTCGCATCCTGCATGGTCCCTTATTTCTGCCAAGCATTTATTCATTTGTTTCTTTGTTAAGGACTTTGTTCGTAACATTGAGCCATTAATCCCATTTGTTGTACAAAAACCTACTTTCTGCCTAAGGCTTTGAGTTATTAATAAATGATGACTTCAAGACAGGTGTGTTACGGGAGACCACTCCTTCCTCCATAGCTTCGTCTCAATTTAGATACAATACCGAATAACTGCATTGGGGAAATGTTTCTTTAGTTCAGTGGTTAGGGCACTGGCCTTTCGTCTGGGCGTTCTAGGATTCGAATCCTGACGGTCCCTTTTTTTCTGTCATGCATTTGTTTATTTGTTTCCTTGTTACGGACTTTGTTCGTAAGACAACAACCTTTTGCAGATGGTGTAAATCAAGATCAGACTGCACAGAACGTACAGTCTGATCGTGAATCTACATTGTATGTAACGGAGATCTTGTTGTTGTTGTTTTTAATACAAATCTACATAATTATATCATATTTGTGTTATATGAAACCCAGGTTTAGTTTGTATAGAATTTTAATACAAAACTAGGATAAAATGCTCGACGCCATCAAAGTCAGTACGAAGCTATATATTTTATGTATTGATTTTCATGGAAAACAATGGTACACTATCTATTACATTAACCCATTACCACTCACCCCTACTTTTGACGACCCTGAGAAAGAGGCCATTAGAAAACGTTATGGGAAAAGGAGAAAATGCTGGTTACCAGCATTTTCTCCTTTCTCCACAATGTTTTCTACCCTTCACAAAACAAATTTCAAATTTTCAGTCACTTTTATTTTGTCGTCTGCAAATGCTTTGAATTTGGATAAGCCTAAAATTTTGTCTTTTGGTAATGAGTTAACCCTTATCCTGTTAAGTTAAATGAAACTTTCTAGCCGACTGTAAAAAAACAAATACTGGAGTCCTATTTCAAACTTAGTTATGAAGAAATACATCTCCTTGTCGAAATGTGTAGATTTAAGATCAGACTGCACGTTCTATTCAGTCTGATCTTGATCTACTCTGTCCGCAAAATGTCATTGAGTCGCGCTAAAAAGCCTAAGGGTTAAGGTTCTAATGTACCCCGAGTTTTAATAATTCTGATAAAGATTATTTTTGAAAACATTGTGGGAAAAGGAGAAAAATATTTTTAGTTAGCATTTTCTCCTTTTTCCCTACATAGTTGTTTAACTATATTTTATCAACGAAAGAATCTCTATGAAAATGGAAAGTGTTTTGCAGATGACATATTAAACAGTCTGAAATCACAACATTTGCTTCAAGACGACTTAAATGGTGGGAAAAGGAGAAAATGCTGCGTGCCGAAACTTGGTGTAATTTTTTTCCCATAATATTTGTTATGTTTACTTTTTCAAAAAATAAAAATAAAAACAGGAATTATTGGTTATGGAGGGTACCTCTGACAAATATGTATCTAATTACTGTTCATTGTTTGATCTAGCAACGGTAACCACGTGACAACACAATACCCAGTAATAGAATAGATCTATATAGTCTGGCGGTTGTTAGGGCTTCGCCATTCTCGCTGTGTTATCTTTGAGAGTTCAGATCGTCGAAAAGAACGTCAGTACAATATTACAATAAATCGCATATTTGGGAAAGATAAGGTACAGTCGTATAAGTAAGTACACATTATTTATTTATTTATTTATTTATTTATCCCTTTACCAAACAACGGAATTTTAGACTGGTCCAAATAATTGAAAGCACCTGCAGACTACAAAATAAACATAACTCAAAAATTGCAATTTGTTTCCAGCAGGGTAGAAAACATTGTTGGAAAAGGAGAAAATTCTGGTTACCAGCATTTTCTCCTTTCCCCACAATGTTTTCAAAAGGCTTCTATCTCAGGGTCGTAAAAACCAGGGATTGTTGGGTAAAGGGTTAATTATTTATTTATTTATTGTTGTTGCTGTGTAAATCTCTCAGTTACAAAATCTATCTAAATTTCGCTTCTTTGTGTTACTTACGATATTTGATTTATTGTATGCAGGTTTATATTTTGTTTAGGGCAGTCGTATTACTTGTAAGGGAAAATGTTAATCAATATTTGACTTTAGGGTTTTACCATCATAACGTAGAATTCTTATTTTAAATAGGAAGGTAATTGAAAGCAGTGCTTTAAAAAGTAATACGGCGAGAAGATATAAATCGTTCTAAATGATATATACAGTTTTTTTAGTCGTGCAGAATCTTTTTTTTTTTTTCATCCGGTAAAGAGTTTTCAGTTTACAACTTATTTCTATTTTAACACTTACTAAACATAAATTTTGCGCCCTTCCAAATTTAAATGATTTGAAGACAACAAATATGAAACTGGTATAAATGAACTGAAGTTGCGGGGAAAGGAGAAAATGCTATTTACATGCATTTTGTCCTTTTCCCACAATGTTTTCAAAAGGGCTCTTCCTTCCGGTGGCAAAACCCCGGGATTGTTTGGTATAGGGTTAAGGTGAAGTTGTGAGCCTCAGTTTTACAGAGAGAGATCCTCACTTACAGCAAATGAAAGATAACATTATTTTTGTTTAACTCATTACCAAACGACAAAATTTTAGGTTTGTCCAAATTGAAAGCATTGGCAGACGACAAAATAAACGTGACTGAAAATTTGAAATTTGTTTTGTTTGGGGTAGAAAGCACTGTGGGAAAAGGAGAAAATGCTAGTTAGCAGCATTTTTTTTTTCTTTTCCCACAATGTTTTCAAAAGGCCTCTTCCTTCTGGTAGCAAAAACTCGGGATTGTTTGATATTGGGTTAAGGTGAAGTTGTGAGCCTCAGTTTGAGAGAGAGAGAGATAGAGAGAGAGATCCTCACTATTGGCAAATAAAAGATAAAATTTCGTCCTTTTCCCACAATGTTTTCAAAAGGCATTTTCCTTCTGGTAACAAAACCCCTGGATTGTTTGATATAGGGTTAAGGTGAAGTTGTTAGCCCCTGTTTTAGAGAGAGAGAGATCCTCACTGTTTGCAAACGAAAGATAACATTTTGTCCTTATCCCACAATGTTTCAAAAGGGCTCTTCCTTCCGGTGGCAAAAAACAGGGATTGTGTGGTATAGGGTTAAGGTGAAGTTATGAGCCTCGGTTTGAGAGAGAGAGAGAGACACAGAGAGAGATAGAGATCCTCACCTTTAGCAAATGAAAGACAATATGTTGTTTAACTCATTACCAAACGACAAAATTTTAGGTTTGCCCAAATTGAAAGCATTTGCAGACGACAATATAAAAGTGACTAAAAATTTGAATTTTATTTTGTGAGGGGTAGAAAACATTGTGGGAAAAGGAGAAAGTGCTGGTTACCAGCATTTTCTCCATTTCCCACAATGTTTTTCAGAGGCATTTTTCTCAGAGTCGTCAAAAGTAGAGATTGTGTGGTAATAGGTTAAATAAATAAGTAGAAATAAGCAGGAATATGTAGTAAACCAGTTCGTCCCTGGGCTTATTCGTCCCATCATTGCACGCTACTCATTTGATTGTGCATGAATATTTACAGGTACAAAACTTTATTGTAATGTTGGGAATTAGATGGTGACGGCCAAAGACATATCAAAATCATAGTACTCAGGTTTAAACTTAATTGAATTCAATATGGCTTCTCTCTCTACCAACCATGCATCCTTCCGTCAAGGGACGTTACTCCTGACTCAGCTTGAAAGATCGAAGGGAGACCACCAATACACAAATGACGCGAACTTAGGCACCAGTAATCTCCCTTTAACATGAGGCATATTAATTTGCTTAGGAGGTTGATTTTCAAGTTAACATTTAAATAATATTTCTGTTTTTTTAGCTCACATGAGCACGAAGTGCTATGATGAGGTAGTGTGATCGGTCACTCTCCGGTGTCCATCTGTCAGTCTGTCGACAATTCCTTTAAACATCTCCTCCTAAACCGCTTGGCCAATCTTGATGAAAATTTGCAGGGATATTTCTTGTGTGAAGCTTTACTTAATTTGTTCAAGAAATTGAATTCCGCCCTTAACTCCGGTTGCCATGGCAACAGAAAGGAAAAAAATAGCAAAATCTTTAAAAATCTTCTTCTCTGAAAGTAGAAGGCGTAGAGCTTTGATATTTAGTGTGTAGCATGTCCTAGTAAGTGTTTACCAAGCTTATTCATATGATGCCCCTAGAATCAAAACTGGCCCCACCCCGGAGGTCACAAGTTCGAACAAAGGAACAAAGATGGAAAAGTTTGTTTTAAAATTCTTTGTCTCTGAAACTTCAAGGTGTAGAGTTTTGATATTCGGCATCTAGCATCTCCTAGTGGACCTCTACCAATTCTGTTCATATAAATCCCCTGGGGTCAAAACTGGCCCAGCCCCAGGGGTCGCAAGTTCAAACATAGGAACAAAGAAGGAAAATTTAAAATTCTACTCCTCAAAAACTGGACGGTGTTGAGCTTTTATATTTAGTATGTAGCTTTCCCTAGTAAGTCTCTACCAAGTATATTCAAGTGATGTCGCTGGGGTCAAAACTGGCCCCGCCCCGGAGGTTACAAGTTCGAACAAAGGAATAAAGAGAGAAAACTTAAAATTCTTAACTGGAAAGCATAGAACTTTGTTATTTGGTTTGTAGTGAAACTGTCTTAAGTTTGTATAGACAACCTGAGCACAACGTGTTTAGTCAGTTCAAAATTGGGTCACCTTGGGTCATAAACTAGGTCGCAAGTTCAAATTAAAGTAGTATCTTGTAGGCACTCTAGAGGTCACATTTTCCCTCAATTGATTTGAAATTAATCAGAATGTTTGTCTTCATAAAATCTAGAATGAGTGGAATATTGGGTCACCTGGGGTTATAATCTAGTTTACTAGTTTACATTAAAAAATTCCTTGTGGGCACTCATAAGGCTACATTCCTTGCTCAATTGACTTGAAAATTGGTCAGAATCTTTGTCTTGATGATTTGGGTCACCTGAACTGGGCCACTTGGTCAAATTTAAGAAATACCTTGTGGGCACTCTACAGGCCACATTTATTGCTTAATTAACTTGAAAACTACAAAAAAATGTTTGTATTGACATTTTTCTTTGGTGAGTTCTATATTGGGTCACGTTGGGTGACCCGGGTCATTATTCTGCGTCGAGAAATGACCTATGGGTCATTTTTCCACGTAGAGAAATGACCCATGGGTCATTTCTCTTCGTCGAGAAATGATCGTGGGTCATTTTATAATGGGGTCATTTCTCTGCAATACACCTGCGCTACGACAGTCATTGTTACATTTGATTTGTTCCTTTCACACCGTGTAACATTTTGTATGTGAGAAAGCAGCCAGTGGTTTGGTAAACATGTCTACTGATCCTTAATCTGTGTACTGTCCGATAAACCCACTCGGCAAAAACTATTGATGAAAGTCATTGTTTAATATTACACAGCATGTTAACTTGTGTCATGGTAAGTCAGTAAGACAATATAGTAGGTAGTTCAGTCAATTGTACAGATCCAGATCAGACTACACTAAAAGTAGAGCTGTACTATTTGGATAATATTTCACACGATACCTTACACTTGACGATCCTGAGTAAACGTTTTGGCACTTTGGTAGAGATTCACTCTGAATCCACAATATCATTAGATCTACTGGGCCAAGTATGGGAAATGTAAATTTATATAAAACAGTGTGACAGCTGTTCTGATTGTTCATTGTCATAGATCTATAAATAAATAAAACTGCTGCTAGATCTACTATTCTCACCTTGCATGTCTGTTCTATAAATCATGTCGAATAAGCCGAAATCCTGTTTGCTTGTTTAACCCTTTTCCTGCTTAATAACTAAAATATTTTTTTTTATTATTTCTATAGTGAAAACCTAAATATTGATATTTCAAAGTTTTGTTTTGAGGAATAATATCTCCTTCTCGGACAGTGTAGATCTAAGATCAGACTGCATGTTCTGTGCAGTCTGATCTTGATCTACACTGTCTGCAAAAGGTCATGTAGTCGAGCTTGGCAGCCTAAGGGTTAACTATTCACTAAACGATCACGTGTCTAAACTACCCTGAGACAGGCCAGCTTTAGAACGTGTGGGGAAAACGACAATATATTGGTTCTCCACAACGTTTTCAGTCTATTTTTTCTGGACAAATTTCCAAATTAGAGAAACAATTATAATATTGACGTCTAATAATGTTTTCAATTAGGACTGGTCTAAAATTTGGAAATCTTGTAAAGATTTCTAGTAACGTAGTGGACCCGTAATAGAAAACAGCTATTTCCACTAAAATAATATCCTAGAAAATTTGCCAAGATTAAGAATGAGTATTGTTATACTACTTTCACCGAGCCATTTTTCCCTTTTTTTTTCCTAGAATTATCATTTATAAATCTAAAACCACTATATTTTCATTTTAAATTGATATGATAATTACCTCCCTTTTCTGGAAACTACTAAAAAAGTATCAACAAATAATTTCAAGATCGACATCAAAGGAATTTCTGGTGGCTAACAATGTGGGTAACAATGTGCAAAAGTATTATATCTGTACAAATCTGTCTTTATCAACTGTCAAGAAGTTTTATGTCATACTGCACTAGCATAGGCGGATCCAGGGGGTGGGGGGGGCGGACCCCCCCCCTTGGAATTTTGGCAAAACTGTGGTTATCGCATTCGTGAAATGGTACTGGTTTGATATTGCACAGTATTTATGTAAAATACAGTCATAAATTTAAAAACGAAGGTTCTACATGTGGAGACCTCCTCATGGATAGAACTGGAAACGTTGACTTTTCTTGTAAACGGCTCACATCCACTGAAATCCGGAAATCAAAGTATCATATAATAAGACGAGTGTGTTTTCGGTGGGACACCCTACCCCCTGAGAAAGATATATGTATCCGCGCTTGACTAGCCTTAGTACGAGTCCACTACCTTAAGTCAATAGAAAACAGCACGATTTTACACTCGTCCAAATTGAAAACATTTTACGTAGATAGTATAGATTAAGATCAGGCTACACAGAGTGGTTTGATACGGACTCCTGTTTCCGCCATCCACTTTTCGACCTACGAGGAACTCGAAAAGTAGAAGTTAGGCATACTAACTTCCACTTTTCTGGCAAAAAAGTTACCTCTAAAAGTCGAAAAGTTGAGGTTTTTGACCCAACAATTGTCATAAAACTTTCCACTTTTCGACCTCACGTTTGTCTAGAAAAGTAGAAATTAAGAAGCACTAACTTCCACTTTTCGCCTTAAAATGCTAGGTCGAAAAGTAGAAAAGTGGAAGTTTTTCACATGACAATTGTCAATAAAACTTCCACTTTTCGACCTAGAAAAGACAAAGTCGAAAAGTTGAAAAGTCGAAAAGTTGAAAAGTAGAAGTTAGCTTTAAAACTTCCACTTTTCTAGTTAGGACTGATTATCACGGGATGTTTGTTTATCAGCACCGAATAATGTTGGAGCCGGTGTAGGGGTAAAAATTCCTGTGTCACCGGTCCTTCGTATTTGGACCGGATTAAAGTTAAACCTCCACCGAATAAGTATACATGTACACTGTTTAAGTCTGACGTCTATCTTTATCCGATACCGCCTATGGGCCGAGTTTATAGTTACACAAATCTAGTCAGGAACTGCGCATCAAGCGTGCGCCCAATTTGACATTTTCAAACCAAGTTTAACCCATTACGAGATGACAAAAAATAAAAGACTGTCCAAATTTAAAGAAACTGGAGACGACATTTCAAAGTGTGCATTGAAATCTAAGTGTAATATAGAGTAGACAACACTGTGAGAGACATAGTTTGTAACAAGAGCTTCGCAAAGCGGCGCATATACGCCCGAAGGGGCTTGTCAGTGAAATGAGTTGAAATGACGGAAGGGCCATGAATGAAGAGTAGTTAATCTCCATGATATGTGAAAAATATTAAAGGGCAATAACTAAAAAAAGAAAGGGTGGCACAGTTACAAATTTTGTAAATTGCTGTTCTCCACAAGGTGTTCTATCAGTTTTGAAAGGTTCAAGATCATAGCTTTTATATTTTAGAAATTATGGCCCAGACGAAAATTCAAAGAGAAAACTAACAAAGGGCAATAACTAAAAAAAGAAGGATGGCA
The DNA here is from genome assembly GCA_943736015.1 of Tridacna crocea. Classification (NCBI taxonomy): domain Eukaryota; kingdom Metazoa; phylum Mollusca; class Bivalvia; order Cardiida; family Cardiidae; genus Tridacna; species Tridacna crocea. The sequence goes on along the minus strand of OX031068.1, from coordinate 4,855,694 downwards.
GAGTTATGGTTCTTGTGCAGTGCACTTTTTTATAATGTGTTCTATAAGTCTTTGAAGTTTCAAGATGATAGGTTTTAAAGTTTGGGAGTTATTGCCTGGACAAAAATTCAAACTAAAAAATCAACAAAGGGCAATAACTAAAAAAAATAAAAGTCGCAGAGTTATGGTTCATGTGCACTGCACTTCTCCATAATGTGTTCTATTTGTGTATGAAGTTGCAAGTTATTAGCTTTTATAGTTTGGAAGTTATGGCCTGGACAAAAATTCAAACTGAAAATAAACAACGGGCAATAAGTAAAAAAATAAAGGTTGCAGAGTTATGGTTCATGTGCGATGCACTTCTCCACAATGTTATCTATCAGTGTATGAAGTTCAAAGTTAATAGCTTTTATATTCTAGAAGTTATGGCCTGGACAAAAATTCAAACTGAAAATTAACAAAGGGCTGTAACTCAAAAAATAAAAGTGGCAGAGTTATGGTTCCTGTGCACTGCACTTTCCATAATGTGTTCTATCAGTGTATGTAGTTTCAATTTAATACCATTTATGGTATGGAAGTTATGGCCTGAACAAAAATTCAAAGTGAAAAGTTGGTTATTTCAGAAATCAAGGGCAGATAATTTTGGAACGGAAAGAGCGATCAAAATTCTAAGACCCAGGTGCACAACTAGACATCATGGAGATTCATTGTGGCAAGTTTCAAATAATTCCGATGAAAACTGTAGGAGGAGTTGCGCACACAAGAAATTGCTAACGGACGGACGGACGGACGGACAGACAGACGGACGGACGACCGGGGGTATAACATAATACGACCCTTCGGGCGTATAAAAAGTTATTTCTCCTTTTCTAACAATGTTTTCCTAAATAAAATTTTGAAAAGGTGTCAAAAACAGGAATCGTGACCAGTAATGGGTTAAAATGTGTGACTTGTCAACATCTGGGTGGCTGGTTCGAACACTGGCTTGGCGTGGGACCCGGGATCCTTCATAATCTTTGCAAGGTTAATAAAAACCCGTCACATGAAAAGGGACCATCTCGATCTGGTCAGACTGCAGGAATTGTGCCATGTTGAAACTTTTCGCCTATAGCAGGTTTTCTCAAAGTAAATCCGAGTTGGACAAGGTCCCTTAAAAAATGGTTTAACGGATGATCTTTCCTCAATCTATCTGCGATTTTCCAGATCGCACAGGTCGCAGCTTAGTTTTTTGACATGTCAAAAACCTAGTTTCGATCTTCCCCTCGACCTTGTGCGACTACAGAAGACCAAGGTGTGTTCAACCGCCGATTACTTGCGATCAGCGGCGATCAAGCCACATTTTGAGATCGCAACTCAATCTTCAGGGAATAATTTTCGGTGAAATGGGTCCTTTAAACTTTAAAGACTAATCAGTGTCCAAAGTATCAACTGTATATGGCTTGCAATATGCGAAAAAGAGCATTCGGACATTTCTATAATGTGTCGTCTCGGATCAGCCTGCGCAGATGGTACAGGCTGATCCTACACGGCACTTTAAGACCACATTAGATTTTGTGCCACAGTAGACTTGCGCTAAATTGAAAATTACATAAAACGGAAAGTGTCGAACTGCGAGGGCTGATACGAAGCGACACTTTACGCAAATGTCCGTAGGCCCCTTTTCACGTGTTGCAGGCCACATAAATTCAATACATCTAATAATGTGTACACCGTTAAAGCCTGAAGGACATAGCAATGCGATAAGGGCGGGTTTAAAATGAAAATTAGGGAGTTGCCGTATTATGGCTGACATCAGACTTATTCGGTGTACATTTAACCTCTACCATTCGTTCCCGCCATCTTCCTTTGTCCAGTGTACATTTAAAATGATAACGCGACCAATTTATCCTGCGAAAAATTAGTCCTAACTAGAAAAGTGGAAGTTTTAATCGGCTAACTTCCACTTTTCGACTTTTCAACTTTTCGACTTTTCAACTTTGTCTTTTCCAGGTCGAAAAGTGGAAGTTTTATTGACAATTGTCATGTTAAAAACTTCCACTTTTCTACTTTTCGACCTAGCATTTTAAGGCGAAAAGTGGAAGTTAGTGCTTTCTAATTTCTACTTTTCTAGGCAAACGTGAAGTCGAAAAGTGGAAAGTTTTATGACAATTGTCAGGTCAAAAACTTCAACTTTTCGACTTTTCGAGGTAACTTTTTTGCTAGAAAAGTGGAAGTAAGTATGCCTAATTTCTACTTTTCGAGTTCCTCGTAGGTCGAAAAGTGGATGGCGGAAACAGGATTCCGTAGTTTGATCCAAATCTACGCCTTCTGTTTACTCTGCTCGACAAATATCATTACTTATCATTACTGATGGTAGTCATTGTTACACTAGCTTTTCTCCTCTTACCGTAGGAAATTCTTTACGTCAGAAAGCAGCCAGTAGCTTAGAAAGACCATTGTGTGTAGATCAAAATTAGACAACTTAAAATGTGCAGTCTCATCCTGATTCTACACCATCTGATTTGGTTTAAAAAAATCCAAGGTGTTTTATGTAGTTTAACTCTTTACCAGACGACAAAATTTTAACCCTGTCCAAATTCAAAGCATTTGCAGACGACAATTTCAGTGTGGCTCAAATGGTGCACTTGTTTATTGATCAGGTAGAAAACATTGTGGGAAAAGGAGAAAATGCTGGTGCTGGTAACCAGCATTTTCTCCTTTTCCCACAATGTTTTCAAAGGGCTTCTTTTCCAAGGGCGTCAAAAATAGGGATTGAGTGGTAATGGGTTAAATCCGAGCAGCAGCTATGCTGATTGTTCATACAAATAATTAAAACTGCTGAATACTGCCCTGTTCTCACCTGACGTACATCTGTTGTTCCATAAATCATGTAGAATTATCCGAATTCATAACTCATTGGCAAACTACAGAATTTGTCAAAATTGACAGCAAGACTGGCAATTTAAATTTGTTCAGATAGATCTAGGTCACATAAATAAAAATCTCTTTATTAGCAGTTTCTCCTCTTTCCGCAATGTTATCAAAAGCCGTCGGGGTCAATTAAAGCGGAGAAGATCAAGATCTGGATCTAGTGCTTTAAAGTTAATAGATCTAGCCTACCGGATCAATACTGTAAAATTGATCCTGGTAGAACCGAGTCCAAGTTTACGTACTTACCTCGATAGTATAGATAGAGATTAGACTAGTCTACACAGAGATTGCAGTCTTTGCTGAGTCTACACCGTACAAGTTCCCAGTTCTGCAAACATTATTTCCAAGGATTGATCAAAATTTAGTCATTGTTACATTGCACTTATTCCTGTCATATCGTGGAACATTGTTTCTACCTTGTCTATAAGAGAGCGGCTCAAGATTTGTCCACCTACCACGATTAATCGAAAAACATAGAAGAAGACGGGATAAAACGGTTGAGTTAGATTTATTTATAAACCGCTGTGCTTGTAGCATCAATATGAGCGATGCTTTTTCCCAGAATGTTTTAAAAATCGATAATTTTGAAGAAAAAACGGAGAATAGTTCATAGCAGATCAAGTCTAATTATACATTTAGATCTAAAATAAGCATCAAAGCCTCCTAATTGAATGACGTCATCTTCTGACGTAATTTTTTGTCTTCAGTTTCCCGCCCGGCGTTTCATTACAATCCCTTGTATCTCTAGCGATCTTTGATGTAGAATTTTAGGTGCGGACAAATCTGGAGAACTTGGATATTCTGCACATAAATAGATCTAGACTATCTAGATCTAGTCTAAGTATTTTTATGATCTATCGTTGATATTTGACCAACTTTTTGTGTGTTTTGTTTACGAGAATCTTTCGAATTGTTGCTTAGAGTGGAGATCAAGATCAGATTACAGAACGTTTATTCTGATCTTAGATACGTTCGTTATTTTGCTGTTCTTTCTTAGAAATCGCAATATAAATCTAGATCTACAGGCTCTGAAGGACAAATGGTTGTTAGAAAGGTTATTTATGCCGATTTCAACAGTAAAACTGATTGATGATTAATAAAAATCAGTCGATCTGAATGTTAAGAACGGTTTATAGGTCAAAAATAGATCTAGTCTAGAACTAGTTTTATTTCACCTTGATTTCGACCTAGTTTTAATTGTGTTTATTATTATTTTCAGAATATATTGGATCTACTTCAAAAGGACAGACGACTATCAGTTGTGTTTGTTTAGAGCCAAGCTAGATCTGTAAGTATTCCAGGTAAATAACAGTTGATCTAGATCTACCCGGCCATATTTGTATGGCGATGTGACGAGACTTAAGATTGGTTGTTTTTGGGTTTTTAATCGTTATGGAATCTAGATTATTAGACTACTAGGGTAAGAAATAGTTTGCAAGACCTGTCTCTTGATTGGCTGAGCGAAAATGTCTGGTCTAATCATAGGCTCGTCTAAGAAAAGGACTGTCAATTTGGAAACATCCGTAGACTGGGTTTGTTTGAACGATGTTTGACGTAGATTTCAAAGCCACCAAAAGCGTTTCGCAGCGGCTAGGACACCTATTCATATTTTCCTTTTACCAGTAGATCCAGATCTACTTCGGAAAGTATTCCTCCAAAGCCGCTGGCTGCTTTCTCACATAACCAATGTGGAAACAGCGACTAGACTTTTAAAAACGCATTTTCTTGAAAAACTAGATCTAATCTAGATTTTTTTTTTTTTACTGTAGATGTTTCACGAAACAGCTTAAAAAAACGAAAGCATTCTGCAAACCTCAAATTTGATGTTATAAAAGTAATGCAATCTTTATTTCAAAAGGTGAAAGAAAAAAACATTGTGGAAAAAGGAGAAAATGCTGGTTACAAGCATTTTCTCCTTTTACTACAATGTTTTCCAAAGCTTTTCTCTCCCGGTTCATAAAAAACGGCATTGTTAGGTAAATATATAAGTTTGATTAACTCAATGATCTAAATCTATTACAGATAAAACATTTACAAAATGGCGGATGAAAGTCTTTATGATCTTGCTGGAAGGAAAGAAGAGACGAAAGAAAGAGCAGACGAAGAAGAAATGTTTAAGCAGATTGAAGTAGTGAGTTTGGATAATAGAAAAAGAGTGAAATGTGAGAGCTGTGTGAAGGACGAGTGTCCGAGGTCTGTTATGAGTTCGAGGTTCGAGAGGTTTGCTCGAGCGAGATGGCTATATGAGCGAGTGGCCGTGTTTTTATGTTTTGTGTGCGAGATGTACGTGTGTGCGGAATGTTTACCTAAACATAGAGGTCATGATGGAATGAAAGTGGGGAGAAAGGAGAATGAGGGAATGGGAGAACAGAAAGAAAGAGAGATAAATGAGGGAGTAGAGAAATGTAAGATAATGGGAGTGGAAGCCGAGAGTGAGAGAGAGAGGGAAAGAGAGAAGAAAGAGAGTGAGAGAATGAGAGAGAGATTACATGCAAAGAAATTATGGGATGATGTAATGAACGAAAGTGAGACAGAGAGTGAAGAAAAGTTTAAAACCAACAAAGTGAGTATTATTGATCGAGTTGACGTAAACCACGAATTGGATTGGACGGATTTCGAGATAACTGGATTGTGTGGACTGGAGAACAAAAGGTTGGTAGTCAGTGATCATGGTAATTCTTGTATTAAAATATTTAAACTGGGAAGTCACGTGATACAACGTTGTATACGGTTTGTAGGGCTTGTCTCTTACCCTTGGGATGTTACAGAAATAGATTTAAAACAGAATTCTACTGAACCGAACTTAGTGTCCGGCAGTAGTTCTGATACTTCTGTAACAGACCGGGCTTATCCGGATAAACAATGTTTGATAGCGGTAACGTTACCATGGATATGTCAAATAATGTTTATAGATTTAAGCGAAAAACCTGCAAAAACACAAAAAATAATCCAAACAGAGGGACGATATTGGTCTATACAGTTTTATGATGACAAGATTTTTACCGCCTGTACAGAAGATCCTGACTCTCGCAATTCTGTTTATATTTACTCTACAGACGGAGACATGCTAAACAAGTTTTACACTGGTATCTATGGTTACATGCCTGGTCCTCATCTCGCCGTTGTTTCTGGACGAGTCTATATAACGGATGCGGACAATCACAAAGTACAATGTAGAAATGTTGAGGGTCAACTTATCTCGGAAATTAAAATTGAAGGGCCGGGGCCTGTAGGAATCAGTGTAGACCCAGATAACAACGTTTATGTATGTGCATGGGGACACGACAAGGTTTATAAACTGGATGCTGATCTGACTCGATACATGTCGGTGTTAGATCAGACTACAGATTATATAGAGAGACCCCACTCTCTGTGTTATTACAGAGACAAATTGTTTATCAGCCATCATTACGGGCCGCCATCTTTACGTAACTTTGTTACTGTGGTCCGACTGCTGTAAGGACACCTCGACCTGGACATTGTATATCATCGTGGACTTTAATCATCGGACATTTAAATCTGCACCACAATGTATTCTATTGTTACCATGGTTACCGTGTTACCTCCTTTTCAACCCATATATGACTTTGAATTTTTTTTTTTTTGCGGAGATTGTAGGCAAAGATCAGCCTGCACTTACGTGCAGACTGATCTTTGTCTACAATCTCCGTTTTTCTTTCAATAAGTTTGATAAAATAATCTCCAATTTTCTGCCGATAAACTTCACGAAATTTGTTTTTGTGATAGTTTATTTTAACGGACATTCGGCAGGATGCGGGATAAATAATTTTATTCTCAACATTTCATTGTACTTTGTCTAGTAAGCTAGCTGTCGTTGGAAATCTTGTCATCATTTATTTATTTGGCTTTTTTGTTTATCTATTTATTTTTTATCAAGTAGACTAATTTATTTATTTTCGCCAATTTTAATCGAACTCGCCCCACCCACTTTCTCCGAATCATTTGCTATTCACGAATTTAACTTTACCGCCCCCCCCCCCCCCCCACTCCACACACTTTTGAAAAAAAAAAAAATCACAATTCTAGATAATCTATAAACACTATTTGACTTCTAAACGTGATTCTATCGAACATTGTTTATCCGGTAAAATAACGTGGCAGCAGTAATTTATCTCTATGCGTCATTATCCCGTTCTAAATGTTTTCTTTCTACAAAAACTGCTCTCAAATCACAGACTACCCTTCTTCTTGTCTAGTCCCCATAATTCACATTTGGTTCGTGTTATTTTATCGACGATTACGGGTTTGCATTTGTTCATTTTCGGGTCCAATTCGTGTTTTACGAGAGAGAGAGAGAGAGAGAGAGAGAGAGAGATTTCATTGGAATTTTATGCATGTTAGCATTTTTTTCATATTTATTACATGTTTATTACTATTGTTGAATTTATAAAAAGAAAAACTCCGTCAATTCTTTGTTTACATTTTGTTGTAGTGTAATTTTATGCATCATGTATTTTTTCATTAAGAGACTACGTATTTCATTAGGAAAATACCATAAAAAGTATGTCTTGCACTTTTATCACCTATTTTCATTCTTACAGGAAGTTCAATAAAAAACGTTTGATGTTTTATTTTGTCATAATAATCTCAATACCCTCCTTCTAAGAAAAAAATACGTTTTAATGTGCACAATTTGTCCTACATTGTTTTCAGTTCTTTTTGATTTAATGTACTTCTCAATTTCGAATAATCATATGCAATAAACTTTGAATTTTTGCATTTCTGTAAACTCGTTGTTTTGTTATTGTTTCTACACAGCTGTATCATTGATAGCTTCCAGAAATATATTACCCTAAATACAGGTAATTGACTATAAAAATACTTCTGATGATTTCTGAGTTAGAATCTCACTCTCGACAGTCTACCTACGGATAGTTCGGAATGAATAGCGTTTTAAGGCCCGTCGACAACTTAGGTCATATTGGGCGCACTTACTTAGTAAACAATAATGCGAGGTGAAAATAACATACATGTGCAACAACATAAGACAAACATGATAAATGAGGAATGGATGAAACAAAAAATGATGCCCCTTTTGTCGCCTTTTACGACATGCATGCTGTCACTTTTGTTCCGCCAAATGAAATGGCAGATGTGACGATCGCGGGACTGCAGTGGTTTATTCTTATACCCCCGATTAAACCACACGGGGTCCCACAGGCCAACTGATTCCCATTCCAAACCCTATTTACATCAAGAAAACAAATATAGGATTTGGAATAAGAACTACCCAGCCTGCTGCAATCCTACGAATTACGAGGAAAGCAGCCGTTTGTCTCTAATTTTAGTCGCCTTCTACGACATGCCATAGAGAAAGGCCGAGGTCCTATTCTATACAGTAAAAACCCCCGGGACCCCACGGGGAACGGATAGTTCGGTATTTAAGCCATTTTCAACAATTTCTCAGTTATGTCGTGGCAGCCAGTACACCTATCCAAGCTTTGCTGAAGTTTCTTACATCAGTACTACACTATTTTCTTTCTCTAACTAGTGGCTGTTTAGTGCTTTCCTCATATAAACATCATAAGAGACAACTGAATTTTGTCCCATTGGCTATCATTATTTCTGGAACAATTTGGTCGAGCCGAGACCCAAACTGGCGACCCTTGGATTACAAATCCTATACTCTGCCTGAGGTACCACGTCCGTAATACAGGGGTTGTAAGTTCAAATTCCTGTACTAGACATATATCTCCTTTTACACATGGGTTGTGGATTACAACCTCTAGAATCCAGAGCTCCAGATAAATGGAGTGATTTTGATTTCAAAATTGAAAAAAATTGATTATGCTCCACTAAACCCTATGTTATGGGTACTCATTAGAATCGTCTCATCGTTTCAATGAGAAATAATGGATTTGGAATACCATCACTTCCTCTTATCTGAAGCTCTGAGAATCGATACATTTGCATCGTAAAAACCAAAAATTTGCTAAAATCAAAGATATTTTTTGGGAGAAAAATGTTTCCTTATCGGAAAATGTGGATTGAAGATCAGACTGCACGATTGGGTGTATGAATGAAGTAACCCTGTTGTAATCATCAGTCTAAATATAAACTCTGTTGCAAGTAACCTTTATCCTGCTCGACGACAAAGAACGTTGCAGAGGGAGTAGATCGAGATCATACATGAAGTCTAATCTGTTCTTATACACATATAAAGACTAGATACGAGCATACACAGGACACTCCTGGAAAAACTAGAGCTATCACCGAATGTGACTTAATACCCCCGCAAGCGCTTCGACAGAAACGGGGAATTACCAGTATTTTGTACACAGACGGACACACGAACACATGGACCGACACACAGACAGGCAGACTGATTCCAGTATAACCCCTAAAACATTCGTTTTTCGTTTTTCGGGGGTATAAAAAAAATCCGAACCATTTTGGAAAAGGCAGAAATGTTGAAAAGAAGGTTTTTCTCTTCCCCACAGTAATTTTCAGGCTTTTCAAAGACCAGTACATTCTTAGAGCAAATAGTGCTAACCAAGGTCAGCCTCTACGGACTGTACGGACTGACACTGGTCAGTACTTTTTGATAATGCATTAAGCTCCCTTTTCTTTGAGAAAATAGTACTGACCAAGGTCAGCCTCTACGGACTGTACAGACAGATATGGGTCAGTACTGTTTGATAATGCATTAAGCCCCCTTTTCTTAGAGCATATAGTAATGACCAAGGTCAGCCTCTACGGACTGTACAGACAGACACTGGGTCAATACTTTTTGCAAATGCATTAAGCTCCCTTTTCTTAGAGCACAGCTCACATATACTAAACAGCTAATCCGATACCAAATAATCCTGTCTTAAGACATCTCAGAGGAAAAAAACTTAGAAATATTTGTGTGAAAGGGAGAAATTATCTAGTGAATTTTTGTTTATCCATAATTTCATCATTTCAACTGCATGTTATGTCTGCAAAGGCTTTCAAATTTGGACAAATCTCAAATGTTGTTATCTCGGTGTAAGTAGACTATTTTATCAAAAGACAACATTTTAGAATTGTTCAATTTCAAAGCATTTTGTAGATGTGACAAAAACAATGGGATTTCTCTTCAAAAAAAAGAAATGAGGGTGTAGGTGAAAATACTGTTAATCACCACTTTCTCCTCACTTTCTCCTTTTCCTACAATGTTTTCAAAGCTTTCTTCTTTGGTGTTGTTAACACATGGGGTTTGGTACAGGTTTAACTCTTTACCACACAAGAAAATTTTAGACTGGTCCAAATTGGAAGCATTTCCAGACGAAAAAATAAAAGTGACTGAAAATTTGAAATTTGTTTTGTGAAGGGTAGAAAACATTGTGGGAAAAGGAGAAAATGCTGGTTACCAGCATTTTCTCCTTTTCCCACAATGTTTTCCAAAGGCTTCTTTCTCAGGGGCGTCAAAAGTAGGGATGGTTTGGTACAGGATTAAACAATACAAAATTATTAAGCTAAAGTGATACGACACAATGATGTTCCTTTCAAAATCTTTCCTTCAAAATATGTGCTTTGCCTAACAATGACAAAAAATTAATACTAACAAACGGTTTCATTATTCACTTTGCAAGACCCTTAAATACACAAAAAAGTTTTAGACTTGTCCAAATTAAAAGCATTTGCGGATGGCGATTTCCTTAAAATGAGTAAAATGCTTTCAATTTGGACAAGACTGCTTTTTTTTCTATGGTAAAGAGCTGATAAGTTAGAAGATATTGAAAACTGATCACATTATATTTATAGAATTTATATTCAGTGCCAAGAGGAAAAAGGAAACATCATACTTAAACCTATTATGTCAGTGTAAACAGAGACAGACACAAAATTTGAAAGTATTGTAAATAATATGAAAAAAAAAATACATAACTTGTTAAAAGGATATACATTTGTTCCCTTTGGGTTTGTGTTTAACTTTTTACCACACAAGAAAATTTTAGACCTGTCCAAATTGAAAGTAATTGCACACAACAAAATTAATGTGACTTAAAAATTAAAAATTGGTTTTGGAAGGGTAGAAAACGTTGTGGGCAAAGGAGAAAATGCTGGTAACCAGCATTTTCTCCTTTTCCCACAATGTTTTCTGAAGGCTTCTTTCTCAGGGTCGTCAAAAGTAGGGATTGTGTGGTAAAGGGTTAAACACTTAAGTGAGCCATTTCAACAACCCTAAAGAAGATAGCCTTTGAAAACATCAAGCAAAAAGGTGAAGATGCTCGAAAGCAGCATTAAATGCTAGAAACCAGCATTTTCTCCTTTACCTTTTTACCATTTGACTCTTCACCAAACAATCCTGAGTTTCAACGACCTTGGGGAAACAGCCTTTTGAAAACATTGTGGGAAAAGGAGAAAATACTGGTAACCAGCATTTTCTTCTTTTCCCACAATGTTTTCTACGCTTACCAAAACAAATTTCATTTTTTGAACCATGTTAATTTTGTTGTCTGCAAATGCTTTGAGTTTGGACCAGTCTAAAATTTTGTTGTTTGGTAAGGAGTTAAAGACAGAAATCATCTCATAAATTTAACTGAATTTGTTGTCTGCGAATGCAATTCAATTCAGTTAATTTTGCCATTCATTAACCCTTTCCCAAACAATCCCTTGCTTTTTTTGGGTCAGGAATAGAAGCCTTTTGAAAACATTGTGGGAAAAGAAGAAAATGCTGGTAACCAGCATTTTCTCCTTTTCCCACAATGTTTTCTACCCTATCATGTTGAAAAATCATCTTTTTGGCATCTGTTAATTTGTCATCTGCAAAATTCTTTCAATTTGGTCTGGTCCAAAATTTGCCGTTTGGGAAAGGGTTAAAGGTTTAAGCTGCAATTCATTGTATATTGACACTATTATAATTATACTCTATTCTCAATTAATAACAGAAATCGTAAGTCAACAAATCAATATTGCATTCCAAGTCTTAACTTATCTTGATTTCCTTAATATTATGAAAAACTTTTATCTCAACCAAACTGAAAGCGATTGCAGACAACAAGTTAAATGTATATCAAACTAGAGCTGTCAATAACTAACTTAATACCTCTGCCAGCGCTTTGACAGAAACAGACAATTTAATTGAAAAAAGTCTAATTTTAAGGGGCAATTGCCCTTAAATCATAGGGAATAAATGACTGAAAACTGTGTCCTGCACAACATCAGTATACGATCAATGTATCAACAAAGTTTCAATATAATAACAGCAAATCTTTAGGAGGAGTTTGCAACACAAAGTTATCAGAACATTGTACACAGATGAACACATAGACAAACACACGGCACACGGACCGACGGACAGTCAGGCTGAATTTGGTAAAGAATTAAGAAATGAGCAAGTTGGCTATGGAATGTTATAGAAGCTAAAATTGGCAGATACCACGACTTTGACCATTATGTGAAATGTCACAGAAACAGTAACAGATTTATTGATTCAGTTCTGTTTAGTGCAACCTTTAACTTTTACAGTTGTACTAAGGTTAAGGGTTTGTATAAGTTAAACATTTCCCTCTCCTGAAAATTTAGGATGATTTCATCAAAACTACTTTATTATACCAATCAATTTCATAAAAAAAATTGTTACCAAGATCACAGTGCTTATGTGTCGCTACACAATGCACCTTAATCTGAAATCGGCAATTTCTTTCTGAAAAAAAAAAAAATTTATTTGCAGAGATCGCACTAATTCAATGAGGTCATTATTAACTCATTTTATGTTGTCAATATTACCAAGATCCCGCTATGTTGTCAGTATTACAGGGACCCAACTCATTTTATATTGTCAGTATTATCAAGATCCCTCCAGGTTGTCAGTATTACAGAGACCCCACTCATTTTATGTTGTCAGTAACACACTGATCCCACTCATACTATAATTGTAGATTTGCAGAGATCCCACTCATTCTGTGATTGCAGAGATCCCACTCGTTCTATGGTGTTAGTATTACTGAGATACCAATTATTCTATGTCTGCAGTATAATACAGACCCCCTCTCTGTACTGGTTATCAGTAGTAAATGGATCCCACACATTTTAGGCTGTCAGTAGTAAATAGAACCCACACATTTTAGGCTGTCAGTAGTACAAAGATCTCACTCATTCTATGTTGTCAAAATTACACTGGCCCCACTTTTTCTGTGTGTTGGTTGTCAATTTAATATTTACTTAACTCTTATTTTTAATTGTCAGTTGTACAAAGATCTTACTCATTCTGTGTTGTCAATATTACATAGATTCTACTCATTTAAGGTTGTCAGTATCAGTAGTAGTATTTCACTCATTCTATGTTGTCAGTATAACAGGGGCCCCACTTTTTCTGTATTTTGGTTGTCAATATTATATAGATTCCTTACATTTTTAATTGTCAGTTGTACAAAGATCTTACTCATTCTGTGTTGCAAATTTTACATAGATTCCACTCATTTAAAGTTGTCAGTATCAGTAGTACAAAAATTTCACTCATTTTATGTTGTCAGTATTACAGGGGCCCCACTTTTTCTGTATGTTGGTTGTCAATTTTATATAGATTCCACTCATTTTCAATTGTCAGTAGTACAAAGATCTTACTCATTCTGTGTTGTCAGTATTACATACATGTAGATTCCACACATTTAAGGTTGTCAGTATCAATAATACAAACAATTTCACTCATTCTATGTTGTCAGTATTATCGCTTGGCTCCTCTCTGTTTATTCATATTGGTCAACATCAAACTGATATAAGAGGTCAAAAGGTCATCCATTTTGTAACCCTGAAAAGAAAATGGACACATTATCTCTGTATGGTGTGAGCCTTTGCCACATGACAAAATTTTAGACAAGTCCACATTCAAAGCATTTCCAGAGGACAAAATAAATGAAAAATTGTGGGAAAAAGACAAAGTACTGGTTAGTAGACAACATCTTTCGTCTGTAATAAGAAATTTTGAGATCCGTCCCTGGTTTCAAGGGGATCTTGATCCAATTTGAGCTATACTTAATTTGTAGTCTGTATATAAAATAAGATTTGTTTCAGAAAGGGATGAAAACATTGTTGAAAAAGGAGAAAATATTGGTTAATGGACAACATCTTTGGTCTGTAATAAGAAATTCTGAGATCCGTCCCTGGTTTCAAGGGGATCTCGAGACAATTTGAGCCATACTAAATTTGTAGTCTGCAAATGATTTCCATTTAACTCTTTACCATACAAGAACATTTTAGAATGAAAGCATTTGCAGAGGACAAAATAAATGTGACTGAAAAACTGAAACTTGGTTTGGAAAGGGTAGAAAACATTGTGGTAAAAGGAGAAAATGCTGGTGACCAGCATTTTCTCCTTTTTCCTCAATGTTTTCTAAAGGCCTCTTTCTCAGGGTCGTCAAAAGTAGGGATTGCGTTAAACAAGTCTGAAATGTTGTTTGGTTAATTCTTCACCAAATGACAATCTTTAGATTTGTCCGAATTGAAAACATATGCTAATGTCAAGATAATTGAGACTAAGAAATTCTAAATTATTGTGGGAAATGGAGAAAATGCTACTTACTAGGATTTTCTCCTTTTCCCACAATGTTTTACCAAGCTTTTTTATAATTTTGTTTATTAAGTCGTGATTGTGGGTAAGGAATTTAACCAAATTTTCTGTCTAGTAGTGAAGAAAAGACTCTTGGAGGAAAGGAGCAAAATTTATGCTGGTCGTTAATACCCAGAATTGTGTGTTACAAAGTTTAACCTATTTGTCTGTCTTTGATGGAACAGAAACCATTATGGTAAAAGGATAAAATGCTGGTTGTAATTTTCTTGAAGGTCATTTAAACTCCAGACTATGTGTTAATGGATTAAATGAAAGACCACTTACCAAGGATGTCTCGAAGAGCAGTTTACTGCCTCTTAACAAATTGCCAATTGTCATATGGAAATACATGTATGTGTTTCCGCTTCTCCAGTTTGATATCTTTGTAAATGGATGGTTGGCCAAAATATCCTGCAATTAAATCATAAACCATAGGATGTAGAAAGGATCCAAACATACAAATGTAAATGAATGGTTGGCAAAAAAATCCTGCAATCAAATCCATAAGTCACTGCTGATAGAAAGAATCTAAACATACAAATGTAGTTAAATCTTGTCTAATACTAGGCTTGTACTTTTAAGTTTCAAGACTGTCTTTATATTATTATTTTGATTTCCCTTTTCCCACATTTTTCCCAAAAAGCCTTCTTTACCTGAGACGTTAAAACTGAAGGTTGTGTGGTACAAATTTAACCCTCATTTTACTAAGTAACTAAAACGAAAATTTTTGATTCGATGGTAAAAGCCCAAATACTGTTATTTCTAAGTTATGTTTTGGGGAAAAATATCTCCTTATTGGACAGTGTAGATACATTCTGTGCAGTCTGATCTTGATCTACATTGCCCGCAAAAGGTCAATTAGTCACGCTTAGCAGCCTAGAGGTTAACAGAAATTAGTACTGTATTACCTTTGTTTGTGGATGTATCAGGTTCACACCATTCTTGTTAATGGCTATCAGCAGGATTTCTGGGTAGTTGGCCTCTGTAGCTTGCTGTTAAGAAAGTAATCCGACATTCATCACCAGTATATTCATACAGTTTCCAGCTCAAATATGTGCACCACACACAGATAAAATCAGACACAACAGAGAAAAATCTGTACCTGCAATTGTCAAATACAACTCTAAATATGGTATGATGACAAAACCTGCATGCAGAATGCATTGAAGAGGATTTTCCATTTTATTGAACAAACCATTATTGGATTCAATTTTTTTACTGGTTTCAAACAATACTGTCAATGGATGTAGCATTTTTGTTTTCAAAATTTGTAGGTATATAATAAAAGGAATATTATGTGCAAGTAATATTGCTAGTACATGTACTTGTTTCTTTCTGTAAAGGTAATGAAAATTTTGAAATCTCACCTGAGTGCTTGTAGTTGCTTCCCCTTGCCCAAGAGAAAAAATGACATCTCCCTTGACAACCATGGTCCCACAGGGTAACAAACTTTCTCTGCTCATTATGTGTACTGAGAGAATGGTTGTTGTAACTGAATTATATTTTAACCCTTTCCCATATGGCAGAATTTTAGACCTATCCAAATTGAAAGCATTTGCAGATAAAAATGTCATCCTGGCTGAAATGATGCAATTTTTGTTCAAAAGACTTCTTCATCAGGGTCGATAAAAGACATTATTGTATGGTAGAGGGTTAAGTCACTTTTAACCCTGAGGATGCAAAGCACAACTGACCTTTTGTGTGTAGTGTAGATCAAGATTAGACTTAGGGTTAACATTATTTTGTCAGAATCAAGGAAGAGGGTTAGCATTGTTCTGACAAATCACAGAGGTTTACATTATTTTGTCAAATCATCGATGACGGTTGTTTCTGTCAAATCAGGGATGAGGGTTAATATCGTTCTGTCAAATCAGGGATGAGGGTCAACATCATTTTGTCAAATCACGGATGAGGGTTAACATTATTTTGTCAAATCACAGGAACAGCTCACTTATTCATGTATGTCCTGGGTTCCATCAGACCTAGTAGTATGTTGTGTCTTACCGAACGACAATCCAAACAAAAAAAAATGCTTTGAGCGAGGATTGCACTCATGACCTGATGATGACAAATCCTACTCTTTACCACTAATCAACAAGATCCCCTTTTGAAGAGAACCAAATGGCTTTTACAGACTTAACTTATGTCTCCGATGGTAGGTAAAATATTTAATTTTGATAAGAACTTACTTTGATTTCAAAGAAGGCTGATCCAAATGTAGGCCATTTATAGATCACTTTCAGAAACACTAATTTGGCGTCTTCCTGGCTCAGTCCACTGTCTGCATTGTACTGGTTCACTATACTCTGTATTCAATATACACAAACGTGTAATCATTATACACCGACGTGTAATCTTTGTACAGAAATGTGTAATCATTGTACACAAACGTGCAATCTTTGTACACAAAGGTGCAACTACAT
Organism: Tridacna crocea; assembly: GCA_943736015.1. Taxonomy (NCBI): domain Eukaryota; kingdom Metazoa; phylum Mollusca; class Bivalvia; order Cardiida; family Cardiidae; genus Tridacna; species Tridacna crocea. The sequence continues at coordinate 4,838,846 of OX031068.1, read as the reverse complement.
GTATAAACAAAAATAATACACCTTTCACTGAATCCTTTAACAAATAATGTCTTGTTTTACAATCCTGAGAAAGAGAGGTTTTGAAAACATTAAGTGCAAAGGAGAAAATACTGGTAACTTTCATTTTCTCCCTTTCCCACAATGTTTTCTACCCCATCAAAGAAAACCTGCGCCATATTGAAACTGCCGTCTGTAAATGCTTTCAATTTGGTTAAGACTAAAATTTTCTTGTCTGTAAACGGTTAAGATTTTATCAGACTGTAATGAATAGTGCAGTGTCTAAAATATTTTTCACCATTATTAGCTTGTCTGTTTTCAAAGAAAAATCTTGAGGTATTGTCAGAACCCTGGTGTTGTCATGTAGTGCTCTTGTCTCAGTTATATCACAGTGCACCTATCTAGGCTTTCCTGGAGTTTCTAGAAACCATCCACAAGATAGCAATTAACAAATGACTACAGTGATACAAGATGGATAAACATTTCAAAGCTCCAGATAGAGGAAGTGATTTTGATGTCAAAATTGAAAAAGAAATATTCTGCACTAAACCCTTTAAGAGCTCCAGTCACATCATGGTAGTGACTGACGCACCCATGTGTTTCCTTGCTTTCTCACACCAGTACTGACACAAATTCCTTTCCAAAGCCACTAACTACAGCATCCTCGGATACCCAAGGGTCTCCCTATTTGCTACGCTACATCGACCCTGGGACAATTGACTAATAAAACTTTGAATCAGCCGCCGAAAATCGATACGAAACGTCATACCGTACAGTCCACTCGCCCATCACAAAATGATGATAGAACCAATGAAAAGCCAGCATTCGGCCAGCGGTAAAGCGAGCCGCCGAAAATCGATACGAAACGTCATAGCGTACAGTAGACTCGCCCATCACAAAATGATGATGGAACCAATGAAAAGCCAGCATTCGGCCAGCGGTAATGCGAAGGAAATTCAACTAATTGTCCCAGGGGTCGATGTAGCGTAGCAAATAGGGAGACCCCGGGGTATCCGAGGATGTAACTACAGTAACTGTTCTCAAGTGCATCAGAAGAGAGGCAAACAATTGCCAGAAAGACAGTTTGCCTCAAGCGTGTATTGATCCCGCAACCTCCAGATCACGATTTGGATATGTGCTAAACACTGACCTACCTTGCAGGGCCGACTGGTGACCAGCATTCTCACCTTTTTCCAAGTTTTCTTTGATTCCAAAAAGAAATTTCAGTTTTTGAATTACATTTAATTTGTTTGTCTGCACATGTGTTAATTTTGGACAGGTGTAAAATTTTGTCATTTGGTAAAGAGGTAATACAAAAACTAACAGAACTTTAATGACTATTTTGAATGACAACTTACCCTCTTCCAGTCGTCTGGTGACTGGGATTTCACCAAGTCAGCTGGTACAAGTTTTCGTAACATGCGTCTGAAATATACAAATGTGTAATATGTACATCGTAATATGCCCAATGTTTTTCTCAACAACCATGCTATGTTTATCTCTTTAGCAAATGACAAAACTTTAGAGTAATCCAATACAGCTCAAAATATACATGAGAACTACCTTCTGAAAGGGTCACTACTGCGTGGAAAATGGAGAAAAGGCAGGTTATAGGCATTTTCTCTTTCTTCCACAATGTTTCCTACAGATTTTCTGTCTCTCTGTTTGTTTGTATGATGTTTGACCCCATTTTCAACATTATTCAGTTATCTAACAGCAGCCAATGCATCTATCCATGCGTTCTCGGTTTTACCAATTCTTCCCATGAGAGTCTTCTCAGGCCGCTGGCTGCTTTAACCCTTTACCACTGCCCTTCACAACAAAATTTCAGACCTGTCAGAATTGAAAGCATTTGCAAATGACAGTTTCAATGTGGATATTATCAAATGGTTTTCAAAAGGCTTCTTCCTCAGGGTCGTCAAAAGTCATCATTGTGTGGTAAGGGGTTAATTCTGTTATAAATCTAAAAACTATGACAAGTTATCAACTGCCCGTCCAAAATGAAAATAATGATCTCAAAAGGGCACACAAAACCAATGTTCCAAAATGTTTCATGATCTCAAAAGGGCACACAAAACCAATGTTCCAAAATGTTTCACAGTAGTATATAACTGCGTACATGCATGCTCAGACCGTACAGTAAAAGCCGTCTGATCTTGATCTAAACTTTTAAAAATAATCGCAATAAACCTGTAATTGGTATCCCATAAGTTTAACAAACAGTGTAAACCCTTTATCACACAATCCCTACTTTGGACAACCCTGAGAGAGAAACCTTTAGAAAACATTGTTGGAAAAGGAGAAAATGCTGGTCACCAGGGCTAACCTTTCCAACAATGTTTTCTACCCTTCAAAACACAAATTTCAAATTTTCAGTCACTTTTATTATGCTCCCCGAAACATTTCAGGGGAGCATATAGTCGCGACACTGTGCAAACCTGCGATCGTCCGTTCGTCAGTTTATCCGAAGCCATAACTCCACAACCCCTGAACCAAATTTTATGAAACTTCATATCTGAACTCCTTGGAGCAATGCGCAAATACCTCTTTCCCGGTTTCTGAATTTGAGGCTGCGTCAAGGGGGATTCATGTAGAAAATTGTTTTTCACTAATATCTCCTACATCAGTACTCAAAACTTTGTGAAATTTCAAATCTGAACTTTGGAACATTGCCCTGATACCTCTTTCCTGGTTTCTCAATTACAGGCTGCGTCGCGAAAAAAGGAGGCTTCATGTAAAAAAATTGTATTTCTCTTATATATCCTACATTAGTGCTCTAAAGTTCATGAAATTTCAAATACCTCTTCCCCAGTTTCTAAATTCCAGGCTGCGTCAAAAATAAATTTAAAAAATAATTCTGTCTCATATCTCCTACATTACTGCTCAAAATTCCATGAAATTTCGAATTTGAACTATTATTAAAAACTGCTACAAACCACACACCCTCTGTATTTTTTCCAATTATACAATATTGTCTTAAGGGAAAAGGGAGCTTAAAGGGGGCTTAGTGTCCTCTACAAGCTTGTGATGGCTATTACTCCAAAAGTATTACAGATATTAATGTCAAAATTCATAAACAGATAGATCTTGTTGATTAATAGAAAATGTAATTTTCCCATGTTTCAAGGCGTTTTAGGGGTAAAGGGGGCTTCATGGTAGAGTTACAGTCAGTTTCTCTCCATTATCTTGCTGGTCAAAATTCCACATTTTAGTTACTATCCTCCCCAAAAGAATTTTGCTGTCAGTCTATCAATTCGTTTGTCGACTTAAATATACACTGGGAATATCTCTAAGATAGTAATTGCCTTTTCACTTCAATTTTTGGAGGCATGAACATGTCCTTTTAGGGTAAAAGAAGTGAAACTATATTAATTTCATACACTTTATGACAAACACTTGTTCAGGGAGCATAACCCGTCTCCGACGGCTTTTGTTTAGTCATCTGCAAATGCTTTTGAAAACAAAGCAAAGATTTTGTCGTTTGGTAATGAGTTAACCCTTTACTAAAGAAATTTTTTTTAAAACACTGAGGGAAAAGGAGAAATGTTGGTTACCAGCATTTTCTCCTTCAAATAATATTTTCAACCCAATTTAAAGGAAATCCTAGTTTTGAGCAAGATTTTATTATTATTATTATTATTATTAATTGGTGTTTTATGGCGCATCGACAGCTTTGGTCATTTAGCGCGCATGAAGGTAGTATTTAGAAACAGTAAAATAAAATGTTAATTTGAAAGTCTATATTTTATCATAAAAATCCATCTCTTTTAAGTAATCTAAAATGTTATTCTGTTTTACATGTAAAATAAATTTTGCAACCTATCAACATTAAAATGTTTTGACCGTATACGGTCGAAATTTTTACAGTTTAATAAAACATGTTTTACAGTTAAAGGTTCATTATACATTGTGATGCTCTCTCATTATTTAAAAGATGGGCATGTGAAAACCTTGAGTGTCCCACACAACATCTCGTTAAAATTACTCGACTTTTCCGGTTACAGTAAAATTCATATTTATCATTAAAATTTGGCTTGTTCGCTAAAAGCATGTTGTTAAAACATTGTTGCCATTTCATTTGACATTCTGAATTTATGAATTCATTTATTTGTTGCTTTTTTGTCAGTATAAGGAATTTTAATGTTGGCTATGTTCATATTTACAGCATCCTTTGCTATAATCCGGTAATCTTAATTTGACAGTTTCTTGTTTGTGTACTGAAGCGCAACCAACAGTTATCTTGTTTCGAACCATCAGTATCAATTGAAATGTAATCTTTATACTGAGATTGGATTTCTAAAAAAATATTTTGATTAGATTAATGGATTTGTAACGGATTTCTTATTTACATTGAAATCAAAAATAATATTTGGTGGATCTACTGCCCACGACTCTTTCACAGGAAGTTTAAAGGGCTTAATATTCTTTACATTTATGTTAGATTCTTTAAGAAAAGGTTCAACTCGTAGACCAAGTGGTTTGATAAAATTAGGTTTATTTTGAAAGAGTATTTTGTTTGATGGATTAAAAATTGTAAACAGGATTCTTTGTATTTGAAGCTAGTTTAGTTACATACTGTAAGGATAGTCTTTTCCTTCTATCGTATAAGGATGGCTCCTGGGCCTCTGAATATAAACTTGTGACAGGTGACGTACGGAAAGCTCCTAAAGCTAACCGAAGACCCTGATGATGAATAGTGTCTAACTTTTTCAGATAACTTTTACGTGCAAAGCCATATATAATGCATCCATAATCCAGTTTTGAGCGTATTAAAGATCTGTATAGATTTTTATTAAAACAGTTTTCTTGTCTCCTGCCCAATCAGAGTTGGAAAGTACTTTTAAAACCTTTAAAGCCTTTTGACATTTCAGTTTCAAAGCAATTATATGTGGGATGAAAGAACGTTTTTTGTCAAAGATAACTCCAACAAACTTTGCTTTGTCTACAATTGGAATTGGACTATTATATACTTTTAGTGATGGATCCAAGTGCCACCTGCGCTCTTAGCAGAAGTGTGCACAGTTTGTCTTTGTCTTGGAAAATTTAAAACCATTTTCTATAGTCCATTTCTCAATTTTATCTGAATTATTTTGAAGCTTAGTTTCAATTGTTTTCATATCTTTGGACCTGTAACATATTAAAAAATCACCCACATATAAAGAACAGTTTACATCGTCATCTAAACATTTTACAATATTGTTATTAATCTTGATATTGAGCAGAGTAGGTGAGAGGATACTTCCTTGAGGACCTCCCTGTTCTTGTTCATAGTCATCAGAAAAAGATGTGCCAACCTTAACTTTGAAACATCTATTTTATAAAAAAAATAGTTAGAAATAAACTTTGGTAGATTTCCCCTTAATCCAATTTTATGAATATCTTTTAAGATGCCTTGTTTCCAGGTGGTATCATAAGCTTTTTCTAGATAAAAAAATATGGCAACTACATGTTTTTATTTTTACAAAAGCATTTCTGATAAAAGATTCCAATCGTACAAACTGATCTGTGGTGCTTCTATTTTTTCGGAATCCTGATTGATGTTCCGATATAATATTATTGAGTTCGAGGTAAAAATTAAGTCTGTTGTTAATCATTCTCTCCATGGTCTTACATATACAACTAGTTACAGCTATGGGTCTATAATTTGTTGGATTTGGCTTAGGAATTGAAATGACTGTAGCTTGGACCAACTTTTCGGGAAGGTGCCCTTTTCCCATATAACGTTAAAATGTCTAGCAGGGTTTGTAATGAAATACGAGGTAAATGTTTTAAAAGTTGATAGTGTACTTCGTCTGCACCTGCAGCAGAATCGTGAGCATTTTTTAGAGGATTTTCAAGTTCCGATAGTGTGAAAGGTAAGTTGTAGTTTTCAGTTGTATCTGTTTCGAAATTAAGATCTTCCATTTCTGCTTCTTCCCTTTGTTTTTTTAAACTGACACAGACTTACTCTCAGTACCAGAGTGCTTTGACTTTCTATAAATACATTACGGGTCATTGTAGACAGAATGGCTTACAACATGCAAAAACGGACATTCGGAGATCTGCATAAAGTTTCTTCTCATAAGCCTGTGCAACCTTCGCTGGCTTGAGTTGGCACTTTACGACTACATTAGACTTTGTTCTTTAGTAGACTTGCACAAAAATAGAAAATTACATAAAACGGGTAGTGCCGTTTTTGGACTGGCCTGATCGAACTGTGCAGGGTGATCTGAAACGACACTTTACGCAAATTTCATAATACCCCTTTTGGTGTGTTTCACGCCATTATTATCTACTTCGGTCAGGTAATCAATATCTGTTACTCAAGGTGACCGACTAATTGACTTTGTCCTCTACCTGTACATCATTGCAAGCCAAGGCTGACGATTCACTACGCTATTCCACCCTTGGCGGATCGGGCTTGATTTTTACCTTCCCGGGATACGCTTTTTCATTGGATGCAGCCAGCTCTAACTGCAACGAATGAAATCGCTCATAGCATTTAATCTTTGATTAGAATAGAATAAGTTCGCTACCTTTCGAATAGAAGGTAAACATGGAACCCACGTGGATGTCTGCTTATCACTTCATGTGTTTTCCTAAGCCGTTTTTAAAACGACATTTCATAGACTTTTAGAAATATGATGTAAAGGGGTGGGTGGGGTAATAACCAGCATCCAATAGAGGAATCCGCAGGAATCTCGAAATGGGGCTCAATCAGCCGAGGTAAGATCCACGTAGTGATCGTAACGTTGGCTCGCGAAGATGCTACCTGTAATATTTAAGCATTTTTTTTATGCAAAGAAAAAAAAAACTTATGAAATTAAAAAAAAAAAAACCTTCTCACCTTTCATTTGTTTATCCCTTTACCAAAGAGTCCCTGGTTTTTACGATCTTTACATTGATGCCTTTTGAAACATTGCGGGAAAAGGAGACAATGCTGGTAATCAACATTGTCTCCTTTTCCCACAATGTTTTCTACCCTGCTGGAATTAATTTTTGAGTTACGTTTATTTTGTCGTCTGTAATTGTTTTCAATTTAGACCTGTCTAAAATTTGGTGTTTGGGAAAGGGTCAACATTGCAATTAATTCATATATGGAACAAAGGTTCAGGCTTTAGTTTTGAAAGTTAAAAAAACTACATGGAGGACACCCAGCCACAATTTCTACCGTTTTCAGTGTTAAGTAAGTAACAAAAACGTTGTATTTGATCCATAAAGTTAATCCTTACATTAAAATCCCTGTAAAAAAATTATCTAATGTGAACATTTAATATTTAGTACCGAGCAGTATTTAGTCGGAATAAGATAGATCTTTTTTTTTTTCCAATCTTGATCTGTGCTGCTGGCGATAAGAACATTTAATATTTAGTCCTGAGCAGTATTTAGTCGGAATAAGATATATCTTTTTTTTTTCCAATCTTGATCTGTGCTGCTGGCGATAAGAACATTTAATATTTAGTACCGAGCAGTATTTAGTCGGAATAAGATATATCTTTTCTTTTTTTCCAATCTTGATCTGCACTGCTTGCGATAAGAACAAAACTCAAATTTTAGATAAATACTGTATATAGATGACAGTCTCACCTATTTTAAAGTTTATGTTTTTATCTTTATCCTGCAGAATCAGACAAAAGTACTAATTATAGAACTATTCATACTTTTGCTTAACCCTTTACCAAACCACTAAATTTTAGACTTGTCCAAATAGAAAGCAATTGCAGAGGACACAATAAATGTGACTCAAAAATTGAAATTTGACTTTAGAAGAGCAGAAAACATAGAGGGGAAAAAAGGAGAAAATGATAGTTACCAGCATTTTCTCCTGTTCCCAGAATGTTTTCAGAATGCTTGTTCACCAGGGCCGTAAAAGTCACTTATTGTTTGGTAAAGGATTAACCCCTTCCCAAATAATCCCTGGTTTTTACGGACCTGAAATAGTAACCTTTTGAAAACATTGTTGGAAAAGGAGAAAATGCTGGTAACCAGAAATCATCTTTTCAGCAAGAGTTGAATTGTCGTCTGCAAACTCTTTCAATTTGGTATAGTCCAAAAATTTGTCGTTTGGGAAAGGGTTAAAGGTTGATATCGCCCTATATTTAGACTGGTTCTTTTAAAGTTTGATTTGTCACTCCTATTCTTTTTTTAGAGGTGTATATAAATTGTAGATCAGAACCTAACCTTAGTCAAGGTAATTTAGAGAGGACTTCCATTACAAAATTTCAAATCACACTTACACATTTTGGACTTGATCAAAGCTTTCGCAAACTACAAATTAAACATGGCTCAAATGGCGAATATTGTTTTTGAAAAAAAACAGGGGGTGGAGAAATAAATTGTTACCAGCATTTTGTACTTTTCCCACAAGGTTTTCAAAAACATTCTGTGGAAGAGTCTTTAAAACTTGAAATTGTATGGTAAAGGGTAAATAAATTATTTGATAGTTTTCAATCTTTAGGCTGCTAAATAGGCGATAAAAACATTAGAAATCATCAAAAGGCACCAGACATTTTACCTTCAAACATTATTGTGTCAAAATGTAAATCCAAGATCAGCCTACATAATTATATGGTGCAGTCTAATTCTAGTCTACACTGTCAGCAGTAAAAGATTTACAGATATATAAGTTTGAGATCTTCTACCAATTGTTCCTAAAATAGCTAAATAGCTCATTGTTTCTTTTGTTTTAAAATACTAAGGTATACAGTTGAATTCAAAACATGATTTTTGGGAATAATATCTCCTTATTGGACAGTGTAGATCCAAGATCAGACTGCACTTTCTGTGCAGTCTGATCTTGATCTACACTGTCAGCAAAAGGTCAGTTAGTCACGCTTAGCAGTCTAAGGGTTAAGGAAGGTATTTATCAGTGCTTCTCGTGGCTTTCTTTCAGCGGTATATTGCACAATGTTCTTCCCTAGCCGCCGGCTGCTCTCTCAAACAACGGTCATCGAAACAAAGGTCAGTGGTCAAAGGTCAGAGAGGATTGATTCCTTACGCTATGAGTATCATCAGTCCCCAAAAAGATATTGACCCACGTGGGCATTCGAACCAGTCAGGTTTGATGGAGTAAAATTTAACCCTTCGGCTGCTAAGGGCGACTCAAGTGTTACGGGAGACCACTCATTCCTACATTGCTTTGTCCCAATTTAAATACAGTACATAACAAATGCGTTAGGGAGATATCTTTTTAGCTCAGTGGGTAAGGTATTGGCCTTTCGTCCGGGTGTTGTAGGGTTCGAATCGTGCCCGCCCCATATCGTTCGAATCGTGCCCGCCCCATAATCTTGCCCGGTCCCGCATTTCTGCCATGCATTTGTTCATTTGTGTCTTTGTTACGGACTTTGTTCGTAAAATGGGGGCTCGTCCGGGATTGGCCATTGAGCCATTAATCCAATTTGTTGTACAAAAACGGACTTTCTGCATGATAAGGCTTAGAGTCATTAATTGAGTTACTCCTTCCTGCATGGCTTCGTCCCAATTTAAATACAATACCGAACAACTGTATTGGGGAGATATCTCTTTAGCTCAGTGGTTAAGGTACTGGCCTTTTGTCCGGGCTTTCTAGGGTTCGAATTCTGCCCGGTTCCGTATTTTGCCACGCATTTATTCATTTGTTTCATTGATACAAAATTTGTCCGTACAACGGGGACGCGTCCGGGATTGTCCATTGAGCTAGAAAATCCCATTTGTTGTACTTAAACAGACTTTCTGCCTAATAAGGCTTTGAGTCATTGATAAATGATGACTTTATAAGGGGGTGTGAACATTACGGAATGCCACTCCTTCCTGCATGGTTTCGTCCCGATTTAAATACATGTACAGTGCATAACAACTGCGTTGGGGAAATATCTCTTTAACTCAGTGGGTAAGGTATTGACCTTTCGTCCGTGAAGGGTTCGAATTCTGCCCAGTACCTTATTTCTGCCACGCATTTGTTGATTTGTTTCTGTATTACAGACTTTGTTCGTAACATAGGGGCTCGTCTGGGATTGGACATTGAGCCATGAATCCCATTTGTTGTCCAAATACGGACTTTCTGCCTAAGGCTTTGAGTTATTAATAAATGATCACTTAAGAGGGATCTGTTACGGGAGATCACTCCTTCCTGCATGACTTCGTCTCAATTTAAATACAATACCGAACAAATGCATTGGGAAGATATCTTTTTAGCACAGTGATTAGGGTATTGACCTTTCGTCCGGACGTTCTAGAGTTCGCATCCTGCATGGTCCCTTATTTCTGCCAAGCATTTATTCATTTGTTTCTTTGTTAAGGACTTTGTTCGTAACATTGAGCCATTAATCCCATTAGTTGTACAAAAACCTACTTTCTGCCTAAGGCTTTGAGTTATCAATAAATGATGACTTTAAGACAGGTGTGTTACGGGAGACCACTGCTTCCTGCATAGTTTCGTCTCAATTTAGATACAATACCGAATAACTGCATTGGGGAAATATTTCTTTAGTTCAGTGGATAGGGTACTGGCCTTTCGTCTGGACGTTCTAGGGTTCGAATCACGCCCGGTCCTTTTTTTTCTGTCATGCATTTTTTTTTTGTTTCCTTGTTACGGACTTTGTTCGTAAGACAAGAACCTTTTGCAGATGGTGTAAATCAAGATCAGACTGCACAGAACGTACAGTCTGATCGTGGATCTACATTGTATGTAACGGAGATCTTGTTGTCGTTGTTTTTAATACAAATCTACATAATTATATCATATTTGTGTTTTATGAAACCCAAGTTTAGTTAGTATAGAATTTTAATACAAAACTAGGATAAAATGCTCGACGCCATCAAAGTCAGTACGAAGCTATATATTTCATGTATTGATTTTCATGGAAAACAATGGTATTATGTATATTACATTAACCCATTACCACACAATCCCCACTTTTGACGACCCTGAGAAAGAGGCCATTAGAAAACGTTATGGGAAAAAAGAGAAAATGCTGGTAACCAGCATTTTCTCTTTTTTCCACAATGTTTTCTACCCTTCACATAACAAATTTCAAATTTTCTGTCACTTTTATTTTGTCGTTTGCAAATGCTTTGGATTTGGACAAGCCTAAAATTTTGTCGTTTGGTAATGAGTTAGCCTTTATTCTGTTAAGTAAAATGAAACTTTCTTGCCGACTGTAAAAAACCAAATACTGTAGTCATATTTCAAACGTAGTTATGAAGAAATACATCTCCTTGTCGAAATGTGTAGATTTAAGATCAGACTGCACGTTCTATGCAGTCTGATCTTGATCTACTCTGTCCGCAAAATGTCATTGAGTCGCGCTAAAAGGCCTAAGGGTTAAGATTCTAATGTACTCCGAGCTTTAATAATTCTGAAATAAATTATTTTTGAAAACATTGTGGGAAAAGGCCGGAGAAGAATACTTTTAGTTAGCATTTTCTCCTTTTTTTCTTACATCGTTGTTTAACTATATTTTATTATCGAAAGAATCTCTATGAAAATGGAAAGTGTTTTGCAGATGACATATTAAACAGTCTGAAATCACACCATTTGCTTCAAGACGACTTGAATGGTGGGAAAAGGAGAAAATGCTGCTTGCCGAAACTTGGTGTAATTGTTTTCCCATAATATTTGTTATGTTTACTTTTTCAACAAAAAACACAGGAATTATTGGTTATGGAGGGTACCTCTGACAAATATGTATCTAATTACTGTTCATTGTTTGATCTAGCAACGGTAACCACGTGACAACACAATACCCAGTAATAGAATAGATCTATATAGTCAGGCAGTTGTTAGGGCTTCGTCATTCTCGCTGTGTTATCTTTGAGAGTTCAGATCGTCGAAAAGAACTTCAAAACAATATTGCAATAAATCGCATATTTGGGGAAGATAAGGTTCAGTCGTATAAGTAAGTACACATTATTTATTTATTTGTTTATTTATCTATTTATTTATTTATTGCTGTTGCTGTATAACTCTCTCAGTTACAAAGTCAATCTAAATTTCGCTTCTTTGTGTTACTTACGATATTTGATTTATTTCATGCAGGTTTATTTTTTGTTTAGGGCAGTCGTATTACTTGTAAGGGAAAAGGTTAATCAATATTTGACTTTAGGGTTTTACCATCATAACGTAGAATTCTTATTTTAAATAGGAAGATAATTGAAAGCAGTGCTTTGAGAAATAATACGGCAAGAAGATATAAATCGTTCTAAATGATATATACAGTTTTTTTAGTTGTGCAGAATCTTTTTTTTTTTTCATCCGGTAAAGAGTTTTCAGTTTACTACTTATTTCTATTTTAACACTTACTAAACATAAATTTTGCGCCCTTCCAAATTTAAATAATTTGAAGACAACAAAAATGAAACTGGTATAAATGAACTGAAGTTGCGGGGAAAGGAGAAAATGCTATTTACATGCATTTTGTCCTTTTCCCACAATGTTTTCAAAAGGCATCTTCCTTCCGGTAGCAAAACCCCAGGATTGTGTGGTATAGGGCAAGGTGAAGTTGTGAGCCTCAGTTTTACAGAGAGAGATCCTCACTATTAGCAAATGAAAGATAACATTATTTTTGTTTAACTCATTACCAAACGACAAAATTTTAGGTTTGTCCAAATTGAAAGCATTTGCAGACGACAAAAAAAAAGAAACGTGACTGAAAATTTGAAATTTGTTTTGTTAGGGGTAGAAAGCACTGTGGGAAAAGGAGAAAATGCTACTTAGCAGCATTTTTTTTTCTTTTCCCACAATGTTTTTAAAAGGCCTCTTCCTTCTGGTAGCAAAAACTCGGGATTGTTTGTTATTGGGTTAAGGTGAAGTTGTGAGCCTCAGTTTGAGAGAGAGAGAGAGAGAGAGAGAGAGAGAGATCCTCACTATTAGCAAATAAAAGATATCATTTCGTCCTTTTCCCACAATGTTTTCAAAAGGCATCTTCCTTCTGGTAACAAAAACCCTGGATTGTTTGATATAGGGTTAAGGTGAAGTTGTGAGCCCCTGTTTTAGAGAGAGAGAGAGATCCTCACTGTTAGCAAACGAAAGATAACATTTTGTCCTTATCGCACAATGTTTCAAAAGGGCTCTTCCTTCCGGTGGCAAAAAACAGGGATTGTGTGGTATAGGGTTAAGGTGAAGTTTTGAGCCTCAGTTTTAGAGAGAGAGAGAGAGAGAGACAGAGAGAGAGAGAGAGACAGAGAGAGAGAGATCCTCACTTATAGCAAATGAAAGACAATATGTTGTTTAACTCATTACTAAACGACAAAATTTTAGGTTTGCCCAAATTGAAAGCATTTGCAGACGACAAAATAAAAGTGACTGAAAATTTGAATTTTATTTTGTGAGGGGTAGAAAACATTGTGGGAGGAGAAAATGCTGGTTACCAGCATTTTCTCCATTTCCCACAATGTTTTCCAGAGGCATTTTTCTCAGAGTCGTCAAAAGTAGAGATTGTGTGGTAATAGGTTAAATAAATAAGTAGAAATAAGCAGGAATATGTAGTAAACCAGTTCGTCCCTCGGCTTATTCGTCCCATCATTGCACGCTACTCATTTGATTGTGCATGAATATTTACAGGTACAAAACTTTATTGTAATGTTGGGAATTAGATGGTGACGGCCAAAGACATATCAAAATCAAAGTACTCAGGTTTAAACTTAATTGAATTCAATATGGCTTCTCTCTCTACCAACCATGCATCCTTCCGTCAAGGGACGTTACTCCTGACTCAGCTTGAACGATCGAAGGGAGACCACCAATACACAAATGACGCGAACTTAGGCACCAGTAAACTCCCTTTAACCTGAAGCATATTAATTTGCTTAGGAGGTTGATTTTCAAGTTAACATTTAGATCTAAATAATATTTGTGTTTTTTTAGCTCACATGAGCACGAAGTGCTAAGGTGAGGTAGTGTGATCGGTCACTGTCCGGTGTCCATCTGTCCGTCTGTCGACAAATACTTTAAACATCTCCTCCTAAACCGCCTGGCCAATCTTGATGAAAATTTGCAGGGATATTTCTTGTGTGAAGCTTTACTTAATTTGTTCAAGAAATTGAATTCCACCCTTAACTCCGGTTGCCATGGCAACAGAAAGGAAAAAAATAGCAAAATCTTTAAAAAATCTTCTTCTCTGAAAGTAGAAGGCGTAGTGCTTTGATATTTAGTGTGTAGCATGTCGTAGTAAGTTTTTACCGAACTTATTCATATGATGCCCCTAGAATCAAAACTGGCCCCGCCCCGGGGGTCACAAGTTCGAACAAAGGAACAAAGTTGGAAAAGTTTGATTTAAAATTCTTCGTCTCTGAAACTTCAAGGTGTAGAGTTTTGATATTTGGCATCTAGCATCTCCTAGTGGACCTCTACCAATTTTGTTCATATAAATTCCCTGGGGTCAAAACTGGCCCAGCCCCCAGGGGTCACACATTCAAACATAGGAACAAAGAAGGAAAATTTAAAATTCTACTCCTCAAAAACTGGACGGTGTTGAGCTTTTATATTTAGTATGTAGCTTTCCCTAGTGAGTCTCTACCAAGTATATTCAAGTGATGTAGTTTTCAAGTTAATTAAGCAATAAATGTGGTCTCTAGAGTGCCCACAAGGTATTTCTTAAATTTGACCAAGTGGCCCAGTTCAGGTGACCCAACTACAAACTCACCCAACCTTTCATCAAGACAAAGATTCTGACCAATTTTCAAGTCACCTGAGCAAGGAATGTAGCCTTATGAGTGCCCACTAGGAATTTTTTAATGTAAATTAGTAAACTAGATTATAACCCCAGGAGACCCAATTTTGGACTCATTCTAGATTTTATAAAGACAAACATTCTGATTAATTTTCAAGTCAATTGAGGGAAAATGTGACCTCTAGAGTGCCCACAAGATACTACTTTAATTTGACCTTGCAACCTAGTTTATGACCCAAGGTGACCCAATTTTGAACTGACTAAACACGTTGTGCTCAGGTTGTCTATATAAACTTAAGACAGTTTCACTACAAACCAAATAACAAAGTTCTATGCTTTCCAGTTAAGAATTTAAAGTTTTCTTTCTTTTTTCCTTTGTTCGAACTTGTAACCTCCGGGGCGGGGCCAGTTTTGACCCCAGCGACAAAAAAAATGTTTGTATTGATATTTTTCTTTGGTGAGTTCTATATTGGGTCACGTTGGGTGACCCGGGTCATTATTCTGCGTCGAGAAATGACCTATGGGTCATTTTTCCACGTAGAGACCGTGGGTCATTTTATAATGAGGTCATTTCTCTGCATTACACCTGCGCTACGAAAATCATTAATTACTAACATTGACGACAGTCATTGTTACATTTGATTTGTTACTTTCACACCATGTAACATTTTGTATGTGAGAAAGCAGCCAGTGGTTTGGTAAACATGTCGACTGATCCTTAATCTGTGTACTGTCCGATAAACCCACTCGGCAAAAACTACTGATGAAAGTCATTGTTTAATATTACACAGCATATTAACTTGTGTCATGGCAAGTCAGTAAGACAATATAGTAGGTAGTTCAGTCAATTGTACAGATCCAGATCAGACTACACTAAAAGCAGAGCTGTACTAGTTGGATAATATTTCACACGATACCTTACACTTGACGATCCTAAGTAAACGTTTTGGCACTTTGGTAGAGATTCACTCTGAATCCACAATATCATATTAGATCTACTGGGCTAAGTATGGGAAATGTAAATTTATATAAAACAGTGTGACAGCTGTTCTGATTGTTCATTATCATAGATCTATAAATAAATAAAACTGCTGCTAGATCTACTATTCTCACCTTGCATGTCTGTTCTATAAATCATGTCGAATAAGCCGAAATCCTGTTTGCTTGTTTAACCCTTTTCCTGCTTAATAACTAAAATATTTTTTTTTTTATTATTTCTATAGTGAAAACCTAAATATTGATATTTCAAAGTTTTGTTTTGAGGAATAATATCTCCTTCTCGGACAGTGTAGATCCAAGATCAGACTGCACGTTCTGTGCAGTCTGATCTTGATCTACACTGTCTGCAAAAGGTCATGTAGTCGCGCTTGGCAGCCTAAGGGTTAACTATTCACTAAACGATCACGAGTCTAAACGACCCTGAGACAGGCCAGCTTTAGAACGTGTGGGGAAAACGACAATATATTGGTTCTCCACAACGTTTTCAGTCTATTTTTTCTGGACAAATTTCCAAATTAGAGAAACAATTACAATATTGACGTCTAATAATGTTTTCAATTAGGACTGGTCTAAAATTTGGAAGTCTGGTAAAGATTTCTAGTAACGTAGTGGACCCGTAATAGAAAACAGCTATTTCCACTAAAATATTATCCTAGAAAATTTGCTAAGATTAAGAATGAGTATTGTTGTACTACTTTCACCGAGCCATTTTTCCCTTTTTGTTTCCTAGAATTATCATTTATAAATCTAAAACCACTATATTTTCATTTTAAATTGATATGATAATTACCTCCCTTTTCTGGAAACTACTAAAAAAGTATCAACAAATAATTTCAAGATCGACATCAAAGGAATTTCTGGTGGGTAACAATGTGCAAAAGTATTATATCTGTACAAATCTGTCTTTATCAACTGTCAAGAAGTTTTATGTCATACTGCACTATCCTTAGTACGGGTCCACTACCTTAAGTCAATAGAAAACAGCACGATTTTACACTCGTCCAAATTGAAAACATTTTACGTAGATAGTATATAGATTAAGATCAGGCTACACAGAGCGGTGTGATCCAAATCTACACCTTCTCTTTACTCTGCTCGACAAATATCAGTACTTATCATCACTGATGGTTGTCATTGTTACACTAGCTTTTCTCCTCTTACCGTAGGAAATTCTTTACGTCAGAAAGCAGCCACTAGCTTAGAAAGACCATTGTGTGTAGATCAAAATTAGACAACTGAAAATGTGCAGTTTCATCCTGATTCTACACCATCTGATTTGGTTTTAAAAAATCCAAGGTGTTTTATGTAGTTTAACTCTTTACCAGACGACAAAATTTTAGCCTTGTCCAAATTCAAAGCATTTGCAGACGACAATTTCAGTGTGGCTCAAACGGTGCACTTGTTTATTGATCAGGTAGAAAACATTTAGGGAAAAGGAGAAAATGCTGGTGCTGGTAACCAGCATTTTCTCCTTTTCCCACAATGTTTTCAAAAGGCTTCTTTTCTAAGGGCGTCAAAAGTAGGGATTGAGTGGTAATGGGTTAAATCCTAGCAGCCGCTATCCTGCTTGTTCATACAAATAATTAAAACTGCTGAACACTGCGCTGTTCTCACCTGACGTACATCTGTTGTTACAATACAATACAATACAAAACACTTTATTCTCTTCCAGGTATGCAAGACATACAGCATGGAATATACAAAGCAACAAACTACATATTGTCAAAAACGAGCGGATTTCAAAGAAATAATGAAAAGAAATAGAATAAAGAAACTAGCACAAAATACACGCAAACAGGCATACACAGACATATTATAGACATAAAACACACGCACACGTTTGCATATTACCAGAACGTAGAAAGGAGAAGAAAAAAAAAAGTTATGGTTTGGAAAAAACTGCAGCTAATTTTCAGATTTGTCGTTAAATAGAACACCTGCCATAGTTATTGACTTTTTTTTTTAAAAAATAATCAGAGAACAATTTTGAAGATTTCCTTTTATGTGTGATACATATATGCGCTAAATGAATGGACTTCTCAGTCAGAGGGAAAATAAAAAGAACAGCAATAATACGAGGAGCATTTCTATGGAGGGGAATATCCGCCAAAATTCTATTTGTCTACATGACATTCTTATTTGTGCAAATTACAAGCTGATTTGTTTTCTTTCTTACATCTTACTTGTATATTACATCTCATGCGTCATTATTGCTAGTTCATGATTTTGATGCCAATTCTATTTGTCTTCTTTGGGTGTGTATTCCATAAAGTTGTTATTTAGTTATACGAGCTTCTATTCATTTTGTCCTTCTTGACAATATGAATTTCATTCATCTTACTTCCTTATTCCGAAAATTCTTTTTGTTTCCTTTGTCTGTTTTGCTTATCATTAGAATGCTGCATTCTTCTTGTTTGTGCATATTCTGGCGAAAACTAGGCGGTTTTGTGATCATACTGAGTGAAACTATGTTACGTAGTTGAAATAAGACGAACGAAGTAGTCACTATCAAGAATAGCATTTACATGCATATGACAAGTCATATTATGATACCAGAGGGCGCTTTTATAATAATAGTTTCTCCCTTTGAGTATGTAATTCTCAGGATATGTGTAATTCTCACGATATAATTTTATGGCATATTTTACGAAAGCGCCCGGGATTATTATGCGGGAATTGATGCAATAGCCGTCAGTAACGCACCGATGTGTTTCCTGGCGGTTTCACACCAGTACTGACACAACTTTCTGTCCAAAGCCACTGACTACTTTTCTCAAATGCATCAGAAGTAATACGCGAAAAATCGCTGGAAACAATGTTCTCCGCAATCGGTTATCAAACCCGCAACCTGCAAGTCATGAGTCTGATACGCTAACCACTGAGCTACCCGGCCAGGCTCAGTGCCGCGATACAACTGAAATAACGTTAAAAAGGGTGTTAAACCCTGAGACATATTGGGAAACTCGGGATTCTGTAGCAAAGCGTCTGTTTCTTTCATGTTTAAAAAGTTTCAAAGACTGAGATAATCTAAGTTCAGTAATGAGAGCCGTGATCGTATAGTAGTAGGTACTTCGCGTTGTGGCCGCCACATCTCGCGTTCAAATCCTGGTCACGGCAAATCTAAGCTTGTCGCTGTCTCGGCACAGATGAACATTTTTTTGCAGCCCTTTTGATTTAACTCATTACCAAACGACAAAATTTTAAGTTTGTCCAAATCGAAGCATTTGCAGACGTCAATATAAAAGTGACTGAAAATTTGAACTTTCTTTTGTGACGGGTAGAAAACATTGTGGGAAAAGGAGAAAATGCTGGTTACCAGCATTTTCTCCTTTTCCCACAATGATTTCTAAAGGCTTCCTTCTCAGCCGGCGTCAAAAGTAGGGATTGTGTGGTAATGGGTTAAGGTGTTTTACCCCACGTTCAATATGATTTCAATACTATGACAGCATCGGCTGATTTTGTTGACGATTTTCATTGGTTTTCTCACACAAGCAATTTCCTCTCTTTCCTCGTATATGTGCATATTGTTAAACAAGAGGACCATGGTGGCCCTGTATCGCTCCACTGGCTTTTTAACCCTTTACCACACAAATTTAAGCGTTCATGACCCTGAAAAAGAGGGATTTTCAAAACAATGAACAATGTCAGGCAGTACAAGCAGTTTTATTCATTGGCATAAAAGGCAAAGTTCTTAGGGGGGAAAAATCTGAATGACAAAAACCTTACTTTGAATTTAAAATTCCACTCATGTGAGCATAACTATTAACATCAAATGAATCACTGTCTGAAAAAAAAACATACTTCATGTACAAAAGTTGGGGATAAAGAGTTAGTAAGTTGCTGGTGAAATCTGTGAGAATTGTTGTACATGTCTGTTCATTGCTAAATACATGTATATCTTTGAATTCTGAACGGAAATATTCAAATTGGAATTCGGTTAAGATTTCCTAAATTCCTAAATTAAGTATTCAACCATACTTGATTACCAAATTAAGAAGCATCTTGTTGCTGCTAAAATACATCACAGTCTAACTTCCATATTGACTATCGACCAATCAATCATCTTATTACGGACAACTTTGTTACCTGTGTACATAACTTACTTCTACATTTTGTTCAAAATCTTTAACCCTTTACCACACAATCCCGACTTTTGACAACCCTGAGAAAGAAAACTTTTGAAAACATTGTGGGAAAAGTTAAAAATGCTGGTCACAAGCATTTCTTCTCCTTTTCCTGCAATGTTTTCTACCTTCACAAAACGAATTTCAAATTTTCAGTCACTTTTATTTTGTCTTCTGCAAATCCTCAATTCGGAAAAAACCTAAAATTTTGTTGTTTGGTTATGAGTTAAGTCGACCACCTAACCAAACTTGCATGGAAGTTCTATTATTTTCAGTTTGAAAAGGGCATCTCTGCATTGCAGCACAAAATCTGTCTAAATGGTCTTGTATCATTAGCAGATGTACTTCATAGTCTATTTGCAAAATTTCCTGGTCCTCCATTCAGTTAAATAGATTGTAGAATGTCGTATTCACACAATTCCATAGTTCTCTCCATAGTCGCTCAAAACTATAAAGAAAAAAAGAACATTGTTTTCACATCAAGATCCTTATGTAAATGACTTGTTATTTAACATTAAGATGTAGTAACCCAACAGGTTATCATTATTTATCCAAAGTTTCTTTTCATTTTTGCTGAACTCTTTACCAAGCAAACAAAATGTTGGACTGGTCCGAATTGAAAGCATTTGCAGATGACAAATTCAATTACACAAGTTTTCTTGTGAAAAGGAGAAAATGCTTGTTACCACAATCTTTTCTACCGTTCCCAAATCAGATTACAATATTTGAGTCACATCTATTCTGTCATATGCAAATGCTTTCCATTTGGACTAGTCCAAAACTTTGTTGTTTGGTACAGCATTCCGGGTCAAATTTCTGTGACCCCTGTACATATTTGATAAAACTTCAAATTATTCTTATAGTCTAACCAATTTCAGTTATAATTACCCTTGATATAATATTCATTCCATTAAGCCCTTTTTGTATTTGTAATTTTGGTTTATATTTTGCATGGAAGTCTCTCTGGATTGGATGAAGACAGATAGATTTTGTATATATTATATTCACATTGGGGAATGCAAGACAGCTAAATCCCTAATACATGTAGCTCACTTTGCACTTCCTGCTGGGGTGACTAATAAGAGCACCACTTGTGGGTGCCAACACTGGGCTGCAGTTACTTGACTTTCAGTAATAATTTGAACCTGTAGGGATATGATTTTGTCAAAAATATTTTGAATTGTCTACTTTAATGGCATATGTTCTTCTTTTGATAGTTATC
Organism: Tridacna crocea; assembly: GCA_943736015.1. Classification (NCBI taxonomy): domain Eukaryota; kingdom Metazoa; phylum Mollusca; class Bivalvia; order Cardiida; family Cardiidae; genus Tridacna; species Tridacna crocea. The sequence continues at coordinate 4,817,877 of OX031068.1, read as the reverse complement.
AACTATACCCAGTTTCAAGTAAATACCTTCAATACTCGCAGAGATACTACATAATGTAACAAGAGGGCCATTAGCCCTGGAACGCTCACCTTAGACTATAGCTTATGAGTGAAATTCAATTCTTTGAACAACTTTGGTAGAGTTTCACCAAAGGAACATCCCGGTCATCAAGAATGGCCCAGTGGCTTAGGAGAAGATGTTTAAAGAAATTGTTGGTGGACGATGGATGCTGGACGACGGACGACTGACGCCAGACATAGGGCAATCACAATAGCTCACTTTTAGCACTTTGTGCTAAGGTGAGCTAACAAATATCAAAGCTATATGTCTTCCAGTTTCAAAGAAGAATTTTAAATTTTCCTTCTTACACCAAAGTTAATGTTTGTCAACACAGTCACTAGCTATTAAATAACATGCAATTGTAAACAAATACACACCTTTGACTGTTTACACTGAGTCCTGCAATAAATAGTTTGTTTTGGAATACCCTCATTCTAAGCATATATTCTGCCATATGGACATTTTCACCACCTTACCAGATCAAACTCTGTGTTTCAAACCGTCAGTCTCTACAGCCTCCAGGAAAGTATTTAGGACATTTATTGTTGTTCACTTTTAAAAAGACTGGCATTCTTGGGAATCCACTTATTCCTCCATGAATAAGTTACCATCCACCATCTGAAATCAAAATACATCTGATTCTACTTTATGAAAAAAAATGTTTAAGTGAAAGCAGAAAATAATTTTATGTGTGTTGACAAGAACATACCTCTATGAACTCTTAATTTCATGTGTAAATTTTTAACTTTTCCAGGACATTTAAAGCTTCTTTGATTTCCCATTTACAAATCTTTTAAGCTGCATGCGTTGAATTTTATTTATATTACTCCACTGACTTGAAGTCAAGGCAGGAATAGTTCAAACTGCTGAAATGTATGAGCAATCTTGTCTAATACTGTTTTGAAATGCCTTCTTTACTGAGTGCTGGAGTATGTGGTATTATGGAGCTAAACAAAAAACTCACATGCACATCATAGACATTCTCAACTCTGCAGAATTAAGGATCTAATTAGCTATTAAAAATAAATTGAGCAAAACCCTATGGTATATTGACACAGAGAGGGGTTAGATGTATAAGCACTTCAAACCTGCCTTGCTGTGGAGCTATCTTTACAACGATGTGCTATAAATATAATGTATTTTTCTCTGTGATAGTTATGCAATGTACATTGAGTTAGTACCTGGATGGATGACCAGGCCAATGAATGGATGTTACAATATAACACTAAAGAGATTGCCAGAAAGTGCTAGGTAGTATTATCTCTGTTTAGCTCTTCTCATTACAAGGTGCCCAAGGGGAGCCTGTGTCTGTTGCCCATTGGTCATTAATTACTAAAGAATGATTAGAATCATCTCCCTAACTCCAAGACCAATCATATAATCAACCGCTATTTGCAGAAATGTAACTCTGGTGGTCTTCTTCAAAACATAGTTCACAGAATTGAATACCTTGAAAAACTCTAGCTTTCAAAGAAGTTCTCTTTCAAATCTAAACACAATTGTTTAACCCTTTACCAAACAATCCTTGGTTTTTATTACCCTGAGGTAGAAGCCTTTTGAAAACATTGTGGCAAAAGGAGAAAATGCTGGTAACCAGCATTTTATTCTTTTCCCTAAATGTTTTCAACCCTGCTGGAAACAAATTTCAATTTTTGATTTACCTTTGTCATCTGCTTTCAATTTGGACTGGTCAAAAAATTTGTTGTTTGGTAAAGGGTCAACCAACTAGAAACTATATTGACCCCTAACAAGCTATGACTTTTTAGACTGGATGAGTTTGATGGTTGTGAACCTCTTTTTCACACAACATGACTCAAAGCCTCATCTATCCTTATCAGAGGCTTTGATCCATTTTCTACAATACTTCTAAATCTAATTCTACTCTTTACCACACAATCCTGACTTTTAACGACCTTGAGAAAGATGCCCTTTGAAAACATTGTGGGAAAATGAGAAAATGCTGGTAACCAGCATTTTCTCCTTTTCCTACAATTTTTTCCACCCTTCCCAAAACAAATTTTAGTTTTTCAGTCATGTTTGATACATCATCTGCAAATGCTTTCAATTTGGACAAGCCTAAAATATTGTCGTTTGGAAATGAGTTGCATGCAAATTTATGTCAAGAGAAGAGAGATTAAAGAATAGAAAATGATTTATAATAATGTTACTTGTCAGGTTTACCTAAAATTCTGATTTCCATCAATATGCCAAAATTGCTGAGGGCCTCTCATGCTATATGTCCTGCGCTGTACAGACAGGCAGTCAAGAACAGTCCTCTAGAAAGCACTCTTTCTGGGTCTGCATTTCTGACTGCAATTCTTATTCTGCATTCGATCCTTCAGACGGTGCTCCTCGGCGATCATCATACTGGAAACTATTAGGTATCTAATATTGGGATACTCTTGCGCTATACTTTTGACCCTTTCATCAAGAGTTCACTGTCTAAAATTTCACTCTGTGTTTCAAATGTTAAAATTGTGATCAGCGAGGTCGTCTCTCAATAGTCCGGTAATCCAGCGATTCGTGTACGTTTACAATTTAGCTGAGACAACTGCACTAGAATTGGTATATTGATTGGTGTTAATTTATTCGAAATATTTAAAACCCTGCCATTCTCTATGCACTCTGCTATTTGAAGCAATTTACGAGGGTCCAAGTTTTCATTTTACAAATAAGCGTCTTTGGTTACATCAAAAGAAAGATTTACCTAGACACTGGCTACCTCAACATTGAAGAGTAGCTGCTCGGGGATCCATAATTTTTTAACTTGATTATAGATAGAATTGTAAAGAGGACACAGTTATCTCCCTTGCCTAAGAATAGCATTTTGTCCGCTATCCGCCAAAATTATTATTGGTCTAAAGGACAGTTAATTTCTCACAAACATGCACTAAGCACTTGGAAGAATATCAAATTCGATAACGGAGTAGGAAATAACAAGGAAGAGTCAACAATTCATAATCAACACAAACACAATTTAGCCAGTATCAAGTTGCAATAATCATGCAGACAATAGGAAGATAGAAACATGAAATTGTCACATAACAGTATGCAGTAGCAATAATGAAATATTAGATACAATATTCATACAAGATGTAAGAAAGAAAACAAATGAACTTGTAATAATCACAAATAAGAATGTCATGTAGACAAATGGAATTTTGGCTGATATTCCCCTCCATACATTTCTCTGGTAAAGGTCTAAAAAATCACGTACTTTAAGTCCATTGCCAGTCAATGCACATGTGCAGTCCGATCCTGATGTGCACCAACTTCAATGCAACGTGCAGGCTCAGGCTCACACCCCGCACCGGCTGGCTAGTGTTCACAATGTGCACAATTGGTAAACTGAAATTTGAATTACTCTCAAAGACACTATATAGATAATGTTTGGCACGTGTGATAGCTAGATGTACATGAGAAATCGAAAAAAAAAAAATCGAAAAAAAAAAACATAGAATCTAGCCTATATTAGCATGGTAATACGCAGTTGTAAGTGTCAAATAAGTAAAAAGTAGAATAAATACTAATAAGGAAAAGATTCGAGGAAGACAGTGATGATAATTGTGTTCCATAAATCATGTAGAATTATCCGAATTCATAACTCATTGGCAAACTACAAAATTTGTCAAAATTGACAGCAAGACTGGCAATTTAAATTTGTTCAGATAGATCTAGGTCACATAAATAAAAATCTCTTTATCAGCAGTTTCTCCTTTTTCCACAATGTTATCAAAAGCCGTCAGGGTCAATTAAAGCGGAGAAGATCTAGATCTAGTGCTTTAAAGTTAATAGATCTAGCCTACCGGATCAATACTGTAAAATTGATCCTGGTAGAACCGAGTCCAAGTTTACGTACTTACCTCGATAGTATAGATAGCGATTAGACTAGTCTACACAGGGATTGCAGTCTTTGCCGAGTCTACACCGTACAAGTTCCCAGTTCTGCAAACATTATTTCTAAGGATTTATCAAAATTTAGTCATTGTTACATTGCACTTATTCCTGTCATATCGTGGAAAATTGTTTCTACCTTGTCTATAAGAGAGCAGCTCAAGATTTGTCCACCTACCACGATTAATCGAAAAACATAGAAGAAGACGGGATAAAACGGTTGAGTTAGATTTATTTATAAACCGCTGTGCTTGTAGCATCAATATGAGCGATGCTCTTTCCCAGAATGTTTTAAAAATCGATAATTTTGAAGAAAAAACGGAGAATAGTTCATAGCAGATCAAGTCTGATTATACATTTAGATCTAAAATAAGCAGCAAAGCCTCCTAATTGAATGACGTCATCTTCTGACGTAATTTTTTGTCTTCAGTTTCCCGCGCGGCGTTTCATTACAATGAACTTGTATCTCTAGCGATCTTTGATGTAGAATTTTAGGTGTGGACAAATCTGGAGAACTTGGATATTCTGCACATATCTAGATCTAGATCTAGTCTGAGTATTTTTATGATCTATCATTGATATTTGAACAACTTTTTGTGTGTTTTGTTTACGAGAATCTTTGGAATTGTTGCTTAGAGTGGAGATCAAGATCAGATTACAGAACGTTTATTCTGATCTTAGATAGAGCAAAGTACCCAAATTTCGACAGGTTAACAGTAAAATTTCATCATATGAGATACCGTTTGTAGATGACCTAATTTCGACATACCCTGACAAAGAACGATAACAACCCGACACATTTTATGCTTTAAATTGTCATCTGTGCGATTCCTGTATGATATTTTCAATATAAACGTAACCCTGGGTATGGTTCTTTATTTCGACATGGGGATCGTAATTTCGACACCCTTGTTTTGTTTTAAAAAAATAGATGCAGATTACGGCAAACACGTGATTTTGACAGTTATCCGCCATTTACCAATCACAAGGGAAGCAACTTTTGCAAGTTTTTGGGTCAGTAAACGAGTTCGATTTATCCGTAATTGGTAATGAGAAAAAATTGTGCTGGAGGACAAAAGTTCATTCATTTGTTCGATTTGACCAGGGATGTAGCCAAGATATTAAAAGAAAAAAAGTTGGAAAAAAAATTTACAAAATTCGTGATTTGAACCTACGGCGGTAATAAATATGTTTGCTATGTGAACTGCACTCTTGACCACGATGCCACGGGCGCTTCTGATAAAGACGTGGAATTTTATTACATTATTTCTTAGTTGGGTGGCGAAATTACGGCACCCCTTTCAATTTTGTTTCCTATTTTCGACACCTCTGCTAAAATTTTATTCCAGGCACGAATAGAAAATCTGAACATCAAATCATCATAATAAACATAGTACAGGGCTATTTCAATACTGCAAGTATTGAATTGATGAAAAAAATTCGATTTCTCTTTACTTTTCGTAAAGCCCTGTCCTTATGGAAAGTGTAAAAGGCTAGTTTTTTAAAAACTTTTTCAAGAAACAAAATCGGTCTGCACCAAAAATGTCAGATCAAGTGAGTGCCTTTTGAACCGAGATTTTATCAAGACGTCAAATATATTTTGAAGTCATGATCTAGTCGGATGAAGCAACTAATAGATGAAGTGAAAATAGATTTTACTACATAAATAGTAAGGGGTGTCGAAATTACGGGTATGCCGACATTAGGGTACTTTGCTCTACGTTCGTTATCTTGCTGTTCTTTCTTAGAAATCGCAATATAAATCTAGATCTACAGGCTCTGAAGGACAAATGGTTGTTAGAAAGGTTATTTATGCCGATTTCAACAGTAAAACTGATTGATGATTAATAAAAATCAGTCGATCTGAATGTTTAAGAACGGTTTATAGGTCAAAAATAGATCTAGTCTAGAACTAGTTTTATTTCACCTTGATTTCGACCTAGTTTTAATTTTGTTTATTATTATTTTCAGAATATATTGGATCTAGAATCTACTTCAAAAGGACAGACGACTATCAGTTGTGTTTGTTTGGAGCCAAGATATAAGTATTCCAGGTAAATAACAGTTTATCTATATCTACCCGGCCATATTTGTATGGCGATGTGACGAAACTTAAGATTGGTTGTTTTAGGGTTTTTAATCATTAAATCTAGATTATAATTAAGGTAAGAAATTGTTTGCAAGACCTGTCTCTTGATTGGCTGAGCGAAAATGTCTGGTCTAATCATAGGCTAGTCTAAGAAAAGGACTGTCAATTTGGAAACATCCGTAGATTGGGTTTGTTTGAACGATGTTTGACGCAGATTTCAACGCTATCAAAATTGTTTCGCAGCGGCTAGGGCACCTATCCATATTTTCCTTTTACCAGTAGATCTACTTCGCAAAGTATTCTTCCAAAGCCGCTGGCTGCTTTCTCACATAGATCTAACCAACATGGAAACAGTGACTAGACTTTTAAAAACGCATTTTCTTGAAAAACTAGATTTCGATCTAGATCTTTTTTTTTTTTACTGTAGATCTATGCAATCTTTCACGAAACAGCTTAAGAAAAACGAAAACATTCTGCAAACCTCAAATTTGATGTTACAAAAGTAGTGCAATCTTTATTTCTAAAGGTGAAAGAAAAAAAACATTGTGGAAAAAGGAGAAAATGCTGGTTACAAGCATGTTCTCCTTTTTCTACAATGTTTTCCAAAGCTTTTCTCTCCCGGCTCTTTAAAAAGCGGCATTGTTAGGTAAATATATAAGTTTGATTAACTCAATGATCTAAATCTATTGCAGAGAAAAACACAAAATGGCAGATGAAAGTGTTTATGATCTTGCTGGAAGGAAAGAAGAGACGAAAGAAATAGCGGACGAAGAAGAAATGTTTATGGAGATGAAAGTAGTGAGCTTGGACGATAGAAAAAGAGTGAAATGTGAGAGTTGTGTGCGGGGCGAGTGTCCGAGGTCTGATGCGAGTTCGTCGTCTGGTCAGAGTTGGAGGCTTGAGTGGGTAGAGCAAGAGAGACTGAGGTTAGAGCGAGCGAGACAGCTGTATGAGAGAGAGAGACAGAGGGTAGAGCGAGAGAGACAGCTGTATGAGCGAGTGGCCGTGTTTTTATGTTTTGTGTGCGAGATGTACGTGTGTGCGGAATGTTTACCTAAACATAGAGGTCATGATGGATTGAAAGTGGGGAGAAAGGAGAATGAGGGAATGGGAGAACAGAAAGAAAGAGAGAGAAATGAGGCACTAGGGAAAAAATGTAAGAGAATGCGACTGGAAGCCGAGAGTGAGAGAGAGAGGGAAAGAGAGAAAAAAGAGAGTGAGAGAATGAAAGAGAGATTGTATGCAAAGAAATTATGGGATGACGTAATGAACGAAAGTGAGACAGAGAGTGAAGAAATGTTAAAAACCAACAAAGTGAGTATTATTGATCGAGTTGAAGTAAAACACGAATTGGATCAGACGGATTGTTTGATAACTGGATTGTGTGGACTGGAGAACAAAAGGTTGGTAGTCTGTGATTCTCGTAATGATTGTATTAAAATATTTAAACTGGGAAGTCACGTGATACAACGTTATATACGGTTTGTAGGGTCTAGCCCTTGGGATGTTACAGAAATAGATTTAAAACAGAATTCCACCGAAGCGAACTTAGTGTCCGGCAGTAGTTCTGGTATTTCTGTAACAGACCGGGCTGATACGGATAAACGATGTTTGATAGCGGTAACGTTGCCATGGAAATGTCAAATAATGTTTATAGATTTAAGCAAAAAACCTGCAAAAACACAAAAAATAATCCAAACAGAGAAAGAATGTTTTTCTATACAGTTTAATGATGACAAGATTTTTACCCTCTGTGGAGAAGGTCCTGTCTCTCCCCGTTCTGTTTATATTTACTCTACAGACGGAGACACGCTAAATATGTTTGACACTGGTATCTATGGTTACTTCCCTGGTCCTCCTCATATCGCCGTTGTTTCTGGACGAGTCTATATAACGGATAGGTACAATGACAAAGTAGAATGTAGAAATGTTGACGGTCAATTTATCTCAGAAATTGAAGGGTCGTGGCCTGCAGGAATCAGTGTAGACCCAGATAACAACGTTTATGTATGTGCACCGGGACACAACAAAGTTTATAAACTGGATGCTGATCTAACTCGATACACGTCGGTGTTAGATCAGACTACAGATTATATAGAGAGACCCGTAGCTCTGTGTTATTACAGAGACAAATTATTTATCAAACATGCCTGGCCGTCATCTTTAGAGAACTTTGTTACTGTGGTCCGACTGCTGTAACGGCACCTCGACCTGGACATTGTATATCATTGTGGACTTTAGTCATCGGACATTTAAATCTCCACCACAAGGTATTCTATTGTAACCATGGTTACCGAGTTACCTCCTTTTCAACCCATATATGACTTTGAATGTTTTTTTTCCGCGGAGATTGTAGACAAAGATCAGCCTGCACATACGTGCAGTCTGATCTTTGTCTACAATCCCCCCTTTTGTATCAATAAGTTTATTAAACAATCGCCATTTTCTGCCGATAAATTTCACGAAATATATTTTTGTGATAATTTATTTTAACGGACAATCGGCAGGATGCGGGATAAATAATTTTATTCTCAACATTTCATTGTACTTTGTTTAGTAAGCTAGCTGTCGTTGGAAATCTTGTCATCATTTATTTATTTGGCTTTTTTGTTTATCTATTTATTTTTAATCAAGTAGACTAATTTATTTATTTTCGCCAATTTTAATCGAACTCGCCCCACCCACTTTCTCCGAATCATTTGCTATTCATGAATTTAACGTTACTGCCCCCCCCCCCACTTTTGAAAAAAAAAATCACAATTCTAGATAATCTATAAACATTATTTGACTTCTAAACGTGATTCTATCAAACATTGTTTATCCGGAAAAACAACGTGGCAGCAGTAATTTATCTCTATGCGTCATTATCGCCGTTCCAAATGTTTTCTTTTCTACAAAAACTGCTGTTAAATCGCAGACTACCCTTCTTTTTATCTAGTCCCCATAATTCACATTTGGTTCGTGTTATTATATCGACAATTACGGGTTTGCATTTGTTCATTTTCGGGCCCAATTCGTGTTTTACCAGAGAGAGAGAGAGAGAGAGAGAGAGAGATTTCATTGGAATTTTATGCATGTTAGCATTTTTTTCATATTTATTACATGTTTATTACTATTGTTGAATTTATAAAAAGAAAAACTCCGTCAATTCTTTGTTTACATTTTGTTGTAATGTAATTTTATACATCATGTATTTTTTCATTAAGAGACTACGTATTTCATTAGGAAAATACCATAAAAAGTATGTCTTGCACTTTTATCACCTATTTTCATTTTTACAGGAAGTTCAATAAAAAACGTTTGATGTTTTATTTTGTCATAATAATCTCAATACCCTCCTTCTAAGAAAAAAATACGTTTTAATGTGCACAATTTGTCCTACATTGTCTTCTATTCTTTCTGATTTAATGTACTTCTTAATTTCGAATAATCATATGCAATAAACTTTAAATTTTTGTATTTCTGTCAACTCGTTGTTTTGTTATTGTTTCTACACAGCTGTATCATTGATAGCTTCCAGAAATATATTACCCTAAATACAGGTAACTGACTATAAAGATACTTCTGATGATTTCTGAGTTAGAATCTCAATCTCGACAGTCTACCTACGGATAGTTCGGTATTTACGCCATTTTCAACAATTTCTCAGTTATGTCGTGGCAGCCAGTACACCTATCCAAGCTTTGTCGAAGTTTCATACATCAGTACTACACTATTTCCTTTCTCTAACTAGTGGCTGCTTAGTGCTTTCCTCATATAAACATCATAAGAGACAACTGAATTTTGTCCCATGGGCTATCATTAATTCTGGAACAATTTGGTCGAGCCGAGACCCAAACTGGCGACCCTTGGATTACAAATCCCATACTCTGACTGAGGTACCACATCCGTAATACAGGAGTTGTAAGTTCAAATTCCTGTACTAGACATATATCTCCTTTTACCCATGGGTTGTGGATTACAACCTCTAGAATCCAGAGCTCCAGATAAATGGAGTGATTTTGGTTTCAAAAATGAAAAAAATTGATTATGCTCCACTAAACCCTATGTTATGGGTACTCATTAGAATCGTCTCATCGTTTCAATGAGAAATAATGGATTTGGAATACCATCACTCCCTCTTATCTGAAACTCTGAGAATCGATACATTTGCATCGTAAAAACCAAAAATTTGCTAAAATCAAAGATATTTTTGGGGAGAAAAATGTTTCCTTATCGGAAAATGTAGATTGAAGATCAGACTGCACGATTGGATGTATGAATGAAGTAACCGTGTTGTAATCATCAGTCTAAATATAAACTCTGTTGCAAGTAACCTTTATCCTGCTCGACGACAAATAACGTTGCAGAGGGAGTAGATCGAGATCATACATGAAGTCTAATCTGTTCTTATACACATATAAACACTAGATACGAGCATATACAGGACACTCCTGGAAAAACTAGAGCTGTCACCGAATGTGACTTAATATCCCCGCAAGCGCTTCGACAGAAACGGGGAATTACCAGTATTTTGTACACAGACGGACACACGAACACATGGACCGACACACAGACAGGCAGACTGATTCAAGTATACCCCCTAAAACATTCGTTTTTCGGGGGTATAAAAAAATCAGAACCATTTTGGAAAAGGCAGAAATGTTTAAAAGAAGGTCTTTCTCTTCCCCACAGTAATTTTCAGGCTTTTCAAAGACCAGTACTGGGCAGACTTCAAGCAACATTTGATTTGTCATCTGCAAATGTTTCACTGCGGACCAGTCTAATATTTTGTTGATTGAATGGTGTTGAACACCGCTTTCAATATTATTCCAGTCCTTTCATGACAAGAGCTTATATACGTATTTGATGTTTATTATGAAATGCACTAGTACAAGGCAATGGCTCTCGAAAAACATTCACAAAATGGCGGATAAAAGTCTTTATGATCTTACTGGAAGGAAAGAAGAGACGAAAGAAAGAGCGGACAAAGAAGAAATGTTTAAGCAGATGAAAGTAGTGAGCTTGGACGTTAGAAAAAGAGTGAAATGTGAGAGTTGTGTGAGGGACGAGTGTCCGAGGTCTGAGTGGCATGAGCGAGTGAGAGAGCTGTATGAGCGCGTGGCCGTGTTTTTATGTTTTGTGTGCGAGATGTACGTGTGTGCGGAATGTTTACCTAAACATAGAGGTCATGATGGAATGAAAGTGGCGAGAAAGGAGAATGAGGGAATGGGAGAACAGAGAGAAAGAGAGAGAAATGAGGGAGTGGGGAAAAATGTAAAAGAATGCGAGTGGAAGCTGAGAGTGAGAGGGAAAGAGAGAAAAAAAAGAGAGTGAGAGAGATTACATTTAAAGAAATTATGGGATGATGTGATGAATGAAATTGAGACAGAGAGTGAAGAAAAGTTTAAAACCAACAAAGTGAGTAGATCTATTATTGATCGAGTTAATGTAAAACACGAATTGGATCAGACGGATTGTAGGATAACTGGATTGTGTGGACTGGAGAACAAAAGGTTGGTAGTCTGTGATTGGAATAATTATTGTATTAGAATATTTAAACTGGGAAGTCACGTGATGCAATGTTATATACGGTTTGTAGGGTCTGTACTGTTTGCACAACGTTATATACGGTTTGTAGACTCTAGACCTCACGATGTTACAGAAATAGATTTAAAACAGAATTCTACTGAACCGAACTTAGTGTCCGGCAGTAGTTCTGATATTTCTGTAACAGACCGGGCTGATCCGGATAAACAATGTTTGATAGCTGTAACGTTACCATGGAAATGTCAAATAATGTTTATAGATTTAAGCAAAAAACCCGCAAAAACACAAAAAATAATCCACACAGAGAAAGAATGTTTTTCTATACAGTTTTATGATGACAAGATTTTTACCGTCTGTGAAGAAGATCCTGGCTCTCTCTGTTCTGTTTATATTTACTCTACAGACGGAGACAAGCTAAACAAGTTTTACACTGGTAGCTATGGTTACTTCCCTGGTCCTCATATCGCCGTTATTTCTGGACGAGTCTATATAACGGATAGGAGCAATGACAAAGTAGAATGTAGAAATGTTGAGAGTCAAATTATCTCAGATATTGAAATTGAAGGGTCGGGGCCTGAAGGAATCGGTGTAGACCCAGATAACAACGTTTATGTATGTGCACACGGACACAACAAAGTTTATAAACTGGATGCTGATCTGACTCGATACATGTCGGTGTTAGATCAGACTACAGATTATATAGAGGAACCCATCGCTCTGTGTTATTACAGAGACAAATTATTTATCAGCCATAACTGGCCGCCATCTTTACAGAACTTTGTTACTGTGGTCCGACTGCTGTAACGGCACTTCGACCTGGACATTGTATATCATTGTGGACTTTAGTCATCGGATATTTAAATCTGCTCCACAATGTATTCTATTGTTACCATGGTTACCGCGTTACCTCCTTTTCAACCCATATGTGACTTTGAATTTTTTTTCCGCGGAGATTGTAGACAAAGATCAGTCTGCACATACGTGCAGTCTGATCTTTGTCTACAATCCCCGCTTTTGTATCATTATCTTTATTAAACAATCGCCATTTTCTGTCGATAAATTTCACGAAATACAATTTATTTCTTGTGAAAGATCTAATTTATTTTAATGGACATTCGGTAGGACGTGGCAAACATAACTTTTTTCTCAATGTTTCATTGTACTTTGTTGAGTAAGCTAGCTGTCGTTGGAAATCTTGTCATTATTTATTTATTTGGCTTTATTGCTTTATTTATTTTTGGCAAGTAGATCTAATTTATTTATTTTCGCCGGTTTTAATCGAACTTGCCCCATCCAGTTCCTCCGAATCATTATTTCCCACACCCCCCACCGAAAAATTTCACAATTCTCGATAATCTAGATCTATAAACATTAATTGACTTCTAAACGTGATTATATCAAACATTGTTTATCCGGAAAAACAACGTGGCAGCAGTAATTCATCTGTATGTATCATTATCGCCGTTATAAATGTTTTCTTTCCACAATCAAAGTACTGAAAGTACTGTTAGAAGGCGAGTTTAGAATATAGACACAACATATTGAAATACATTTTCCTGCACTTAAATCGCCTCTCCTGATACAGCAAAGCTTATAGAGTTGTGCAATGTTCCTGTGCAATGAAGACCAGTTTACCATCCTGAGTTTTAACAAACTTTTGAAGAAGGCTTGTGAAAATATGTTGAAAAAAAATTAAAACGAATGGACTTTTCTGAAACTCCTTTCCATTTCATTTGAAGGAAAAGTTTTATGTGATAGCAAAGAGTTTTAATTTGCTGTTACCCGTATATGTTTTTACGTTGTATAGAAACTTAGATCTAACCCTCTATTACCCCAATAATGAGTTTAAAAGGTCTAGGAAGAAGGCTTCAGAACTTTTGGTCTGAAAAGGAGAATACGATGCAAATTGACATTTTTTCCTTTTCCTAAAATGTCTTCCATCCTATTTCATACAGGTTCCATCAATGGTACCAGATCAAAAAGTTGCTACCTGAAAATGCATTCAATTTTGGAAAGTCTGATTTTTTTTCTTTGTGTAAAGAGTCAAGAAAGTTTCTCCTTTTCAAAATTAAGTTTTTAAATGGCTTCTTTCTCAGGGTTGTTAAAACAGTACTTGATAGGGTATGGTAAAGGATTAAAGAATAGTTTTTGCTTGAAAATGCAATCAATTTTGATAGATCTAAAACTGTAACTCTGTAATGAGATGGTTAATTTCTTGAAAGTCTTTAGCATTTTATTCCATGGATAATTTTATTGAGAGAGCAAAGAGTTTTTAGAAAGGTACATTTTAGAGTATAGAAACTGAGATTCAGCCTTTTAGATCACAATACTGACTTTCAACAATGTTGAAGAAGAGGCTTTTCAAAGCATCGTAGGAAAAGTAGCAAATAATGATAATCAACCTTTTGTTTGACTTTCCTACAATGTTTTCCATCTTAGTACCCTTTACAAAAAAATAGGGCTGTCTACATTAAAGCAATTAGCAGATAATAAGTTAAGAGCAGCTGAAAATGTGCCGTTTGGCTGGGAAAAGTACAAAACATTGTGGTAAAAAGATAAAGTACTAGTGACTAGCGTTTTCTCCTTTTCCAAAAGTATTTGAAACTTTTTTTCCTTGGGGTTGTCAAAATTTTGTCGTTCAGTTAAAAGGTTTTTTTTATTTGTTTACCATTTTATTTGAAATGTACTTTATCAAGACTGAAAAAGAGTTTCAAAACAAACAACTTTCAATGTTAGATTACAGTATGTGTGCTGAGTTTTAATAACCTTAAAGAATGGGGCTTTTTAGAAAGGGAAGGGTATTTTGAAAGCATGAAGGAACATAAGAAAATTTATACTGGCAACCAATATTTTCTCCGTTTTGCGCAATTTTTACCATCCTTTTAAGGATAACCAACCAACATCAATTGACGGTTGACTTCTTGGGTCCTATAAGGAACGTCCGAAGGTGTTCTTCGTTTATACGATTCTTGTAATCTATGACTCTGTTAACCCTTACACTAGAGCGTTGGATTGATGAAAATGGCATTTTACATCTCGGGAAAAATGCTTAATTATTGCAACCTCACCCTGGGCTGTTTTGGTCGGGTTATTACAATATAGCTAATCCGACATAAGATTGCATATTCTGTGCAGATTATAGAATCATCTGCCTTGTCTTCAAAAGAGACAGGCGTAATAAACGATTTAAGGGTTCATTGACATTAACGCTTGTCTTTCATTAATCCCGCGTAACCGGAATGTACGTTCAGCTTGTCGGCAAACATGAAAGCAAAATGATTGCCAACTCGTCAATATTGAGATACACCCTTTTCCTTTGTTCGACAAAAATATATCGTGCACAGTTACACAGATACAGGCCCTTGATCCGTGTTCTTAGAAAATCATGAACACGTCCGATGCACTCTAGGACCGTGGGATTCTCCCTGTCAAGTTAATTTTATCATTGTGTTATTCAGTTTTGGAAAAAAGTGTATAGTTGAAGGAAATTCTTTCGAGGAAAATAAATGGGAATATATAAGGTAAAGAATTCAGTTCTAATAATGACGCAGGTAAGTGATTATGATAACAATTCATTGCGATAAGCGTTTATTCTTTACCTGACAAAGAAATTTCAGACTAAGTTGAAATTGAAAGCACTGATTCATACAGATGACAAATTCAGGGTGGCCCAAATTAGCGACGAAATTTGTTCTCGATAGGGTAGAAACATTGTGGTAAAATGAAAAAAAAAAGCCGGCTTCCGATTGTAATTTCCCCTCTCCTCTCGATGTTTTTAAAAGCTTGATTTTCAAAGTCGTTTCAAGTGAGCGGTAAAGAGTTAAATATGTATGAATAATTGCTGAACGTTATACAACGTGACGACCAAAAGAAGAAGTTAAAATTCTTTGCTTGTTAAAACGGTTACAGATCATGTTATTGTCATTTTTGACGTAGTAAAATCCGATCATATTCGTAATATAAGGTGATCAGCCTGTAACCCAGGCTATACATCGGTACATCATACTGACCAGAACTACTTCGAAATGACACATCTATTGTGATTTCAACTGATTTACCTTTTTCTTTTCACGGGTCTCCGGAATCAAAACTCGGCCACGCCGATGCGTAACAATAACCTAGTCATTAATCATAAAGTCAAGCATAACTTTGATAAAAGAAAAATATTTCTTTGAAAGAGAAAATTTTGTTTAAACACTTGATGATTCAAAGGAATTTATTTCATTGAAATTTTACTTCTCACAAAGACAGAATAAGGTTGCCAACAGAGGAAAGGGGTCTATCAGCGATACGTCATTCAAAGAAGCTATCCGATTGGTTAGTTCTAGGATAGTAAATTTACATGTACGATCCCACTGGTTAGTTGTTTATGCGTTGTGAAGTGGAAGTAGGTCCGAATGACGTCATGTTAGTAGCTTTCGATTGGCTTATAATAGCTATGGTTTATTTGTTGCTGTAGCAACGTGATTATATCAATGAACTGATCCAAAGTATTTTGCATTTGTCAGAAACGATGCTTTTTACGAATTCGATTTCATTCCTTCTAGAAACTTGAAGTTTCTTCTTGCTGTTCTGATTAAATTTACAATGGTCTCGACATTATTTTGTTCTAATGTACTCGAGAAGTATCGAACTATTTGAAAGGCGTTTAGATAATGCTGTTCAGAGGCATTTTCAGCAAGCTGCCGAGCGTTGACATATGAAGGCGAGAATGAAAACCTCGCCTTCCAAAAAAACTGCTGTCAAATCGCAGACTACCCTTCTTGTCTAGTCCCCGTAATTCACATGTGCTTCGTGTTATTTTATTGACAATTACGGGTTTGCATTTGTTCATTTTAGGGTCCAATTCGTGTTTTACGAGAGAGAGAGAGAGAGAGTTAATTGGAGTTTTATGAATGTTTGCGTTATTTTTATCTTCATTACTTGTAGTCTAGATCGCTATTTCTGGTTTTAAAAAAACTGCGTCCATTCTTTGTGTATATTTTTGTTGCGTAATTGTATATAGAGCTCTATCATGAATCTATTCAATAAGAGACTACGTATTTCATTAGGAAATAACATAAAAAATGTATGTCTTGAGCTTTTGTCACCTATTTCAATACTTACATATTGTTCAATGACAAACCATACTTTGATGCTTAATTTTGTCATAATAATCTATTAATGTACTTCATAATTTCAAATATATTCAATAAAATTTGAATAAATGTTGAATATTTGTATTAATGTAAACTTGTTGTTTTGTTATTGTTTCTACACAAAAGTATCATTGAAAGCTTCCAGTAATATATTACCCAAAGACCTAAGTACAGGTAACTGACTATAAAAAAAACATCTTTGATGCTTTGTGGGTTAGAATCTCAACCTCGGCTGTCTACCTACGGATTGTTTTGGTGTTTTCATGCCGTTTTCAACAATCTTTCAGTTATGTCGTAGCAGCCAGTACAATAATCCAGGCCTTACATCAGTAATTTACATTTCTTTTTGCAAGCCACTGGCTGCTCAGTGTTATCTTTACATAGACATTATAAAAGACAAGTGAATCCTGTCCCATTGGTCATCATTAATTCTTGGAGACAAATTTGGCCCAGCTGAAACACGAACAAGAGACCATTGGATTAATAAGCCTATACTAGGACTGAGACACTGCGCTTGTCACAATAGGACTGTCTTACAGGAGTTGTAAGTTCAAATCTTTGGACAAGACATATCCTGCCTCTTACACAAGGATCTCGACTTAAGATCTCGACTTAAGATCCCTAAATTTACTCTTTGAATGATATTTTTGGGGGAAAGATATATACTTATCGGACAACATAGATCCAAGATCTATCCACACTGTCCTCAAAAGGTCCTTGAATCACACTTAGTAGCCTAAAAGTTAAAAGCCCTCTGACAAATCACTAATCTGCACTATAATGTGTTTATGCTGTACTACATGGGAATGATCGCAACTCAAAAACACAAATTCACCTCTGGAAAAGTAGAAAACATTGTGGAACAAGGAGAAAATGCTGGATACTAGCATTTTCTCCTTTTCCAACAATGTTTTCAAAAGGACCCTTTCCTTAAAATTGTGCGATAGAGGGTAGAAAGCATTACAGTTCTCAAAGAACATTATAGAAAGCTCTTATTCACGAGCAGGAAGGTATACAACACATATAAAAGATATATAACACAGTATTAAATGGCCCTTCATCCACAATTATGGTGAACATCTATTATACAGACTAAATATTTCGGAAAGAAAAACAAACAACATCATTATGGCGCGAACAAAATAATTACAGTGCATCATATTCCTATCGGTGAATTACTGGAAATTCACAGTGAAGTAACATAATTAGTGATTGTAATTAAGGTATCGTTACCAGTGACAATATAGTTTAACTCATTACCAAATGACAATGTTTAACGTTTGTCGAAATCAAAATCATTTGCAGACGAGAAAATAAAAAGTGACAGAAAATTTGTAATTTGTTTTGTGAAGGATAGAAATTTGTGAAGGTAGAAAACCTTGTGGGAAAAGGATAAAATGCTGGTTACCAGCATTTTCTCCTTTTCCCACGATGTTTTCTAAAGGCTTCTTGCTCAGGGTCGTCAAAAGTATGGATTGTGTGGTAATGGGTTAAGAATGTTTGCCGGAACTACTTTTTCCTATATTACTTGTACTGTGCCATTGTTGATAACAATAAGCATAAAAAAGAGTGAATCAGGAATATAATAAATAGGATAATCAACTGGTTGTGATATTAAAATTCTATCATTCGAATGAGGTTTTATGCGGTTACTCATCCTTTGGACTAGTTTTTTCAACCGCATCACACCCGTTTTAATGGCAGATTTTCAATATCAAACACAACCAGTTAATGATCCTCAATCTATTCTCTCTAATCTGTCACCTTTTGAAAAAGTACTGTATCTAACAAATTGTAGAAACACATCCCAGAGCAAAAATAAATTAATTCTATACCAAACAATTCTCAGTTTTAACGACCCTGGGGAGAAATGCTTTTGAAACCATTATGGGAAAAGGAGAAAATGCTGGGTACAAGCATTTCCTGCTTTTCCTATAATGTTTTCTTCTATAGCAGACATCTTGAACTCATATAATCTGATTTGAATGTTGTTGTCTGCAGCTGCTTTTAAATTGAAGGTGTCTAAATTATGTCATTTGGGAAAAAGGTTAGCTCTTAGGAACACAAACAAACAAATAAAATGGATCTTTTCAGTTAGGAAAATAGCTGAACTCATCGATTTCAAGGGTAGTGAAACAAAAATATGCGATAAAAGTAGCAAGCAATGTGGATCTAAGATCAGACTGAATGTTTTTCAGAATCTGATCTTGATGTACATTATCCAGAAAACAGTGGAGGTTGTGGTAAGCGCTCTGTGGGTTAATGTCATTCCGTACTATCAGCTCTGTCACACTTTGAAGGAAGCAAGCTTTGTGATATGTGTCATGATTAAATACATCACAGTTGGATATCTGGAATGTCGTTTTTCTCTATAAATACGTGCACTAACATTAAAATTTATTTATTTTTTTTATATCAAGCATTGTTTTGAATACCGGTAGGTGATATGTCTTTTTTTAACCAAAGACTTTAGACCCATATAACATTGTTTCTATCTACTATCCCTGGATTTATATTTACATTTAATATGTGCTTAAATCTTTACCACGCGACAAAATTTTAGGCTTGTTGAAATTGAAAGCATTTACAGATGACAACTTAAGTGTGACTCAAATGATTGAGTATGTATGTCCTTGACAGGGTAGAAAACAATATGGTTACCAGCATTTTCTCCTTTTCCCTCAATGCTTTCAAAAGCTTTCTTTCTAAAGGTGATTTGAAAGGCAGGTTTGTATGGTAAAGTGTTAAGTCATTGAAAGAAAGAACAATAGAACATGGAAAAAAATCATTCCATTTTCAATTCACATGAATTGGATAATAAACAACAGAATGTTTTCTTCCTGTGCCAGGCTATGTATTATGTACAAATGATAGTATGTCTGTTAAATTCCATTTTAACCCCGTATATATTATGTAAGAATTATAGTATGCCTGCAGACGTACAGATGTCGAAGTCCGTCTTAATCCTGTTCCGGACAACTCTCAAGTTTTAAAGACACATAGTAAGATAACATTTGAAAACATTGAGAAAAGGAGAAAATCCTGACAACCAGCATTTCTCCCTTTCTCAAAATGTTTTCTATCCTTTCCATGACAATAACCAATATTTTGGTATATGTTCATGTTAAATTTGTCATCTGCATACACTTTCAATTAGGAATAATCTCAAATTTCGTCGTGTCTTACAAAGTAAAAGTTTTACAAAAGTATAGTTATCACTAAACGTGATTATACCACGTACCAGCTTCTTGTCACAAAAACAGGTCTTTGCCACAGAACTGAGAATGTAGATTGGTTTAGTACACAGGTAAGAGTTGGAAAAATTTCAAGGGGAGATCATTCCTCAACAAATTGCAGAGGGGTCATGAAAATTGCACACTTCATATAAATAGAAACTCTGTGTTTAAATTCGAGTTCAGTACATGTAAAACTGTGGGAGTATTGTGTCTACAAACAAAGGGACGGGCAGAGGGACAGACAGACGGACGGAATGACAAAGAGACAGCTATTGTGATTCTAGTATCCACACATCCAATTCATTGTGCAATTATATCTAGGTCTTTTAAAGCAAATGGTTGTTTAACACAGGTAATTTACTTAGAAAGTATGAATGAGATAATATAATTTTATAGGTTGATTAAAGCAGTGGGCTGATAAATTGGAGTAATAAGAGATATAAAAGTTTGCATTGTTCCATGGTTCAACATGAACAATGTCAAATTCTGACATCTAGGAAAATTTATTCTTGGAGTACCTTGTAATCCTGTGCTCTAAGGATCCATGAAAATCAGACTTTTACAAATACTGTAAACATTGTGGAAAAGGAGCATGTGCAGGAGACTCCTTTTCCTGCAATGTTTTTTCTATTCATTCAACCACAATATTTTAGTCACACTGAAATGTTTATCCGCAAATGCTTCAAACTACCGGTAGTATACGATTTTGTCATCTGGTAAAGAGTTAAGAGTTAAATCTATTACCAAAACGATAAAAACCTACAAAATTTTAGGTTTCTGATCTATGAAACAGGCTGTATAGTAGTAGTATGAGCACCACAAACTGGCACTACTGATCTGAAATGAGACTTGTAGTTTAGAACGGACTTCTGCTTCATTCATAGTAAATATACAGATACATAGATCCTTTTATATTCAGTATACATGTAACTAGCATGTTAGCACACAATTAAGCCTTTTGCTCTTTACCAAAGGATAAAAATAGTCCAAATTGATAGCATTTACAGATGACAAAATAAAAGCGATTCAAAATTGTTTTGGGACGGACAGAAAACATTGTGGAAAAAGGAGAAGATGCTGGTTCCTTTTCATATAATGTTTTCAAACGGTTCATTGTACAGGATCATCAAATGTCTGGATTGTTTGGTAAAGGGTTAGACAACACTGAGGAAGAAGGCTTTTGAGAACATCATTAGAATAGGAGGAAATGCTGGTAATCAGTACTTTCTCCTTTTCTTACAGTGTTTTCAAAAGGCTTCTATTCCTGACCCGTAAAAAACCAGGGATTGTTTGGGAAAGTGTTAAGAAATGAGTATCTATGGAGTAAAGGATTAAGGTGGTTATTTAAACAAGAGGGCCAAGATGGCCCTGGTTCGCTCACCTGAATTTTTGAGAGGACCATAGCCAATTTTTTCACAATCTAAAGAACCATTTCAGAGAAGAAGAATTTTTAAGAATTTCTTCATGTCTGTATAGTGTAAACAGCCGACAGGCATCAGAGCCATGTTTCTTGATGGATCAAAATATTTCGAGCAATTTTTGAAAAGGGTCAACAAAGATACATTTCTGTGAAATTATTTCAGAACCTGATCAGCCGTTTCAGAGAAGATTTTAAAAAATTCCTTCATGGCCATATAGTGCAAGTAGCCCCCATTCACCAGAGCCATGTTTATTGACGAAACTTTCATGAACACCTTTTGAAAAGGGTCACCCAAGGAACATCTCTGTGAAATTATTTCAAAATCTGACTGGCGATTTCAGAGAATAAGAGTTCTTAAGAATTTCTTCATTTCCCTATAGTGCAAGTAGCCCCAATTCACCAGAGCCACATTTTTTGACGAATCAAAATTCTACGAACATTTTTTGAAAAGGGTTATCCAAGAAACATCTCTGTGGAATTATTTTAAATTCTGACCAGCGGTTTCGGAGAAGAAGAATTTTAAAGAATTTCTGTATAGTGCAAGTAGCCCCCATTCACAAGAGCCATGATTCTTGACGGATCAAACTTTCGCGGACAATTTTTGAAAAGGGTCATCCAAGAAACATCTCCGTGAAATTATTTCAAAATCTGATCAGCCGTTTCAGAGAAGAAGAATTTTTAAGAATTCCTTCATTTCTGTATAGTGCAAGAAGCCCCCATTCACCAGAGCCATGTTTCTTGACGTATCAAAATTTCATGAACAAATTTTGAAAAGGGTCACCCAAGGAACATCTCTGTGAAATTATTTTAAAATCTGACCAGTGGTTTCAGAGAAGAAGATTTTTAAAGAATTTCCTGGAAAATTCCATTTGGTTGCAATGGCAAAGAGGACCTCCCAAGGAACATTCCAGCCAAGTTTGGTCGAAATTGGCCCTGTGGTTTAGGAGGAGTTGAAGTTTAAAGAATTGTTGACGACGCATGACGGACGACGCACGACGGACGACGGACACCCAGTGACCCTAAAAGCTCCCCTTGAGTACGTTGTGCTCATGTGAGCTAAAAAGTGGCTCTTATCGATCCATAATTATGTGATGAGTAGGGCTGGTATCTTGTACCATGGTGATGCATTTAGCCTCCTTTTCCCAGAGCATGGCTCATATGTATTTCAAACCCTACTTGAGCTCCCAACCGTCATGAAACACAATAAAACATATAAACATAATTATCTGTATGTTTTATTATTATATAGTGTGTTCAGATATCAAAACATATTTCAATATATCCCAAATTTTACTGGAAAACAACTGTATATACAACAAAAACGAACAGACTCGTATAAAGCTACTTTTATGTTAGTTAACTGGATATCAAAACAATTCTTCATATAGCTTTTATGTTACTAACTTTACTGGGACAACACTTTCATGAGACAACAAAACACAGAGTTAGCCACATATCATTATTCATAGACTTTACTAGGTGTACGGTAAGGTGGCAGGGGACTTGGAAACTTGTTCATGGCTGTAGTGAATCATGTCGCCCAGAGCCGAAGGCGAGATGGCGAAATGATTTGACACAGCCGTAAAAACAGTTTTCAAGTCCCCTTCCACCTGATCGTACAATGAATTTATTATACTGCAAAGTTTTACCTCTTCAAAGTGCGCCCTGTTTTATAATTGCACGAATTGAGTATGCTGATGAAATAGAAATTCCCTTCTGAGTGCCCCAATTCAATGAAAACTGACGTCACTAAATCGTGCAGTTTCGTGCAAAAACGTGTAGTCCTGTCATCGATCGATCAGTCAGATCATAAGAAATTTTTTTGCAGTATAATAATTATATATGCTATTCTTATGTAAGTTAGAATTTTAGAACCGGTATATAAATATGGATACAACAACATTAATTTTGTTCATAGGAACATATGCCTATATACTTTTCCTCATAATAAGAGCCTAGTCATATAAATGAAAAACTTTGTCAAAATTCAACATGATATGTAACCCTATATTTTTGGTATCAAAATATAAATGTGTATAAATATACATGTATATAGATGTATATGAGACGTGCTCTAGCATGAAGGAGCTAAACAGATCTCCAAAATGCATGACATCATGCAAGTCTTTACATAATACATAATTAATGAAACCATAAAACCCATTGTGTCTAAAAAACGTGTTAACTTTTTACCACACAATCCCAACTTTTAACAACTCTTAGAAAGAAGCCTTTTGAAACCACTGTGGGAAAAGGAGAAAATGCCGGTAAACAGCATTTTCTCCTTTTCCCACAGCGTTTTCTACCCTTCCCAAAATAAATTTCAATATCTAAATCACATTTATTTTGTAGTCTGCCAATACTTTCAATTTGGAACAGTCCAAAATTTTGTCGTTTGGTAAAGAGTCAACTGTACAGTGGTCTCTGTGATATGCTGAAAATTGACCAGTAATAAGTAGTACTGGCAAAGGTCAGCCTCTGACTGTACAGACTGTCATAGATCAGTACTTTTTGATAATGCATTAAACTCCCTTTTCTTAGAGCAAAAAGTACTGACCAAGGTCAGCCTCTACGGACTGTACAGACAGACATAGGTCAGTACTTCTTGATAATTTCCTTAAAATAACCTGCCGTTTCAGATTAACCTGTGCGGATTACGCATGCTAATCCGAGGCAACAGTTTGCGCAAAAGTCCGAATGCCTTTTTTGTGTGTGTGTTGCAGGCGATATATAACAACTGAACTACATTTGGGAGAATTCACTATTTCTCAGTGGTCAGTGATAAGCTCTGTAATACCTTGAAAAACGATGAATCTTACTGCACGGCTCGAATCACAGTCGATGAAGTTTGTATATGAGCTATTTGTTTGTTGTGTGGACTTTCATGTTCGTAGGATTTCTGCGTAGATTGGTATGGGTCAAAACATTTTGTTAAATGGTCAATTGTCTGCATTTCTCAGGACCAGTCTACTTTATGATTAAGTCAGTTGTAAGAGAAATTGGATGTTATAGATCCAATTTCATGTGATGATCTGTTTGGTACTATAATCACGGAGATACATTAAGCCTCGTTTTGTCAGAGCATGGCGTATACTTATCTAGAAAGAATTAACCATCTAAACATCTACATGTATATACCTTTTACGAAACAGTTTTGTGTTTTCAAGACTCAAGAAGTAAAACGTGTGAAAACATTGTTGAAAAGGAGAAAATGATAGTAGCTAGCAATATCTTCTTTCTTACATTAATATTTTCTGCCTTTTCATTCAATGTACCTTTGATTTTTCGTCTGCAAACGCTTTCAAACTGGACCATTGATTGATTGATTGATTGATTGTATGATGTTTATCTCGTTTTCAAGATTATTTCAGTTATATCGGGGCAGCTAGTGTACTTATCTATAGTATCCTGGAATCTCTTTTACCAGTACCCCTCACAGTTTTCTTTCCAAGCCACCAGCTACTTTCCAACATAACAATCGTCGAGACAATGGTCAGGGGTGGGAGAGGAATGAACCCTATCGTAATGAATATCATCGATCATCGGAAAGCAATTGCCCAGAGCCGGGGATCGAACCCACGAGACCCTGTTAAGTCCTGCATGCTGTCGACTAAGTTACCAAGACTCTGCTCAAATTGGACCTGTCCAATTTTTTGTCTCCAAACAAAGGTTTAATCAAAATTAAATCTAAGCATTTATTTATCAAACAGTAACCTTTAGGCTGTTGAGTGCGGCTTAAGGACCTTAAGCTGACAGTGTGGACCAAGATAAGGCTGCACAGAGTGTGCAGTCTGATCGTGGATATACATCGTCCAATAAGCTGATATTTTCAGTACCCTCCCCGCCCACAATAACTTTGAAATAGCAATAATTGACGTGTTACTATCACTTAAAAATACACAGAACGTGCAGACTGATCTAAACAGGCCAATTTTAAGTTGAAACATTCAGGGCACTATAATGTCAATATGATTTCTACCAAATTTCGAGTTAATACTTTAATCATACCATTATGAATGATGAGGGGTTTAATGACATTAGATTTGGGTTAGTTGTGAGTGGTTTTGTAGTGTTTTACTGATACATCCGCGAAATACACTTTATAAACTAGGTCATGTCAAAGCTGCAGAAGGCGACTTGTTTAAATTCTAGAGTGGATTCTACGACATTTACTCTGAAATTCATAGTTTGTATAATTGGTTTACGCTGTTTTCAATCCGCATATTATATGTACATATTATGAACAGACGCGTCCGTTCATTGATCTGTAAGGACCTTTTTTTTCAAACTGAGGAGTGATGCGTCATCACGAGAGGACAGTCTGTCGGTTAGAAGAAGCTGATGACGTCATCACGTTCTAAAACTCCCGCGTTTAACCCTTTACAACACTATCTGTAAAAAATTTCGATGATATTATGGTAAAAGGGAAACAGTGACAGCAACCAGCATTTTCTCACATTTTCCCACAATGTTTTCAAGGAGTTTCTATTATATGAACCACATTAGATTTGTCGTCAGTAAATGCTTTAAATTTAGCAATTCTAAAATGTTGTCGGTTCGTAAGCGTTTGAACGATTGCGAGAGAAAAGAAACGATTGAAAAACATCGCGAAGAGAAAAAAAGAAAAAAGAGTTTTCCCGATTTAAAGGCCCGCTAGTTGCCAAAGATGAACAATTCGGGGATCAAAATACATCAACTTCAATTTGTACTATTTGAATGTATGGATATTATTGTAAATGAAAAAAAAAAGGAAAAGTAGACTACTGCTAGAAAAGATATGTAGTGCTAGAGAAGCGTTGCAAACTTTTACACTAGTTTTCGACTGGCGACTAGAAAAATGCAGTACAATGCAGACTACAAGTACACATATAGGGACGTTCTAAATAAACTTCCTTGACAGGAAAGGGGGTTTCCCTAAAAGAACATATATACCACATTGAAATGGGAGACAACCACACAGTTCTTGAGCGATTTTACCAGTTTCTGACGAAACGGTTATTTCCCATCTAACACCACGAAATAACGTTTAGGACCAAAAGACTAGTTTAACCCACACCACGTTTTTTCGAATAATGAAAATTAGTTGAAGAGTTCGACATTTATTGCAAGAGTAAATACCTAAACTGCAAAATATTATGCATTAGGTCTTCGGTGTCACAGAGTATTAAGAAGTGTTGTTCTCTGTACAGAAGGCCCACAGGACTTCTTTTTGCTCAAACAAACAAGCAGAGGTGGTACAAAATTGTATTTCAAATGTATTTACCTACAACTTTGTCCAATTAACGAAGATTACATTAAATCATATGACGGTCGCTTACACCGAGGTTTGGTCCTGCCCGGTGCCATTGTTTTTCTGTCTCTTTTTATAAATATAGGTATCGTGCGACAAGACAAACGCAGGAAACAAACAAATTGCGACATCACTTTTTTTACGACTGCAGTATCCGGGTAATGTTAAAATCTGCGTAATACACTTCTTATTTAGTCAATTAAACGTTAACTCACACATCACAATACAGTGTTTTAACTACTCTCTGGAAAACAGGCGTTTGAAAACCATTATAGGAAAATGAGAAAATGCTTATGACCAGCTGTTCACTAGCATTTTCTCCTTTTCTCACAATGTTTAGTACTCTTTCACTCACAGCTCTCGTCGTTTGAGTGACATTCATTTGTAGTCTGCTAATGCTTTCCGTTTTGAAAAATTGACATTTATTTCTATGTTCGTCTGGTAAGGTACAGGTTAACTAAAAAGACATCGAGGTTTTAGTCTATACTTGTTTAATACTACTTTAACTAAGACACGTATACCTTGGAATAAAGAGCAAATCATACCTAAGTTTTTTAAACAAGATTTATGGTTAAGGATACTGTGTAACATGTTGTAAACAAGCACCTCTGAGACACTCACTATGTGCTTGTTTAAGGCAGGTGTTTGTTTACTACAGGAAGATTTCTACACATTTGTTTTCTCTAGGATCTCGTTGTTAGTTTGCTTAACTCTTTACCAGTTGAGAAGATTGCAGACTAGTCAAAATTGAGAAATTTGCAGACTTGTATAATGAAATTTGATTTTCAACGGGAAGACAGAATTGTTAGAAAAATGAGGAAATGTTGATTACTAGCATTTTATTCTTTACCCATAATGTCTTCTATAACATTTTTGTCCTTGGTCGTTCAAACTTGAGACTGTTTGAGTAAACTAAATTGGGAATATATGTACCTTGAATTGAGGATCAGAAATTACAGCCAACTTTTTTTAAAGATTTCTTAGCTATTCTTTACCAGATTGCCTCGAGTTTAACGACCATGAAGTAGAAACCTTCAGAAAACATTGATTGAAAAGTAGAAAACGCTGGTTACAAGCATTTTCTACTTTCCCATAATGTTTTTGACACTATCAACGATCTAAGGCTAATTTGTAAAATTTTCAGATTTGTCGTCTCTACATTCTGCGTTTAATTTAAAAGAGAGCATTTTTTTTCCACTTGGGAAAGTGCTAAATATCTAACCTGTAAAAGCTGACACCTCTGGGACACTCACTACGTCATTGCTTAGGACAGGTGATTGCTCTGTACAGAAACGATTCTATACAGTTGTCTGCCCTGGAAACTCAGTACAGAGTTGCTGAAAAAAGGAATTGCTTCATAGAGATGGCCGCTAAGATACTAGTAAGTTTTATTGTAGTTTTATCACAAGGGGACATGCAGGAAATTATATTAGCACATCTTTTCGAAGGAGAAACCACTTGTATAATCAACTTTTGTACTGTTCTATCTGGATTGAAAGGAGAAAAGATTCAGTTTCATGTTTAGATCTATCATGTCTAACTTCCGTACTACATGTCTTTTCTGTGAAGTCCTCCGTACTGGAGATTCCGAACTTCCTTGACCCTCCATTGGGCGTAAAAGAGAACAACCAATCTGGATCATTGTGTTGGTCTTCACTAAGTTTTGACCTTGGCCTTGTATCATGGCCTTCATTAACTAAAGGTAAAATTGTGTGATCCAATTCTGATAAACAGTGTTTAGAATTTGTCTGACTTTCAGACGGGTTTTGTGAAATAAACTTCTTAATTTCATTTTTAGATAAATGACCCAGCCAAGAATCAGATAAGTCAATATTAGACTGATATTCAGTCAAAATGGCTGTCTTTGCCTTAGCTTTAGTAACTGCACATAATGGGTAAAGGTCTGGAATTTCTTCCTCAATCGGATTGGATGATTGATCCATGCAAGGTGTGTCAGTTACACCCCGGTTACACAGAGCTATCGCTGATAAATCGGTAGTCTTTTTAACCGAAGTATGGAGGAAACCGACGAAAACCTATTTACCTCCGATGTCACATATTGGTCACCTATTCTCAACCTATCAAAAGCTATCTGGAAAAGTTGAATTTCATCGATGAAAAGTTACCGATTGAGATTTTTAAACATGCTTAAAAGCAACACAATCTGACTATACAGGTTTTGATTGCCATGTAATTTATGATCCCATGATGCACTGTCACACTTATTTATTGTGAAATCACATGGTACCATGAATTTCACATTATATCTTATTCCTCAGTCATTGTACCCCACCGAAGGCGGGGGATATAGTTTTAACGTTGTCTTTCCGTCTATCCGAACGGTACAATATCAGCAAAACCATTAAACAGAATTTCATAAAAGAATTATACGTGTGTACAATGACCTAATCTACCAATATCATTTTTTTTTTCGATGCGAAATGGCCGACGGGGAGCGATTTTGAGTTACATGGTTGTGGAGGATAGCATTTCAACGAAATTGGTTGTTCTAATTCTATTCCGGATGTCCAGATCTACTCTGTTACAATCCCAAGATAAACTGATACCCAGAAGGAAGGTTACGTCAAAAGAGATAATGCTGGTAACAGACATTTCTTCTTTTTTCCCACAATGTTTTCTACCCTTCCAATGGAAAAATTACATCATTTGAGCCTCATTATTCTTATTGTCTGCTAAAGTTCTAGATTTGGACAAGTCTTTAACTTTAACTTTATCCCCTACCAAAGAGTAATAAATTCGTATCATTTTTTCAGTCAGAGGACAATAACTACCACATACAGCACAAATATCACGACAAAAGGTGCAATCAGGTTTAATATTTAATGGTAAAGAGTCACAAGAGCCCAGTAGCACTATCAGCAAAATAAAACAAAAGTCAAGTTTGAATGCCATGATAAGCTGTAGTAGTGTGGAAATGTGCTCAGCAGATAGTATCGCAAGTTTAGGAAGAAATCATTTTGACATAAGTGCTCTTCAAAAGAAAAATAGTCAAGTGCAACCCAAAGTTACACGTGCCATAGAAAGTCTAGAAACAGTTATTCTAAAATTAACAAGTCACTGTGAAAATGGAAAATAAGTGTCTATAATTTTCAGTGCAATTTGTTACGGGAGACCACTCCTCCATGCATAGCTTCGTCCCGATTTGAATACAATACCTGACAACTGCGTCAGAGAGATATCTAACTTGCTCAGCGGTTATGGTATTGGTCTATTAATATAGGGTTAATTCACGTTTTTGGGGTTGTAAACATTCGCAGAGGCCTGAAAAATGTTTTAACGTCCCAGTACGAAACACTAAGGTGTTAACGTATTTAGAGGGCCTCTGCGAATGTTAACGACGGAAAAAGGTGCATTATTGTTAATATTGCACAAAATAAAGGTAATTTAACAAAAATTTGCTAAGGTAGCAAAAGTATTTCCATAGAAATGAAAATAAGCGAATTTCAAATGGGTCAAAACCGGAAGTCGGCGAAGAAGCTTTTGTTACGAGCAGTGAAGGGCTGTTAGTCCTGTATGCCAGTTTTGATTCTTGATTCTCTCAGTGTAAATTCGCTTCTAATGTTTTTTAATACAAAATGGATTTATAATGTGCACGCGTTTGGACGATTACATTACGAATGAATGAGTGGATATGAACTTCTGTAACTGAAAGACGTCAATGGGTTCGATCTGCATCAAGCCAGGGAATTACCGATCACGTTAAAATGTTGATGAGATGTAGTTGGTTTAGAGTGCATTTCACGAGTGATTTTTTGTTCAGATCTCGATTAAACTGAGATCCTGTGCAAACTTTTGTTTGTGGCGTACTAATATCATCAAAGATATGCTATGAAAAGGATCTATTATGGTACAAATTTCTACAGTTTGATGGTCGGAGTCTAGGGAAAACCTGATAAACGTTGTTAACAAGGTAGGCCCGAATCGAGAATATTCATTTTGATTTGGACAAGTCTCCTTTTTTTGTTGTTAGGTGAAGAGTTAAACTAGCTATCTTTGACTGGCAACCTCTCTTTAACAATATGATTTATATACTTTGTGTATTGTATCCAAAATGTTTTTTTTAGAAGTAGATTGTTTTTTATCTTGATTTTCATCTGCAGGCGTTTACAACATGGCGCCTAAAATTTATAGCTTGATAAAAGGTTAAAAGACTGTAAATCTTAATAAAACCTTACAAAGTAGTTAGTATTTTACATTTTCTTGATAAGGATTTTTATTAATGTTAAATTAATTGATGATGTCTAATTCATAAAGTTTAAGACTTCGCCTTCCCAATCATCTGAGAAATTGACCGAAATGATGACTAATAGTTATCTTTAATGTCATGTATTTCCAATTTGGCAGGTGAATGTTATTTTCTTTCATTTCATCATGATAGTGTCAAGCAAATTTTGTATAAAGTTCTAGGTCTTGCATTTTTAGCTCACCTGTGCACGAAGTGCTCGAGGGTGAGCTTTTGTGACCGCCCAATGTCCATCGTCCGTCGTGCGTCGTCTGTCGTGCGTCGTCCACAATTTCTTTAAACATTTTCTCCTCCTAAACCACTGGGCCAATCTTGTTGAAACTTGGCAAGGATGTTTCTTGGGTGAAGCCCTACCAAAGTTTTCAAGAGATTGAATTCCACCCATAACTCTAGTTGCCATGGCAACCAAAAGAAAAAAAATAGCAAACTCTCTGAAAATCTTCTTATAAAAATTGGAAGGAGTAGAGCCTTGACATTTGGTATGTAGCATCTCCTAGTGCACCTCTACCAAGATTGTTCATATGATGTCCCCGGGGTCAAAACTGGCCCCGCCCCGGGGGTCACAAGTTTGAACATTGGAACAAAGAAGGGAAACTTTAAAATTCTTCTCTGAAACTGGAAGGCGTAGAGCTTTGATATTTTGTATCTAGCACCTCCTAGTAGACCTCTGCCAAGTTTGTTCATATGATGCCCCAGGGTTCAAAACTGGCCCCGCCAAGGGGCTCACAAGTTTGAAACAGGTACTAATGAATGAATGAAATCTTTAAAATTCTTCTTCTCTGAAACTGGAAGCCTTAGAGCTTTGATATTTTGTATGTAGCATCTCCTAGTAGACCTCTACCAAGTTTTTCATATGGTACAGCTTGGGGCCAAACTGGCCCCGCTCCAGGGTTCACAATTTGAACATGGGAAAAAAAGGAAAACTTTTAGTTTAAAATTCTTCTTCTTTGAAACTAGAAGGAGTGGAGCTTTGCTATTTTGCATAAAGCATCTCCTAGTGGACCTCTGCCAAATTTATTGATATGATACCCCTTGGGTCTGAATTGGACAAATCCTGGAGGTCATAATTTGAAACATGGGAACTAAAAGGGAAAAATTTAAAATTCTTCTTCTCTGAAACTAGAAGGTCTAATTCCTACAGACAGGCTTATTGACACCTCTGCTTCCTTACAATTCGGGTGGCTAAAAAAAGACGTTACTAATTTCAAAGTTCAATAACTTCAATAGTTCACGAGCTTTTGAACTGAAAGTTTGCACAGATTTTTAATACATTATTATTGGTCAACCCTGAAAATTTCAAGAGTTACAAAGAAATGGTTCTGATATTATCATCAAATCAAAAACAGATGTTGCAAAATACCATGACAGAGAAAATGACTTTTGTGTCTACCTGAATTTTACTTAAACAAATGATCAATGTGGCCCCCTTCTTGCTGACAGACTGCCCGTAGCTTCTTCTTCCATGATGAAATGCACTCTCTTATCTCCTCTAGTGTAATGTTCTCCCTGCCTCTGTAATTTTGTTCTTCAGTTCATCTTCAGAAAACTTTTCTCTCCGTCCAGAGTAAACCTTTTTCTTCAGGGAATCCCATATCGAGTATTCAATAGGATTGCAGTCTGGTGACTGTGGTAGCCAGGCTTCTTTTTTAATGAACTCTGGTGTTGCCTCCTCCAAATAACTTTGAGTGGCCTAACTGGTATGTGACGGTGCCACATTTTGCTGAAAAATGTAGTTCCTGTTGGGGTAAAATGTTGCACAATCAGGAAGTTATTCCTCTTCCAATAGTTAAATGTATCTCTCAGAATTAACTTTCGTTGTCTTTGTGTCAATGAAATGGATTCAAGATGTTTCATTCCATGAGACTCCAGCTGAAATCATGACTTTCTTCGAGAAGCGCGAACTTTCATGGTAGAGTCTGGCAGGTGGAATGTCTTTTTATCTAATTCCATAAACCCGGTCATTTGGCGATTTTTTGCCACTTCCTCCGTAAAGTCTTTCTCATCCGTGAACACAATTCTTTTGACATCCGCAACAGAATACCTATCATTTAAATTTCTACAGCGCATCCTTCTTTTTTGTTTCACATTTTGGTCACGACAAGAAACATGGATTCTCAGTCTCAGGTCCTTTGTAATCCGCTGAACAGACGACCGATGTATCCCAAGTGCATCTGCAATTTCTCGCTGGAACCGAGGAGTTCCAGATTGATCCTCCTGTGAAAGAATCATGTCTTTTACAGCAGCTTTATTTTCCTGTGTGGATGCGCTTTTTGGTCTGCCACTGCCTGGTTTTCTAGCAGTCCAGCCAGTATCTTTTATCTTTTTACAAGCCGATAAACATATTGCCTAGTCCAGTTCTTTCCAGGAAATTCTTTGACAATCCTGTTGCCATTTCTTCCTTTTTCCATTACACGTGCCTCAGTAATCGCCTTGTCGCTATCATTAAAAACCATTGTGGTATTGATCTCTCAGTTAAAAATATCCAACTGCCTTCAATAAGTACTCCAAAATCATGTCTGAACACCTCCACAGCAGACATCTGCACCTGGCTTGGCTGACACTTGATTGACAGGTGTCAAAACTGCCAGACACATAGGCTGGCATGGCATTTTTTGACTTACGATTTTAATTCTTTCGATGTGCCATAATTAAGAAAGGTAGAGTTATGAAATTTCCATTATTTATTAAAAACATCATTTTAATTTAATATTGCAAATTTCATTGCAATATCTTTAAAATTGTTGTGAAGTTATTGAACTTTAATACATGTACCTTGAAAGACACTGTTGCCACAAATCCAGATTGCTTCTTTGAACAAAGAGCCAAGCCCCGTTAGCGCAGTCGGTAGCGTGTAGGACTAGAGAACAGAGTGTAGCTAGTGCAAATCCCGAGCTTGACTTCTTTCTTTCCGAGAATTGATGATAGTCATTCCTTTTTCAACACATTTTATTGTTTCGACGATAGTAATGTTGGAAAGTAGCCATTGGCTTGTAAGAAATATATGAAAATAAGAATAGCAGTAAATACAGGATGACATTTCAAAAAGTCATTTGAATTTTTACAGCACCGGTCATCGTTAAAGTTTGGTCCATTTGGTTGTTTGTTTAGATACACATAACTATTCTTTCCTGGAGTTTCATTTACTATTCCTTTGCACATTACTCTCCCTCAGCCACTGGCTGCTTTCCATCACAGCAATTATCAATACAACAGTAGCAATGAGAAAGGATTGTATCATATCGCAATGACAATCATGAAACCCCGGAGAGTGAGAATTGCAAAGCTTGGTATCCGAATAGTAGACTGATGAGAGGCAATGATTACATAATACTATATGAACAGATACAATATTGCAACGTATTTCAAGCCATACTTGGTAGACATTTCTCTGGTTACAGGTTAGAGTCAGAGGGAATAAACCGCCTACTTAAGTAAAATATAGACATGTTCACACCTGCCCTTCCTTTTGAAATGGGCATCGTCTGCTACATATTTACGTAAGCAAGTTACTGTTTGATGTTGCTAATATTTAATGTAATCACCGGATTTTTACATGGGCGACGCCTCTGGACAGAGTTGTTAGGAATGTTATGGAGAATAGTGCAAGAAATAGAATCAAGCCCGTCTGATACGCCTGTTTCTTAAACGTGCATGGGTTACAGTACAGTCATACTGGATTAAGGTTTAACATTTCATCTCAATTACTATATGCATTGTTCCAGTTGAAGGAATCGAACCCAAACCCTCAAGCATTGCTAGCTTTGTCACTTACAAGTTTCATGTCCTACCGCTTCAGTTATTCTGGCTGCCTAAAGCTGAGAGCAGGTTTCTTCGTTTCAGGATTCTTCAGGGAGATATCCAGAGAAATGGTAAGCTACCCGTATGTGTATTGATCTGAAACAACTTCAGGTTATGTTATGTTTTGTTTGTTCACAACATACATGTAGTCGGTAGTTTACCCTCACAAGAACAAAAATTAACCTGTTTTTTAGACCAGACTGCACACAGCTTTTCTAATGTGATCTCGACTTTACATGGGTCACTTATTCTCGGGAAATTCTCTTAAAAAGCTTAAAAAGAGAAAGATGTACATAAAAGAACGTTATCATATGCTGTTATAACGTTTACAAATACGTGTTTCATTCATTTAGCCTTATAAAAGTTTTGACTCATTGTCTTCTATGGAGGTATTTAGAGTAAGTCACGTTTTATGAGACACGTGATCTAGACACAGAGATTTTGATACCTTTGTTCCTCACATACAAGTAGGATCACATCATCGCTATACCCTCTAACATACAAATACAAAATATCAGTAGACGATCAATTCTACGTTATACAAATAAATTTCAGCCCTTTGCAAGAGTATAAAACATTGTCAGAAAAGACAATGTTGTTCACCAGCATTTTCCTACAATGGTGTCAAAAACCTTCTTTTCTTGGGTCGTGGAAACCCGGGATTGTTAGGTAGGGTTATATTTGTTAAGTACAAGGTTCAAAATAGATGTTTTAGATTTGAATAAGATATTCATGAAGCTATACACGTAATTGTAATTCAGTGTTTAAAGAGGCGAATGCAATGTTTAATCATATTAAACGACTTACATTTAACATACTCGTAATGTGGTGATCGAGGTGTCTCCGGATCGAGCCCACAGCAAGGTCAAACAATTCTCGAAAATCTATGATAATCTATGGGACACGCGTGCATGCCTCTTTTATCACTGAAACACTGTTTCTATGATAGTTATAGGATATCAGCCACTCACATGTATAGAGTGTTGTGCAAAG
Organism: Tridacna crocea; assembly: GCA_943736015.1. Taxonomy (NCBI): domain Eukaryota; kingdom Metazoa; phylum Mollusca; class Bivalvia; order Cardiida; family Cardiidae; genus Tridacna; species Tridacna crocea. The sequence continues at coordinate 4,782,166 of OX031068.1, read as the reverse complement.
TATTTAGTAAAGAAATAACACAAACCAAAAGGGACACGGGCAGCCAAACGATACGATTTTTTTAAGACTTAATAAGACAAGGCTAAATATTACCCATTACAGAAGCCTTACTTCAAAGTTAAGATTTAACCCATTACCACACAATCCCTACTTTTGACGACCCTGAGAAAGAAATCTTTAGAGTACATTGTGGTAAAAGGAGAAAATGCTGGTAATCTGCATTTTCTCCTTTTCCCACCATGTTTTCTGTCCTTCTAGAAATAAATTTCAATTCTTAAGTTACGGTTATTTTCACGTCTGCAAGTGCTTTCAATTTGGACAAGACTACAATTTTGTTTTTTGGTTAAGAGTTAAGATAAAGGATAAAGGGTAGTTTTACTCTTTTGATAAAGACGACATTCAATACAAGTCTAACATAGGAAAAACTTTACTTTTTGTTTGTAAATATGTTATCAGCCCATGAGCACTTTGTGAAAAGAAAAAAAAAAATGTAAAAAGATGTTTAAACATTTTATGGGAAAATTACAAGGTTAAAAAAGACAGATTTTTTTCTGACGTGTTTGTTTACTTTGATACTTTGACGGCATAGTCTACCGATATACAACATAATATTTAGGAACCAGCATTTTATATTTAACACTCAAAGAGTGTTTGAATGCGTTTGATTTCCTATAGGGCTCAGTGGTTGAAATGTTTAAGTGATGATTTTAAAGTTCTAAAGATGAAGGCCACCGGCCAGTAGTATATATCAACAAGATATTCCCTCACAAGATTTCACATGATAATAATCATTTTAACCGAGCCATTATAATTTTGACAGGGAAGTTTTGTCTAATCTAAATTCAAAGCGTCTGCTGCAGATAGATCAACGGCTCATTTAGGTTGGATTTGTTTCTATGATAGTGGAAGACATTATTTGAAACGTAGAAAATGCCTTTGGTGTGTATTTCCTCTATTTTCTGCAACGCTCCAGGTGCTTGCAACTCGTTTCATTGAAAATGTTTGCTCTATTTTGCTTTTTAAAACAGAATGAATGGGTGAAAACATTTCTTCTCGAACTATTCCTTGGACTTCATAAATGCAAAGAAGCAGACAAGAAGCCAGGAGAGGTCAGCATCAGTGTATTCAAACAGTTTATTGGCTTTTAATTTCACACGTCAATAAAAACGGCGCTTGGAAACCTCTTATGCTTTGCATGACGGCCATTCGATCTTCTTTCCCGTTTTTAAATCGCACGATCTTGTCCAGCGGTATTCTTTTAACGAAATTCTTATATTTTCTTCTGCTTAGATTTATTTGTTTAATAGATAATTACAATAATCTAAGAGGTCATTTGCAACCATGGCAATTTAATATAACAAATCTTTTCCGAAATTCATCTTATAGAATAAACCACAAAACGTGCAGTCTGATCTTTGATCTTCACTGTCCGAGAAGGACATATCTCTCCCCCAAAAGTAACTTTGAAATAGCAACCGTTGAGTTTCTGCTATCCACTATAAGTTATCGTTTAACATGCACAGCAGGATAAGGGTTAACAAAAATAACAGAAACATTTGTATGGCAAAAGAAAGAATGGTGGCTTTTGTATTGTGTTGTAAAAGCAATCTGTAAAGCATTTTTAGTTTCTAACCAGAGAGAAACATTATTCAAAATTTAAAGATTTTATTACGTCATTGTTTCCAGGCTTCCCGACGACATAGACTGACTCACAGTACCAGAGTGCTTTGACATTATGGATCACGGTAGACAAAATGGCTTACAACATGCAAAAAGGGACATTCGGACATCTGCATAAAGTTTCTTCTCAGATCAACCTGTGCAACCCGCGCTGGCCAATCCGAGATGGCACTTTACGACTACATTAGACTTTGTTCTTTGGTAGACTTGTGCAAAATAGAAAATTACATAAAACGGAAAGTGTCGTTTCAAACTGGCCTGAGCGAACTGCGAAAGCTGATCTGAAACGACACTTTACGCAAATTTCAAAATACCCCTTTTGGCTTGTTTTACGCCATTACTATCTTGTTTGGTTAGGTAATCAATATCTGTTATTCAAGGTGACCGACTAATTGACTTTGTCCTCTACCTGTAATCTTTAAGCTTTTTTAGCAGGTAACCAGCATTTCCTCCTTTTCTCACAATGTTTTCTACAAAATAGAAACAAATTTAAATTTTTGAGTGACATTTATTTTGTCGTCTGCATATGCTTTGAATTCGGACAAGTCTAACATTTTGTCGTTTGGTAAAGAATTAAATTGAAACACTGAAACAGTCATACCGTTTTCATTCATTCTATTTCCCGAACATATGAAAAAAAGGACCTTTTGCGAGTAGTGTAGATCAAGATCAGACTGCATAGAAATTTTACTTCTTTTACTTAGCAGGTAACGGTTAACTTTTTATCTTATTAGGCCTAAATAAATTAAATTAAGAAAAAAAAGCCCACATTTTTTATTCAACGGTATACCGTGGGCAAATTATTTTGTATCGAAAGTGTAGATCGTTATGTACTGCCTGATCTTGACCTACACAGTTGGCGAAGGGTTCTTTATTCACACTAAGCAGGCTAAAGGTTGGCAAATTTGATATTCACTGTAGGAGAGGAGATATTTTAATAGTATGGGACATTATTATATAAAAACCATTGAACGATATTCTCTTTTCAGACTGCGGCCTTTTTTACAAAGTAATTATAATTGATAAAAATCTGTCTTAATGAAAAGGTTTTTGTCTGCTTGTCGATAGAGACGGACGTTATAATTTTTGAATACGTAATAAGATATCCAAAAAGATCTTGTCAGTCTTTACAATATGTTTTAGGGATAGAATCTTCTCACGCAACGGTATTGGATTTGTTTAACTATTGAGTCAGCAAATAATAGCATTTTCTTCTATTCCCCACAACGTTTTCAAAAGCCTTGTTCCTCAGGGTCGTTAAAACTCAGGTTTGTGTGGTGGTAAAGGGTTAAAGAAAGATATTATAGAGCGTTTGGCGTAGTTTAGTCACTTCTCACATTGTTTGTAAGCTACAAATGCTTAACTCTATACCAAACGACAAATTTTTGGACTAGACCAAATTGAAAGTATTTGCAGACGACAATTCAACTCTTGCTGAAAAGATGATTTCTGTCTATGATAGGGTAGAAAACATTGTGGAAAAAGGAGAAAATGCTGGTTGCCAGCATTTTCTCCTTTTTTCCACAATGTTTTCAAAAGGCTACTATTCCAGACCCGTAAAATCCAGGGATTGTTTGGGAAAGGGTTAATTCAGCGATGAATGTTGTTTTTTTATGCACGGTTGGATTTTCGAAAAACAGAAAGCTCCTACTTTAAGGAATTTCATTTCGATAGTTAAACCCAAAATGCTGTCATTTCAAAGTTATAATTTTTTAAAATAATATCTCCTTGTTGGACAGTGTAGATCCAAGATTAGATTGCACTTTCTGTGTAGTCTGATCTTGATCTACACTGTCTGCAAAAGGTCAGTGAGTCGCGCTTATTAGTCTAAGGGTTAAGGAAGGTATTTATCAGTGCTTCTCGTGGCTTTCTTTCAGTGGTATATCGCACAATGTTCTCCCCTAGCCGCTGGCTGCTCTCTCAAACAGCGGTCATCGAAACAAAGGTCAGCGGTAAAAGGTCAGAGAGGATTGATTCCTTACGCTATGAGTATCATCAGTCCCCGGAAAGATATTGACCCACGTGGGCATTCGAACCAGTCAATTTTGATGGAGTAAAATTGAACCCTTCGGCTGATAAGGGCGACTCAAGTGTTACGGGAGACCACTCGTTCCTACATTGCGTCGTCCCAATTTAAATACAGTACATAACAAATGCGTTAGGGAGATATCTTTTTAGCTCAGTGGGTAAGGTATTGGCCTTTCGTCCGAGCGTTGTAGGGTTCGAATCTTGCCCGGTCCCTTATTTCTGCCGTGCATTTGTTCATTTGTGTCTTTGTTACGGACTTTGTTCGTAAAATGGGGGCTCGTCCCGGATTGGCCATTGAGCCATTAATCCAATTTGTTTTACAAAAACGGACTTTCTGCATGATAAGGATTAGAGTCATTAATTGAATTACTCCTGCCTGCATGGCTTCGTCCCAATTTAAATACAAGACCTAACAACTGCATTGGGAATATATCTCTTTAGCTCAGTGGTTAAGGTACTGGCCTTTCGTTAGGGCGTTCTAGGGTTCGAATTCTGCCTGGTTCCGTATTTCTGCCACGCATTTATTCATTTGTTTCATTGATACGGAATTTGTCCGTAAAACGGGGACTCGTTCGGGATTGGCCATTGAGCTAAAATATCCCATTTGTTGTACTTAAACGGACTTTCTGCCTATTAAGGCTTTGAGTCATTGATAAATGATGACCTTATGAGGGGGTGTGAACATTACGGAATGCCACTCCTTCCTGCATGGTTTCGTCCCGATTTAAATACATGTACAATACACAACAACTGCGTTGGGGAGATATGTCTTTAGCTCAGTGGTTAAAGTACTGGCCTTTCATCCGGGCTTTCTAGGGTTCGAATCCTGCCCGGTCCCTTATTACTGCCATGCATTTGTTGATTTATTTCTGTGTTACAGACTTTGTTCGTAACATGGGGGCTCGTCTGGGATTGGACATTGAGCCATGAATCCCATTTCTTGTCCAAATACGGACTTTCTGCCTAAGGCTTTAAGTTATTAATAAATGATCACTTAAGAGGGATCTGTTACGGGACATCACTCCTTCCTGCATGACTTCGTCTCAATTTAAATACAATACCGAACAAATGCATTGGGAAGATATCTTTTTAGCACAGTGATTAGGGTATTGACCTTTCGTCCGGACGTTCTAGTGTTCGCATCCTGCCCGGTCCCTTATTTCTCCCACGCATTTGTTCATTTGTTAAGGACTTTGTTCGTAACATTGAGCCATTAATCCCATTTGTTGTACAAAAACCTATTTTCTGCCGAAGGCTTTGAGTTATTAATAAATGATGACTTCAAGACAGGTGTGTTACGGGAGACCACTCCTTCCTGCATAGCTTCGTCTCAATTTAGATAAAATACCAAACAACTGCATTGGGGAAATATTTCTTTAGTTCAGTGGTTAGGGTACTGGCCTTTCGTCCGGGCGTTCTAGGGTTCGAATCCTGACGGTCCTTTTTTTCTGTCATGCATTTGTTTATTTGTTTCCTTGTTACGGACTTTGTTCGTAAGACAAGAACCTTTTGCAGATGGTGTAAATTAAGATCAGACTGCACAGAACGTACAGTCTGATCGTGGATCTACATTGTATGTAACGGAGATCTTGTTGTTGTTGTTTTTAATACAAATCTACATAATCATATCATATTTGTGTTTTATGAAACCCAGGTTTAGTTAGTATAGAATTTTAATACAAAACTAGGATAAAATGCTCGACGCCATCAAAGTCAGTACGAAGCTATATATTTCATGTATTGATTTTCATGGAAAACAATGGTATTATGTCTATTACATTAACCCATAACCACACAATCCCTACTTTTGACGACCCTGAGAAAGAGGCCATTAGAAAACGTTATGGGAAAAAAGAGAAAATGCTGGTAACCAGCATTTTCTCCTTTTTCCACAATGTTTTCTACCCTTCACATAACAAATTTCAAATTTTCTGTCACTTTTATTTTGTCGTTTGCAAATGCTTTGGATTTGGACAAGCCTAAAATTTTGTCGTTTGGTAATGAGTTAGCCTTTATCCTGTTAAGTTAAATGAAACTTTCTAGCCGACTGTAAAAAACCAAATACTGTAGTCATATTTCAAACGTAGTTATGAAGAAATATATCTCCTTGTCGAAATGTGTAGATTTAAGATCAGACTGCACGTTCTATGCAGTCTGATCTTGATCTACTCTGTCCGCAAAATGTCATTGAGTCGCGCTAAAAGGCCTAAGGGTTAAGATTCTAATGTACTCCGAGTTTTAATAATTCTGAAATAGATTATTTTTGAAAACATTGTGGGAAAAGGCCGGAGAAGAATACTTTTAGTTAGCATTTTCTCCTTTTTTTTCCTACATAGTTGTTTAACTATATTTTATCAACGAAAGAATCTCTATGAAAATGGAAAGTGTTTTCCAGATGACATATTAAACAGTCTGAAATCACACCATTTGCTTCAAGACGACTTGAATGGTGGGAAAAGGAGAAAATGCTGCTTGCCGAAACTTGGTGTAATTGTTTTCCCATAATATTTGTTATGTTTACTTTTTCAACAAAAAACACAGGAATTATTGGTTATGGAGGGTACCTCTGACAAATATGTATCTAATTACTGTTCATTGTTTGATCTAGCAACGGTAACCACGTGACAACACAATACCCAGTAATAGAATAGATCTATATAGTCAGGCAGTTGTTAGGGCTTCGTCATTCTCGCGGTGTTATCTTTGAGAGTTCAGATCGTGGAAAAGAACTTCAATACAATATTACAATAAATCGCATATTTGGGGAAGATAAGGTACAGTCGTATAAGTAAGTACACATTATTTATTTATTTATTTATTTATTTATCCCTTTACCAAACAACGGAATTTTAGACTGGTCCAAATTGAAAGCACCTGCAGACTACAAAATAAACATAACTCAAAAATTGCAATTTGTTTCCAGCAGGGTAGCAAACATTGTTGGAAAAGGAGAAAATGCTGGTTACCAGCATTTTCTCCTTTCCTCACAATGTTTTCAAAAGGCTTCTATCTCAGGGTCGTAAAAACCAGGGATTGTTTGGTAAAGGGTTAATTATTTATTTATTTATTGTTGTTGCTGTATAACTCTCTCAGTTACAAAATCTATCTAAATTTCGCCTCTTTGTGTTACTTACGATATTTGATTTATTGTATGCAGGTTTATTTTTTGTTTAGGGTAGTCGTATTACTTGTAAGGGAAAATGTTAATCAATATTTGACTTTAGGGTTTTACCATCATAACGTAGAATTCTTATTTTAAATAGGAAGGTAATTGAAAGCAGTGCTTTAAAAAGTAATACGGCGAGAAGATATAAATCGTTCTAAATGATATATACAGTTTTTTTAAGTTGTGCAGAATCTTTTTTTTTTTTCATCATAAATTTTGCGCCCTTCCAAATTCAAATGATTTGAAGACAACAAATATGAAACTGGTATAAATGAACTGAAGTTGCGGGGAAAGGAGAAAATGCTATTTACAAGCATTTTGTCCTTTTCCCACAATGTTTTCAAAAGGGCTCTTCCTTCTGGTGGCAAAACCCCGGGATTGTGTGGTATAGGGTAAGGTTAAGTTGTGAGCCTCAGTTTTAGAGAGAGAGATCCTCACTTATAGCAAGTGAAAGATAACATTATTTTTGTTTAACTCATTACCAAACGACAAAATTTTAGGTTTGTCCAAATTGAAAGCATTTGCAGACGGCAAAAAAATAAACGTGACTGAAAATTTGAAATATGTTTTGTTAGGGGTAGAAAGCACTGTGGGAAAAGGAGAAAGTGCTAGTTAGCAGCATTTTTTTTCTTTTCCTACAATGTTTTCAAAAGGCCTCTTCCTTCTGGTAGCAAAAACTCGGGATTGTTTGTTATTGGGTTAAGGTGAAGTTGTGAGCCTCAGTTTGAGACAGAGAGAGAGAGAGAGAGAGAGAGAGAGATCCTCACTATTAGCAAATAAAAGATAACATTTCGTCCTTTTCCCACAATGTTTTCAAAAGGCATCTTCCTTCTGATAACAATTTTAGAGAGAGAGAGATCCTCACTTATAGCAAATGAAGGCCGACACTTACCGCGTCGTGAGGACAAATCAACGCTCTCAGACCCTCGTCGTGAGGACACTATGGGAAAGTGAGGACACAATTTTTGTCCTCACTATTACTATGTCGATTTACATTCTGCATAGTTCAAAACGGATTTTTAAAACTTTTTTTTGCTGTGAGGACACAAGTCCTCATAGTCATTTCTCTCACTCTCTTGACCGTGACGTGAATTTTCAATTCTAATGTTGAGTAGAATTGGACGGATACCAGTCACTTACTCCGTGGATCAAAGGATGGGTACCAGACGGAACCGGATGTGCATATATGCTTTGATGGCGGGATGAAATTGAAGCGAAATACTGAAATAAAGGTAATTATTTCCATAATTTACTTTTATATTTGTACAGGATATCGATTTTATCCATGAATAGTTGATTTTTTATTGAATTTCTACCAGTTTCGACGAGTACAAGCCAGATTAATTCAGTATGAGTTGAAAATGTGAAGAATGTTTCTTGCTTCGTTGTGTCATCGTACGTAGTGTTCCAAAATTCAATCGATGCTCACATGATAGCCTTGAGTGTTCGAATTCCGTGATGATAAGGAAACATCAAAATAGAACAAAGAGTTTCGAGAGGAATAGTAAGAAGAAAGTGCTTGTCTGCATAAAATAATCCTTTCTGATCGTTTTCATGTAAAAAAATTGATGTTAATTTCAACAGTCAGCCGCTTAAAAACGAACATGCCGTTGGCCTCCTTGAGCCAAAATGGCGTGACCTAATATCTGGCAGCTCGGCAGTAATACATGTACTTTAATTTCTTTTTGAAATGGCATGATAAAAATTTAAGGCATAGACAAAACAACACACATTTTTCGTTAAAATGATTCCTTTGACCACTTGTTAGCTCATACTGTTAATTTATCAATGGGTATACCCTACTACCCTACAGAATCTACGTGCGGACAGGAAGAGTTAAATCAACGGACTGAAGTACTAAACTGTATTACGCTCAGTACAATTCAAATGACAAAATTTTAGACTTGTCCAAACTGAAAGCATTTGTAGATGAGAAGATAAAAGTTACTCAAAAATTGAAAGTTGACTTCAGAAGAGTAGAAAACATTGTGGGAAAAGGAGAAAATTCTGATTACCAGCATTTTCTCCTTTTCCCAAAATGTTTTCAGAAGGTTTCTTCCTATGGGTCGTAAAAACCAGGGATTGTTTGGTAAAGGGTTAAGTCTTTTCCAAATGAAAGAAATTTGGACCAGTCCAAATTGAAAGGATTTGAAAATTACAAGAAGTACCAGACTCAAAAACAGAATTTTGTTTCAAGTTGTAATTACCATGAACAGGCCCGTAGGAACAGGGGGGGCTAGGGGGGGGGGCTCAGCCCCCCCCCCCCCCCAATAATTTTGAAAATCATAGTAACTAAAATATGAGTTCTTAGCGCAATGAAACTACCACGCAAAAAACCTCAGTATTTCGAAGTTAGCCCCCCCAATCTTGAAATCCTTCCTACGTCGCTGATGAATTATTTGGTAAAAGGTTAAATAGTCGAATCATATTGCAAGGATACTTTCTGGCCATAAATGATGAGTCATCACAAAAGAGAATTAGATTGTAATGCTTGCTAATCAAATCTAAATTATATAATAAGCAATCAAATCTAAATTATATAATAAGCAATCATCTTTCGGTAACTCTAGGCTGTGTTACTCTTTACCAGACAATTTTGAGTTTTCTTGACGGTGAGAAAAAAGCCACTGAAAACACTGTGGGAAAAGCTGAAATGATGGTAACCATCATTTTCCCTTTTCCTACAATGTGTTCTGCCCTCCAATAGCAAGCTTTAATCTTAGAACCAAGTTAATTTTTTTGTCTGCAAATCCTTCAGTTTGGACCAGTCTAAGATAATTATGTTGTTTGGAAAAGTGTTAAATAAAGTCTGCTGTAACCTGCACTAATTTATCGATTGCTGTCCTTGATAGTTTAACCTCATTATCTCCCACAAGATGGCATTCTATAAATATTCATTTATCTAATATGGGCATCCTGGGTACTGAACCGAATCACTTTCCTATGAGACAACCGTTACTTTGAATTTAAAATTTGAATAAAGGTTAATCAATAAAACCCTACCTCATGCAATTTACTCAGCTATTATCAGCAGTTTAGAGAAATCTGAAGCTAAAGCAGGTCTCATTTCTCCTCAAATGTATTGATAAAAATTATTTTCAACATTGCTACTTTAAGCGTAATATTACAGTCAGCCCGCTTTCTGGGCTAGTGATGCGTCATATAAGACAGTCGAATCTTCAAAAAATATGACATGCGCAGACAACAAGTTTAATCTGTAAAAGTTTAACATCTTGCTGTAAATCATTTAAAAGTGGGTGTGTACTGTGTTGGAAAATACACACTGCAGTCACAACCCTTACCTCGACTATCAACTAATAAATGCTTTATAATTTCTTTTTAGATCTGAATTGCCAGTGCTGAAGAAAAAGCGCTGGTCCGAGGTCCGGGACCTACTGTAGGGCTCTGTACCGGTACTTGATATATATCTAAAACCGGTATTTTACATTCAATAGATATATCGGATCGAACGTTTCTGTATCGAACAAAATATCGATCATCAAAAGAAAATAAAAGTAAAGCATATAAATACCCAATTTAGTTGTTTTTAACGGCGAAATTCATTACAAGTTTACTTTAGGTAATCTCTAAAGTCGAGTAGTAGAGGTAGGTGTGGCTACCTGGGAAACTTAAAACCAATCGAAATGCGTCATTCTTTATTACTCGCCCTGTACCCATTACACAATGGATGACAATTAGCTAATACCCCTATTCTCGTTCCCCCGTCATGTTGTTTGAAATCTGCAAATTATGCATCAATCAGCAGATTGCAGACAGATTTATGCTGATAATTGGTCAATATAGTTGATTAAAGAAAGGTAATGAACATCTCGTGATGTGATCGAGAGGTAGCGATGGAAATAATTGAAGCCGTGACCTTTCAACCTTCCTAAGATTTTATTTGGTCGATCTTTTAATATTGCCGAAAAATGTGGTTCGAAAATCAAATCTCTTTTTCCGTTTGTTTATCTGAAATCAGTGTTCCGACTCGCGTAAATTATTGTGTAAATCATTTTATATACTTGAAATTTGCATTACAAATGTTAATCACACGCGAGACCTCACGTAAGAAAAAACATGGACAAAAAAGGCCATTATCTGTTTATCGTGAGTAAAATAACAGGTTTTGATGCTACATGTAGTTCTAATCCTTATTGAGAAATCTATGTCGAATCATGCGAACATACCTATCCAGAAATTAACACGCATGAAAAATTGTTCGGTGAAAAAAAAAAAAACACGGAAACCCATGACACAACAAAATGTCTCCTTGACATTGTCCGATCAGAGTCCTCTTAGACTGTCTTTTCAGCTTTTTAATGAGTAGTAAATGTAGATCTAGTTAGAATTCATATTAATTTAGGCCTAAATAATTATGAAATTTCAATGCAATCTAGAAGTGTTAAGTTTGCGGTATTTTTTTTTTTTACGTATGCTAAAAAAAGAACAAACACAATTTTTGCATTTTTTTCTTTCTTTTATTGAAAATTGAAATATCATATGATATATCGAATATCCATCATTTTGTATCGATACAAATATTGTATCGATCAAACTGACCGATACGGAGCCCTAACCTACTGAAATGGAGATCGGACCGGGGGAAAAAAACAAGGCGAGGGTCCGATGGACCTGTCAAAATGGAGGTCAGACCTGCCCAGTCTTCATGGTAAAAAGTCTGATGCCCAGAAATAAATTCAGAATGACTAATTGGGTTGAATTAAGAGTAATAATTCTAATGAAAATTTGAGTCTGTTTAGGATTATCTTTGTGTGAAAGTGAACTACTTCGAGATTTTTCGGTACACCGGTCGTGTGAGAACGCTATGACATTGACTTATTTAAGTCATTGTAATATCAACAGTTTTCCCTGGTTCCCAGTTTACCTGACATCAGTAATAATTGCCAGTGGTGAAGCCAGTTAAAATCTATGAATATAACGTCTGCACTTTTTGCTAAAAGCTTACGATAAAATGCATATTTAAACCTTGGTCGTCATCAAATTTGAAACAGAAAACACTGGGAGAAAACAGAACAGAGCTACATAATTAGAGGTAGATAGAAAGTATAAGAACAAAGATAGGGTTGGTTCGTTGAACATCAAATTGAAAGTTGGTCTTGGGTTTCGTCCCACAATGCAACTGTTCAACTCTGACTAACACACACAAAAGAAATATGTGAAATTGCAAATTTTGTTTTGGTCATCATAACAGTGCTAATTGTAAATGCTTCCTATGTGCCTGACGTATATTTGTCTTCAACTGAAGGCACTAAGAGCAAAAGTAAATTGAAATGGTACTCGGTAAGGGATTTTTTGGGGGTGTGTGTGGGGTGGGACAGTGGTCAATTTGGACATGCCCAAGTATACTTCGTACCCTCCTGTTGTAAGGGCCCAGCTATTTCTATCACTATTTTTCAGCCCTGATTGCGCTTTGGAAATCTTTACCCCAGTTTGGTTACTTGTCTTTTTACATCATTCTAAGTCGTCACAATGCCAAAACTGATCAATTTTCTGAATGCATTTGATTTTGAAAAGTGTACTGATTCATCTTTGAATTTTAGAATTGTAAAAAGGGTCAATCAGTAGACCATATGGTTATCTATATTACAGTGAACTAGTGGGCCGTATTTAGATTGACTAAAACTGAAACAGTAAGAGTAATGAATTAGAGTCAAATACCTGTCCTTTCAATCTAAACTTACAAGTAAAGAACAAAAACTGAGTGTTCTAAACTTTTATTTCTTCACAATAGGTGATAATAACAACTTTTACTTAGTCACTTATGGCTTTACATCAGTGTTACTCATTCTTGAGGTTTTTTTTTTTCATTCCTACTGATTGGCTGGTTAGTACATTCTTCAGATGGAATTTCACATTTCACAAAGTCCTTTGATTATGCACTTATAAGAAGCTCCCCTAGGTGTTTCAAGCTGAAAATTCTAGGGAAAAAATGTGTCTTATTGTCGTGCATATATGGTAATTGGCCACAATATTTTTGGATTTAGGACGCTATTTGGAAATAAGAAAAACGGCCTCCGTTTCCAGTAACCCTGGCAACTTGTTATTTTTTTAAGCTTGAATTGTGGTGATATTCAGTTGCAAAAACACATTTAAATATTTGGCAAGCATCACAACCTGAAATACCGTGTGACCAGTTCAAGGATACTCACAGAATTTGAACACTCAATGATACTTGATTAAAGACAAAATTCATAAAAACTGGATTCATTTTAGTTGAATTTATAAATTATCTCATCAAAGTAGAACGTATTGAACAAGATCTACGCACCCTTGTATCGACCCTTTGACACTTTTTTCGTTTGATCTTATATCTAATAATTATGAGAGGCTTTTTCATGAAACAAATGTTCCCCGTCTGATATGATGTTCCCAGTCTATGAATGCTTTCAGCCAATCAAATGTGTTGTAAATGGTTAAAACTCAGTGTGCAAGCGCCCAATGGATGAAAAGAACATAGAAATTAACCAAGTTCAGATAGAATCTACAAATACTGGTGTTATTATTATTATGTGAGATACTTAGATAATATTTGAGAGCATTTACACATAAATTACTCGATTTTCCTAGTAGATAAGGTAACCGTTAAAATGCTTACGTGCATGGAAATCGGGTGGACCAGATTGTTAAACAAAATGTTTAATGCACTGAAGACATATAAATACTTCAAACAACAGAAACAAAAATAGTTTTAAAAACGACACAGACATATGAACTTGTAAGGCCATGGTATGATGTCCAGCTTTTAAAAGTGTAGAAGAGGTTCTGTCGGGTGCCTTTTGCATGCCATTTATGATTGTTAGCTTTTTAAAAGGATTTTGAGGAATTATTAATAATTTGAATGCCTCCTTGTCAATTAAGTACTCTACTGAGTATGATTTATGTTAAAATTTGTGCCTGCAGGGAAGTGTAAATGGACCATTCCATTTTAACTCACTTGAGCATGAAGTGCAGAGTTATGTGCAAGGTGAGCTATTGTGATCAGTCATCGTCTGTTGTCTGTCCATCTGTCTGTCTATGTTTTCTTTCAAAATTTTCTCCTCCTTAACCAGTGAGCAAATCAAGCTGAAATTTGACAGGGATGTTCGTTTGGTGAAGCTTCAGCAAAGTTATAAAAAAACAATACATGTAATGAAAATAAAAAATTCTAAATTCTGTCAAAATCTCTGGTTGTCACGGTAACAGAAAGGCTGAAATAAAGGTAATATCTTCAAACAACCTATGACAAATAAAGGCCTAGAGATTTACACTTTTGCATATTGCACCACATCTTCGCGAGCCAAGTTTACGATCACTACCTTGGCTGATTGAGCCCGATTTCAAGATTCCTGCTGTTACGGGAGACCACTCCTTCCTGCATGGCATCCTCCCGATTTAAATACAATACCTGGCTACTGCGTCAGGGAGATATCTCTTTGGCTCAGTGGTTAAGGTATTGGCCTTGCGTCCGGGAGTTCGGGGTTCGAATCCCGCTCGGTACCTTATTTCTGCCATGCATTTATTCATTTGTTTCTTTGTTACGGACTTTGTTCGTAAGATGGGGGCTCGTCCGGGATTGGCCATTGAGCCATTAATCCCATTTGTTGTCCAAAATCGGACTTCCTGCCTAATAAGGCTTTGAGTCATCAATAAATGATGACTTTAAGAGGGGGTGTGTTACGGGAGACCACTCCTTCCTGCATGGCATTCTCCCGATTTAAATACAATACCTGGCTACTGCGTCAGGGAGATATCTCTTTGGCTCAGTGGTTAAGGTATTGGCCTTGCGTCCAGGAGTTCGGGGTTTGAATCCCGCTCGGTACCTTATTTCTGCCATGCATTTATTCATTTGTTTCTTTGTTACGGACTTTGTTCGTAAGACTGCGATCATGCGCCCTCTATTGCATGCTGGTTATGACTCCCCTAAGAGCTACACCATGTTTCTAAAAACAAAATCGTTTTACAAACCGCTTACGAATACACATGAAGCAATAAGTAGACATCCACATGGGTTTCCATGTTTTACCTTTTATTCGAAAGGTAGATACCTTGTTCTATTTTTGTCAAAGATTAAATGCTACGAGCAGTTTCATTCGTTGCAGCTAGAGCTGGCTGCATCCAATGAAAAAGTGTATCGGGTGAACGTAAAAATCAAGCTCGAGCCACCAAGGGTAGAGTAACTTAGTGAATCATCGGCCTTGGTTTGCGAAGATGATTGCACCACCCAGTTTCATATTTGAATGTTGCATGTTGCATCACCTGATGACCGCTTATAACAGTACTGTTGTTAGAATAATGCCTTTTGGGTCCTATTTGGTGCTTTTATGCACAAGGAGATTCAGGTTGGTTTGATTGATTGTATGGGGTTAAATGCAGCTTTCAACATGATTTAAGTCATATGGGCTACAGCACCTACCCATGGATTCCTGGTATTTCTCAAACCAGTACTACCACAACATCCTATCCGAGCCTCCTGCTCATCCCAGTTGGGCAATTATTCACCCATTGGTGAGAGACAAATGACTATGTCAAATGTTGGAAAGAATGTTGGAAAGAATGTTGGCCTGGCTAGGGGATCAAACCCGTGACCCCATGATTCGCAGTCCACAGCCCTGCCAACTGCACTACGACCTCAGCCAACTAAGATGGGTGATTATGGACAATAACAGTCCTCTTTTTATTTGAGATATTAATGATCAGACTAATAGAATAACCTCAAATTCAGGGGTTTTGGTGAAGTATCAAACATTATATACTAAGTAAGTATACTCTCAAATCCTACAAAAAATCAAGATTAATTTTTTACATGCACAACGATTGGGATCTTAAATTCAATGTTGACAAATGTCAAGTCATATATTACAAACCTAAAAACCTAAAAAACTAAATTTCATTAATGATAAAGAGCTTAGGAAACAGAAGAGTTTTGTTTGAAGGGATCTTAAATTTAGTAAAAATATATTTCAACAAAGATAAATAAGGCCAGCAGCATGTTGTCTCTTTTACAAGAGCTTTCAATTACAAGTTTGAAGTTAGTTTCTTGAGAAAATTAGATCAAATTAAAAAATAGCCTTTATTATGTGGCTGAGTGGTGACACTGGTGAGCATGTCGGACTCATGACCTGGTGGTTGTGAGCTCGATACCCAGTTGAGGCGAACCTCCTTCTGGCGTATTTTCGCATCTCACCTATGCTGAAGCATGCGAGAAAAGTAGTGACTTAGGAAAGAGAGTAGTGTTAGTACTGGTATGAGAAAGCCAGAAGACACATGTGCATCACCGACTGCCATGATATGACCTTAGCTGTTAAAGTGGCATTAAACCCCAACACAACCAACCAACCTTTATTATGGGTGGGTGTTATTTAAAATATGCAGTCAGGAAATGCCTTTGTTCAAAGATTTTTCTTTAAAACCACTTTATATATTAAAACAAAGAAACAAGGCTTGAATTGTTGTTATTTTTTGTGGTATGACTGGTTTCACAAAACAGGTCCAGACATTAAACAATAATAATTTCTAGTGTCATTTGACTTTATTCATATAATTCTTGTTTGGGCATATATTTGGATTTTTTGTTCTATATAACATATATTATACATGTACATACAATTGTATCTATTGCCCTGACGAGCAAAGCGAAACTGGTTGGCAATAAGATTAAGTTTTTTAATTGTATCTGTGTGACTTTTTCATTTTTTTCTATATCTTACCTTGACCCAGGAATACTCAATTTTTACACAAACATGTAGTGTTCAAAAGGGTCACTGGAGGCCAAACTGAGAAAATTGGCAGCCCACATAATTCAGCTCTGATTATAAACTGACGTGGGTAAAGATATTCAATGCACCATGTAAGGCAATCAAATTTAATTTTGAGGAACAGCTAGTCAGCTACAAAATCTTTTCAAATATGGTAAGAATGGTATTCTTGATCTTATTTTTATCAAGTCTAAAACATGGTGATCCCAAGATTTTTTTCTGTCAAAAGAACATCATTTTGAGAGATTATTTCTTGTTAAATATGAACATTCTATTGAGAAAAAGACCATGAGACCATTTCATTCTAATTAAAGAAAATACAATGTCTTTTTCAATGAAGCAATGATAGGATTGATTAAGCATATTATTTATTATAATTTTAATATAAAACAGATAAAGTTTATATCTTTTTAACTTGACAGAAACGATAAAGTCTTAACTCATTACCAAACGACAAAATGTTAGACTTGCCTAAATCGAAAGCATTTGCAGACAACAAAATGTAAGTGACTGAAAATTTGAAATTTGTGTTGGGAAGGTTAGAAAACATTGTGTGAAAAGGAGAAAATGCTGGTTACCAGCATTTTCTCCTTTTCCCACAATGTTTTCTAAAGGCTTCTTTTTCAGGGGTGTCAAAAGTAGGGATTGTGTGGTAATGGGTTAAATGGAAAATGTATCATTATATTCTTTTCTTTTTAGTAAGGACACAATCTACAATTTAGTAAATGTAAATTTTGTCTTTCTATTCTGTTTTATAAAAATGTGGATATACATGTATGTCATGCAATTGTAACTCACTTTTCTGTATTGTGAGGACAGTCTACATTGAAATTGTCATTATCTCTCTATCTTGTTTTGTGAGGACATTGTCCAGAGAGTGCATGCAACTGTAACTCTCAGTTTTGTTTTGTGAGGACACAGTCTACAAAGTAAATACATTTATCTCTCTATTCTGTTTTGTGAGGACATTGTCCAGAGAGTGCATGCAACTGTAACTCTCATTTTTGTTTTGTGAGGACACAGTCCACATTGAAATTGTCATTATCTCTCTATCTTGTTTTGTGAGGACATTGTCCAGAGAGTGCATGCAACTGTAACTCTCATTTTTGTTTTGTGAGGACACAGTCTACAAAGTAAATACATTTATCTCTCTATTCTGTTTTGTGAGGACATTGTCCATAGAGTGCATGCAACTGTAACTCTCATTTTTGTTTTCTGAGGACACAGTCTACATAGTAAATACATGTAGAAGATGTACATATATCAAACTTTTGTGACTCACTGCAATCGGTTCAAGAATTATCTCCTCTGGAAATTTGTAATTTTGGCCTAATTATTGCTCTAAGGCAGTAGGAACATGAAACTTCTTACAACCGTTGACCATGATTCTAGTAGGTGCCATCAAAGTTTTGGGTCAAATAGGTAAAAGGTTCTAGGTCCCAGATTTAGTTTGTTTGAAAATAATTCCTTTGCTCTAGAAATCAGAAGGCTCAGAGGATAGATATTTGATATGTACAGGGGTGTGTGTGTGTGTGGGGGGGGGGGGGGGGGCAGGCCCCTCCTATAATTTTATCACATGATACTACAGATTTTTCTAGAATCTTTAGAATCATTTGATGTCCATAAATGTCTTAAAATAAAAAAAAATAATAGCAATAAGTAATACAAAAATATGCTTCCTTGCATTTCTTGTGACGTCAGCGAATGGCCACTCGGATAAATCAAAATGTCCTGATAGAGCTGTAAAACATGACAGATATCTCCGGTTGAAAGGTGTCTACTGAGGTATCGTCGGATGACGCAGGTACATTAATGTCTTGTCTATCGCTAGGCTGAAGGAGATTATGATCAATGTTTGTTTCGTGGGTGATTTTGGTTGGGAAAGGCTGTCGGGTGCTCGCGCCAGCAATCGAGACGTTGCACTCCTTGTGTTTATATGATATAGGGAGGGATTTTTTTTTCCATATTTTATCATTTATTTTGGTTATAGAATGTCAGATTCCTGTGATTAAGGTAACCATAATGTTATGGTCCATATTTTCAGTCCATATGTCTTGAATCAAGCAACTTTGCGAAATGTTGGATACAGTGCTTTGATAGAGGCCTAGACAGCCAAGATTCATCAAAGAACTTACTGCATGGCTATTCAGCAGGAAAAATGTAACTTCTAGCTAGCTGTTGATGTAAATCCAACGTCTGACCTGGTCACATTATGAAAAATACTGTTTTGCGATTTGAATACCGCTGATTGCCATACAAAATACTGGTAAAAATGGCAGACCTATTACATTCAAATCCCCAATTCAAAAGTTGTTAAATGAACACAACTCTTTATCTGTTTACTCAAGAACACACGGGCTCGACAGTTCAGTGTATGTGCATTAGTGTTAAGTTAGTATGTGTGTCCTTCCGAATTTGTGCAGTCCATAACTTCTACAAGTCTAGACGGATTTCGAGATAACTTGGCACAATTGTTTTGCACAATTGTTCCCCATCATGAGTAGATGTGCCATCTGAAACATTTGTTTAGGTAGGGTCAGGGTCACAGCTGAAGGTCAAAGTTTTGTCAGGACCATAACTTCTACATTTATGGGTAGATTTCAATATGAATTTGTACAATTATTCTCCATCATGAGTAGAAGAGCCCTTTGAAACATTTGATCAGATAGGTCAAAGGTCAAGGTCAAACTTGAAGTTCAAAGTGTCCAATATAAATAAACAAAAATCTTTGTAGGCTGAACACCTTTTGTCCTTGGACAACCATTCTAATTGAAATTAAATGTTCATCCTAAGAAACCTAAATATTGTGCACAAAACAAAAAGCCAGTGTTTGTAGATTATACTTTTGAAAGTTTGATTGACTTATCATACCCTTGGTATGTGTCAATTTTGCAGATTAAGGATATTAAGTAAAATTATTACAGAAACAAATTTTGCTGTTTTTATGCAACACACATATATTATTGTTCAAATTTGTTAGCAGCAACTATCATTAAACAGCAAATTGACAGTTATAGTTCTTTCTGTTTTTAACAAAAGGGGATAAAATGGTTGAAGGCTTGTATAATTATAGTTAAAATTTCAGAAATCTTTTGTCAAACCATATTGCATAGATGAGGTATGTCATATTATAAAGTCAACCTCAATCAACCTATTTAGCTTTTTTCTGAGAAAAAGTCAGATGTGTTCCTTGGATCAAGATGTTTAAGATTTCTAAAGATTCATTTGCCATATTTTGTGTGATTCAGATTGATTGTATGGGGTTTATCGGCACTTTCAACAGTATTTCAGTGCTGGTGCTGGTGTACCTAACGATGGCTTTCTGTCGTTTCTCACACCAGTACAATCACAACATTCAATCTGAGCCACCAGCTGCTCACCCCACTAAGACGCAATACTTATTGTTCGCCTATTTGTGAGAGACAAATTACACATTTCACAATGACTTTTGTCAAATGTCAGAAAGAATGTTGGCTTGTGTGATTTAGAAGAAATTCTATAATGATCATGCGCAAGATTTTAAAAATTCTGAGGAAATCTCGATGTAAAGAACACACCTTACATGTTGCTAGAGCCTTTGCATAGGCTGCTACAGTGTTGTCACCAATAATTATATTTGACACTTTGCAGTCTGGTGACTAAATGCACTTTTTAGCTCACCTGATCACCTGAGCAAAACATGGTAATGGTGAGCTTTTGTGATTCTTGAATGTTTGCAGCAACATTATTGGCCCAATCCTTTTGAAACTTGGTCAAAATGTTTGTCAAGTTATGAGGATGAACGCTAATTGATAGTGATGGCATTCATTTGAAATCACACAAAAAGGTGTGATATTATTGACAGTTTCTTTGTTTCATTCTAGAGATCACACTATTGACTTAATACTTGTCAGATCATCAGGTTGAAGTCTCTTAAAAATGGGGGTCATTCCATATGAAATCATGAGGAAAAGGGCCGTGAAGACAATGCCATTGTCTACACTGTAGAGATCACAATTTTGGCTGTCTTTTTTATAACTTGCCCAAAATGTTTGCATGGTCATGAGGATGGACCTTATTGAAAATGGATCATTAAATATGAAAACATGATAGAAAAGGGAAAAATGACAATTTCTTTTTACACTTTAGGAGTCACTGCTTGGGCTCAATCTTCTCCAAATTTGCATGGAATAAGGAGTGGCACCAGCCCAGTCATTAAGTTTCATAACAATATTCATTACTAGATCATTGATGAGCCAAGCCCACTTAGATCACTTGGTAAAATATGGTGCCCTCAATCCTAGGGTCGTAAGTTCAAACGCGGCTCAGCCAACATTCTTTTATGGTAACGTTACACTTAGTATCTGTTATTATGCTCTCTGAAGGGCAAGCATATAGCCACTGCTTGGTCTGTCCGTCCATCCTTCTTTCCATCCGTCTGTCCGAAGGAATTTCTCCACAACCCTTTGACCCAATTGGATGAAACTTCACATACAAACTCCCTATGATATTGTGCAGATGACTTTTACCCGGTTTTTGTAGAGCCCACTTGCATTGAGCAAGACAAGTTGACACAATGACAGTTTAGTGTATGTGTGTTAGTTTATGTGTATGCCTGTTTGTCCGAATTTGTCCTGACCATAACTACTACATTTATGGATGGATTTTAAAAAAAATGGGCACAATTGATCTCCATCATGAGTAGATGTACCATTAGAACCATTTGTTCCATAGGTTGAAGATCAAGGTCACAGCTAAAGGTTAAAGTTTTGTAGGGACCATAACTCCTACATTTATGGATAGATTTCAGTAGAAATTTACTCAATTGTTCTCCATCATGAGTAGATTGCCATTTGAAACATTTGTTCAGGTAGGTCAAAAGTCAAGTCACACATGAAGTTCAACTATTTGTGGGCTTGACACCAGTTGTCCTTGGATAATCATTCTAGTTTTAAATATGTTGGAATAAAAATAATATTTTAGAATGATATCTCTGGCTGTCAGTACCTCAGTCAATGTATGTCATACTATATGTGACAAGAACTTGTTCAGGAGCATAATCTCTCTCTGACGGCTCTTGGTTATGATAATTGTTTTCCAGGCCTTATCTTCTTAAGCATGCAAGCCACCAATTTGAAACACACACACACTGATGGAACATGCTTTGAACATGTATAGCACACAAAAACAAATTTAAACATGGAGCCCCCTTTTCCCACAACTGGATTTATGTGAAACTTTTTGTGACAAGCACTTGTTCAGGAAGCATATTCTGTCGCCAAGTGCTTTTCCTTTATCAGGAGGACTTAAAAAAAATGCTTCAATGATTGTAAGACATAATTCTTTCTTAATTTCTTATTTTTCAGCATTGATGCCACTTACTCAAAAGGATGGCTAGCACAGTACGTAAATGATGCCAAAGAAGGACAACCATCATGTAATTCTAAAATGAAACTTTACATTCAAGTACAAACCAAGACTTCTTGAGTTTGCATCACATTCTTTTGATTATGGAGATGAAAACAACCTTTGGTGGTGCGAAAAGGGCAAGTATTTTAACATTGACATGATTGATCCTTACTAATAGTAAATAGTTACTATTCAACCCAAATACAAAGTGGAGGAGGTATACTGATTTCACCATGTCTGTTTGTCCATCCATCTGTCCTTCTGTAGACTTTTCCTTTCCATGCTCTAACTCAAAATCCATTAAATTTTGACCTAGGATCATGAAACTTTACAAATTGTTGCCCGTGAGGTGCCCTATAAATATCGGTCTCATTTGTCAAAGGTCAAGGTAACAGGTGAACTTGGCTTGAAAACTATTTTTGGGCTCTTACTCAAAAGCCATTTGACCTATGGCCATTGAACTTTATATTAATGTTGCCTATGACCCAAGGAAGTGCCTCATTGTTTTTGGGTCATATACATCCAACTTGCACCGGTCAAGGTAATAAATGAACTTTGTTTTAGAAACTGTTCCCTTCTCTCATAGCACTTTCTTAAAGTGTGTGTGTATGGGGGAGGGGTTATGTATTTGTACGCTTTGCCCACAGTTCTTGTTGAAAAAAGGAGTAGGGGACTACTTTGGTATTCTTTGAGAACAGAGTGGCCTTTTTGATGCCATTTAATGATGATATTTAGGAAAACATGTGAAATAGAGAAATTGCTGGTAACCGATTCCTCCTTTTCTCACAATGTTGTCCAACTTATATGGTACTTTTTGTTATGCTGGCTGAAAAAATTTCGGTGAGTATAGTTGCCATGCTGTGCGTCTGTTTGTCCGTCCATCCATACGTCTGTCTGTCCGAAGCCATTTCTCCACAACCCCTTGACTAAATTGGATGTAACTTCATATATCAAATTCTTGGAACATTTCCCAGATACCATTTTCCTTGTTTCTCAATTTGAGGCTGTGTTTTGGAAAAAAGGGACTTAATGTAAAAATTAGTTTTTCTCTAGTATCTCCTAAATTACTGGTCAGAATTTTATGAAATTTCATATTTAAGTTGCTCATCAAAAGCCCCAGACCATGCACTATTTGTAGTTCATTTACACAAAAGTGTATTACGGGAAAAGGGGACTTAATGTATTATAGCTTTATGCTTCTTTTTTTTTGGGGGGGGGGGGGCGGGGGGGGTTGATGAAAGTTTGTGATGGCAATTACTTCAAAAGCATTACAGCCATTAGTCTCAAATTTGATACACAGATAGCTATTCAACAAGAACCAAAACTCTATCAAAATTTTTAGGGAAATTATCCCCCTTTGATTTTTTGAAGAATTTATTCCTATAAGGAAAATATCTCTGGAAAAGCTGAAGCCATTTACTTGAAATTTTATAGACAGATAGATTGCTTTGAGAGAAAGAGTAGTTTACACTTGATTCTCAATTAAACTCTTTACCAAACAACAAAATTTTAGACCTGTCCAAATTGAAAGCATTTGCAGATGACAAAATAAATGAAACTCAAAAAGCGAAATTTGTTTCCAGCTGGGTAGAAAACATTCTGGGAAAAGGAGAAAATGCTGGTTAGCAGCATTTTCTCCTTTTCCCACAATGTTTTCAAAATGCTTCTTTCTCAGGGTTGTTAAAAGTCGGGATTGTGTGGTAAAGAATTAAGAATGTGTTGTGGGAAAAGGGGGCTCCATGTTTAAATTTGTTTTTCTCTAATATCTTCTAAATTTTTGGTCATATTTTCATGAAATTTCACTTTAAACTTATTCATCAAAACCTCCTGACCATATAATCTTTATATTTCATTAATGAAAACAGTGTTATGGGATAAGGGGATTTAATGACATTTTTTTATGTTTTATCTTACGTTTGACTTTTCACTTAATTTTCTGTGCACAAATAGATCTTATGTAGGAAAACAGCTGAGGATTTCAAATTATGTCATACATTTTGTGACAAGTACTGGTTCGGGGAACATTAACAGTCAATGACAGCTCTTCTTTTCCGTTGCCTTTAGGCACAGGTATATGGCATGTAGCGTTGCCTTATGGTCCTTTACCAAAATATATCTATATATATAGAGTATAATGACTCTATAATGAAATTTAGCCAAATGTTGCGGGATCCTGTATTTTATGTAGAGATAAAGAAGGAAATCTTTTAAAAATCAGAAGGCCTAGATCTTCCAAGTTTTGCAATATAGCATAATTTATACTCATGGTCCTCTATCAAAATGCTTAAAATAATTACTCTACAATCAAAATTAGCACTATGCTGTGGGATCCTGCATTGGTAGGTAAAGAAGGAAATCTTTAAAAATCTTCTCCTCTCAAACCATTAGGCCTAGAGCTTTCAAATTATGAATGTAGCATTGCCTTATAGTCCTCTACCAAAATACTTCATTCAAGTTATCACTCTATGATCAAAATTAGCCCTATGCTGTGGGATAACAGATTTTACAGAGATCACTGAAGGGCCCAAATGTCCCACCAAATTTTATATTCTAGATTGAACCCTGACCAAGTAATAATCAAAGCTTTCAAACCAAATTTGGAAGAGATTCAGCATGCATCGAGAGTATTATTAACCTGTTACCAAACAACAATATTTTAGAGCATATTTTAGTTGATATTTCAAGCATTTGCAGATGGAAAAATAAAAGTGACTGAAAATTTGAAATTTGTTTTGTGAAGAGTAGAAAACATTGTGGGAAAAGGAGAAAATGCTGGTTACTGGCATTTTCTCCTTTTCTCACAATGTTTTCTAAAGGCTTCTTTCTCAGGGACGTCAAAAGTAGGGATTGTGTGGTAATGGGTTAATAAAAAAACTGACTTTTTCCAGAGGTCCAAGATGTTCTGTCACCTGTTGAAAGAAGTATGTCAACAGCAGCTTCAGAAAGTTCCAACAGACAGCTGTCAACAGTCACCCAACCAACAACTAGTCTTCATGTAGAGATCCATTCATCCAATTTCAGCAGTAGCCAAACATTCCAATATTCAGCTGTTAACAGTCAACCAGTCAACAACTAGTCTTGAAGCAGACATCCCTGCGTTGGATATAGACAGTGACAGTAATTCAATCAAACGTCCCAACAGTCAACAGTCAACCAGCCTACAACCAGTTTTAGGGCAGAAATCCATCCATCAAATATAGACAGTGACAGTAATCCACCTAATCATTCAAACAGTCAACTGTCAATATTTAGTTAACCGGCCAAGAACTAGTTTTGAAGTAAAAATCCCTGCTTTGGATATATAGAGAGTGACAGTAATCCAACATTTTTCATTTTTTTGTGTACATCATGATGGCAGTGGGATAAAGCTTTGTTAAGCACTGCCTTCTGTCGGATTGTAATCTATATACCTTGATGGAAAACACCTTTGTGGATGTCTTATACATGATGATTATATATTTTTAACATTTTTTATGCCCCTGCATCAAGCGATTGGGGCATATTGTTTTACCATTGTCTGTCTGTCTTTCCCTCTGTCGGCAAAACTTAGCAGAAAAACTTAACATTTCCACTTACTTCAATGAATGAATAGTGTTTTATGGCCCGTCGACAACTTAGGTCATATTGGGCGCACTTACTTAGTAAACAATAATGCGAGGTGAAAATAACATACATGTACAACAACATAAGACAAACATGATAAATGAGGAATGGATGAAACACAAAATGATGCCCCTTTTGTCGCCTTTTACGACATGCATGCTGTCACTTTTGTTCCACCAGATGAAATGGCAGATGTGACGATCGCGGGACTGCAGTGGTTTATTCTTATACCCCCGATTAAACCACACGGGGTCCCACAGGCCAATTGATTCCCATTCCAAACCCTATTTACATCACGAAAAAAAAATATATATAGGATTTGGAATAAGAACTACCCAGCCTGCTGCAATCCTACGAATTACGAGGAAAGCAGCCGTTTGTCTCTAATTTTAGTCGCCTTCTACGACATGCCATAGAGAAAGGCCGAGGTCCTATTCTATAAACTAAAAAACCCCCGGGACCCCACGGGGAGTCCACTTACTTCAAGGCTATTCAAGAAACAAAGATGATATTTGGTATTTAGGTATACCTCATCAATATGCATCTAATGAGGGTTATATGTCCAAGGTCAAGGTCAAAATTTTAAACCCCATTATCTTAAAAAAAATCCTATCAAAACTTAACTAAAGAACTTAATATTCCCCATTACTTCAAGGCTTTGCAAGATGCAAGGTTCATATTTGGTATGTAGGTGTATCTCATTGTTATGCATCTGCTGGTGACAAGTTCAAGGTCATCTGTCAATGTCATTTATGAAGGTCACACTTCTTAAAATTAGCTATTACGGGGGTATTAGTGTTTCACAAACACATCTTGTTTTCTTAGTTATACTTTAAAGGATTATGTCCAGGGTATTACTTTTAAGGTATAGATAGTTTTAGAAATCGAAACTCCATAATCCATACTCCATTAGAACAAACCTAGGAAAGGTCTGACTTGATTTTTAGTGATGTTCCATTCACAAGGTGTCAGTGGGGGTATATGTCAGCTCGTGACAGTTGTAGTTTCATCTGTTTGGAAAGTTTTCTTTCAAGTGATGCATTGGTTTAACTTTCATGTTGCACACTATTGACATCCAATTGCTGTGCACATTTGAATATGAATAAGAATTAAATCCCTATTTAGCTTTTCGTGACTGTATATTACTGAAATGGAATAAACTTGCTTTCACTTTTGAATCTTTCATTAGATTAGACCAGCTGTTTGCAGGGAAAACCCAAGGTATTGCTATTGCATTGGCATTGTTATTGTGCAAAATCTTTCAAGTTTTGCAAAAAAATCTGAAGTTTGAAAATATTTACTTTAAACTCAGAATGTGTTCTCTATCAAAGGACAATGCATTTTAAGGGAAGTAACTCAAAGTAGTGTAATTATGTTACAGGTATGCAGCTTTTTAGCTCGACTGTTTTGGAACAAAAAGTCGAGGTAGTGTCATCACACTTGTGTCATTGGATTTGTAGGCATTGGCGGCATGGTTGTTGACGTGACAAACTTTAACCTTGGCTATACCTCGCTTATATCTGAAGATATTTACTTGAAACTTGGAAGATATGTTTACTATCTAAAGAGCAATCTATACTAACAAGGGAGATAACTTTAAATGCATTTTTGCCAGAATTATTCCCCTATTTTGACTTAGAATTTTTCACTATCCAGGACCTATAGCCGAGCGTAGCACCTACTTGCAGTGCTCTTGTTACCTCACCTGAGCACACAATGCTCTTGCGATTGTTGATGTCTGTTGTGCATCCTCCAGTTGTCTTAGACAGTTCTGGTGTAAACAATACAGTGGTCACAATCTAGGCTCGTTCATTGTCAAACTTGCTCAGAAAGTTTATCTTGTTAACATCTAGATCAAGTTTGAACATGGTTTTGGCTGGATCAAAAAATATTTCACAACGTAAAATCTAAAAAAAATCTTGTTAACGTTCCAGACAATATTGTCTCATTCTTATTCACTGTGCAACTTGCTAAGAATGTTGATGTCAAAGATATCTTGGTCAAGATTGAATATTGGTCTGGCCTGGTCAAAAAGTAGGTCACTAGGTCAAATCTAAGAAAAAAGATTGTTAGCACTCTTGAGGTCACAATTTTGTCTCATTCTTATTCACGGTGCAACTTGCTCAGAATGTTAATAAAAAGTAGGTCGCTAGGTCAAATCTAAGAAAAAACATTGTTAACACTCAAGGGACCACAATTTATGCTCAATCGTGAATCTTGCTAAGTGTTTTCAAGGCCAACTAGTTTTAGCTTGATAAAAAAGTAGGAATAATCTTTTTACAATTTTATCATCGTGAATCTTGCTCAGACTTATTAATACTTTAAAGTCCACAATTTTGGCTTATATGCTGTGAAACTTGCTCAGAATATCTATATTGGTGATATCTAGGCCAAGTTTGAATATGGGTTCAGCTGGGTAAAAAGATAGGTCACTGATTCAAATATTTGTGTGCTTATAAGCAAGCAGGTAAATAACGTTATTGCTTTTCAAAAGATATTTGGATAGATGTATATTGTATAATGTATGTATGTTAACTTTGCTGATTTATGCAGCTTTCTACTTTCCCGTTTTCATTAGCATGATATATCACCTTTGCCAAATTGTTTTATAAACTTTTTACTAAAGAAGCACCAAAAGTGCATGTTTTCAAAGGCTTTCATTCGAAGAATTATAAGATATTGACATCTGGATGATTTGTCTGCTTTTGCTACAATGTTTTCAAAAGCTTGACACGAAAGTAGCACAAAATATATTAACCTTTATGTCACCTTTTACCACAATATTTCCGATAGCTTGTCCTTTAAAAATGCACGCATAGCGATGTTTTCAAAAGCACTGTTCTAAAGAAGGATAAAATGCTTCGTCACCTTTTACCACAATGTTTTCAATAGCTTTTCTCTAAACGAGCGTAGAAATCACAATGTTTTCAAAAGCATTACTCTAAAAAGTATAAAAGATCGTTTGTATATACTGTTATGCAGGCTTTACAAAGTCTCATGTTAGACAAAAGAATTTCAAATCTCCCTTATAATGTTTAGTATATAGATGAAGTTGTATTAAAATTTTATGCTGATATCAAATATAAATATAGTACAAAAAGAAAGGTCTATATTTAACAGTAATGTTCTATACTGCGTGCATATCAGGTCACTAGGTGGTATAAAGTCTCATATCAGTCTTTTTATAGAAAGTCTCTTTATATGCATTTTCTATCCTTCGTTAAAAGAAAGAAAAAAAAGTATATGTATTTTCTTAATATAAAATGAACATTGTTTTTCGACAATATGTATGTACATACTTGAAAAGCAGCCAGTTTCTTAGAAAGATTATTCACGGTGAAGCGTAAGTGTAAAGGAAATCAAGAGAGCATGAATAAGTGCACTTGTTAGTGTGATATAATTGGAGTAATGTTGAATACGATATAAATACTACAAAAATAATTCAAACTATTCTCTCAGCAATAGAATCATCCCAATTTCGCAAAATAAAATGGACAATGATTTTCATTCAAAACAGGTCACGTATATTTTTTACTTACAGAATAGCGTTTTCACTCTTTGATTAACTATATAACTCTCTTTCCCTTTTAATAGTTTCAAGTACATGTATATCAAAAGTCACGTTGACTACTACATTGTTTAATTATTGTTATTTTGCGAAATGTACACTGGAGCAAATAAAATCTACATTGGAGCAAATAAAATGTATTGTATTGTTTAGATCAATGATGTCTAGGTCAACTTTGAATTTGGGATTAGCCAGGCCTAAAAAGTAGCTCATTTCATTTAATCTTAGACAGATCTCGTTAAAATCTTAGCAGACACAATTTTCAAGCAATCATAGCAAAACTTGCTAAGTATGTTTATCTTGATGATATCTCAGGCCATTTTAAGATTGCATTTGGTATGGTAAAAAAGATTACTAGTTCAAATCATAGATAGAGAGAGAGATGCTGTTTGGTGAAGACAATTGTCCCTGCAAACAAAGAGAGAAAAAAGAGATACTCTTACGTAAGGACACTTGTCCCTACAAAAAAGAGAGTAAAAGGAGATACCGTTAGGTGAGGACACTTGTCCCTACAAAAAAGAGAGAGAAAAGAGATGCTGTTACGTGAGGACACTTGTCCCTACAAAAAAGAGAGAGAAAAGAGATGCTGTAACGTGAGGACACTGTCCCTACAAAAAAGAGAGTAAAAAGAGATGCTGTAATGTGAGGACACTGTCCTCACACAGTATGAGAGAAAAAAGAGATTAATGTAACGTGAGGACAATATTGTCCACACAGTGACTCTAGCGACTCTCTTTTTTTATGATGATTTCAAGCCAAAGCCACAACAAGGTTCCTTTTGGATGGTAGAAGTGAAAACTGAAAGAGAGTTATGCGAAAAACACTCAGAAATGGTTGTCCTCAGATCCCGGTTTTTTGGCTAATGTCCTCTCTATTACGGATTCGTCGGCTAGAGAGAGATAACATTATTTTTGTTTAACTCATTACCAAACGACAAAATTTTAGGTTCGTCCATATTGAAAGCATTTGCAGACGATAAAATAAACGTGACTGAAAATTTGAAATTTGTTTTGTTAGGGGTAGAAAGCACTATGGGAAAAGGAGAAAATGCTAGTTAGCAGCATTTTTTTTTTCTTTTCTCACAATGTTTTCAAAAGGCCTATTCCTTCT
Source organism: Tridacna crocea (assembly GCA_943736015.1). Lineage (NCBI taxonomy): Eukaryota > Metazoa > Mollusca > Bivalvia > Cardiida > Cardiidae > Tridacna > Tridacna crocea. The sequence continues at coordinate 4,751,868 of OX031068.1, read as the reverse complement.
GGTAGCAAAAAACTCGGGATTGTTTGATATTGGGTTGAGGTGAAGTTGTGAGCCTCAGTTTGAGAGCGAGAGAGAGAGACAGACCCTCACTATTAGCAAATAAAAGATAACATTTCGTCCTTTTCCCACAATGTTTTCAAAAGGCCTCTTCCTTCTGGTAGCAAAAACTCGGGATTGTTTGGTATTGGGTTAAGGTGAAGTTGTGAGCCTCAATTTGAGAGAGAGAGACAGACAGAGACAGAGAGAGTGAGATCCTCACTATTAGCAAATAAAAGATAACATTTCGTCCTTTTCCTTTCGTCCTTTTCCCACAATGTTTCCAAAAGGCATCTTCCTTCTGGTAACAAAACCCGGGATTGTGTGGTATAGGAAGGTGAAGTTGTGAGCCCCTGTTTTAGAGAGAGAGAGAGATCCTCACTATTAGCAAACGAAAGATAACATTTTGTCCTTATCCCACAATGTTTCAAAAGGGCTCTTCCTTCCGGTGGCAAAAAACAGGGATTGTGTGGTTTAGGGTTAAGGTGAAGTTTTGAGCCTCAGTTTTAGAGAGAGAGAAATCCTCACTATTAGCAAATGGAAGACAATATGTTGTTTAACTCATTACCAAACGACAAAATTTTAGGTTTGCCCAAATTGAAAGCATTTGCAGACGACAAAATAAAAGTGACTAAAAATTTGAATTTTATTTTGTGATGGGTAGAAAACATTGTGGGAAAAGGAGAAAATGCTGGTTACCAGCATTTTCTCCATTTCCCACAATGTTTTCCAGAGGCATTTTTCTCAGAGTCGTCAAAAGTAGAGATTGTGTGGTAATAGGTTAAATAAATAAGTAGATTTATTTGCGTCTTTTTATGTGGTATTGTTTTATGTATACGAAAATGAACAGACTGGATAGTTACATAGATAAGAATTAAGAACTGATTCTCTACGTACAGAGTTTGCCTACAAGTATCAGTATTGATACAGCCTAAAGCCGTGTGATTCAGTTTTTTAATAGCACTCGGATATATAATTGGAAATAAACTGCAAAAGGTCATCGATCGTAGAAATACTTCTTTTTGATTGAAAATTGCTTCATCTCTTCCTAGCCTTCTATAGGTGCAATGATATGCACAAAATTTGTCTTCAATCCGCTTTGCTTCCGGGGTTGTTCGTTCCAAAACCAGTTCGTCCCTGGGCTTATTCGTCCCGTGATTGCACGCTACTCATTTGATTGTGCATGAATACTTACAGGTACAAAACTTTATTGTAATGTTGGGAATTAGATGGTGACGGCCAAAGACAAATCAAAATCATAGTACTCAGGATTAAACTTAATTGAATTCAATATAGCTTCTCTCTCTACCAACCATGCATCCTTCCGTCAAGGGACGTTACTCCTGACTCAGCTTGAAAGATCGAAGGGAGACCACCAATACACAAATGACGCGAACTTAGGCACCAGTAATCTCCCTTTAACATGAGGCATATTAATTTGCTTAGGAGGTTGATTTTCAAGTTAACATTTAAATAATATATCTGTTTTTTTAGCTCACATGAGCACGAAGTGCTATGATGAGGTAGTGTGATCGGTCACTCTCCGGTGTCCATCTGTCAGTCTGTCGACAATTCCTTTAAACATCTCCTCCTAAACCGCTTGGCCAATCTTGATGAAAATTTGCAGGGATATTTCTTGTGTGAAGCTTTACTTAATTTGTTCAAGAAATTGAATTCCGCCCTTAACTCCGGTTGCCATGGCAACAGAAAGGAAAAAAATAGCAAAATCTTTAAAAATCTTCTTCTCTGAAAGTAGAAGGCGTAGAGCTTTGATATTTAGTGTGTAGCATGTCCTAGTAAGTGTTTACCGAGCTTATTCATATGATGCCCCTAGAATCAAAACTGGCCCCACCCCGGAGGTCACAAGTTCGAACAAAGGAACAAAGATGGAAAAGTTTGTTTTAAAATTCTTCGTCTCTGAAACTTCAAGGTGTAGAGTTTTGATATTTGGCATCTAGCATCTCCTAGTGGACCTCTACCAATTCTGTTCATATAAATCCCCTGGGGTCAAAACTGGCCCAGCCCCAGGGGTCACAAGTTCAAACATAGGAACAAAGAAGGAAAATTTAAAATTCTACTCCTCAAAAACTGGACGGTGTTGAGCTTTTATATTTAGTATGTAGCTTTCCCTAGTAAGTCTCTACCAAGTATATTCAAGTGATGTCGCTGGGGTCAAAACTGGCCCCGCCCCGGAGGTTACAAGTTCGAACAAAGGAATAAAGAGAGAAAACTTAAAATTCTTAACTGGAAAGCATAGAACTTTGTTATTTGGTTTGTAGTGAAACTGTCTTAAGTTTATATAGACAACCTGAGCACAACGTGTTTAGTCAGTTCAAAATTGGGTCACCTTGGGTCATAAACTAGGTCGCAAGTTCAAATTAAAGTAGTATCTTGTAGGCACTCTAGAGGTCACATTTTCCCTCAATTGATTTGAAATTAATCAGAATGTTTGTCTTCATAAAATCTAGAATGAGTGGAATATTGGGTCACCTGGGGTTATAATCTACTTTACTAGTTTACATTAAAAAAATTCCTTGTGGGCACTCATAAGGCTACATTCCTTGCTCAATTGACTTGAAAATTGGTCAGAATCTTTGTCTTGATGATTTGGGTCACCTGAACTGGGCCACTTGGTCAAATTTAAGAAATACCTTGTGGGCACTCTACAGGCCACATTTATTGCTTAATTAACTTGAAAACTACAAAAAAATGTTTGTATTGACATTTTTCTTTGGTGAGTTCTATATTGGGTCACGTTGGGTGACCCGGGTCATTATTCTGCGTCGAGAAATGACCTATGGGTCATTTTTCCACGTAGAGAAATGACCCATGGGTCATTTCTCTACGTCGAGAAATGATCGTAGGTCATTTTATAATGGGGTCATTTCTCTGCAATACACCTGCGCTACGACAGTCATTGTTACATTTGATTTGTTCCTTTCACACCGTGTAACATTTTGTATGTGAGAAAGCAGCCAGTGGTTTGGTAAACATGTCTACTGATCCTTAATCTGTGTACTGTCCGATAAACCCACTCGGCAAAAACTATTGATGAAAGTCATTGTTTAATATTATTACACAGCATGTTAACTTGTGTCATGGTAAGTCAGTAAGACAATATAGTAGGTAGTTCAGTCAATTGTACAGATCAAGATCAGGCTACACTAAAAGTAGAGCTGTACTATTTGGACAATATTTCACACGATACCTTACACTTGACGATCCTGAGTAAACGTTTTGGCACTTTGGTAGAGATTCACTCTGAATCCACAATATCATTAGATCTACTGGGCCAAGTATGGGAAATGTAAATTTATATAAAACAGTGTGACAGCTGTTCTGATTGTTCATTGTCATAGATCTATAAATAAATAAAACTGCTGCTAGATCTACTATTCTCACCTTGCATGTCTGTTCTATAAATCATGTCGAATAAGCCGAAATCCTGTTTGCTTGTTTAACCCTTTTCCTGCTTAATAACTAAAATATGTTTTTTTTATTATTTCTATAGTGAAAACCTAAATATTGCTATTTCAAAGTTTTGTTTTGAGGAATAATATCTCCTTCTCGGACAGTGTAGATCTAAGATCAGACTGCATGTTCTGTGCAGTCTGATCTTGATCTACACTGTCTGCTAAAGGTCATGTAGTCGCGCTTGGCAGCCTAAGGGTTAACTATTCACTAAACGATCACGTGTCTAAACTACCCTGAGACAGGCCAGCTTTAGAACGTGTGGGGAAAACGACAATATATTGGTTCTCCACAACGTTTTCAGTCTATTTTTTCTGGACAAATTTCCAAATTAGAGAAACAATTATAATATTGACGTCTAATAATGTTTTCAATTTAAACTGGTCTAAAATTTGGAAATCTGGTAAAGATTTCTAGTAACGTAGTGGACCCGTAATAGAAAACAGCTATTTCCACTAAAATATTATCCTAGAAAATTTGCTAAGATTAAGAATGAGTATTGTTGTACTACTTTCACCGAGCCATTTTTCCCTTTTTGTTTCCTAGAATTATCATTTATAAATCTAAAACCACTATATTTTCATTTTAAATTGATATGATAATTACCTCCCTTTTCTGGAAACTACTAAAAAAGTATCAACAAATAATTTCAAGATCGACATGAAAGGAATTTCTGGTGCCTAACAATGTGGGTAACAATGTGCAAAAGTATTATATCTGTACAAATCTGTCTTTATCAACTGTCAAGAAGTTTTATGTCATACTACACTAGCATAGGCGGATCCAGAGGGGAAGGAGGGTGGGTCCGGACCCCCCTTGAAATTTTCGCAAAACTGGTTATCGCATTCGTGAAATGGTACTGGTTTGATATTGCACAGCATTTATGTAAAATACAGTCATAAATTTAAAAACGAAGGTTCTACATGTGGAGACCTCATGGATAGAACTGGAAACGTTGACTTTTCTTGTAAACGGCTTACATCCACTGAAATCCGGAAATCAAAGTATCATATAATAAGACGAGTGTGTTTTCGGTGGGACCCCCCCCCCCAGAAAGATATCTGGATCCGCGCTTGACTAGCCTTAGTACGGGTCCACTACCTTAAGTCAACATAAAACAGCACGATTTTACACTCATCCAAATTGAAAACATTTTACGTAGATAGTATAGATTAAGATCAGGCTACACAGAGCGGTTTGATCCAAATCTACACCTTCTGTTTACTCTGCTCGACAAATATCATTACTTATCATCACTGATGGTAGTCATTGTTACACTAGCTTTTCTCCTCTTACCGTAGGAAATTCTTTACTTCAGAAAGCAGCCAGTAGCTAAGAAAGACCACTGTGTGTAGATCAAAATTAGACAACTGAAAATGTGCATTCTCATCCTGATTCTACACCATCTGATTTGGTTTAAAAAAATCCAAGGTGTTTTATGTAGTTTAACTCTACCAGACGACAAAATTTTAGCCCTGTCCAAATTCAAAGCATTTGCAGACGACAATTTCAGTATGGCTCAAATGGTGCACTTGTTTATTGATCAGGTAGAAAACATTGTGGGAAAAGGAGAAAATGCTGGTGCTGGTAACCAGCATTTTCTCCTTTTCCTACAATGTTTTCAAAAGGCTTCTTTTCCAAGGGCGTCAAAAGTAGGGATTGAGTGGTAATAGGTTAAATCCGAGCAGCAGCTATGTTGATTGTTCATACAAATAATTAAAACTGCTGAATACTGCCCTGTTCTCACCTGACGTACATCTGTTGTTCCATAAATCATGTAGAATTATCCGAATTCATAACTCATTGGCAAACTACAGAATTTGTCAAAATTGACAGCAAGACTGGCAATTTAAATTTGTTCAGATAGATCTAGGTCACAAAAATAAAAATCTCTTTATCAGCAGTTTCTCCTTTTTCCACAATGTTATCAAAAGCCGTCAGAGTCAATTAAAGGGGAGAAGATCTAGATCTAGTGCTCTAAAGTTAATAGATCTAGCCTACCGGATCAATACTGTAAAATTGATCCTGGTAGAACCGAGTCCAAGTTTACGTAGATCTACTTACCTCGATAGTATAGATAGAGATTAGACTAGTCTACACAGGGATTGCAGTCTTTGCCGAGTCTACACCGTACAAGTTCCCAGTTCTGCAAACATTATTTCCAAGGATTGATCAAAATTTAGTCATTGTTACATTGCAATTATTCCTGTCATATCGTGGAACATTGTTTCTACCTTGTCTATAAGAGAGCAGCTCAAGATTTGTCCACCTACCACGATTAATCGAAAAACATAGAAGAAGACGGGATAAAACGGTTGAGTTAGATTTATTTATAAACCGCTGTGCTTGTAGCATCAATATGAGCGATGCTTTTTCCCAGAATGTTTTAAAAATCGATAATTTTGAAGAAAAAACGGAGAATAGTTCATAGCAGATCAAGTCTAATTATACATTTAGATCTAAAATAAGCATCAAAGCCTTCCTAATTGAATGACGTCATCTTCTGACGTAATTTTTTGTCCTCAGTTTCCCGCGCGGCGTTTCATTACAATGCCTTGTATCTCTAGCGATCTTTGATGTAGAATTTTAGGTGTGGACAAATCTGGAGAACTTGGATATTCTGCACATAAATAGATCCATCTAGATCTAGTCTAAGTATTTTTATGATCTATCGTTGATATTTGACCAACTTTTTGTGTGTTTTGTTTACGAGAATCTTTCGAATTGTTGCTTAGAGTGGAGATCAAGATCAGATTACAGAACGTTTATTCTGATCTTAGATACGTTGTTATCTTGCTGTTCTTTCTTAGAAATCGCAATATAAATCTAGATCTACAGGCTCTGAAGGACAAATGGTTGTTAGAAAGGTTATTTATGCCGATTTCAACAGTAAAACTGATTGATGATTAATAAAAATCAGTCGATCTGAATGTTAAGAACGGTTTATAGGTCAAAAATAGATCTAGTCTAGAACTAGTTTTATTTCACCTTGATTTCGACCTAGTTTTAATTTTGTTTATTATTATTTTCAGGATATATTGGATCTACTTCAAAAGGACAGACGACTATCAGTTGTGTTTGTTTAGAGCCAAGCTAGATCTATAAGTATTCCAGGTAAATAACAGTTGATCTAGATCTACCCGGCCATATTTGTATGGCGATGTGACGAGACTTAAGATTGGTTGTTTTAGGGTTTTTAATCATTAAATCTAGATTATAATTAGGGTAAGAAATAGTTTGCAAGACCTGTCTCTTGATTGGCTGAGCGAAAATGTCTGGTCTAATCATAGGCTAGTCTAAGAAAAGGACTGTCAATTTGGAAACATCCGTAGATTGGGTTTGTTTGAACGATGTTTGACGTAGATTTCAAAGCCACCAAAAGCGTTTCGCAGCGGCCAGGACACCTATTCATATTTTCCTTTTACCAGTATATCCAGATCTATTTCGCAAAGTATTCCTCCAAAGCCGCTGGCTGCTTTCTCACATAACCAACGTGGAAACAGCGACTAGAATTTTAAAAACGCATTTTCTTGAAAAACTAGATCTAGATCTAGATCTTTTTTTTTACTGTAGATCTATGCAATCTTTCACGAAACAGCTTAAAAAAAACGAAAGCATTCTGCAAACCTCAAATTTGATGTTATAAAAGTAATGCAATCTTTATTTCAAAAGGTGAAAGAAAAAAACATTGTGGAAAAAGGAGAAAATGCTGGTTACAAGCATTTTCTCCTTTTTCTACAATGTTTTCCAAAGCTTTCTTCTCCCGGTTCATTAAAAAGCGGCATTGTTAGGTAAATATATAAGTTTGATTAACTCAATGATCTAAATCTATTACAGGGAAAAACACAAAATGGCAGATGAAAGTCTTTATGATCTTGCTGAAAGGGAAGAAGAGACGAACGAAAGAGCGGACGAAGAAAAAATGTTTAAGCAGATGAAAGTAGTGAGCTTGGATGATAGAAAAAGAGTGAAATGTGAGAGTTGTGTGAGGGTCAAGTGTCCGAGGTCTGATGAGAGTTCGTGGTCTGAGTGGTTAGAGCGAGTGAGACAGATGTATGAGCGAGTGGCCGTGTTTTTATGTTTTGTGTGCGAGATGTACGTGTGTGCGGAATGTTTGCCTAAACATAGAGGTCATGATGGAATGAAAGTGGGGAGAGAGGAGAATGAGGGAAACGGAGAACAGAGAGAAAGAGTGAAAAATGAGGGACTAGGGAAAAAAAGTAAAAGAATGGGAGTGGAAGCTGAGAGTGAGAGAGAGAGGGAAAGAGAGAAGAAAGAGAGTGAGAGAATGAGAGAGAGATTACATGCAAAGAAATTATGGGACGATGTAATGAACGAAAGTGAGACAGAGAGTGAAGAAATGTTTAAAACCAATAAAGTGAGTATTATTGATCGAGTAGACGTAAAACACGAATTGGATCAGACGGATTGTTGGATAACTGGATTGTGTGGACTGGAGAACAAAAGGTTGGTAGTCTGTGATCATGATAATTCTTGTATTAAAATATTTAAACTGGGAAGTCACGTGATACAACGTTATATACGGTTTGGACGGTCTCAACCTTACGATGTTACAGAAATAGTTTTAAAAGAAAATTCTACTAAACCGAACTTAGTGTCCGGCATTAGTTCTGATATTTCTGTAATAGACCGGGCTGATCCGGATAAACAATGTTTGATAGCAGTAACGTTACCAGGGAAATGTCGAATACTGTTTATAGATTTAAGCAAAAAACCTGCAAAAACACAGAAAATAATCCACACAGAGAAAGAATGTTGGTCTATACAGTTTTATGTTGACAAGATTTTTACCGGCTGTAGTGAAGGTCGTGACTTTCGCTGTTCTGTTTATATTTACTCTACAGACGGAGACAGGCGAAACATGTTTTACACCGATATCTATGGTTACCCTGGTCCTTATCTCGCCGTTGTTTCTAGACGAGTCTATATAACGGATATGTACAATAACAAAGTACAATGTAGAAATGTTGAGGGTCAATTTATCTCAGAAATTGAAATTGAAGGGTCGGGGCCTAGAGGTATCAGTGTAGACCCAGATAACAACGTTTATGTATGGCCACAGGAACACAACAAAGTTTATAAACTGGATGCTGATCTGACTCGATACAAGTTGGTGTTAGATCAGACTACAGATTATATAAAGGATCCTTGCGCTCTGTGTTATTACAGAGACAAATTATTTATCAGCCATGACTACGGGCCGCTATCTTTACGTAACTTTGTTACTGTGGTCCGACTGCTGTAACGACACCTCGACCTGGACATTGTATATCATTGTGGACTTTAGTCATCGGACATTTAAATCTGCACCACAATGTATTCTATTGTTACCATGGTTACCGTGTTATCTCATTTTCAACCCATATATGAGTTTGAATTTTTTTTGCGGAGATTGTAGGCAAAGATCAGCCTGCACTTACGTGCAGACTGATCTTTGTCTACAATCTCCGTTTTTCTTTCAATAAGTTTGATAAAATAATCTCCATTTTCTGCCGATAAACTTCACGAAATTTGTTTTTGTGATAGTTTATTTTAACGGACATTGGGCAGGATGCGGGATAAATACTTTTATTCTCAACATTTCATTGTACTTTGTCTAGTAAGCTAGCTGTCGTTGGAAATCTTGTCATCATTTATTTATTTGGCTTTTTTGTTTATTTATTTATTTTTGATCAAGTAGACTAATTTATTTATTTTTGCCAATTTTAATCGAACTCGCCCCACCCACTTTCTCCGAATCATTTGCTATTCATGAATTTAACTTTACACCCCCCCCCCCACACTTTTGAAAAAAAAAAATACAATTCTAGATAATCTATAAACATTATTTGACTTCTAAACGTGATTCTATCAAACATTGTTTATCCGGTAAAACAACGTGGCAGCAGTATTTCATCTGCATGCATCATTATCACCGTTCTAAATGTTTTCTTTCTACAAAAACTGCTGTCAAATCACAGACTACCCTTCTTCTTATCTAGTCCCCATAATTCACATGTGGTTCGTGTTATTTTATCGACGATTACGGGTTTGCATTTGTTCATTTTCGGGTCCAATTCGTGTTTTACGAGAGAGAGAGAGAGAGAGAGAGAGAGAGATTTCATTGGAATTTTATGCATGTTAGCATTTTTTTCATATGTATTACATGTTTATTACTATTGTTGAATTTATAAAAAGAAAAACTCCGTCAATTCTTTGTTTACATTTTGTTGTAGTGTAATTTTATACATAATGTATTTTTTCATTAAGAGACTACGTATTTCATTAGGAAAATACCATAAAAAGTATGTCGTGCACTTTTATCACCTATTTTCATTCTTACAAGAACTTCAATGAAAAACGTTTGATGTTTTATTTTGTCATAATAATCTCAATACCCTCCTTCTAAGAAAAAAATACGTTTTAATGTGCACAATTTGTCCTACATTGTCTTCTATTCTTTCTGATTTAATGTACTTCTTAATTTCGAATAATCATATGCAATAAACTTTGAATTTTTTTATTTCTGTAAACTCGTTGTTTTGTTATTGTTTCTACACAGCTGTATTATTGATAGCTTCCAGAAATATATTACCCTAAATACAGGTAACTGATTATAAAAATACTTCTGATGATTTCTGAGTTAGAATCTCAATCTCGACAGTCTACCTACCGATAGTTCGGTATTTAACTCTTTACCACACGACAAAATTTTAGACTGGTTCACATTGAAAGCATTTACAGACGACAAAATAAAGGTGACTGAAAAATTGAAATTTGTTCTGGGAAGGGTAGAAAACACTGTGGGAAAAGGAGAAAATGCTGGTTTCCAGCATTTTCTCCTTTTCCTACAATGTTTTCCGAAGGCGTCTTTCTTAGGGGCGTGAAAAGTAGGGATTGAGTGGTAATGGGTTAAACCATTTTCAACAATTTCTCAGTTATGTCGTGGCAGCCAGTACACCTATCCAAGCTTTGCAGAAGTTTCTTACATCAGTACTACACTATTTTCTTTCTCTAACTAGTGGCTGCTTAGTGCTTTCCTCATATAAACATCATAAGAGACAACTGAATTTTGTCCCATGGGCTATCATTATTTCTGGAACAATTTGGTCGAGCCGAGACCCAAACTGGCGACCCTTGGATTACAAATCCTATACTCTGACCGAGGTACCACGTCCGTAATACAGGGGTTGTAAGTTCAAATTCCTGTACTAGACATATATCTCCTTTTACACATGGGTTGTGGATTACAACCTCTAGAATCCAGAGCTCCAGATAAATGGAGTGATTTTGATTTCAAAATAGAACAAGGAATTTCGTTGAAATGACATCCCCCGCCGAAAAAGACCTTTTTTGATACAAACGTATAAGAGGTATTGTGTTTTGCATGTACATGTGGCCTTTTTGTTATTGGTCCATGATGAAATTATACATTAAGCTCCCTTGTTCCATGGCACATAAAAAATAAAAAAGAGGTCCATTACAGGATTATACATTAAGTACCCTTTTTGCAGAACTTGGCATTTCATAAAATGAAAACAAGGAAAGGAAATATACATAAAAACCCCTTTTCCATGATATGTCATATATAATGAGATGTCATGGAAAAAGGGGGTTTTATGTATATTTCCTTTATTTGTTTTCATTTCAGGATTTCATATATGTGGTGGGGAAAAAAATGTATCAACAGACTATCTAATGGCAAAGAAAACATGCATGAAGTTTCATCAATTTTTGTCTAGGACTTTAGAAGATATGCCTCTCACAATATAAGCCGCCACACTGCTGCCATTTCAAGCAGGTAGCTAGAGACTAAAGTGTTGAAATTTGTAGCACCTGCCTGGGTAGCTAAATGGATATATATATGGTATTACTTGTGATCTAAAAGGTTTACGAACAGACAGATGTATGTAGAGACGAATGCACAATTGACTTATTGGTCACTGGCTTTGATCAACCAATAAAAATATGAAGTTCTATGAAAATAATGCGCAAAAGTTGGAGATACACTGATAAAAAATTAAATTTGACATGAAGTCCCCTTTTTCCATGATACAGTGATAAATTGCAAAACCCTGACAACATGTGCTAGGTTCCATGATCTGTGAAAATCTCATCCAAATCTGTTGAGATATGTCCAGTAATTAAAGAGATACAGGTGAAAAATGAAATTATAACATGAAGCCCCCTTATTCCATGATGCTGCTACAAATCCCAAAACCTTGACAATATGCCGTAGGTCACATGATCATGTGAAAATTCCATCCAAATCTGCCAAGAAATGTGGGAGGCATTGTGTTAGGTCACATGATAATGTAAAAATTCCATTGAAATCTGCCAAATGTGGGAGGAGTTGCCTTCACAAGAAATAGAATGAAATAAAACATGAAGCCCCCTTTTTTCATGACGCAGCCACAAATTGCAAAACGTTGAGAATATGTGATAGGTCAGATGATAAGAAATATTCTGTGAAAATTCTATTAAATTCTGTCAAGAAATATGGGACGAGTTGCATTCACAAGATATAAAATGATATAAAACATGAAGCCCCCTTTTTTCATGACGCAGCTACAAATAGTAAAACCTTGAGAATATGCGATAGTACAAATGATGAGAAACAATCTGTGAAAATTCATTTCAATTCTGTCAAGAAATATGGGACGAGTTGCATTCACAAGAAATAAAATGAAATAAAATATGAAGCCCCCTTTTTTCATGACGCAGCTACAAATCGCAAAATGTTGACAATATGCAATAGGTCACATGACAAAAAATATTCTGTCAAAATTCAATTCCTTCAAGAAATGTGGAAGGAGTTGCCTTCACAAGAAATGGAATGAAATATAACATGAAACACCCTTTTTCCATGACACCTATTACAAAAACAAGGGCAAATAACTGTGGTATTGCATGGTCAACGTAGGTGAAACTTTTTTCCCTGCATTTCCTAATGGAGGTTGACAGATGTGACAAGTTCAATGTAAAAACTTTGTATAGTTTTGAAGAGAAGACTCCAAACATCAAAAGTGTACTTAAGTGTTACTTAAGTGAAACTTAAAATCGCTCTCAGTCGGCCATTTTGCATCGAATCAAAAAAACAAAAAAAGTGTCTCGGGAGAATGGGTCATTATACATGTGTATAAAGTTTCACGAAATTCCGTCCAATGGTAATGGAGATATTTGCCGGGACGGACACACGGACGGAAGGACGGACAGACGGACGAACGGACGGAAGGACGGACGGACGGACAACGCTAAAACTATATCCCTCCGCCTACGGCGGGGGATAAAAAATTGATTATGCTCCACTAAACCCTATGTTATGGGTACTCATTAGAATCGTCTCATCGTTTCAATGAGAAATAATGGATTTGGAATACCATCACTCCCTCTTATCTGAAGCTCTGAGAATCGATACATTTGCATCGTAAAAACCAAAAATTTGCTAAAATCAAAGATATTTTTTGGGAGAGAAATGTTTCCTTATCGGAAAATGTGGATTGAAGATCAGACTGCACGATTGGATGTATGAATGAAGTAACCGTGTTGTAATCATCAGTCTAAATATAAACTCTGTTGCAAGTAACCTTTATCCTGCTCGACGACAAATAACGTTGCAGAGGGAGTAGATCGAGATCATACATGAAGTCTAATCTGTTCTTATACACATATAAACACTAGATACGAGCATATACAGGACACTCCTGGAAAAACTAGAGCTATCACCGAATGTGACTTAATACCCCCGCAAGCGCTTCGACAGAAACGGGGAATTACCAGTATTTTGTACACAGACGGACACACGAACACATGGACTGACACACAGACAGGCACACTGATTCCAGTATACCCCCTAAAACATTCGTTTTTCGGGGGTATGAAAAATCAGAACCATTTTGGAAAAGGCAGAAATGTTGAAAAGAAGGTTTTTCTCTTCCCCACAGTAATTTTCAGGCTTTTCAAAGACCAGTACATTCTTAGAGCAAATAGTACTGACCAAGGTCAGCCTCTACGGACTGTACAGCCTGACACTGGTCAGTACTGTTTGATAATGCATTAAGCCCCCTTTTCTTAGAGCAAATAGTACTGACCAAGGTCAGCCTCTAGGGACTGTACAGACACTGGTCAGTACTGTTTGATAATGCATTAAGCTCCCTTTTCTTAGAGCAAATAGTACTGACCAAGATCAGCCTCTACGGACTGTACAGACTGACATTAAGCCCCATTTTCTTAGAGCAAATAGTACTGACCCAGGTCAGCCTCTACGGACTGTACAGACTGACACTGGTCAGTACTGTTTGACCTATACCGTAATAGATTTGTTTATATATTTTTTGTTGATGACGAAAAACTTGTATAGTTTAAGTCAATAAAATATTCTGATTCTGATATTCTGATAATGCATTAAGCCCCCTTTTCTTATAGCAAATAGTACTGACCAAGATCAGCCTCTACGGACTGTACAGCCTGACACTGGTCAGTACTGTTTGATAATGCATTAAGCCCCCTTTTCTTAGAGCAAATAGTACTGACCAAGATCAGCCTCTACGGACTGTACAGACTGACATTAAGCCCCATTTTCTTAGAGCAAATAGTACTGACCCAGGTCAGCCTCTACGGACTGTACAGACTGACACTGGTCAGTACTGTTTGACCTATACCGTAATAGATTTGTTTATATATTTTTTGTTGATGACGAAAAACTTGTATAGTTTAAGTCAATAAAATATTCTGATTCTGATATTCTGATAATGCATTAAGCCCCCTTTTCTTAGAGCAAATAGTACTGACCAAGATCAGCCTCTACGGACTGTACAGCCTGACACTGGTCAGTACTGTTTGATAATGCATTAAGCCCCCTTTTCTTAGAGTAAATAGTACTGACCCAAGTCAAACTCTACGGACTGTACAGCCTGACACTGGTCAGTACTGTTTGATAATGCATTAAGCCCCCTTTTCTTAGAGCAAATAGTACTGACCCAAGTCAAACTCTACGGACTGTACAGCCTGACACTGGTCAGTACTGTTTGATAATGCATTAAGCCCCCTTTTCTTAGAGCAAATAGTACTGACCAAGGTCAGCCTCTACGGACTGTACAGACTGACACTGGTCAGTACTGTTTGATAATGCATTTAGCCCCCTTTTCTTAGAGCAAATAGTACTGACCAAGGTCAGCCTCTACGGACTGTACAGACAGATATCCATCAGTACTGTTTGATAATGCATTAAGCCCCCTTTTCTTAGAGCAAATAGTACTGACCCAAGTCAAACTCTACGGACTGTACAGACTGACACAGGTCAGTACTGTTTGATAATGCATTAAGCTCCCTTTTCTTAGAGCAAATAGTACTGACCCAGGTCAGCCTCTACGGACTGTACAGACTGACACTGGTCAGTACTGTTTGATAATGAATTAAGCCCCCGTTTCTTAGAGCAAATAGTACTGACCAAGGTCAGCCTCTACAGACAGACACTGGGTCAATACTTTTTGCAAACTCGGTAAGCTCCCTTTTCTTAGAGCACATCTCACATATACTATACAGCTAAGCCGATACCAAATAATCCTGTCTTTAGACATCTCAGAAGAAGAAAACTTAGAAATATTTGTGTGAAAGGGAGAAATTATCTAGTGAATTTTTGTTTATCCATAATTTCATCATTTCAACTGCATGTTATGTCTGCAAAGGCTTTCAAATGTGGACAAATCTCAAATGTTGTTATCTGGGTGTAAGTAGACTATTTTATCAAAAGACAACATTTTAGAATTGTTCAATTTCAAAGCATTTATAGATGTGGCAAAAACAATGGGATTTCTTTTTAAAAAAAATGAGGGTGTAGGTGAAAATGCTGTTAATCACCACTTTCTCCTCACTTTCTCCTTTTCCTACAATGTTTTCAAAGATTTCTTCTTTGGTGTTGTTAACACATGGGGTTTGGTACAGGATTAACTCTTTACCACACAAGAAAATTTTAGACTGGTCCAAATTGAAAGCATTTCCAGACGAAAAAATAAAAGTGACTGAAAATTTGAAATTTGTTTTGTGAAGGGTAGAAAACATTGTGGGAAAAGGAGAAAATGCTGGTTACCAGCATTTTCTCCTTTTCCCACAATGTTTTCCAAAGGCTTCTTTCTCAGGGGCGTCAAAAGTAGGGATGGTTTGGTACAGGATTAAACAATACAAAATTATTAAGCTACAGTAATACGACACAATGATGTTCCTTTCAAAATCTTTCCTTCAAAATATGTGCTTTGCCTAACAATGACAAAAAATTCATACTAACAAACGGTTTCATTATTTCACTTTCCCAGACCCTTAATCACACAAAAAAGTTTTAGACTTGTCTAAATTAAAAGCATTTGCGGATGGCGATTTCCTTAAAATGAGCAAAATGCTTTCAATTTGGACAAGACTGCTTTTTTTTCTATGGTAAAGAGCTGAAAAGTTGGAAGATATCGAAAACTGATCACATTATATTTATAGAATTTATATTCAGTGCCAAGAGGAAAAAGGAAACATCATACTTAAAGCTATTATGTCAGTGTAAACAGAGACAGACACAAAAAATCAAAGTATTGTAAATAATATGAAAAAAATAATACATAACTTGTTAAAAGGATATACATTTGTTCCCTTTGGGTTTGTGTTTAACTTTTTACCACACAAGAAAATTTTAGACCTGTCCAATGAATGAATGAATGAATAGTGTTTTATGGCCCGTCGACAACTTAGGTCATATTGGGCACACTTACTTAGTAAACAATAATGCAAGGTGAAAATAACACACATGTGCAACAACATAAGACAAACATGATAAATGAGGAATGGATGAAACACAAAATGATGCCCCTTTTGTCGCCTTTTACGACATGCATGCTGTCACTTTTGTTCCGCCAGATGAAATGGCAGATGTGACGATCGCGGGACTGCAGTGGTTTATTCTTATACCCCCCGATTAAACCACACGGGGTCCCACAGGCCAACTGATTCCCATTCCAAACCCTATTTACATCAAGAAAAAAAATATAGGATTTGGAATAAGAACTACCCAGCCTGCTGCAATCCTACGAATTACGAGGAAAGCAGTCGTTTGTCTCTAATTTTAGTCGCCTTGTACGACATGCCATAGAGAAAGGCCGAGGTCCTATTCTATAAAGTAAAAAACCCCCGGGACCCCACGGGGATAGACCTGTCCAAATTGAAAGCAATTGCACACAACAAAATTAATGCGACTTAAAAATTAAAAATTGGTTTTGGAAGGGTAGAAAACGTTGTAGGAAAAGGAGAAAAATGCTGGTAACCAGCATTTTCTCCTTTTCCCACAATGTTTTCTGAAAGCTTCTTTCTCAGGGTCGTCAAAAGTAGGGATTGTGTGGTAAAGGGTTAAACACTTAAGTGAGCCATTTCAACAACCCTAAAGAAGATAGCCTTTGAAAACATCAAGCAAAAAGGTGAAGATGCTCGAAAGCAGCATTAAATGCTAGAAACCAGCATTTTCTCCTTTACCTTTTTACCATTTAACTCTTCACCAAACAATCCAGAGTTTTAACGACCTTGAGGAAACAGCCTTTTGAAAACATTGTGGGAAAAGGAGAAAATACTAGTAACCAGCATTTTCTTCTTTTCCCATAATGTTTTCTACGCTTACCAAAACAAATTTCATTTTTTGAACCATGTTAATTTTGTTGTCTGCAAATGCTTTGAGTTTGGACCAGTCTAAAATTTTGTTGTTTGGTAAGGAGTTAAAGACAGAAATCATCTCATAAATTTAACTGAATTTGTTGTCTGCGAATGCAATTCAATTCAGTTAATTTTGCCATTCATTAACCCTTTCCCAAACAATCCCTGGTTTTTACGGGTCAGGAATAGAAGCCTTATGAAAACATTGTGGGAAAAGAAGAAAATGCCGGTAACCAGCATTTTCTCCTTTTCCCACAATGTTTTCTATCCTATCATGTTGAAAAATCATCTTTTTAGCATCTGTTAATTTGTCATCTGCAAAATTCTTTGAATTTGGTCTGGTCCAAAATTTGCCGTTTGGGAAAGGGTTAAAGGTTTAAGCTGCAATTCATTGTATATTGACACTATTATAATTATACTCTATTCTCAATTAATAACAGAAATCGTAAGTCAACAAATCAATATTGCATTCCAAGTCTTAACTGATTTCCTTAATATTATGAAAAACCTTTATCTCAACCAAACTGAAAGCGATTGCAGACAACAAGTTAAATGTATATCAAACTAGAGCTGAAATAAATAACCTAATACCTCCGCCAGCGCTTTGACAGAAACAGACAATTTAATTGAAAAAAGTCTAATTTTAAGGGGCAATTGCCCTTGAATCATAGGGAATAAATGACTGAAAACTATGTCTTGCACAACATCAATATACGATCAATGTATCAACAAAGTTTCAATATAATAGCAGCAAATCTTTAGGAGGAGTTCGCAACACAAAGTTATCAGAACATTGTACACAGATGAACACACGGACAAACACACGGCGCACAGACCGACGGACAGACAGGCTGAATTTGGTAAACAGTTTAGAAATGAACAAGTTGGCTATGGAATGTTATAGAAGCTGAAATTGGCAGGTACCAAGACTTTGACCATTTGAAATGTCACGGAAAGAGCAACAGATTTATTGATTCAGCTCTGTTTAGTGCAACTTTTAACTATTACAGCTGCTCTACGGTTAGGGGTTTGGTAAAGAGTTAAGAAATGAGCAAGTTGGCTATGGAATGTTATAGAAGCTAAAATTAGCAGGTACCAAGACCTTGACCATTTGAAATGTCACGGAAAGAGCAACAGATTTATTGATTCAGTTCTGTTTAGTGCAACCTTTAACTTTTACAGTTGTACTTAGGTTAAGGGTTTGTATAACCATTTCCCTCTCCTGAAAATTTAAGTTGGTTTCAACAAAACTACTGTATTATACCAATCAATTTCATAAAAAAAAAATTGTTACCAAGATCACAGTGCTTATGTGTCGCTACACAATGCAAGTTAGTCTGAAATCGGCAATTTCTTTCTGAAAAAAAAAACATTTTATTTGCAGAGATCGCACCAATTCAATGTGGTCAATATTAACTCATTTTATGTTGTCAATATTACCAAGATCCCGCTATGTTGTCAGTATTACAGGGACCCAACTCATTTTATATTGTCAGTATTATCAAGAACCTACCATGTTGCCAGTATTAAAGAGACCCCACTCATTTTATGTTGTCAGTAACACACTGATCCCACTCATACTATGATTGTAGAGATCCCACTCGACCTATAATTGCAGAGATCCCACTCATTCTGTGATTGTAGAGATCCCACTTGTTCTATGGTGTCAGTATTACTGAGATCCCAATTATACAGACCCCCTCTCTCTATTGGTTATCAGTAGTAAATGGATCCCACACATTTTAGGCTGTCAGTAGTAAATAGAACCCACACATTTTAGGCTGTCAGTAGTACAAAGATCTCACTCATTCTATGTTGTCAAATTACAGGGGCCCCACTTTTTCTGTGTGTTGGTTGTCAATTTAATAAAGATTCCACTTATATTTAATTGTCAGTTGTACAAAGATCTTACTCATTCTGTGTTGCAAGTTTTACATAGATTCCACTCATTTAAGGTTGTCAGTATCAGTGGTACAAAAAATTCACTCATTCTATGTTGTCAGTATTATCGCTTGGCTCCTCTCTGTTTACTCATATTGGTCAACATCAAACTGATATAAGAGGTCAAAAGGTCATCTATTTTGTAACCTTGAAAAGAAAATGGACACATTATTTCTGTATGGTGTGAGCCTTTACCACATGACAAAATATCCTGCCAATTAAATCATAAACCATAGGATGTAGAAAGGATCCAACATACAAATGTAAATGAATGGTTGGCAAAAAAATCCTGCGATCAAATCCACAAGTCACTGCTGATAGAAAGAATCTAAACATGTAGTCAAATCTTGCCTAATGCTAGGCTTGTACCTTAAGATAGCTTATAGAAAGAATCTACACATGCAAATGTAGTCAAATCTTGTCTAATACTAGGCTTGTACTTTTAAGTTTCAAGACTGTCTTTATATTAGTATTTAGAGTTTCCTTTTCCCCACATTTTTTTCCAAATCCGCCTTTACCTGAGACATTAAAACTGAAGGTTGTGTGGTACAAATTTAACCCTTATCTTGCTAAGTAACTAAAATGAAAATTTTCGATTCGATGGTAAAAGCCCAAATACTGTTATTTCAAAGTTATGTTTTGGGGAATAATATCTCCTTATCGGACAGTGTAGATACAAGATCAGACTGCAAGTTCTTTGCAGTCTGATCTTGATCTACACTGCCCGCAAAAGGTCAATTAGTCACGCTTAGCAGCCTAGAGGTTAACAGAGATGAGTACTGTATTACCTTTGTTTGTGGATGTATCAGGTTCACACCATTCTTGTTGATGGCTATCAGCAGGATTTCTGGGTAGTTGGCCTCTGTAGCTTGCTGTTAAAATAGTAATACCGAAATTCATTACCAATATATTCATACAGTTTCCAGCTTAAATATGTGCATCACACACAGAAAAAAAAATAAACACAACAGAGAAAAATCTGTACCTGCACACTGTCAAATACAACTCTAAATATGGTACGATGACAAAGCCTGCATGCGGAATGCATTCAGGTGGGTTTGCACTTTCATTGAACAAACCATTATTGGGTTCAAATTTTTTACCGGTTTCAAAAAACACTGTCAATTGACGCAACATTTTTGCTTTCAAAATTTGTAGGTATATAATAAAAGGAATATTATGTGCTAGTAACGTTGCTAACACATGTACTTGTTTCTTTCTGTGAAGGTAATGAAAAATTTGAAATCTCACCTGAGCTCATAGTTTAATTATTGAGTCTCATAACCCACAACCAAGGTTTATTAAAAGGTACAGAAGGAAATTTAGTTCTCTGCCATCTATAAAAATTATAGTTATTGTCCAATAAACCAGTATTTGTTACAGAATCTTTTCACTGCCTGGAAATAAAATTGTCAACAAATTCAATTTCTTTTTATTGAAACTGTAGGTATGTAATAAAAGGTATATAATTTATATATTACATTGGATCAACTTTTATAGAGTTTGTAGTTGCTTCCCCTTGTCCAAAACATTCTGACATCTCCCTTGATAACAATGGTCCCACAGGGTAACAGATTTTCTCTGATCATTATGTGTAATGAGACAATGGTTGTTATTTCATTCTTTCCAGTAGGATATCGAGAAATAGTAGCGAAAATATTTTTCAATAATACATGGGTTTGACCAGCGATGTTACATATTTTTATATTCTAGTTACCTAAGTAAATTGCTTCAACTCACAACCAGATGGAAATATGACGTAATTTCCCTTACATTTCTTGCGCTTGACGTAACATTGTAATGTGCTGCTATGCATGAGGGGTACGCCACCAGGAATAATTGTAATGAACTGTACTGGATTTTGATAAAACTCCTCCAAGAAAGGATTAAAATCATGAAAAAAATAGAATGTTTTTTTTTCGGTGAACGATCAAAATTTATTTCATCTCATGAACACCATGAAAATATTACCGATGGTGTTCAAGAGATGAAATAAATTTTGATCTTTCACCGAAAAAAAAAACAAATATCCTGTATTACATGTTGCTGAATGGTATTTTTAAGTCATTTTTAACCCTGAGGATGCTAAGCGCAACCCACTGACCTTTTATGTGCAGTGTAGATCTAGATTAGACTGCATAGAATGTGCAGTCTGATCTTGGATCTACACCGTCCAATAAAGAGTTATCATTTTTCTCCAATAACGTTGAATTAGCATTATTCATGTTTTACTGTAGGCTTGAAAGTTTCCTTTAAGTTTTTTTAGCTGGATAAAACATTATTTTTTTCAAATTATGGATGAGAGTTAACTTTATTTAGTCAAGTCGCGTATGTGGGTTAACATTGTTCAGTCAAATCACAGATGAGGGTTAACATTATTCTGTCAAATCGCAGATGAGGGTTAACATTATTTTTTTCGAATTACGGATGAGAGTTAACATTATTTGTCAAATCGTGGATGAGAGTAAACATTATTTTTTTCAAATTATGAATGAGAGTTATTATTAATTTGGCAAATCGCGGATGAGGGTTAACATTATTTTATCAAGTTGCGGATGAGGGTTAACATTATTTTGTGAAATTGCGGATGAGGGTAAACATCATTTTCTCTCTTTCTCACAATGTTTCTACCGCATCATAGAAAACTTGCGCCATACTGAAATTGTTGTCTGTAAATGCTTTCAATTCAGATAAGATTAAAATGTTCTTGTCTGGAAACAACTACTACTATGTATTACTATGCTTTACTGTACGCTATCGCCTAATCTACCGTGGCTTTACTGTATACTACCGACAAATCTACCGTGGCTTTACTTCACACTACAGACTAATTTACCGTGGCTTTACTTCACACTACCGACGCTATCGCCTAATCTACCGTGGCTTTACTGTATACTACCGACAAATCTACCGTGGCTTTACTTCACACTACCGACTAATCTACCGTGGCTTTACTTCACACTACCGACTAATCTACCGTGGCTTTACTGTACGCTATCGACTAATCCACCGTGGCTTTACTCCAGGCTATCGACTAATCTACCTGGCTTTACTGTACATGCGACCGACTAATCCACTGTGGCTTTGTATCTACAAGTGGAATAATGACTAATCTACCGTGGCGTTACTGTACGCTATTGGCTAATGTACCGTGGCTTTGTATCTACATGTGGAATAATGACTAATCTACCGTGGCATTACTGTACGCTATTGTACGCTATTGGCTAATCTACCGTGGCTTTAGTGTATGCTACTGACTAATCTACCGTGGCTTTGTATCTACACGTGGAATAAGGACTAATCTACCATGGCTTTACTGCACGCTATCGACTAATCTGCAGTTGCCTTACTGCATGCTACCGACTAATCTGCCATGGCTTTACTGCAAGCTCCCGACTTATATACCGTGGTTTTGTACCTACACGTGGAATAATAACTAACCTACCATGGTGTTACTGTATGCTACTGACTAGTCTACCATGGCTTTATTATACGCTACCTTCTAGTCTACCGTGGCTTTACTGCATGCTATCGACTAATCTACCGTGGTTTTACAGCATGCTATGGACTAATCTACCATCACTTTCCTGTACGCTACGGACTAATCTACCGTGGCTTTGTGTCTTCACATGGAATAATGACTTCAGAAAATTCTGCTTCTTTGAATTAACAAGTAAAAGTCAAACATTAACAAGAAAAAGACACTTCTACATATCAATTCATTTATTACTAAGAAAGCATCTACATACACATGTTAGAATACATCGTCCAATAAGACATTTTCAGTACCCTCCCCGCCCACAATACCTTTGAAATAGCAATAATTGACGTGTTACTATCACATAAAAATACACAGAACGTGCAGACTGATCTAAACAGGCCAATTTTAAGTTGAACCATTCAGGGCACTATAATGTTAATATGGTTTCTACCAAATTTCGAGTGAATACTTTAATCATACCATCATGAATGAAGATGGGTTTAATGACATTAGATTTGGGTAAGTTTTGAGTTGTTTTGTGGTGTTTTACTGATACATCCGCGACATACACTTTATAAACTAGGTCATGTCAAAGCTGCAGAACGCGACTTGTTTAAATTCTAGAGTTGATTCTACGACATTTACTCTGAAATTCATAGTTTGTATAATTGGTTAACACTGATTTTTTAATCCGCATATTATTTGCACATATTATGAACAGACGAGTTCGTTCACTGATCTGTAAGGACCTATTTTTTTTTTTCAAACTGAGGAGTGATTCGTCATCACGAGAGGTCAGTCTGTCGGTTAGAAGAAGCTGATGACGCCATCACGTTCTAAAAATCCTGCGTTTCACCCTTTACAAGACTATCTCTGAAGAATTTCGATGATATTATGGTAAAAGGAAAACAATGACAGCAACCAGCATTTTCTCACATTTTCCCACAATGTTTTCAAGGAGTTTCTATTAGATGAACCACATTAGATTTGTCGTCAGTAAATGCTTTGAATTTAGCAATTTTAAAATGTTGTCGGTTCGTAAGCATTTGAACGATTGCGAGAGAAAATAAGCTATTGAAAAACATCGTTAAGAAGAATAAAAAGAAAAAAAAGTTCTCCCGATTTAAAGGCCCGCTAGATGTCAAAGATGAACAATTCGGGGATCAAAATACATCAACTTCAATTTTTAATATTTGAATGTATGGATATTATTGTAAATGAAAAAAAAAAAAAGAAAAGTACTGCTAGAAAAGATATGGACTGCTAGAGAAGCGTTGCAAACTTTAACAATAGTTTTCGACTGGCGACTAGAAAATGCAATACAATGCAGAATACAAGTACACGTATAAGGACGTTCTAAACGAACGGGAAAGGGGGTTTCCTTACTAGAACATATATACCACATTGAAATGGGAGACAACCACACAGTTCTTGAGCGATTTTACCAGTTTCTGACGACACGGTTGTTTCCCATCTAACACCACGAAATAACGTTTAGGACCAAAAGACTAGTTTAACCCGCACCACGTTTTTTCGAATAATGAAAATTATTTGAAGAGTTCGACATTTATCGCAAGAGTAAATACCTAAGCTGAAAATATTATGCATTAGGTCTTCGGTGTCACAGAGTATTAAGAAGTGTTGTTCTCTGTACAGAAGGCGCACAGGACTTCTTTTTGCTCAAACAAACAAGCAGAGACGGTGCAAAATTGTATTTCAAATGTATTTTGATTCCTACAACTTTGTCCAATTAACGAAGATTACATTAAATCATATGACAGTATTGACAGAGATTTCAGATATTGTCCTTTATGTCTTACTGAAAACATTCTAGTAATAGAAGACGAAGTTCACTTTTTCAATAACTGCCCTACATATAATAATCTCTGAGCGATATACTTTAAACAAAGTTGGTTAACAAATAAAACCACAGCTACCTTTTACAGCATATTGTCCACAAACAAACAGATAAAATAATTAGATTAGCCAACTTTTTGTTTCAAGCATTTAAATATCGAAATGATCTTATTGAAAATTCTTTTCAGTAACTTTATCCAAAAGCACTTTTTATAGTGTCCAGTCTCTGTCTACCTGTTTATATTTTGTACTTTTTACCAGTTTTGTTGTTACTGTTAACATGTAAAAGCATGACATGTACTTCTGGCTGCGAAAGAACGATAGGTACTCTATTTGAAAATGCTTTGTGTGTACACTTCTTTTATTGAAAATACTTCACAGTAAATTCATCTTTAAAAAAGAAAAGAACTTTTATACTGTTCAATTTCCAGCTACCAGATTTGATGTTACTGTTAACATGCGAAAACATGATATGTACTTATATTTCTAATAATGTTATGTCTGTACACTTGTTCATTTAGAAAGTTTTCTAAATTCAAAGACTGATTCCGAATTAGGACAGTGTGGGGAGTATAGACTGAGATCATAGAGCGAGATTGCTGGTTATGATGCCAGCCTATACTCTCTGCTGGATGTAATTAAACACTCTCTGAATGATGTAACATATAATATATAATGGGCCAGTGGCCTTAATATTGAATAAATGTATTGTATTGTATTGTATATGACGGTGGCTTACACCGAGGTTTGGTCCTGCCCGGTGCCATTGTTTTTCTGCCTCTTTTATAAGTATCGTGCGGCAAGACAAACTCACGAAATAAACGAATTACTACATCACTTCTTTTACGACTGCAGTACCCGGGTAATGTTAAAATCTGTGTAATACACTTCTTATTTAGTCAATTAAACATTTACTCACACATCACAATACAGTGTTTTAAGTACTCTCTGGAAAACAGGCGTTTGAAAAACATTATAGGAAAATGAGAAAATGCTTGTGACCAGCTGTTCACTGGCATTTTCTCCTTTTCCCACAATGTTTAGTACCCTTTCACTCACAACACTCGTCGTTTGAGTGACATTCATTTGTAGTCTGCTAATGCTTTCCGTTTTGAAAAATTGACATTTATTTGCATGTTCGTCTGGTAAAGTACAGGTTAACCAACAAGACATCGAGGTTTCAGTCTATACTCGTTTAATACTAATTTAACTAAGACACTTGTACCTTGGAATAAAGAGCAAATCATACCTAAGTTTTTTAAACAAGATTTATAGTTAAGGATACTGTGTAACCTGTTGTAAACAAGCACCTCTGAGACATTCACTAAGTGCTTGTTTAAGGCAGGTGTTTTTTTACTACAGGAAAATTTCTACATATTTGTTTTCTCTAGGATCTCGTTGTTAGCTTGCTTTACTCTTTGCCAATTGAGAAGATTGCAGACTAGTCAAAATTGAGAAATTTGCAGACGACAAACAATATATGGCTTGTATAATGAAATCTGGTTTTCAACGGGAAGAAAGAATTGTTAGAAAAATAAGGAAATGTTGATTACTAGCATTTTATTCTTTACCAATAATGTCTTCTATAACATTTTTGTGCTTGGTCGTTTAAACTTGAGACTGTTTGAGTAAACTAAATTGGGAATATATGTACCTTGAATTGAGGATCAGAAAGTACAGCCAACTTTTTTTTAAAGATTTCTTAGCTATCCTTTACCAGATAGCCTCAAATTTTAACGACCATGAAGTAGAAACCTTCAGAAAACATTGATTGAAAAGCAGAAATCCCTGGTTACCAGCATTTTCTACTTTCCCAAGATGTTTTGACACTATCAACGATCTAAGGCTAATTTGTAAAATTTTCAGATTTGTAGTCTCTACATTATGCTTTTAATTTAAAAGAGAGCAAATGTCTTTTGTTTGTTTGTTTTTTTCCACTTAGGAAAGTGCTAAAATGAGAGCAAATGTTTTTTTCTTCACTTGGGAAAGTGCTAAATATCTAACGTGTAAAAGCTAAAACCTCTGGGACACTCACTACGTCAGTGCTTAGGACAGGTGATTGCTCTGTACAGAAACAATTCAGTATAGTTGTCTGCCCTGGAAACTCAGTATAGGGTTGCTGAAAAAGGGAATTGCTTCACAGAGATGGCCGCTTTGATACTAGTAAGTTTTATTGTAGTTTTATCACAAGGGGACATGCAGGAAATTATATTAGCACATCTTTTCGAAGAAGGAACCACTTGTATAATCAACTTTTCTATTGTTTTATCTTGATTGAAAGGAGAAAAGATTCAGTTTCATGTTTAGATCTATCCAATCTAACTTCCGTACTACATGTCTTTTCTGTGAAGTCCTCCGTACTGGAGATTCCGAACTTCCTGGACCCTCCATTGGGCGTAAAAGAGAAAAAGAAATCTGGATCATTGTGTTGGTCTTCACTTAGTTTTGACCTTGACCTTGTATCATGGCCTTCATTAACTAAAGCTTAAGATGTGTGATCCAATTCTGATAAGTAGTGTTTAGAATTTGTCTGACTTTCAGACGGGTTTTGTGAAATAGACTTCTTAATTTCATTTTTAGATAAATAACCCAGCCAAGAATCAGATAAGTCAATATTAGACTGATATTCAGTCAAAATGGCTGTCTTTGCCATAGCTTTAGTAACTGCACATAATGGGTAAATGTCTGGAATTTCTTCCTCAATCGGATCGGATGATTGATCCATGCAAGGTGTGTCAGTTACAATTGGACTAGCAATTACCGGTAACTTATCTCCGGCTAAATCACTGCCTAAAAACAAATGTGCGCCTTTAAAGGATAAACTCTTATTAATATCAACAGTCACTGGACCATTAATTAAGTCCGAAGACAAATAAAGGTTATGAAGAGGAACATTCACAAATCCACATTCTATACCCTGAATAAGGTCACTTGACACAGAAGCAGTCATCTCAGAAAAAGGCAGGACATCTGCTAAAATAAGAGATTGAGAAGCTCTAGTATCACATAAAATTTCAATAGGGGTAGACTGGGTAAAATCATTTTTAGTGACACAGAACAGTCTGATAAGAATCAGCAATCTCCATAACAGTATCAGTCTAAGGTGCTTTGGCGTGGATAAAGGTTTGGTCTTCAAAACATGACTGAAGTGTTCCTTTCACTTTTTGAATGGCCCCTGACCCGTCCCCCGTCCCGTACCAGAGAGAGAGAGAGAGAGAGCACCTCAACTTGATGGTGAAAATGTTGCAGTCAATTTCTTGAAAGTTTTGTTTCCAATCTAATTTTATGAGGATATCTTCCGCTGTTGGTAATGGATAATCTGCTGTATCAAATATAGGGTTAAACATGATTTTGAAATGTCCTTAAATTCTAACAGTATTGTCAGGTTTGAATACTCAGGCCTTTGCTAACGCTCAGAATTTGAGGAAAAGCCACTTCCCTCTCGCCTGAGAATTGGAGGAGTTCTTCAAAATGGAGAAAAGTGGTCAGACTTTGACAGACATTAGAAACAGTATATGAGCTGAGTAACACAAGGAAATAATATTTTAGCAGTTTAACAGTTTGATTAAATAGAAAACCATGTCAATACATGAAATTATATAAAACGTTCTATCAATTCGATCAATTTCCTTATAAATATTTCTATAAAAAACTATGTAAATCTTTGCAGCACAGCAAAGTTTTAGACCAGTCATATTAAAAGCATGTGCAGATGACAAATAAAATTGGGCAGAAATGACAGTATCTGTCTAACCCTTTCCCACACAAACATTTTAGACCATTCCAAATTGATAGAATCTGCAGGCAACAAACCAGACAGAGATGAAGTGTAGTTTTATTACAGAGTAGAACACCTGTCGGGAAACGGAGAAAATGCTGGTAACCATTATTTCATCCTTTTCCAACAATGTTTCAAAAGGCCTCTTCTTCAGGGTCGTAAACAAGGGACTGTTTGGTAAAGGGTAAACTCTTTAGACTGGTCCACATTTAAAGCATTTGCAGACAATAAATTAAAGGCAACGGAAAAATTGTTAATTGTTTCTAGCAGGATAAAAAAAACATTGTGTGAAAAGGAGAAAATGCTGGTTACCAGCATTTTCTCCTTTTCCGGCATTGGTTTCAAAAAGCTTCTATCTCAGGGTCATAAAAACCAGGGATTGTTTCGTAAAGGGTAACGATTTTGAAAACAATATGGAAAAAGAACAAAATGCTGGTTACCAACAATTCTTTCTTTTCCTACAATGTTTTCAAAAGCCTTTTTCTTCAGGGTCTTCAAACCCAAGAATTGTGTGGAAAAGAGTTAAACATGTTTATTGTTTCCCCAGCCCTATTCATTCACATTTTGGATGAAAAACACTATGGGAAGAGGACACGATACTCGGTTGAATAATGGTTTCCCTTGGCACTTTTTTGTTATCTTGTTTATTTTACCCTTTACCACACAACAAAATTTCAGACCTGCTTGAATTGAAAGCATTTGCAGATGATAGTTTCAGTGTGGCTCATATCAAATGATTCTTCTTTGAAAGGGTGGAAAAATTCTGTTTACCAGGTAAGATAATTTCTTAATGTCAAATTGAAAGCAATTGCAGCAGACAAAAATAGGTAGTGCCTTAACTTATGACCAAACGACAATATTTTAGGCTTATAAATTCAAATTGAAAGCATTTGCAGACGACAAAGTAAAAGTGACTGAAAATTTCAAATTTGTTCATTCTCCTTTTCTCACAATGTTTTCTATGGCTTCTTTCACAGGGTCGTCAAGAGTAGGAATTGTGTGGTAATGGGTAAAAGGATGTAAATAATGTTAAAAAGTAATGAAAATATTTTGTCGAAGGGAAAAAAGCTTACTACCAGCTTTTTCTCATATTGCCACAATGTTTCAACTTTCACATGGTAAGAAAACCCCATTTTTTTTTCAAAACCAAATTTTTGACTTTCATATACATGTGAAATTTGGCCACTCTTCCTCATTTTAATTTTCAGACACCAATGTTTGATGTTGATTCAGAAGGTGAATGTTGGACATTCTTTAATTTCTCCTCTCCTGTTATTCCATAGGCTGTGACTTTCTGTTGGTGTTTTTATGGCCTTTTTGGAGATGTCTTGCTTACATAACCTGACCGTTACAACTATGACACATGGCACTCTTGTAAAAACAATTCTGACTGTCACAACTAGCTTTACCACCCTAAATCACTGTGTGACCACTATATCATAACCCTTTTTTCTGATGCTTCAGTCTCCACCAATTTCATACTTACATCCACATCAACTGCCTGTTTCAAAGTCAACACTTCTTCTAACAATAACGTTCTCTGAATAATGTTCAATGTTCTGTAACACGCTGACAAAAAAAATCCACTCAATTTATATAAAATTGACCCAAACTCACATGATTCACTCAGCAACATTGATTCTACCAACTTCTGGTTTACAGTTTTATTTTCACTTCGCATCTTACAATGAAAGGTAAATCGTTCTGCCATGATGAGAGTTTCGGTTTGCAGGTTATTTTAGATATTAATGGGTCGAAACTCTTACCATTAAGTTTTGAGGTGTAACAAAGTTACAGAGCAGTCTTAAGTCTTAGATCCACGTGGAGATAATAAGAGAATCAGCTGTCATCATCATCGATGCTATTCGCTACATAAAACCACAGAGCTTAGATTAGCGTATTTCTCAGTGCAACTGTCAATGTACGGTCGAAATTGCTGTATTTTAACCAGCGTTTCATATTTCAGGTTATATTTACTGTATACGGACGGGTTGAAATATCCTTGTCGCTACTGTTTTAGGGTCCGGATAAAGCAGTAATCAGCAATTCAACTTAATTTATCATAATCGTTATCTACTTTCGGTTTCTATCCCTGACACGTACGCCATATTATCTCCCGCTAGATGGCATTCTCAATTAACCAAAGTACAATAACTACTTCGAACTTAAGCGTATGAAAGACCTAAAATACTAAAATTAATTGCAAAAGTTTATGGCTGATTCCCATAAAATCGTGTATCTAAGCCTTTTCCCATGCACTTTTAAATGCTAGAATTTTTTTTGAGGTGTAATGGCATAGTTTTGGGTAATTTTCGAGTGTTTTGGGGTATTTTTCAATGATTTTGGGTATTTTAGAGTGTTTCATCTGAGATGTACTTTACAAACTAGGTCAGGTCAAAGCTGCGGAACGAGACAAATTTTTAAATTTAGAGCGAGTTCTACAAGATTTAACTCTGAAATTCATTGTTTGTGTGAATGGCATACACTGAATTTTAATCCGCATATTATTTGTACATATCAAATGACAGAGAGGCGTCTGTTCATTGATCTTTAAGGACCTATTTTTTTCGAAACTGGGGTGTAATGTGTGCTCGTGTGGAAAACCCCTGTCGGTTGGCATAAGAAGGTGATGCTGAGTCATCACCTTCTAAAAAGGGACATTCGGACATCTGCATAAAGTTTCTTCTCAGATCAACCTGTGCAACCCGCGCTGGCTAATCCGAGTTGGCACTTTACGACTACATTAGACTCTGTTCTTCAGTAGGCTTGCGCAAAACAGATAATTACATAAAACGAATAGTGTCGTTTCGAACTGGCCTGAGCGAACTGCGAAAGCTGATCTGAAACTACACTTTACGCAAATTTCATAATTCCCCTGTTGGCGTGTTTTATGCCATTAAGTACTATCTTCTTGGGTTAGGTAATCAATATCTGTTATTCAAGGTGACCGACTAATTGACTTTGTCCTCTACCTGTAATATTTAAGCCCTTTTTTATACAGGGAAAAAAACTTACAAAATATAAAAAAATATAACCAGCATTGTCTCCTTTTCCCACAATGTTTTCTACCCTGCTGGAAAAAATGTTGAGTTACGTTTATTTTGTCGTCTGCAATTGATTTCAATTTGGACCTGTCTAAAATTTGGTGTTTGGGAAAGGATTAATATTGCATTAATTCATATTTGGAACAAAAGTTCAGGCTGTAGTTTATAAAGTTCAAAAAAACTACATGGAGGACATCCAGTTGTATTTTCCACAGTTTTTAATGTTAATTAAGTAAGAAAAACGATGTGAATCCTGACATTAAAATCCCTCAAAAATATCTAATCTGAACATTTCATATTTATATCGAGCAGTATTTAGTTAGGAATACGTAGATCTTTCTAATCTTTCTTTGAAGGGTAGAAATCATTGTGGACAAAGGAGAAAATGCTGGTTACCAGCATTTTCTCCTTTTCCCACAATGTTTTCCAAAGGTTCGTCAAAAATAGGGATTGTGTGGTAATGGGATACAGGTTGATATCGGTATATGTTGAAACTTGTTTTTCTAAAGTTTGCTTTATCACTACTACACTTTTTTTTTCAGAGATCTTTAATATATTGTAGACAAGAACATAACATTAGTGAAGGTAATTGAGAGAGGAGTCCCATTACAAAACTTGAAATTACGCTTATAACTCTTTCTAAAAAAACAAAACTTTGGACTTGTCCAAATTCAAAGCTTTTCACGACAAATTAAATGTGGTTCAAATGGTGCACATTGTTTTTGAAAGAAAAGGAATAGTTTGTAAAGCAAGGATAAAATGCTCGTTAACAACATTTTTTTTTTCTTTTCCCACAATGTTTTCAAAGGCATTCTTCCGAAGGTTCCTTAAAACTTGAGATTGTGTGTAAAGGGTAAAGAAATGAATGGATAGATTTCTAAATAGACGACATACACTTTAGGCATCGATAAACAGGACCAGACATTGTACATGTACGTTCAGACATTTATCAAAATATCTTTAGTAGACAATGTAAATCAGAGATCAGTCTACATATTTGTTGTAGTCGTATGCTAATCTACAAGTTCGGCAAAAGTGTTGTAAGTCGGGCTTTGCAGCAGAAGGGTTGAAGCTTTTGTACCGATTGTTCCCAAAATAGCTAAATAGCTCATTGTATCTTTTGTTTTAAAATACTAAGGTACACAGTTGAATGTATAACAATGATTTAATCCTTATCCTGCTAAATAACTAAAATGAAATTTTCAATTCGATAGTAAAAACCATAAAAATTCTTATTTCAAAGGTATGTTGTAGGGAATAAAATCTCCAGATCGGACAGCGTAGATCCAAGATCAGACTGCACATTCTGTGCAGTCTGATCTTGATCTACGTTGTCCGCAAAACGTCTGTGAGTCGCGATAAGCAGCCAAAGGGTTAACCCTTTCCCAAACGACAAATTTTTGGACTAGACCAAATTGAAAGTATTTGCAGACGACAATTCAACTCTTGCTGAAAAGATTATTTTTTGTCTATTATAGGGTAGAAAACATTGTGGGAAAAGGAGAAAATGCTGGTTACCAGCATTTTCTCCTTTTCCCACAATGTTTTTAAAAGGCTACTATTCCAGACCCGTAAAAACCAGGGATTGTTTGGGAAACAGTTAAAACGTATCGTTTGGGTATATTGTACAAAAGAAAATCTTTACCGTAGGAAGTAGAACTTAAGTTCGTCTTGCCGAGAGAGCAGATCAAGATCGGACTTTAAGATACATCTTTACAGCCAAAGAGAAAAAAACGCTGTTGAAACTTGATAGTGTGTAGTATTAAGTCAGCTGTGTAAATATAGATGAATTACCGGTATCAGTCTATAATGTGTTGGGATATAGAAGTTCAATGGATTTGTCTTCCATTTAACCCTTATCCTGGTAAAGAAATGTTATTAGAATTTTAAACAGATATTAAACAATACAAATATTTCTTTTTATTTTAGGCCAACATAAAGAAAAAAAAACACACACACACAAATATGGATTTTTCAAAGGTATTTTTGTGTGGAAAGGTGTCCTTATTGGACAATGTAGATCCAACATGGCCAACTTTATCATGCAAATCAAACCCGGTAACTGTTATTTGACCGCTATGTAAGCCAATTAAATTATGAGAGTTTGATCCCTTTTGGCCGTGAAAACGATCACATACGGAATTATATATTGACTGGCGATCTCTGCAAACCCTTTGCACTTATAACCTGAATTTCGCGCTTCGAGTGTAGAGGGTTTCAATTTATTGGAAAACAACTCTGCGGGATATCTGGGGGTTGTAAATTACTAGGGTACCAAAATTTGTAGGATTTGTTTTCCTTTCAGGTCTTGGGATTTGATCTACCTCAAATTTTACCGAAAGCACGCGTTTGAAAAATTATGGTCAGCTATAGAAATGCTTTTGACCAGCATTTTCTCTTTTTCAAGCAATGTTGTTATGCCTTAATTGATACAAATTGAATAATTTGAGCCATATTTATTGTGTTGTCTACAACTGCTTTAAATATTGGGACAGTCATACATTGCCAGTTCCTGAAGAGTTAAAAAAAAAAAGAAAAATATCCGCAGTACAAGTTTCTTATGATGAGACTAAAGCCGGGGGAGGAGCGCGACACAAACGCTCGAAATGTAACATGCACATATGTTTACTGCATCTTTGGAATTTTATCTCTGATTTTTTCATCATAATTTTGAATTCAATCTCTGATATTTTTATTGATTTATCAACAAAAATGGTACAATAGTAAAAATACTTCGGTTGGATACATTTCTGAATAGCTAATATAGCTAACAAAGTTAAGGATATTATGAAGAGGCTTCTTCTGTTACAATGTTTTTGAAAACATTAATCTCCAACCTGTTGCATAGAGCTATTACATAGTCAGCAGACGACATTTTATTGTAATTGTTTTGCATAGCATCGTCACAAATACATGTACGTACATGTATATTAGGCTGGAGAAAGTGTGGTGGTAGATCAGACCACACAGGTATTGTCTGATCTATCATAAACAAACAAAAGGTATACAAATTATATTTTTTAATTTTTAACCTTTATGTTCAATAGGTCAGTTCTTTTTAAAATAATTTCGTCATTTTTTAGAAGAAGTCAGTGGTTTTGTGAGCACACGGTAAACATAAATCAGCCTGCACAATATTGTTGGAAAATCAAAATAATCTTCAGGGAAGTCAGAAAACTTATTTATTGTTCTTTAATATGGCGTAGTTTTCAGTCATTTAGAAAATACATTTTTAGCCCTTTTTACACCTTTTTAAAGCAACTATCGTATTTTCTTTCTTTTTCCCTGATCGTTTGCATTGTGCCGGTGTTCTCCGATGATGACCGAGTCTCACTGTTAGATAAGACGCCTATCGGGTATCTTGATTGGTGTTACGTAATGGTATACATTGATACATTTATACGGGGTAATCAGGAAAAAAATCGGACTTCTTTAGGGAGAGGAACTATATAAGCTTTGATGCTTTCGTTTCAATCCTTTTACCAGCCGATATAGCTCAGTAGGTAGAGCGTAGGACTTGTGAACACAATGTCCTACAGGTTGTGGGTTCGAATCCCCGGCTGACCAACTAAAAATTACTAATAGTCTTTCGGATGAGACGTTAAACCGAGGTCCTGTGTGACGGTGCTACACACCGAGCACGTTAAAGAGCCAGGCGGAATTCTCAGTAGTTTCGTTCTGTATCCTTGCACTATCCCCCGTAACAACTAACCGTCTTCTGGGGGCGTCGCTCAGATGGGCAACCGGTAGCGACGATAAATAAACGAAAATAATCAATCAATCAATTTCAATCCTTTTCGCAATACATGTTGTTGTAAATGAATGATGTTAGTATATTGAATAAATTAAACTAAATGTTTAAACTAAGATCATAATTTTTTTACGAGATTATTTATAAGGATTTAAAGTCAAGTTTAACAAGATTTTGTATAAGGAAGTCCAATTTGCCGCCTTCTCTCTTTAGCTCTTTACCTGCAAATGTGTGATGATTTATGCATTTTCAAAAGTATTTTATGGTGACAGCTCACATATTCAAATTTCCACGCTGTTTTCAATCTGATCACATGTATTTTCTCCCTCTCATGTGTTTTCAAAAGTCAATAATTTAAAACTTTTTCCCATATGGAGAACTTTTTGACTTCACCAACTTAGAAAAAAAGCAATTTCAGAAAATAAATCAAATGTAGCTAAATTGATATTCTTCACTTTAAAAGAGTAGAAAACATTGTAGGAAAAGGAATCAATGCTGGATATTGGTATTTCTCCTTTTCTCACAATGTTTTCAAAAGGTTTTATGCAGGACCGTTGAAATTCGGGAGTAAGCTGTACGGGTCACATCAATACTCTCAAAACGCAAATTGTTTTCAGTCACATATTGATATTGATACGTCAATTTTTTTTAAGCCAAAAGAATTTCGACACATAAAATAAAACCGATTCGGCCCAGGATCAGGCTGCTTGTTTTGTACAGTTTGTTACTGGTCTATTGACTGCATAATTATTATAATGATCCAATAGTACAACAAATTCAATCTTCTTTAGAAATAAAGAAAAAAAAAAAAAAAAGAAAAGAAAAAAAGAAATAAAAATGCAATCTAAAGAAATTTATGCTAACTAAATTGAAATTATTTTCCAAAAAGAATTAAAAAAGACGATACTGGGAAAATAATGGTTTTTACAAATCTCTTAAAAGTTTTCACTGATGCAAATAATATACACGTACATGTATAAAAATGATAAATACAATCATTATATATTTGGACAATGTGTAAAAACAGGATCCAGGTTTAACAAAACAATACAGACAAGGTTATCATGTCATCAGTTCTTATCTTCCCTTTATCCGTTGCCAAATCTTTTCACCCAGTCTTAAAATCTCACTTAGCTCGATACTGCATTTTTTATACAAAAATTAACGATAGTGTCGTTTTTAAACTAAAATGGACGCAAGATCTCAATTTCACAAATGTAAACGATTACTTTGATCATAATCACAACAAAACATAGAATACTTCAAGACGTTATAGATCTTTTGTTTGCAGTTCATTTTTATGTTATTTAGCGTCAAAAACGGCGCAAGAGCAAATTTCTTAAACCTTTATATAGAAATAAGAAGGAGAATGGCTCAGTAACTTTAAATCAAAATGGACGCAACTTCCCATTTTGCTACAGGAATTAAAATTATGTTGAAGTAAAGTAGAGATATTACAAAATACTTCACGACGTTATAGATTTTAATCATTTTAGAAGAAAAATGTGTTTTAGTCGATCAAAAAATTTTCCCTTCTGAATTCTATATAACAGGCCGTTATCGGAAATCCTTTCGGACCAGATAATCGATAAGTTCCAAGGAGAGTAACTCTTGCTCGACCTGCAGCTGAAAGTTGGGGATGAACAGACTGCACAGAACGTGCATTCTGATCTTGATTTACACTGTCCGCAAAAGGTTCGTGAGTGGTAAATAGCACCTGAAAGATTTAAAATCAGAAACAACCAAAGTGATGTACTGGATTGCCTGAATGTAGGACGTTTTGGCCACGGACGTTTTGGCCAGGACGTTTTGGCCAGGACGTTTTGGCCACGGACGTTTTGGCCACATATAGTGAAAAAATGGACGTTTTGGCCAAAATAATTTTATATGTACTTTTTATGTAAAATAAAGCTAAAAATTTTTTTTTTTTTTATTTGATCAATTGTTTAGACTTTTGTTGAACTTTTGTTGAAATTTGGTAATAAATTTTAGAGTTTTACAGTTTTATTTATTCCTTTGAAGTAAAGGAAAACATCAACAATTTAATGTTTTTAAATTATCTTCAATTTTCAAGTTTTGTCTTTTGATTGACAAACAGTTTGATTGACTAATTGCTTATTAATGATACTTTCTTGCATTTAATGTTGTTATTATTAGAAGTGTAAAGAGTTTCATTGTTCTTGTCTTTTAACACTAATGAATCTGTAGATCACACCACACTTTAATCATCTATTTTAATTAAAGAAATATGTGATTAATTAATTTGTTTGAAAAACTGTTAAGAAAGATCAAAGTTGCTAGTATAGAATTAATATATTTGTTTGATATGTAAATTCTTCTGAAAAAGTTCTGGTACATATATAAAGATTGAAAAGACACAGATACAAAGTCTTGAAACCATCTGTTATAATAAAAAATTGCAATAAAGGTCTAAAATGTTGATCCAATAAGTAAATTAAATATGTTTGTAGCTTTAATATCTATAATAAGTACATATATAATAGATTTGGCCAAAACGTCCGTTTTTTCAATATAGGTGGCCAAAACGTCCGTGGCCAAAACGTCCTGGCCAAAACGTCCTGGCCAAAACGTCCGTGGCCAAAACGTCCGTCCTCCGGATTGCCTAGAGAATGAAATGAATTTTCTGTCCGTCGTAATCTGTACAACTTTGCTACCATAGCCCTAAGGGACAACATTTGACTAGGAGATACAAGAAGGATTATAATTTCATAAAATAAAGATAAAATTGGTTAAAATGTGTCTTCAAAGGAAAGGACAGTCTATTTTTAAGTCTCCACCAATTTGTGAATTGTATTAACCCTTTACCAAAGAATCCATTGTTTTTACGACCCTGAGACAGAAGGCTTTTGAAAACATTGTGGGAATGGGAGAAAATGTTGATAACGAGCATTTTCACCTTTTCCAACAATATTTTCTACCCTTCTATGCAAGGCAAATTTCAATTTTCAAATCACATTCATTCTGTCGTCTGCAAATGCTTTCAATTTGGACAAGTCTTAACTTTCGTCATTTGGTTAAGAGTAAATTGCAATATCCATACCGTTTTCATTCATTTTATTTCTGAGAGATTGTTTATTAAATAAAAAATGGGTCTTTTTTCAGGCAGTGTAGATCAAGATCAGACTGCACAGAACTTCTATCTCATCTTTGTCGTAGGATAAAGGTTGACCGTTATCTTGCTAAAGAAATGTAATTTTAACCCTTTACCCCGTAAGGCATTTTTATGGTATCTCTGTTTGATCCTATATAACAGCAAGGATGAAGCACTTTCTTATGTGTATTTGAGACGTTTTGATAGCATAGAAAACATTGTGGCAAAAGGTGAAATTGCTCGTCACGAGCGATTTCACCTTTTGCCACAATATTTTCCAAAGGCTCCTACAAGCAATGCGTAGAAATGAGTATCTATGGAGTAAAGGGTTAAGCAGACAATAAAAAACACTTTTTATTTTATTTCAAAGATCTACTTTTGGGAAAATATATCCGTATGGAACAATGTAGATCGAAGATCCTGCCACACGTTCTGTGCAGTCTGATCTTGATCTACACTGTTCGCGAAGGACCCGTATGTAGCATTAAGCAGGCTACGGGTTGGAGATTTTTACATTCGCTATAGGGGAGGACATATTTTCACAGTTAGGGACATTGTTATACACAAACTATCGAACGATCTCCTCTTTTGAAATTGCGGCCTTTTATTTGCAAAGTAACTACAGCTGATAAAAAATCTGTCCTAATGAAAAGGCTTTTGTCTGGTTGTCGATCAAAACGAACATTATAATTATGGAATACCCTATAAGACACCCAAGTGGAGGTAGAATTCTTTTCAAACATATGGCGCCAGACACTATTATATTATTTAAGGTTAGATTCTTCTCACGAAGCGCCATTGAATTTGTTTAACTTTTGAGTCAGCAAATTATTGCAGTTGTACATTATTTAGTAAAATTTCTTCTTTTTTACTTGATCTTAAAGGAAAAAAAATTATTGAGGGTTTTGCGTAGTTTGGTCACTTTTCTTATGTTTTGCCAGCAGCTGACAAGGCTTAATTTAGCGATGACTATCATTTTTTAAGCTTGAAAAATCTCGAATCTCGATCGTGATCTAACACGATCTTACACTGTATTACTCTCTTCCGACGGACGCGAGAAAGAACTTCCATTTTCAAAAGTCTGAAATGACGAAAGGGACTTAAATGCACCAATTTAGACCAAATGTTTCATTTTTTTTTTATCCGTAAATCAAGTACAACTTTTTCTATACTGAAACCAATGACTGTGAATCATGGTGTAGTCCGAAAACCTCAACAAAATATGTTGTTGTTTTTTTAAATTCAAGTTCAAAAGTCGAACAACCTACGGCCAGGGACCAGGACAAAGTAATATGCCAACTTGAAACTCAAAACACAATGCAAACAAAATTAGCACGTCACCATGTTGTATTTTCACAAACATTTCGCTTTTTTTGCCCGACTCAAATTTTGACAGCAAGGAGTATGCCTCGCTTCCAAAAGTATCATTGTGGCATATTATGGTCCAAAATAATTAATTAAGACGGAAATATCAAAACTCAAGGACAAACTACATGCTTCCCTTCAACAATCTTGTACGCCTTAACTCTATCCCAAACAATCCCTGGTTTTTACAGGTCTAGAATAGTAGCCTTTTGAAAACATTGTGGGAAAAGGAGAAAATGCTGGTAACCAGCATTTTCTCCTTTTCCCACAATGTTTTCTACCCTATCATAGACAGAAATCATCTTTTCAGCAAGAGTTGGTTTGTTTTCTGCAAATGCTTTCAATTTGGTCTAGTCCAAAAGTTTGTTGTTTGGGAAAGGGTTAAATCGATGTAATCACTATACTCTTAACATCAAACTCTTAAACCTACCGTCCCCAATTACTCTGATTTTCGCCTTGGTTTATTAAAAAAAAAGACATGGCGAGCTGTTTACATGTTTATTTATAATCATGACAAAGGGATGGCCCAGTTTGTTACAAGAGCAAGAGATTATAATCATTACCAGAGCTGTGAGTTCGAGCCCTGGGCAGGCGAACTCTTAACATATTCCTTTATAATCATGGCAAATTAAAGGTTTTTTTGGCCCGGTTTGTTACATGAGCAAGGATTTATATCCATTACCTGGGCTGTGAGTTCGAGCTCTGGACAGGCGAACTGTTTACATGTGCCTTTATAATCATGACAAATTAAAGGACTGGACCAGTTTGTTACGTGAGCAAGGATTTATATCCATTACCAGAGCTTTGAGTTCGAGCTCTGGACAGGCGAACTGTTTACATATCCCCTTTTATAATCAAGATAAAATAAACGGTTTTTGGCCCGGTTTGTTACATGAGCAAGGATTTATATCCATTACCAGCGCTTTGGGTTCGAGCTCTGGACAGGTGAGCTGTTTACATATCCCCTTTTATAATCATGACAAATTAAAGGGTTTTTGGCCTGGTTTGTTACATGAGCAAGAATTTATATCCATTACCAGAGCTTTGAGTTCGAGCTCTAGACAGGCGAACTGTATACATATCCCCTTTTATAATCGTGGCAAATTAAAGGACTTGCCCAATTTGTTACGTAAGCAAGGATTTATATCCATTACCAGAGCCCTGAGTTCAAGCTCTGGACAGGCGAACTGTTTACATATCCCCTTTTATAATCATGACAAAATAAAGGGCTGGTTTAGTTTGATACATGAGCAAGGATTTGTATCCATTACAAGAGATGTGAGTTCAAGCTATGGACAGGCGAACAGTTTACATGTTCTTTTATAATCATGACAAATCAAAGGGTTGGCCCAGTTTGTTACATAAGCAAAGATTTATATCCATTACCAGAGCTGTAAGTTCGAGCTCTGGACAGGCAAACTGTAAATATTCCTTTATAATCATAACAAATTAAAAGGGTTTTTGGCCTAGTTTGTTACGTGAGCAAGGATTTATATCCATTATTAGAGCTTTGAGTTCGAGCTCTGGACAGGCGAACTGTTTACATGTTCCTTTATAATCATGACAAATTAAAGGGCTGGCCCTGGTTGTTACATGAGCAAGGACAGGCGAACTCTTAACATGTTTCTTTATAATCATGACAAATTAAAGGGTTTTTGGCCTAGTTTGTTACGTGAGCAAGGATTCATATCCATTACCAGAGCTTTGAGTTCGAGCTATGGACAGGCGAACTGTTTACATATCCCCTTTTATAATCATGACAAATTAAAGGTTGTTACATGAGCAAGGATCTATATTCATTACCAGAGCTTAGAGTTCGAGCTTTGGACAGGCGAACTGTTTACATGTTTCTTTATAATCACGACAAATTAAAGGACTGGCCTAGTTTGTTACGTGAGCAAGGATTTGTATCCATTATCAGAGCTGTGAGTTTGAGCTCTGGACAGGCGAACTGTTTACATGTTCTTTTAGAATCATGACAAATTAAAGGGTTGGCCTAGTGGGGTACGGACACCCCCCCAGGACAACGCCCCCCTCCAAGGATAAAAGCCCCATGGACAGCCCCGCCCGCCCCTAGGACAAAACCCCATACCCTTAATTGAAAAGTGGACAAAACCCCCATGGTTTTAAAAAGAAAAGAAAAAAATGCTTGTCATAAGCAGTAATTTCTTCTTTTCCCACACTGATTCTATCCTAAACTATGTACTTTTTCAAATTACATTCATTTTCTAGTTTCCTATGCAACTGCTTTTAATATTTGGCGTTTAAAATTTTGTCCTGACCACCCCAATACCAATTTCCTAAATGCCATGAAAGGTGAACATTGCGAAGAGACCATTTCCAAAACAACAATTTAATGAGAGGTCAAAAATATTTAAGAAACTGGAGAATTGCTTGTTACAAGCAAATTCTCTTTTTCTCAGAATATTTTCTTTGCTTTCTGGTATTTATTTTCCAATATAAACAAACTTTCAAATGCCATCTGTGACTTATTTCAGTTTGGACCATTCTAAATTTGTGCTGTCTGGTAATGTGTTAAATGGGTGTAAATTAAAAAGTAAGCATCAAACAGGGAAGAAAATATTTATTGAAATGGAGAAATTGCTTGAAGCAAGCAAGTTCTCCTTTTCTCAGAATGTTTTCTTTGCTTTCTGGTATTTATTTTCTAATTTACACATACTTTCAAACGTCATTTGCGACTTGTTTCAATTTGGACCAATGTAATTGTTGGTTGTCTGGTAACGGGTTAAATGTGTGTGAATTAAAAAAGTAGATTTCAAATAGGTAAGATAATATCTAGGGAAAGTGAGAAATTGCCTGTTAAACCAATTTCTCCTTTGCCAATATTATATTCCTTCACATCAAGGATATGGAATCAAATGATTGCATTATCCCTTCTTTTAATGATGTGTTCTATTCCTAAATATTCAAAGTTCACTTTTCCTATTGCAAGTACTATGAAATTTTGTTCTATTTTGCCTAAACCTGTTTAAGAAATAAAGTAAAAAGGAAAACAATACGGAAAATATGAAAAATATATGCTGTTTATATGCTGTTTATATATGATGGGGTTTTGTCCTAGGGTTTTTTTTTATCTTTTGGGAGTTTTGTCCATGGGAGTTTTGTCCTAGTGGGGTTTGTCCTGGGGGGGGGGGTCCTAAGCTCGGCCAAAATTGTTACATGAGAAAGGATTTATATCCATTACAAGGGCCGTGAGTTCAAACTCTGGAAAGGCGAACGGTTTACATGTTCCTTTATATACATGACACATTAAAGGACTGGCCCAGTTTATTACGTGAAGAAGGATTTATATCCATTACCAGAGCTGTGAGTTCGAGCACTGGACAACTGTTTACATGTTCCTTTATAATCTTGACAAATTAAAGGACTGGCCCGGTTTGTTACATGAGCAACGGTTTATATCCATTACCAGAGCTGTGATTTCAAGCTCTGGACAGGCGAACTGTTTACATGTTCCTTTATAATCATGACAAATTAAAGGACTGGCCCAGTTTGTTACGTGAGCAAGGATTTATATCCATTACCAGAGCTGTGAGTTCGAGCTCTGGACAGGAAATCTGTTTACATATTCCTTTATATACATAACAAATTTAAGGACTGGCCCAGTTTGTTACATGTGTAAGGATTTATATCCATTACCAGAGCCGTGAGTTCGAGCACTGGACAGGCGAACTGTTTACATGTTTCTTTATAATCATGACAAATTAACGGACTGGCCCAGTTTGTTACATGAGCAAGGATTTGTATCCATTACCAGGGCCGTGAGTTCAAGTTCTGGACAGGCGAACTGTTTACATGTTTCTTTATAATCCCGATAAATTAAAGGGTTGGCCAGGTTTGTTACATGAGCAAGGATTTGTATCCATTACCAGGGCCGTAAGTTCAAGCTCTGGACAGGCGAACTGCCCTTTAATTTGTCATGATTATAAAGAAACATGTTAACAGTTTGCCTGTCCCGAGCTTGAACTCACGGCCCTGGTAATGGATACAAATCCTTGCTCATGTAACAAACTGGGCCAGCCCTTTAATCTGACATGATTATGAAGAAACATGTAAACAGTTCGCCTCTCCAGAGCTTGAACTCAGTTTGGTCCAGTTTGTTACATGAGCAAGGATTTGTATCCATTACCAGAGCTGTGAGTTCAAGCCCTTGACAGGCGAACTGTTAACATGTTTCTTTATAATCATGACAAATTAAAGGGCAGTTCTGGACAGGCGAACTGTTTACATGTTACTTTATAATCATGACAAGTTAAAGTGTTGGCCCAGTTTAATACATGAGCAATTTGATTTGTATCCATTACCAGAGCTGTGAGTTCGAGCTTTGGACAGGCGAACTGTTTACATATTACTTTATAATCATGACAGATTAAAGGACTGGCCCAGTTTGTTACGTGAGCAAGGATTTATATCCATTACCAGAGCTGTGAGTTTAAGCTCTGGACCAGTGAACTGTTTACATGTTCCTTTATTATCATGACAAAGGACTGGCGCAATTTGTTACATGAGCAAGGATTTATATCCATTACCAGAGCTGTGAGTTCAAGCTCTGGACGCGCGAACTGTTTACATGATTCTTTATAATCATGACAAATTAAAGGTTTGGCCCAGTTTGTTACATGAGCACAGATTTGTATCCATTACCAGAGCTATGAGTTCAAGCTCTGGTCAGGCTTTAAAAATAAATATCCAACCCCAACCAAATACAAGATTATATCCCATGCTTTCCTTGGCTATCTTTCACCGATACTCAATGTTCTCTCTCAGTCATCGGCTGCTTTCCCAAACAACAGTTATTGAAACAAAGTTCAGCGGTAAGAGGGAAATGAATCTATGAACCTTGACGATATGACTACCATCATTACCCGGAAAGATATTGACCGACGTGGGCATTCGAACCAGTAAAGTTAGATTAAGATTTAACCCTTAGGCTGCTAATCGCGACTCGTGGACATTTTGCAGTTAGAGTAAATCAAGATTATACTGCACAGAACGTGCTGTCTGATCGTGAATCTACACTGTCTGATCTTGGACCTATATTTTACCTTAAGGGTTGAAAACTTTTACCATACGATTCCAA
Source organism: Tridacna crocea (assembly GCA_943736015.1). NCBI lineage: Eukaryota > Metazoa > Mollusca > Bivalvia > Cardiida > Cardiidae > Tridacna > Tridacna crocea. Next base: position 4,707,251 of record OX031068.1, on the reverse strand, counting down.
ATTTAAAAATTCTGTAGTAGATTCTTTTGAAAACGTAGAGTAAAAAGATGAAAAATAGTTTCGTCGAGAGCATGTTCTCCTTTTTCTTCACACTTATTTTGTCTCCTTTTAGAGATATAGCTGTTTTTACCTCATTCATTTATTCATTTATTTAGTTAGTTATTTATTTTTGTATGCAACTATCTTTAATTTTGACAGGTGTAAAAAAGTTTGCTGTTTAGTAAAGGATTAATGCTCAAAAAAGAGAAGGCACAAATCGGTAGTATACAAATGTTCAAAGTATTCAGAAAAAAATATACATATACATGTATATCTCATGTATAGCTTTACCTTCTTCATCTCTTAAATACTCTTTACTACAAACAATTTATCCTTTTTCAAGTTGAACTGATTGACTGTATAGTGTCTGACGTTCTTTACAATATTATTTCAGATGTACTGCTGCGCCAGTGCAGCTAGCCATACTTTCCTGAAGTTTATTTTACCATTACTTCGTAGGTTCTGTGTCTGTGTAATGAAGAGAAATGATCCTCCCCTAGAAAATGACCCATGGGTCATTTTATTACGTAGAAGAATGACCCGGGTCATTATTCTGCGTAGAGAATTGACCCTTTTTAGAGAAAGGACCCCCATCTAGCTGTAGAGAAATGACCCCATTTCTTCTCCTGTAACACTGTTGTTACTGCTACCACTACTGCTACTACTACTATCATTTCTACTTCTGACAAAAACAGACTCTTTCAGTAGCAACTGCTTCCTATTGCATAAATCAAACATAGGGAACTAAAGTTGAATTATTTTAACCTCTTCAAACCGTGACAAGAAACCCAGTAATGTTGACGACCGTCTCATATGCCGGTTACGCACCTGCGAAAACAAGAAAAATCCATTTGTGGCACATTCCATGGCAGACGACACCTATTGTTTAAGTCAAATATAGGGAACGTTTTTTATTTATCCTTTTCTCTTACTAGGTCGATTGAATTCCTTACTAACTCAGAAAAGCTTCCATGCTGATACTTGGAATATGCTTAGATGATCAACGTACAGTGTAAAACTCCTAAAAATAGTGTCACAAGTGGCTAAAAAAGACTGAAAACTCTTTTAGGAACAACTGCTCCCTATTGCATAAATCAAACAAAGGGATCTATTTTTTTTTATTTATCTATTCATACGTTGATCACACTCGTCAGAACTCGGCCGATTCCGTACCTACATCTAACCTCGTCCGTATCAAGGAGGTTACCATTTTGAAATGAGAATCACGTGATTCTATATGGTGCGCCACTAACAGCTGTTTAGCAACGACATAAACAACCTCGAAGAAGTTATTCACACCTGTCTATTTGTCGGTGAAAAGTTCAATCGGAATTGAAAAACCAAGTTTAAAAAAAATGAATTAATTATATCCTTTGATATTTTTCTATATTGCACACTTTCATATTACATAGTTTAGAGCTTTTTTCACGTACGTTGCTAAGCACAGAACTATTTTAAACACCCGCAAATTTTTAGAAATCAAAATGTGAACGGCCGCCATTATAAAAAGAAATCAACGTCAGACATCAAGATTTACAAACTTTTCAATGCATAATTCGTATCAAAAACATGAAAAATAAAAAGAATACACGTTTCTCGAATAGCAGTCACTACAAAGGTATGAAAAGTTTGTCTATCGAACATATTTATTGACAATGAAGTTTTTAAGCGATGAAAAAGTATCCTCGGTCGCCAGTTTGTTTGTTTACATACCGTTAGCAACGGTGACGTCATCAAAAGCGAAAATTGAAAATCCCGCGAAAGCGCGGTGTGGCAGTGGCGACAGAACAAATTTCTCGTCGATTTTAAATAAATAAGACTGGTTGAAAACGAATTCGATTAAATTTTATTGTTAAATCAGGGGAAATTATGTCTAAACAATATTAAAGATTTTGATAGAAAATTGAAACTCAAGTTTTCTTTTGTAAGAGGAGCTTTACATTTTTTTAGAACGGTAAACCGGCGTATTTCCGGCGAATGCATCGATCTGACGCATATCATTCCACTAGTTACAGCCGAGGGATATGATGGCTCCCATCACCCGAGGTATGCCGAATGACGTTGATCAGAAACGTAGTTACGTTGACTACCAACTCATAGGTGCCAGTTACGTGCCCGCGAAAAACATGAACAACCGACTTACGGCACGTTCCATAGCAGATGACAGCTGTTGCTTGAGTCAAATATAGGGATCAAGTTCTTTTACTTTTCTTTTACTAGGGCCATTGAATTAATAACGATGACTATCCCACCCATACGTGACTGTTATGTGCTGCGCGTAAAATCATAAAATCAACCTAGGACACTTTCGGTGGCAACTGATACCTTTTGCACAAAACAAAGATAGATAAATCAAATTCTTCCCTGTTTTTTTACCAGGGTCACGAAACATTGAAACGATTTTGGTGAACGTGTTAGTCGAATTAAGAAATAATCGTCTTTCTATCGTGGTATATCGTTCAATAAACCACAGTTGTGAGTTATGAGGCGCAATAAATAATCCACGAGGGCGATAGCCCGAGTGGGTTATTCATTGCGCCTCATAACTCACAACGTGGTATATTTAAGAAATAATCTTCTTTCTATCGTGGTATATCGTTCAATAAACCACAGTTGTGAGTTATGAGGCACAGTAAATAATCCACGAGGGCGACAGCCCGAGTGGGTTATTCATTGCGCCTCATAACTCACAACGTGGTTTATTGAACGATATACCACGATAGAATGAAGATTATTTCGATTCTAACATGGCCAATTCTTAATGAAAGGAAAACAAGTTCAAATTAAGAGTAAAAACGCGGATGAAGATTACGTTCCAATGAATAACTCACTCATTGAATGACGTCACTCTACATGGATTGTTGTAGATTTCACCACGTTTGCCTTGCACTGTGTTTATAGAGCCAAAATCGCGTGTCATGTTAGAATGAACGATATACCACGATAGAAAGAAGATTATTTCGATTCTAACGTGACTAATTCTTAATGAAAGGAAAACAAGTTCAAACTTAGAGTAAAAATGCGGATGAAGATTATATTCCATTGATTAACTCACTCGTTGATTGACAGATACAGAATGACGACACTCTACATAAATTGTCGCAGATTTTACCACGCTTTCCTTGCACTGTGTTTATAGAGCCAAATTTGCGTGTCATGTTAGAATTAATGTTTAACTGCTGCGCAAAACCGTGATTTCAGAAGCAACCGGTTGTTGTTGCATAAACTTTTTCCAATATAAAATCTCGTGCTTGTTTGTGGTGAACGTGTGAGTGGTAAGTCGATATAATGTTTAACCACTGAAAAAAATACATAAAATTAATAAGCAACCGGTTGCTGTTGCATAAATTGTTCTTTATAAGTACGTGAACCAATAAATCACTCCAATTTATTTCTTTTTTAGATGAATTATCAAAATTGCAGAGGAACGGTCTTAATTCAGTTAATGGTACCCGGAACCGTTCGGCCTATTTCACATGTAGCCTATATATCAGCTACGAAAGGTATTCGAACTCAAAACTCTTTGAATTCAAGATCTAGAATCTAGGTCGTCACTCGAATTAGTTTGTTCGACAAGTCTTACACGTTGCTCGTATAGAGGCTTTGCCTTTTTCATATATCGTCGGTGTAGTTCCAACACCTCGTAACTACAGCTTCTTGTCACAAGCTGTAGTTACGAGTGTCAGTATTTTGTAAGACTTTCAGACAGCTTAAACCACAGAACGTAAATACCCACTTATATTTAAGATTGACGTCGTTTATTAGATATCTCAGCTTGTTCTATAAACATCTGATTTGTTAGTCTTTCAATTTGTTTTTTCAGAGTTAAACATTGTAGATCAAATTGTAACCTTAGTCAAGGTGATCTAGAGATCACTTTGTTTACAAAACTTCTTAACAGTCATAGGGTTAACGTTTTTGTACGAATTGTTTTAAAATTAGTTAAATAGCTCGTTGTCTCTTTTGTTTTCAAATACGAAGATACAAAGATAAATGTACAACAGTGACCCGGAAAATATCGGTGACTGATATTATACAAATGTAATACTGTTAAAGAGCAAGGTAGAACTTGGTCCATTTGGTCGGCAGTAAAGATCAAGATCAGACAAAAAGGTACAGGTAGTCTAGTTTTCAATCTCCGCCTTTTGTAAAACTTCTTAACCCATTACCAAACGACAATATTTTACGCTTGTCAAAATCAAAAGCACTTGCAGACGACACAATAAAAGTGACTTAAAGTTTGAAATTTATTTTGTGAAGGGTAGAAAACATTGTGGTAAAGGGAGAAAATGCTGGTTACCAGCAATTTCCCCTTTTCCCACAATAATTTGTAAAGGCTTGGGTATTTCTCAGGATCGTCAAAAGTAGGTATTGTGGTAATTGGTTTAATTGCAATTTCCATACGGCTTTACTTTATATCATTGTTTAATTCCTTCAAACTACCTTGTAACGTGTCTAGAGACAATAAGTAGATGGATACAGACAGGATTATTGACATCTTTGCTTCCTTATATATATTATAAATGATATACCTTGAAATATAGTGTAGCCACAATTCCAGACTGCTTCTGTGAACAATCAGTCCGTTAGCACTGTGGGTAGCGTGTAGGACTTGAGTACAGGGTGTCATTAGTGCAAATCCCTAGCTCGACCAATTTCTATCCGAGAATTGATGATAGCCATTCCTTTCTCACCACATTTTACTGTTTCGATGACAATTATGTGGGAAGTAGCTAATGTAGAAAAATATGAGCCATGCTCTGTGAAAAGGGGGCTTCAAGAATCTGCGAAAAAATATCGACCCAGGTAAGCCTGAGCTATTGTCTTGTAAGAAATATATCAGCCATGCTCTGTGAAAAGGGGTCTTCATAGATCTGCGAAAAATATCGACCCAGGTCAGCCTGCGCAATACGTACAGGTTGACCTGGATCGAAACTTTTCGCTCTTGGTCAGTTTTCGGCATGTCCAAGGACCAGTCTACCTCATGAATAAATCGATTGTTAAAAATATGGCTGTTATAGATCCGTATAAGTATGTGATGGCTTGCTTGATATAATAGATGACGGTGATGCATCAAGCTCACTTTTACCAGAGCATGGCTTATATAGAAATAGAAGTAAATACAGGATGACATCTCAAAAAGTAGTTTGAATTTTTACAGCACAGCGCCGGTCATCGTTTGAGTTTGATCCATTTGGTTGTTTGTTTTGTTACACATATCTTTGCTCTCCTTGGGGTTTTATTTACCATTCCTTCGCACAATACTCTCCCTCAGCCACTGGCTGCTTTCCATCACATCAATTATCAATACAACGGTAGCAGTGAGAGACGATTGTATCTTGTCGCAATGACAATCATGAATCCTCGGATACTAAAAATTGCAAAGTTTGGTATTCGAACGATAGGCTGATGAGAGGCAATGATTAAATAAACAAATATTACCAGGTACAGTATTGCAAAGTATTTCACGCCATACTTGGTAGACATTTGTCTGGTTAGAGGTTCGAGTCACTTGTCTTTCCTTTCTGTGGAATAAACATCGCAATGTCACACTGAATTTAGGTTGAACGTCTCATCTGAACCCACGCCCTCAAGTATTACTAGCTTTGACATATACAAGTATCATGCCCTACCTAAGGCTTGCTGCCTAAAGCCGTTACCATGTTCTTCGTTTCAACATTCTTCTGAGAGATATCCAGAGCATTTGCAGACGACCAGGTCTTGTGTGTATTGGTCTCAAATAACTTAAGGTCATGTATTTTTTGTTCAGTACAAACATTCAAAATCGGCATTCGAATAATACAAAATTTTACAGGTAGTCGGTATTTACCCTAATAACAAAAAGACAAACTGTTGGTCAAGACCAGACTGCACACAACTTTTCTAATGTGATCTCGACTTTACATTGGCCACTATTTCTCGGGAAATTAGAAAAGAGAAACACACACAAAAAAGAACGTTATCGTAGTTTTATAAAGTTAAGGATATCTGTTTTATTTATTTAGTCTTAAACATTTATACCCCAGGTCTTCTATGGAGGTATTTAGAGTAAGTCACGTTTTATGAAACACGTGATCTAGACACAGAGATTTTGATACCTTTGTTTCTCATTTACCAGTAGGATCAAACCATCGCTGTACCCTTTCACATACAAATTTAAAACATCAGTAGATTATAAATTCTAAGTTGTACAAATAAGCTTCAGCTCTTTGCTATGGTATAAAACATTGTCGGAAACGTAAAAACTGCTCACCAGCACATTTCCACAGTGTTGTCAAAAACCTTCTTTTCTTGGGTTGTGGAAGCCCAGGATTGTTGGTAGGGGTACATTTGTTAAGTAATGGGTAAAAATAGATGTTTAAGATTTGGAAGTTTAAAGGTGGGTATTTAGAATTTTTACATCTCACCAAATTAAAAAAATATATATATCACTGAAATTCATATGAAAAAATAATATTAATCATTAATAATTAAGATTCATAAAACTATAAGAAAAAAATTATTTGATGGTATTCCTTTAAAATGCTACGTAGCCTCTTAAGCTATTTTTAGATTTCACGCCAAAAATCAATAAAGCATTGTGGGAATGTCAAGTGACTGGCACGTGACTCATAACGCTTAAATTCCCTATCATAACAAACATGTAATAATTATTTTCCATAATGTCTTCTTGGGACGCTATGTTTGAAGCTTCTTCTGTGTATTCCTGTAAGTAAATGAGCGAATTGATCATCTAAAAATAGAATGTGTCTCCCGTTGGTGTCAACCTGGGCCGTAGTAAATCTCTAATTTCTCGTGTTGTCGGACGGTTTTCGACTTCTGGGGTTTTATGAATGAAAGTTAAAAGGCTCTGGGTGTATAAGGATGATTTTTTTGCACTTTTGTTAAATTTTCGTCGGAAAATCTGAAGGGCCACCTTTAAGATGCCGTGAAATGATCATGAAGCTATACACGTGGTTTGAATACAGTGTTGAGCAAAGCGAATGAAATGCTTAATATGATACAATGCACATTAAAATGTTACGCAATGACATAGGCTAGAAATAGATGGAGTAATCGAGGTGTCTCGGGATCGAGCCTCAGAAAAGCCAAACAGTTTTCGAAGATCTATTATAATCCTTGGGACACACGTGCATTCCTCTTTTATCACTGAAACACTGTTTGTACAATGGTTATATTGGATAGCAGCCACTTATATACAAAAAGTGTCGTGAAAAGTATTAAACAAAGAACTACCACAAGCACGTCAACAATCTCCGAGCAGAGTTGTCGTTCGTTACTCTCACCATACATCTCTGCAATGGGCTAATTGACAAGAATCTTGTCAAACCGAGGAAAAGATGTTTTGTTACTGTTTAACTGTTTCATGTGTAACATTATAAAATAGACAAAGGAAATATGATTCTGGATGCACTATAGGTGCATTCAAACTGATGAATTTACATGTATAGAATGGACCTATTTTTTTTCGAGCTTCTTCCCTTATCAGAATCTTACGCCAATTTTAACAGAAATGGCTGCGCCCATGATAGATGACGAATGATTTGACACACAGGTAGATCGCAGTTTGTAAGATTAAAGATCAAGTTAAAAGATATTTAGGCTTTTCAGAAAATCCCTCTTTTTCACATTTCCTACCACTAAGTCTGATTGGTCCCATGCTGTTTCAACAGCACACGAAACAATCGATATTGGTCTTTCTTTCTTTTCTTTCTTTCGTTTGTGTCGCCATTTTGAGTTATGGTCATGTGACGAAAATATGACGTAATGACGGACTACTTTCTGAGCCCACTACAGAGGTGAATGTTAATGATCCGGAGTGCAAGAGAGTGGCACGTCAATTGGGACTCTGGTAGCCAAATTTTGACCATACGAATTTTTTGACGATTTTTGGAAGTCGACTACGTCAGTAATCGGTCTTCCTATGTCAACGCTCAGGCATTTTGGAAATCACCCAACAACACCAATATTCAACCAGCGAAAAAAAAGTTCTATGAAATTCAAGCATTTAAACATATAAAACAATTGAATTTCAGATAAAAATTGAAATAAGTCAAACTATTGCACTAAACAGATATTTTCTTTGAACTGTTATGACATTTCAATGAATAATTATCAAATCTTAATATTTGTTAATACACAGATCCTATATTTTTCTATATGAATGCGGACGAATCTAGCCATTCGGCATTACTCAGGTGTTGAGAGCTATCAAATAGGCCGAGATGTTACGATTACCAATCGGGCACTATTTTATGAATGATATGTCACTCGGACCCATGTTCACATAAAAAATAGCTTTCGTTAAAAATGCATCATTAATACTCTTACCAAAAACATTATTGGTTTGTTACACGTTTATTTTTCAAGGCATTTACATTTTCAACAAAAATTTGCTTGAATGTCTGAAGTGTTGAATAGCTAGTAACCTAATTTATTCATACGCGCAACGTGACTTTTTCATCCACACCACAGCTTTGAAACGGCGGCGAGTGAAACGCAAGGCAAGCAAGTCACAATTTGATCTGAACAAACCCAAGGCAGCAAAGGTAAAGTTCAATGTATTTTTTTCTTTTTTGAAATGTGTTTTTGTTTTAAACGTGAAGGACATTACGTTCTTCCTTAAGTATTGTTTAGAAACGAAGTAGGTCAGTGGTTGTTTATAAAGATTACAGTCGCCATTTTGATTGTAAGTTCGTGAAAGCTTTACGCCTGCGTTTCAGAAGGCTACATTAGTATACAAATCTGAATGATTTGTATTTCATTTGCTGCCATAACTAGTTGGATGCAAGGCCGTCGGAAGCGGTCCGGCCGGTCCGGCCATGGCCGGACCAAATTTTCGGACGAAAATGAAAAAAGGCCGGACCAATTTTCGAAACAAAATGTGTAATATAAACCTCAAAAAATGTGCCAAAATGCACCAGAGAGCGTCTTATTTTCAAACTTTTTCCGGGGGAGCATGCCCCCGGACCCCGCTAGCGTGGCTTAAATGCGTAATATAAACCTCAAAAAATGCGCCAGAATGCAGGTCAGAAAGCGTCTTATTTTCAATTTTTTTTCCGGGGGACCATGTTCCCCCCGGGATCCCCTAGCATGGCTTCGCGACTTCGTCGCTCTCCATACTGGCCGGACCAAATGAAATTTCCTTCCGACGGGCCTGGGATGTATGGCTCTTCGTCGAAGAAGGATATTTAACGAATCCCAAACGTCAACAGTCCTTACAGTGACTGGAAATTTCGACCGATAACAATTTCGTCCCATTACAATTTCGGCCCATTACAATTTCGGCCCATTCTCCTAACGTGAGTTTACATGGTTTGCATTTGTGCAATAAATCTTACACCTTTATATTCTTTTAAACTTACCTTTCAGCACTAGGATTTTGCAGCCCTAAGGTGAAAGTATATTGAAATGTTGGAAAAATATAAAATGGTGATCTATTCTTCCCCTTTCATATAGTAATTTTGACTTTAATGCTGTCAACCTGGATCTAACATATATATGCATTTAAATCTTTAAATTGGCTCAGTCAAAAGTATTGAAGCTTTTGTACTTTCACTTAAAGTTGGCCCTTCAGATTTTTGGACGAAATTTATACAAAAATATTAAAATTCATCCTTATACTCCCAGTACCTTTTAATTTTCATTCATAAAACCCCAGTAGTCGAAAACCATCCGACAACAAGAGAAATTAGTGATTTACTACGGCCCAGGTCGACACCGACGGGAACCATGGTCTATTTTTAGATGAGCAACTTGCTCACTCACTAACCGGAAATACACAAATGACGCTTCAAACACAGCGACTGAAGAAGTTATGGAAAATAATAACATGTATGTTATGTTATGGAATTTAAGCGTCATTAGTCACGTGCCAGTCACTTTACATTCCCACAATGCTTCTTTTGACTTTTGGCGCGAAATCTAAAAATACCTTAAGAGGCCACGTAGCCTTTTCAGGGAATACCATAAAAAAATTTGTTTTGGTAATTTTATGATTCTTAATTATTGATGATTTGTATTGTTTTTTCGTATAAATTTCAGTGATATATATATTTTTTAATGTGGTGAGAGGTGAAACTTCTAAATACCTGATTTTGAACCAGGTTGCCCAAGTATACAAAAAGTGTCATGGTATTGAAGTTTTTGAAGTTAAAGGTGGGTATTTAGGTTTTTCTCATCACACCAAATTACAAAACATATATATCACTGAAATCTATATGGAAAAACAATACAAATCACCAATTATTAAGAATCATAACATTACAAAAACAATTTTTTGGGTGGTATTCCCTTAAAAGGCTACGTAGCCCCTTAAGCTATTTTTAGATTTCGCGCCAAAAATCAAAACAGGCATTGTAGGAATGTTAAGCGATGGGCACGTGACTAATTACGCTTAACTTCCATAAAATTACAAATATGTACATGTAATTATTTTCCATAATCTCTTCTTCGGATGCTATGTTTGAATCTCTGTCTGTGTATTTCCAGTATCTAAACGAGCAAGTTGCTCATGTAAAAATAGACCATGTTTCCCATCGGCGTCGACCTGGGCTGTAGGAAATCTCCAATTTCTCTGGTTGTTGGATGATTTTCGATTACTGGGGTTTTATGAGTGAAGTTATAAGGCTTTGGGAGAATAAAGATTATTTTTGTGTATTTTTGTATCATTTTTATCCCAAGATCTAAAGGGCCACCTTTAATTGACATAATATTTAGTAGATTCATTCAATTTAGCTGGCAAGTATCTTGCAAAATTGATACCTGCTTCTGTAGAGAAAAGGGTTAAACATTAATATTGAAAAAAAAAACTAAATGAATGTGCATGCAAAACCGAACAAAACTTCAAAAGAAAGCTTTTGAAAACATTGTGGGAAAAGGAGAAAATGCTGGTAACCAATTTTTTCTTCTTTTCCCATAATGTGTTCTTATCCTTTACTGACAAATCTTATTACTTGTGCCACATTTACTATGTCTCTTGGAATTTTTTTCAATTTTGATCGGTCTGAATTTTGTTATGTGGTAAAGAGTCAAATCTGATATAAAAGGTTTTTTGAAAATTGTGTTTGCATTGGTAAAAAGGCTGTACAGTATGCGTGCTTAACCCATTACCACACAGTCCCTACTTTTAACGCCCCTGAGAAAGAAGCCTTTTGAAAACACTATAGGAAAAGGAGAAAATGCTGGTAACCAGCGTTTTCTCCTTTTCCCACAGTGTTTTCTACCCTTCCAAGAACAAGTTTCAATTTTTCAGTCACCTTTATTTTGTCGTCTGCAAATGCTCTCGATTTGAACAAGTCTAAAATTTTGTCATTTGGAAATGAGTTAACTCTTTCCCAAACAACAAAATTTTAGAGTGGTCCAACTTGAAAGCCATGCTGATGACATAATAAATGTGGCTCAGAAATTGAAATTTGTTTCGGGAAGAATAGAAAACATTGTGAGAAAAGGAGATAATGATGGTTACCCACACTTTCTACTTTTCCTACAATATTTTCAAAAGGCTTCTTTCTCAGGATTGTTGACAGTCGGGATTGTTTGGTAGTCTTAAGAGTTAAAGGTAACCAGTGGCACTGTTGAGTTGATGCAGAATGCAAACCATTTTAGATATGTCTGTTCGGACTACTTTAGCTTTTAACAATTGCCACAGTCAGGGAGATTTGTCTGAAATGATTATGATCCTTGATTGAACATTAAAACCAATATTTTATCATCTACAAAAGATGTGAAGCATTCTTTAACCTTTTACCACTCAGTGATGAGTTTTGACACCCCAAGGAAAGAAGCCTCCTTTTCCCACAATATTTTCTACTATGTCATAAGAACAATTGCAGCATTTGATTCAGATAATGAGATTGAAATTGTTGTCTGCAACTGCTTTCAATTTGGACAAGGCTAGAATGTTGTCAACTGGTAAAGGGGTTAGACCTGATTTGTATGTGTTAGCATGATGCTTTCAAGTGGGATAAAGCAGTTAAGCCAAAGAAATGCGGGCTGAGCTTAACGGGAAGCCTTAACCCCTATCTTGCCTATTGCAATATTGATCATATTTGCTAATAGTGTAGACCAATGATCAACCTGCATAGCCATTCAGTCTGATGTTGGTCTGCACTTTTGGCAAATTTTACAGTGACTGAAATTCGGAAGCAAATCTGGAATAGTCTATTCTGGGAAATCAGCAGCATAAGAGGTAAAATTGACCCTTGAAAAGATTTTTGAAAATCGTTTTTGTTAAAGAAAAAATTGCTCAACAGTAAGGTGGGTAATTTCAGACAATCAAGGCCCTCTTCAATTCTTTGGACAATAACTTGATGTTGCATCAATTTAGAATATGCATCTTTGATAAAAGAAGAATGTTAAGTTAAATACTGTTCAGATTTTTGTATGGCTATCATTTGGTTATATTTCTTTGTATCTGTTTTAGGAAGAGATTGTGAAGATTGTGCAGGTCAGAGGGACAGACGTCCAGGTCAAGACAGTTAAGATCTCAAGATGGCACAGATGACTTAAAGGTGTCACTCTGGAGGGAGTGGAGGGAGATGAGTTCAAAGAACCTAATGGGTCAATACATACAGCTAATAATTGTTGTTGTCAATACATACAGAGACGAGATGTCAGTGTCAACCAAAACAAAGACTGAAATTAAGGTATTTAATCCACTCTAGTCTTCCCAGGTTATCCCTAGTGCTCATGGTGAACAGTTGTGATGGGTTGGTATTATGAGTATTGTGTGTCTGTTCACCATTAGCACAAGCACATTTACATGTTGCTCCTAAAGTTCTATTTGACAAAGCCCAGAAAAGCAATGTCACAAACTGGCTTTCAGTATCTTTAACAGAATCACTAAGATGTAAAAGGATTATTAAACTTTCGACAGTACTGTCCTCAAGTTAACCCATTACCATGCAATCCCTACTTTTGACGACCTTTAGAAACAAGCCTTTTGAAAACATTGTGGGAAAAGGAGAAAATGCTGGTAAGTCGCATTTTCTCCTTTTCCCACAATATTTTTTACCCTTAACAAAACAAAGTTCAAATTTTCATTCACTTTTATTTTTGGTCTGCAAATGCTTTCAATTTGGGCAAGCCTAAAATATTGTCATTTGGGTAATGAGTTAATCTCTTTCAGACCTTGCATGGCCCAACGTAAGATCTTGAAAAAGATTGATCTTATGCCGTTTGTTTACTAACATGTTGGGACATTCTTATTGGTGTATCAGCATTGATGATAATTCAACATTCTTTTTCAGGAGATTGAAATAGGGCGATCTTGACTCACTTGTTTCCTCAGTCATTTGCTATTAAAAATAATAGAACCACTGTGATTCTCTAAAATTCTCAAAGTAACTGTGACTCAAATTATATATTTCCATTTTCACCAGAAATTCTAATTTCTATTGGCATAGATCAAGAAAAGTGCAGAGATACTGCAGAAAATCCTTACATTGCTAATGCATATTGCAGCTGATTATTAGGAAACATAGTTAACCCATTACCACAGAATCCCTACTTTTGACGACCCTAAGAAAGAAGCTTTTAGAAAACAGTATGGGAAAAGGAGAAAATGCTGGTAACCAGCATTCTCACAATGTTTTCTACCATCCACAAAACAAATTTCAAATTTTCAGTTACTTTTATTTTTTGGTCTGCAAATGCTTTTGATTTGGGCAAACCTAAAATATTGTTGTTTGGTAATGTTAACTGCTACTAACACAAATTATGTGTGAAAAATAGCCCAGATTTTTTTTTTTGTGGGAATTTCATACTAACTTGTTTGTATGATTTTCAAAAGTAAATTCATTTTTTTTTTTAAATTTCAATGGCTTTTTTTTCAGTCTTGCCAGGGGCCATCCTCCCAAGTAGAAGGGGAGTTGCAGGCATAGATTGCAGAAAACAAGTACACCATCATTAAGAGCCACTACGTAAAGCACTAGACTACAGCAGTGCAGACTCGGACTTATCTCTACAAAAGAAGACGTTTATGTGTGTGCGTCCGTAAACTTTTTCTTTAAAAAACTTCTCCTCAGAAACTATTGACTGGACTTCTACCAGATTTTACAGGAATGTTCCTTAGGTGGTCCTCTTTCAAATTCCTTCAAATAATTGTGTTCCATGAATAATTCTGGTTGCCATGGCAACCAAAGTCAAAAACCTTTTAAAATCTTCTCCTCCCAAACCGCTAATTGGATAGCATTATTTTTTTTGCAGGAATGTTCCTTAGATAGAGGTCTACAGAATTCCTAAAAAAAAAAGATCTGTCAAAAAACATGGCTTTTATGGGAGACTCATTTTCCTTTTATGGTATAAAGTAAAATCTTTGAAAAATTTCTTCTCGCATACTATTCATTTTGATTTCATTGTTGTATTGGAGGTTAGTTCCTGTGGTGGTAAGTCTTTACCATACAATCCTGACTTTTAACGACCCAAAAGAGGAAGTCTTTGGAAAACACTCTTGGAAAAGGAGAAAATGCTGGTAATCAGCATTTTCTCCTTTTCCCTCAGTGTTTTCTACTCTATCAAAGAGAGAAATCATCATTTCATCAATGTTTAATTTGTTGTCTGCAAATGCTTTCAGTTTGGTCACATCCCAAATTTTGTCGTTTGGTAAAGAGTTAAAGATGGTTGCTTTACATAATCTATAATCCTTTTCATATAAAACAAGAGAACCTCTGCACTTTGATTAGTTCTGGTAAAGGTTTGTTGACTTACTGGTGACCAAGTACAAAGAGGGACAGGCCTTCACTGTTGTGATAAGGCATTTTGTTATCCAATCAAACTGATCCCTGACAAAGAAGACTTTAGAAAACATTGTGGGAAAAGGAGAAAATGCTGGTAACCTTTTCCCACAATGTTATCTACCCTTCACAAAACAACTTTTAAATTTTCGGTCACTTTTATTTTTTCCTCTACAAAATGCTTTCCATTTTGACAACCCTAAAATGTTGTCATTTGATAATGAGTTAACTATAACCAGAAGACAAAATTTTCCTAACTGGCCATAATTGAAAGATGTTGCAGACAACATAATAAATCTTCAAATTAGTAAAACTTGTATCAAAAAGGGTAGAAATTATTGTGTAAAACTAAGAAATGCAGGTTACTTTTATTTTCTTCTTTTCTCACTTTTTCATAGCTTTTTTCTTTTAAAGTGACCTAAAATGCAGGAATGAATGGTAATTGTTAAAAACTTCTCTTCACCGTTACAGAAAAATCAGGCCTGTGGAGCGATACAGGCGCTCAAGCGCCTCTAGTTTATAGACTTGAGGTAGAATGCTTTTGGAAACATTTTGGGTATACAAGAAAGTGCTTGTAATGGGTATTTACTCCACTGGTCACCATGTTTTCTTTCTTCAAAAGGCTACTGCACACTTTGAGCAAAAGTTCATTTCTTGTTTGCTAATCTTTTCAAGACTGAATTTTTTTTATATAGATAGAGTGATAGATTGATATTTTACATGCACATCGTCTGGCTAGTCAGGTTTTTGTGTATATATTTTCACTTGATTACTTTTTGGTACATGTTCATTATATTTTGGCCACTACCTTTATGTTTACATGCTGTATCTTACTATATTTGCCTGTTCTTTAACCAATTAACCCTTTACCAAATCATCCCTGGTTTTCACGACCCTGAGATAGAAGGCTTTTGAAAACATTGTTGGAAAAGGAGAAAATGCTTGTTACCAGCAATTTCTCCTTTTTCCAGTGTTTTCCGCCTTGCCTGAAAGAAAACTTTAATTTTTGAGTTGCCTTTATTTTGTTGTCTGCAAGTGCTTTCAATTTAGACCAGTCTAAAATTTTGTTGTTTAATAAATAGTTACTAGCAGACAAAAATTAAATTGTCCCAGATTTCAGCAGTCAATTTCAAAAGACGGTCAAAAAAGTGGAAAAGGTACTGAAAGGATAAATATAAACATTTTTGGAAAGAGACACTATTTGGATTATATGAAGAAAGCATTGTGTTGCAATGTATTCTTCATATCTGTAGATTCCTTTGACATAGTGTGCAAGTTGTTGGCTAAATACATGTACTCATGTTTTCTTTTTAAAAATCATCATCAAGTATAAGATTTTGAGCTTTTTTTACTTTCATTTATTTGCAACTCAAAGCATCAGCAGAGATGAAAATGCTTGTTGCAAGCATTTTTACCTTTGGACACAGTGTTTTCAAAAATATACCGAACAACTTTAAAAATCAGGCTAGTTGGCTATGGGTTAAGTTTTGATTCAAGGGCCATTTATTTCTCTTTATACAAGTTGTATCATCACTAAATTTGTCTTAGAAGTATTCTCTGCATTAAACAAATTTAACAGTATGAGAATATACTCTAGCTGAAGTATTAAAATATACTTTCAATGTTCATCATACTACAAGGGCATACAATTAAAAAAAAATATCAGAAAGATCTTTACAAGCTATTATTACTTTTTTTGATGTTTCGAAAATATACGAAAAATATGAGATTTTTGTTTTGGTCCCTTGAAATATTATGCAATAAAAGCCACATTCTCTTTTTTATGCAGTTCAAAGTTCAAAAGTCTTTACCACACAACATCATTTTAGACTGGTTCAAAATGAAAGCATTTGCAGACGACAATATAAAGGTGACTGAAAAATTGAAATTGGTTCCTGGAAGGGTAGAAAACACTGTGGGAAAAGGAGAAAATGCTAGTTAACAGCATTTTCTCCTTTTCCTACAGTGTTTTCAAAAGGCTTCTTTCTCAGGGGCGTCAAAAGTAGGGATTGTGTGGTCATGGGTTAAACTTCCTAGTCTTTTTGCGAGCCTTCTTGACAGGTCTGAATTGAGACAAAGCACTGGGATAAGAATGTAACACTTAGTATTCAATTGTTTTCTACTTTTGCCACAATATTTTCAAGCTGCTTCTCTCCAAGAGTAGTCAAAAGTCGTCATTGTGTGCGGAAGGGTATTGACATGTCCTGCTTGAGATTGAGGTGTTTATTCACAAATATACTGTTTACTTGTTCCAACTACCTTTACATAATATTCTTTTTGTTATGATACTCGATTCATGTTACTAGAAGATGATACTTCTTTCAAATTAAATTGAAAAAAAAAAAGAAGCTTTGTTTCTCTTCTTTTTTTTTAACTGTTTCACTTTAAATAGTAATGAGTTTTGTTGACTATTTCACTCTGCACATGATGAGAAACTTTTGGTCACATCCAAATTGAACGCACCTTCAGACCAGGGGGAACGATTTCTTCATTTACTCAATCTAATTCTAAAATCGACTTCCATGAGTACTTTCAGTACTTTGATTTTAAAATAAGCAAGGCTTAATATTACCCATCACAGATGCCTTACCTTAAAGTTAAGATTTAAGCTAAAATGTAAGGGTAGTTTTACTCTTTTGATAAAGACTATATACAGTACAAGTACGACTCAGGAAAGCTATACCTTTCTTTTTTCAAATATCTTATCTGTCCAATAGTACTTTGTGGGGAAAAAAGTTGTAAAAATGTGGTTAAACACTTTGTTGGAAAATAACAAGGTTGAAAAATATTGTAATACATTAACTTACCAGCACATTACCGTTTACAATTATTTGAACCTAGACATTCAACACCATATAAAATTAAAAAATTTTAGTCTTGTCCAGAATGAG
Source organism: Tridacna crocea (assembly GCA_943736015.1). Classification (NCBI taxonomy): domain Eukaryota; kingdom Metazoa; phylum Mollusca; class Bivalvia; order Cardiida; family Cardiidae; genus Tridacna; species Tridacna crocea. The sequence continues at coordinate 4,689,586 of OX031068.1, read as the reverse complement.
AGCGTCTGTAGACGAGTCAACTGTGGCACATTTGGTTGGGTCTATTCTTCAAGAGTGGAAGACATTGATTGAAAAGGAGAAAATGTTTTTGTGTGTATTAACTCCATTTCCCGCAATGCTCCAGCAGGTGGTTACATCTCGTTTCATTGAAAATGTCTATTCTAAAATATCCTGCCACGAAAGTGAAAAGAAACTTTTCAAGCCCAAATTTTGCTTTTTAACCCTTAGGCTGCTAAGCGTGACTCAGTGACCTTTTGCGGACAGTGTAGATCAAGATTAGACTGCACAGAACGTGCAGTCTGATCTTAGATCTTCACTGTCCGATAAAGGGATATAATACAAACATACATTTTCATCAGCAATATTTTGGACTTTTTCTATCGGCTTGAAAGTTTCATTTCTTTTATTCAGTAGGATAAGGGTTAAACGGAATGTATTGGGGAAAACATTTCTTCTCGAACAGTGTAGGTCCAAGAGCAGACTGCACGTTCTGTGCTGTCTGATCTTGATCTACACTGTCTGCAAAAGGTTCTTGATGTGCGCTCAGCAGCCTGAGGGTTAAATTAAATTATACTGACATACATCAAAAAATAACTGCAACTTGTTACCCTTGGCCCGAGTGTTTTACCCTTTACCAAACGAAAAAAATTGCACTTGTCCAAATTGAAACCATTTGCAGACTACAATTTCAATGTGGCTCAAATGGTGAAAGTTTTCCTTGATAGGGTAGAAAATATTAAGGAAAAAGGAGAAAATGCTGGTACCAGCATTTTTTCCTTTTCCCACCATGTTTTTTAAGGCTTTTTTCCAAGGGTCGTTAAAAGTCGTCATTGTGTGGTAAAGGGTTAAAGTCATTTACTTGAAAAAAAAAAATACGCCAAGTGACTTAGCAAATGAACTTTATACATCTTTTATTTTTCAGTTTTACACCGTCTCTTCAAGATATTCTGACAGAAATTTTTGAAGGTGCAATGTCTTGTTCCTTTTACCCCATTACCAAACGACAATGTTTTTGCAGACGTCAAAATAAAAGTGACTGAAAATTTGAAAATTGTTTTGTGAAGGGTAGAAAACATTGTGGGAAAAGGAGAAAATGCTGGTTACAGCATTTTCTCCTTTTCCCACAATGTTTTCTACAAAATAGAAACAAATTTAAATTTTTGAGTAACATTTATTTTGTCGTCTGCATATGCTTTGAATTCGGACCAGTCTAACATTTTGTCGTTTGGTAAAGAATTAAATTGAAACATTGAAACAGTCATACCGTTTTCATTCATTTCATTTCTCGAACATATGAAAAGAGGACCTTTTGCGAGCAGTGTAGATCAAGATCAGACTGCATAGAAATTTTACTTCTTTTACTTAGCAGGTAACGGTTAACTTTTTATCTTATTAGGCCTAAATAAATTAAATAAAAAAAAAAGCCCAATTTTTTTTATTCAACGGTATACCGTGGGCAAATTATTTTGTACCGAAAGTGGAGATCGTTATGTACTGCCTGATCTTGATCCACACGGTTGGCGAAGGGTTCTTTATTCACACTAAGCAGGCTAAAGGTTGGCAATTTTGATACTCACTGTAGGGGAGAAGATATTTTAACAGTATGGGACATTACTATATAAAAACCATTGAACGATATTCTCTTTTCAGACTGCGGTCTTTTTTACAAAGTAATTATAATTGATAAAAATCTGTCTGTAATGAAAAGGCTTTTGTCCGCTTGTCAATAGAGAAGAACATTATAATTGTAAAATACGTAATAAGATATCTGGGTGGAGGGGAATTTCTTTTCATAAAGATCGCGCCAGTCTTTACAATGTATTTTAGGGATAGAATTTTCTCACGCAATGGCATTGGATTTGTTTAACTATTGAGTCAGCAAATAATGACAGTTGTACTTAATGTGATAAAATTTCTTCTTTTGCAGTTTTAACATAAACTCTTTACATACAGCAAAGTTTTATCCTGGTCCAAATCGACATCATATGCAGACCACATAATGAAAGTTACTCAAACCATACAATCTGTCTTAGAAAGGTTAGAAAAGGTTGTGAAAAAAACAAGAGAATGCTGATTACCGGCATTTTCTTCTATTCCCCACAACGTTTTCAAAAGCCTTGTTCCTCAGGGTCGTTAAAAATCGGGTTTGTGTGGTGGTAAAGGGTTAAAGAAAGATATTATAGAGCGTTTGGCGTAGTTTGGTCACTTCTCACATTGTTTGTAAGCTACAAAGGCTTAACTCTATACCAAACGACAAATTTTTGGACTAGACCAAATTGAAAGGATTTGCAGACGACAATTCAGCTCTTGCTGAAAAGATGATTTCTGTCTATGATAGGGTAGAAAACATTGTGGAAAAAGGAGAAAATGCTGGTTACCAGCATTTTCTCCTTTTTTCACAATGTTTTCAAAAGGCTACTATTCCAGACCCGTAAAATCCAGGGATTGTTTGGGAAAGGGTTAATTCAGCGATGAATGTTTTTTTTTATACACGGTTGGATTTTCGAAAAACAGAAAGCTCCTACTTTAAGGAATTTCATTTCGATAGTAAAACCCAAAACACTGCCATTTCAAAGTTATGATTTTTGGAAATAATATCTCCTTGTCGGACAATGTACATCCAAGATCAGACTGCACTTTCTGTGCAGTCTGATATTGATCTACACTGTCAGCAAAAGGTCAGTTAGTCGCGCTTAGTAGTCTAAGGGTTAAGGAAGGTATTTATCAGTGCTTCTCGTGGCTTTCTTTCAGCGGTATATTGTACAATGTTCTCCCCTAGCCGCCGGCTGCTCTCTCAAACAGTGGTCATGGAAACAAAGGTCAGTGGTCAAAGGTCAGAGAGGATTGATTCCTTACGCTATGAGTATCATCAGTCCCCGGAAAGATATTGACCCACGTGGGCATTCAAACCAGTCAAGTTTGATGGAGTAAAATTTAACCCTTTGGCCGATAAGGGCGACTCAAATTTTACGGGAGACCAATCCTTCCTGCATGGCTTCGTCCTGATTTAAAATACAGTACATAATAAATGCGCGAGGGAGATATCTTTTTAGCTCAGTGGGTAAGGTATTGGCCTTTCGTCCGGGCCTTGTAGGGTTCGAATCGTGCCCGGTCCCTTATTTCTGCCACGCATTTATTCATTTGTTTCTTTGATACGGAATTTGTCCGTAAAACGGGGACTCGTCCGGGATTGGCCATTGAGCTAGAAAATCCCATTTATTGTACTTAAACGAACTTTCTGCCTAATAAGGCTTTGAGTCATTGATAAATGATGACTTTATGAGGGGGTGTGCCACTCCTTCCTGCATTGCTTCGGCCCGATTTAAATACATGTACAATACACAACAACTGCGTTGGGGAGATATGTCTTTAGCTCAGTGGTTAAAGTACCGGCCTTTCGTCCGGGCTTTCTAGGGTTCGAATCCTGCCCGGTCCCTTATTACTGCCATGCATTTGTTGATTTGTTTCTTTGTTACAGACTTTGTTCGTAACATGGGGGCTCGTCTGGGATTGGGCATTGAGTCATAAGTCCCATTTGTTGTCCAAATACGGACTTTCTGCCTGAGGCTTTGAGTTATTAATAAATGATCACTTAAGAGGGATCTGTTACGGGAGATCACTCCTTCCTGCATGACTTCGTCTCAATTTAAATACAATACGAACAAATGCATTGGGAAGATATCTTTTTAGCACAGTGATTAGGGTATTGACCTTTCGTCCGGACGTTCTAGGGTTCGCATCCTGCATGGTCCCTTATTTCTGCCAAGCATTTATTCATTTGTTTCTTTGTTAAGGACTTTGTTCGTAACATTGAGCCATTAATCCCATTTGTTGTACAAAAACCTACTTTCTGCCTAAGGCTTTGAGTTATTAATAAATGATGACTTCAAGACAGGTGTGTTACGGGAGACCACTCCTTCCTCCATAGCTTCGTCTCAATTTAGATACAATACCGAATAACTGCATTGGGGAAATATTTCTTTAGTTCAGTGGTTAGGGCACTGGCCTTTCGTCCGGCCGTTCTAGGATTCGAATCCTGACGGTCCCTTTTTTTCTGTCATGCATTTGTTTATTTGTTTCCTTGTTACGGACTTTGTTCGTAAGACAACAACCTTTTGCAGATGGTGTAAATCAAGATCAGACTGCACAGAACGTACAGTCTGATCGTGAATCTACATTGTATGTAACGGAGATCTTGTTGTTGTTGTTTTTAATACAAATCTACATAATTATATCATATTTGTGTTATATGAAACCCAGGTTTAGTTTGTATAGAATTTTAATACAAAACTAGGATAAAATGCTCGACGCCATCAAAGTCAGTACGAAGCTATATATTTTATGTATTGATTTTCATGGAAAACAATGGTACACTATCTATTACATTAACCCATTACCACTCACCCCTACTTTTGACGACCCTGAGAAAGAGGCCATTAGAAAACGTTATGGGAAAAGGAGAAAATGCTGGTTACCAGCATTTTCTCCTTTCTCCACAATGTTTTCTACCCTTCACAAAACAAATTTCAAATTTTCAGTCACTTTTATTTTGTCGTCTGCAAATGCTTTGAATTTGGATAAGCCTAAAATTTTGTCTTTTGGTAATGAGTTAACCCTTATCCTGTTAAGTTAAATGAAACTTTCTAGCCGACTGTAAAAAAACAAATACTGGAGTCCTATTTCAAACTTAGTTATGAAGAAATACATCTCCTTGTCGAAATGTGTAGATTTAAGATCAGACTGCACGTTCTATTCAGTCTGATCTTGATCTACTCTGTCCGCAAAATGTCATTGAGTCGCGCTAAAAAGCCTAAGGGTTAAGGTTCTAATGTACCCCGAGTTTTAATAATTCTGATAAAGATTATTTTTGAAAACATTGTGGGAAAAGGAGAAAAATATTTTTAGTTAGCATTTTCTCCTTTTTTTCCTACATAGTTGTTTAACTATATTTTATCATCGAAAGAATTTCTATGAAAATGGAAAGTGTTTTGCAGATGACATATTAAACAGTCTGAAATCACAACATTTGCTTCAAGACGACTTTAATGGTGGGAAAAGGAGAAAATGCTACTTGCCGAAACTTGGTGTAATTTTTTTCCCATAATATTTGTTATGTTTACTTTTTCAAAAAAAAAACACAGGAATTATTGGTTATGGAGGTAACTCTGACAAATATGTATCTAATTATTATTCATTGTTTGATCTAGCAACGGTAACCACGTGACAACACAATACCCAGTAATAGAATAGATCTATATAGTCTGGCAGTTGTTAGGGCTTCGTCATTCTCGCTGTGTTATCTTTGAGAGTTCAGATCGTCGAAAAGAACTTTAATACAATATTGCAATAAATCGCATATTTGGGAAAGATAAGATACAGTCGTATAAGTAAGTACACATTATTTATTCATTTATTTATTTATTTATCCCTTTACCAAACAACGGAATTTTAGACAGGTCCAAATTGAAAGCACCTGCAGACTACAAAATAAACATAACTCAAAAAGTGCAATTTGTTTCCAGCAGGGTAGAAAACATTGTTGGAAAAGGAGAAAATTCTGGTTACCAGCATTTTCTCCTTTCCCCACAATGTTTTCAAAAGGCTTCTATTTCAGGGTCGTAAAAACCAGGGATTGTTTGGTAAACGGTTAATTATTTATTTATTTATTATTTATTTATTTATCTATTTATTTATTTATTGTTGTTGCTGTGTAACTCTCTCAGTTACAAAATCTATCTAAATTTCGCTTATTTGTGTTACTTACGATATTTGATTTAATGTATGCAGGTTTATTTTTTGTTTAGGGCAGTCGTATTACTTGTAAGGGAAAATGTTAATCAATATTTGACTTTAGGGTTTTACCATCATAACGTAGAATTCTTATTTTAAATAGGAAGGTAATTGAAAGCAGTGCTTTGAGAAATAATACGGCGAGAAGATATAAATCGTTCTAAATGATATATACAGTTTTTTTAGTTGTGCAGAATCTTTTTTTTTTCATCCGGTTAAGAGTTTTCAGTTTACTACTTATTTTTATTTTAACACTTACTAAACATAGATTTTGCGCCCTTCCAAATTTAAATGATTTGAAGACAACAAATATGAAACAGGTATAAATGAACTGAAGTTGCGGGGAAAGGAGGAAATGCTATTTACAAGCATTTTGTCCTTTTCCCACAATGTTTTCAAAAGGGCTCTTCCTTCTGGTGGCAAAACCCCGGGATTGTGTGGTATAAGGTTAAGGTGAAGTTGTGAGCCTCAGTTTTACAGAGAGAGAGAGAGAGAGAGATCCTCACACAAATTATAGCAAATGAAAGAACATTATTTTTGTTTAACTCATTACCAAACGACAAAATTTTAGGTTTGTCCAACTTGAAAGCATTTGCAGACGACAAAATAAACGTGACTGAAAATTTGAAATTTGTTTTGTTAGGGGTAGAAAGCACTGTGGGAAAAGGAGAAAATGCTAGTTAGCAGCATTTTTTTTCTTTTCCCACAATGTTTTCAAAAGGCCTCTTCCTTCTGGTAGCAAAAACTCGGGATTGTTTCGTATTGGGTTAAGGTGAAGTTGTGAGCCTCAGTTTGAGAGAGAGAGAGAGAGAGAGAGAGAGAGAGAGATCCTCACTATTAGCAAATAAAAGATAACATTTCGTCCTTTTCCCACAATGTTTTCAAAAGTCATCTTCCTTCTGGTAACAAAAAACCCTGGATTGTTTGATATAGGGTTAAGGTGAAGTTGTTAGCCCGTGTTTTAGAGAGAGAGAGAGAGAGATCCTCACTATTAGCAAACGAAAGATAACATTTTGTCCTTTTCTAACAATGTTTTCAAAAGGCCTCTTCCTTCCGGTGGCAAAAACTCGGGATTGTTTGGTATTGGGTTAAGGTGAAGTTGTGAGCCTCAGTTTGAGAGAGAGAGAGAGAGAAAGATCCTCACAATTAGCAAATAAAAGATAACATTTCGTCCTTTTCCCACAATGTTTTCAAAAGGCATCTTCCTTCTGGTAACAAAAACCCTGGATTGTTTAATATATAGTTAAGGTGAAGTTTTGAGCCTCAGTTTTAGAGAGACAGAGAGAGATCCTCACTTATAGCAAATGAAAGACAGTATGTTGTTTAACTCATTACCAAACGACAAAATTTTAGGTTTGCCCAAATTGAAAGCATTTGCAGACTACAAGATAAAAGTGACTGAAAATTTGAATTTTATTTTGTGAGGGGTAGAAAACATTGTGGGAAAAGGAGAAAATGTTACCAGCATTTTCTCCATTTCCCACAATGTTTTCCAGAGGCATTTTTCTCAGAGTCGTCAAAAGTAGAGACTGTAAGTAGATTTATTTGCGTCTTTTTATGTGGTATTGTTTTATGTATACGAAAATGAACAAACTGGATAGCTACATAGATAAGAATAAGAACTGATTCTCTACGTACAGAGTTTGCCTACAAGTATCACTATCGATACAGCCTAAAGCTGTGTGATTGAGTTTTTTAGTAGCACTCGGATGTATAATTGGAAACAAACTGCAAAAGGCCATCGATCGTAGAAATACTTCTTTTTGATTGAAAATTGCTTCACTTCTTCTTAGCCTTCTACAGCCGCAATGATATGCACAAAATTTGTCTTCAATCCGCTTTGCTTCCGGTGTTGTTCGTTCCAAAACCAGTTCGTCCCTGGGCTTATTCGTCCCATGATTGCACGCTACTCATTTGATTGTGCATGAATATTTACAGGTACAAAACTTTACTGTAATGTTGGGAATTAGATGGTGACAGCCAAAGACATATCAAAATCAAAGTACTCAGGTTTAAACTTAATTGAATTCAATATGGCTTCTCTCTCTACCAACCATGCATCCTTCCGTCAAGGGACGTTACTCCTGACTCAGCTTGAAAGATCGAAGGGAGACCACCAATACACAAATGACGCGAACTTAGGCACCAGTAAACTCCCTTTAACCTGAAGCATATTAATTTGCTTAGGAGGTTGATTTTCAAGTTAACATTTAGATCTAAATAATATTTCTGTTTTTTTAGCTCACATGAGCTGGAAGTGCTAAGGTGAGGTAGTGTGATCGGTCACTGTCCGGTGTCCATCTGTCCGTCTGTCGACAATTCCTTTAAACATCTCCTCCTAAACCGCTTGGCCAATCTTGATGAAAATTTCCAGGGATATTTCTTGTGTGAAGCTTTACTTAATTTGTTCAAGAAATTGAATTCCACCCTTAACTCCGGTTGCCATGGCAACAGAAAGGAAAAAATAGCAAAATCTTTAAAAATCTTTTTCTCTGAAAGTAGAAGGCGTAGAGCTTTGATATTTAGTGTGTAGCATGTCCTAGTAAGTTTTTACCGAGCTTATTCACATGATGCCCCTAGAATCAAAACTGGCCCTGCCCCGGGGGTCACAAGTTCGAACAAATGAACAAAGATGGAAAAGTCCGTTTTAAAATTCTTCGTCTCTGAAACTTCAAGGTGTAGAGTTTTGATATTTGGCATCTAGCATCTCCTAGTGGACCTCTACCAATTTTGTTCATATAAATCCCCTGGGGTCAAAACTGGCCCAGCCCCAGGAGTCACAAGTTCAAACATAGGAACAAAGAAGGAAAATTTAAAATTCTACTTCTCAAAAACTGGACGGTGTTGAGCTTTTCTATTTAGTATGTAACTTTCCCTAGTGAGTCTCTACCAAGTATATTCAAATGATGTCGCTGGGGTCAAAACTGGCCCCGCCCCGGAGATTACAAGTTCGATCAAAGGGAAAAAAAAGAAAACTTTAAATTCTTAACTGGAAAGCATAGAACTTTGTTATTTGGTTTGTAGTGAAACTGTCTTAAGTTTATATCTAGACAACCTGAGCACAACGTGTTTAGTCAGTTCAAAATTGGGTCACCTTGGGTCATAAACTAGGTCGCAAGGTCAATTAAAGTAGTATCTTGTGGGCAGTCTAGAGGTCACTTTTTCCCTCAATTTATTTGAAATTAATCAGAATGTGTGTCTCTATAAAATCTAGAATGAGTGCAAAATTGGGTCATCTGGGGTTATAATCTAGTTTACTAGTTTACATTAAAAAATTCCTAGTGGGCAATCAAAAGGCTACATTCCTTGCTCAATTGACTTGAAAATTGGTCAGAATCTTTGTCTTGATGAAAGGTTGGATGAGTTTGGAGTTGGGTCACCTGAACTTGGCCACTTGGTCAAATTTAAGAAATACCTTGTGGGCACTCTAGAGGCCACATTTATTGCTTAATTAACTTGAAAACTACCAAAAAAAATGTTTGTATTGATATTTTTCTTTGGTGAGTTCTATATTGGGTCACGTTGGGTGATCATAAAATTAGGTCACTAGGTCAACTTAAGAAAAGTCCTTTAGGACGCTCTAGAGGCCATTTCTTTCCTCAATTGACCGGACAAATGGTCAAAAACTGAATTACGCACGAGGATTGAATTTCTCCTGTTGACTCATTTGAGCAATCCGGAGCCATTATGGCCCTCTTGTTTTCAAATAATTAATTCCACACAGTGGCTTCCTGGACAAATGCCACATCAACGTTTTGATTCGAGTCCCGGTTCTGATCAGTTTTCAGTCATGAAACTTGAGAAACCAACCGCATGAAATGCTAGAAATTGTACTTCTACGCCGTTTCGAGGAAAATGACGTCATTGTTGCTAAGAAGTATGCGCGTGCACAGTGTTTGATTTTCATATTTAATAAAAAGCAAGATACAATGCAGTAAAAAGCTATTGGAAATACAGGAAAGCTTTTTAGAAACAACAAACTTAGCAACACTAACTCCCTCTGGAGACAGTTTTTTTTTTCTAGTTTCGGTGTAAGTGTCATGGAGCTATCTACTGGTGTATGCACACATTTGAAACCGTACTAGAATTTTGTTGTTTGTCTGTCATTCTTGTTATGTGATAAAATTTCAATGACCCCAGAAGTGACCTCTGAAGTGACGTAGAATAATGACCCGGGTCATTCCTCTATGTAGAAAAATGACCCATGGGTCATTCCCCTATGTAGAAAAATGACTCATGGGTCATTTTTTCGGGGAGGGTCATTTCTCTGCATTACGCCGGTGTAATGCAGAAAAATGACCCCCATTACAAAATGACCTCCGGGTCATTTCTCGACGTAGAGGAATGACATGGGTCATGGGTCATTTTTCGACGTAGAGAAATGACCCATGGGTCATTTCTCTACGTCGAGAAATGACCGTGGGTCATTTTATAATGGGGGTCATTTCTCTGCATTACACCGGCGCTACGAAAATCATTAATTACTAACATTGACGACAGTCATTGTTACATTTGATTTGTTCCTTTCACACCATGTAACATTTTGTATGTGAGAAAGTAGCCAGTGGTTTAGTAAACATGTCGACTGATCCTTAATCTGTGTACTATCCGGTAAACCCACTCGCAAAAACTATTGATGAAAGTCATTGTTTAATATTACACAGCATGTTAACTTGTGTCATGGCAAGTCAGTAAGACAATATAATTGTTCAGTCAATTATACAGATCCAGATGAGACTACACTAAAAGTAGCGCTGTACTAGTTGGATAATATTTCACACGATACCTTACACTTGACGATCCTGAGTAAACGTTTTGGCACTTTGGTAGAGATTCACTCTGAATCCACAATATCATATTAGATCTACTAGGCTAAGTACGGGAAATGTAAATTTATATAAAACAGTGTGACAGCTGTTCTGATTGTTCATTATCATAGATCTATAAATAAATAAAACTGCTGCTAGATCTACTATTCTCACCTTGCATATCTGTTCTATAAATCATGTCGAATAAGCCGAAATCCTGTTTGCTTGTTTAACCCTTTTCCTGCTTAATAACTAAATTTTTTTGTACTATTATTTCTATAGTGAAAACCTAAATATTGATATTTCAAAGTTTTGTTTTGAGGAATAATATCTTCTTCTCGGACAGTATAGATCCAAGATCAGACTGCACGTTCTGTGCAATCTGATCTTGATCTACACTGTCTGCAAAAGGTCATGTAGTCGCGCTTGGCAGCCTAAGGGTTAACTATTCACTAAACGATCACGTGTCTAAACGACCCTGAGACAGTCCAGCTTTAGAACGTGTGGGGAAAACGACAATATATTGGTTCTCCACAACGTTTTCATTCTATTTTTTCTGGACAAATTTCCAAATTAGAGAAACAATTATAATATTGACGTCTAATAATGTTTTCAATTAGGACTGGTCTAAAATTTGGAAGTCTGGTAAAGATTTCTAGTAACGTAGTGGACCCGTAATAGAAAACAGCTATTTCCACTAAAATATTATCCTAGAAAATTTGCTAAGATTAAGAATGAGTATTGTTGTACTTTCACTGAGCCATTTTCCCCCTTTTGTTTCCTAGAATTATCATTTATAAATCTAAAACCACTATATTTTCATTTTAAATTGATATGATAATTACCTCCCTTTTCTGGAAACTACTAAAAAAGTACCAACAAATAATTTCAAGATCGACATCAAAAGAGTTTCTGGTGGCTAACAATGTGGGTAACAATGTGCAAAAGTATTATATCTGTACAAATCTGTCTTTATCAACTGTCAAGAAGTTTTATGTCATACTGCACTATCCTTAGTACGGGTCCACTACCTTAAGTCAATAGAAAACAGCACGCTTTTACAATCGTCCAAATTGCAAACATTTTATGTAAATAGTGTAGATTAAGATCAGGCTACACAGAGCGGTGTGATCCAAATCTACACCTTCTGTTTACTCTGCTCGACAAATATCATTACTTATCATCACTGTTGGTAGTCATTGTTACACTAGCTTTTCTCCTCTTACCGTAGGAAATTCTTTACGTCAGAAAGCAGCCAGTAGCTTAGAAAGACCATTGTGTGTAGATCAAAATTAGACAACTGAAAATGTGCAGTCTCATCCTGATTCTACACCATCTGATTTGGTTTAAAAAAATCCAAGGTGTTTTATGTAGTTTAACTCTTTACCAGACGACAAAATTTTAGCCCTGTCCAAATTCAAAGCATTTGCAGACGACAATTTCAGTGTGGCTCAAATGGTGCACTTGTTTATTGATCAGGTAGAAATCATTGTGGGAAAAGGAGAAAATGCTGGTGCTGGTAACCAGCATTTTCTCCTTTTCCCACAATGTTTTCAAAAGGCTTCTTTTCCATGGGCGTCAAAAGTAGGGATTGAGTGGTAATGGGTTAAATCCGAGCAGCAGCTATGTTGATTGTTCATACAAATAATTAAAAACACTGAACACTGCGCTGTTCTCACCTGACGTACATCTGTTGTTCCATAAATCATGTAGAATTATCCGAATTCATAACTCATTGGCAAACTACAGAATTGGTCAAAATTGACAGCAAGACTGGCAATTTAAATTTGTTCAGATAGATCTAGGTCACATAAATAAAAATCTCTTTATCAGCAGTTTCTCCTTTTTCCACAATGTTATCAAAGGCCGTCAGGGTCAATTAAAGTGGAAAAGATCTAGATCTAGTGCTTTAAAGTTAATAGATCTAGCCTACCGGATCAATACTGTAAAATTGATCCTGGTAGAACAGAGTCCAAGTTTACGTACTTACCTCGATAGTATAGATAGAGATTAGACTAGTCTACACAGGGATTGCAGTCTTTACCGAGTCTACACCGTACAAGTTCCCAGTTCTGCAAACATTATTTCCAAGGATTGATCAAAATTTAGTCATTGTTACATTGCAATTATTCCTGTCATATCGTGGAACATTGTTTCTACCTTGTCTATAAGAGAGCAGCTCAAGATTTGTCCACCTACCACGATTAATCGAAAAACATAGAAGAAGACGGGATAAAACGGTTGAGTTAGTTTTATTTATAAACCGCTGTGCTTGTAGCATCAATATGAGCGATGCTTTTTCCCAGAATGTTTTAAAAATCGATAATTTTGAAGAAAAAACGGAGAATAGTTCATAGCAGATCAAGTCTAATTATACATTTAGATCTAAAATAAGCATCAATGCCTCCTAATTGAATGACGTCATCTTCTGACGTAATTTTTTGTCTTCAGTTTCCCGCGCGGCGTTTCATTGCAATGCCTTGTATCTCTGGCGATCTTTGATGTAGAATTTTAGGTGTGGACAAATCTGGAGAACTTGGATATTCTGCACATATCTAGATCTAGATCTAAGTATTTTTATGATCTATCATTGATATTTGACCAACTTTTTGTGTGTTTTGTTTACGAGAATCTTTCGAATTGTTGCTTAGAGTGGAGATCAAGATCAGATTACAGAACGTTTATTCTGATCTTAGATACGTTCGTTATTTTGCTGTTCTTTCTTAGAAATCGCAATTTAAATCTAGATCTACAGGCTCTGAAGGACAAATGGTTGTTAGAAAGGTTATTTATGCCGATTTCAACAGTAAAACTGATTGATAATTAATAAAAATCAGTCGATCTGAATGTTAAGAACGGTTTATAGGTCAAAAATAGATCTAGTCTAGAACTAGTTTTATTTCACCTTGATTTCGACCTAGTTTTAATTTTGTTCATTATTACTTTCAGAATATACTGGATCTACTTCAAAAGGACAGACGACTATCAGTTGTGTTTGTTTAGAGCCAAGATATAAGTATTTCAGGTAAATAACAGTTGATCTAGATCTACCCGGCCATATTTGTATGGCGATGCGACGAGACTTAAGATTGGTTGTTTTTGGGTTTTTAATCGTTATGGAATCTAGATTATAATTAGGGTAAGAAATTGTTTGCAAGACCTGTCTCTTGATTGGCTGAGCGAAAATGTCTGGTCTAATCATAGGCTAGTCTAAGAAAAGGACTGTCAATTTGGAAACATCCGTAGATTGGGTTTGTTTGAACGATGTTTGACGTAGATTTCAAAGCCACCAAAAGCGTTTCGCAGCGGCTAGGACACCTATTCATATTTTCCTTTTACCAGTAGATCTACTTCGCAAAGTATTCCTCCAAAGCCGTTGGCTGCTTTCTCACATAACCAACGTGGAAACAGCGACTAGACTTTTAAAAACGCATTTTCTTGAAAAACTAGATCTAGATCTTTTTTTACTGTGGATCTATGCAATCTTTCACGAAACACCTTAAAAAAAAACGAAAACATTCTGCAAACCTCAAATTTGATGTTATAAAAGTAATGCAATCTTTATTTCAAAAGGTGAAAGAAAAAGACATTGTGGAAAAAGGAGAAAATGCTGGTTACGAGCATTTTCTCCTTTTTCTACAATGTTTTCCAAAGCTTTTCTCTCCCGGTTCATTAAAAAGCGGCATTGTTAGGTAAATATATAAGTTTGATTAACTCAATGATCTAAATCTATTACAGAGAAAAACACAAAATGGCAGATGGACGTCTTTATGATCTTGCTGGAAGGAAAGAAGAGACGAAAGAAAGAGCGGACGAAGAAGAAATGTGTATGCAGATGAAAGTAGTGAGCTTGGACGATAGGAAAAGAGTGAAATGTGAGAGTTGTGTGAGGGACGTGTGTCCGAGGTCTGATGAGAGTTCGTGGTCTGAGTGGGGTGAGCGAGCGAGACAGATGTATGAGCGAGTGGCCGTGTTTTTATGTTTTGTGTGCGAGATGTACGTGTGTGCGGAATGTTTGCCTAAACATAGAGGTCATGATGGAGTGAAAGTGGGGAGAAAGGAGAATGAGGGAATGGGAGAACAGAAAGAAAGAGAGAGAAATGAGGGACTATGGAAAAAATGTCAGAGAATGCGTCTGGAGACCGAGAGTGAGAGAGAGGGGGAAAGAGAGAAGAAAGAGAGTGAGAGAATGAGTGAGAGATTGTATGCAAAGAAATTATGGGAAAATGTAATGAACGAAAGTGAGACAGAGAGTGAAGAAATGTTTAAAACTAACAAAGTGAGTATTATTGATCGAGTAGACTTAAAACACGAATTGGATCAGGAGGATTGTTTGATAACTGGATTGTGTGGACTGGAGAACAAAAGGTTGGTAGTCTGTGATTTTTGGAATTCTTGTATTAAAATATTTAAACTGGGAAGTCACGTGCTACAACGTTATATACGGTTTGTAGGGTCTGACTCTAACCCTCGGGATGTTACAGAAATAGATTTAAAACAGAATTCTACTGAACCGAACTTAGTGTCCGGCAGTAGTTCTGATATTTCTGTAACAGACCGAGCTGATCCGGATAAACAATGTTTGATAGCAGTAACGTTACCATGGAAATGTCAAATAATGTTTATAGATTTAAGCAAAAAACCTGCAAAAGTACAAAAAATAATCCAAACAGAGGGAGATTGTTGGTCTATACAGTTTTATGATGACAAGATTTTTACCGTCTGTGAAGATCCTGGCTCTCCCCATTCTGTTTATATTTACTCTACAGACGGAGACATGCTAAACAAGTTTGACACTGGTATCTATGATTACTTGTCTGTTCCTTATCTCGCCGTTGTTTCTGGACGAGTCTATATAACGTATGTGGACAATCACAAAGTACAATGTAGAAATGTTGAGGGTCAACCTATCTCAGAAATTAAAATTGAAGGGTCGAGGCCTGCAGGAATAAGTGTAGACCCAGATAACAACGTTTATGTATGTGCACGGGATCACGGCAAAGTTTATAAATTGGATGCTGATCTGACTCGATACAAGTCGGTGTTAGATCAGACTACAGATTATATAGAGAGACCCCGCGCTCTGTGTTATTACAGAGACAAATTATTTATCAGCCATGACTATCCGCCATCTTTAGAGAACTTTGTTACTGTGGTCCGACTGCTGTAACGTCACCTCGACCTGGACATTGTATATCATTGTGGACTTTAGTCATCGGACATTTAAATCTCCACCACAATGTATTCTATTGTTACCATGGTTACCGTGTTACCTCCTTTTCAACCCATATATGACTGAATTTTTTTTCCGCGGAGATTGCATACGTGCAGTCTGATCTTTGTCTACAATCCCCGCTTTTGTATCAATAAGTTTATTAAACAATCGCCATTTTCTGCCGATAAATTTCACGAAATATATTTTTGTGATAGATCTAATTTATTTTAACGGACATTCGGCAGGACGTGGGATAAATAATTTTATTCTCAACATTTCATTGTACTTTGTTTAGTAAGCTAGCTGTCGTTGGAAATCTTGTCATCATTTATTTATTTGGCTTTTTTGTTTATCTATTTATTTTTGATCAAGTAGACTAATTTATTTATTTTCGCCAATTTTAATCGAACTCGCCCCACCCACTTTCTCCGAATCATTTGCTATTCATGAATTTAACTTTACCGCCCCCCCGACTTTTGAAAAAAAAAAATCACAATTCTAGATAATCTATAAACATTATTTGACTTCTAAACGTGATTCTATCAAACATTGTTTATCCGGTAAAACAACGTGGCAGCAGTAATTTATCTCTATGCGTCATTATCGCCGTTCTAAATGTTTTCTTTCTACAAAAACTGCTGTTAAATCACAGACTACCCTTCTTCTTATCTAGTCCCCATAATTCACATGTGGTTGTGTTATTTTATCGACAATTACGGGTTTGCATTTGTTCATTTTCGGGTCCAATTCGTGTTTTACGAGAGAGAGAGAGAGAGATTTCATTTGGAATTTTATGCATGTTAGCATTTTTTTTTCATATTTATTATTACTATTGTTGAATTTATAAAAAGAAAAACTCCGTCAATTCTTTGTGTACATTCTGTTGTAGTGTAATTTTATACATAATGTATTTTTTCATTCAGAGACTACGTATTTCATTAGGAAAATACAATAAAAAGTATGTCTTGCACTTTTATCACCTATTTTCATTCTTACAAGAAGTTCAATGAAAAACGTTTGATGTTTTATTTTGTCATAATAATCTCAATACCCTCCTTCTAAGAAAAACAAACGTTTTAATGTGCACAATTTGTCCTACATTGTTTTCTATTCTTTCTAATTTAACGTACTTCTTAATTTCGAATAATCATATGCAATAAACTTTGATTTTTTGTATTTCTGTAAACTCGTGTTTTGTTATTGTTTCTACACAGCTGTATCATTGATAGCTTCCAGAAATATATTACCCTAAATACAGGTAACTGACTATAAAAATACTTCTGATGATTTCTGAGTTAGAATCTCAATCTCGACAGTCTACCTACGGATAGTTCGGTATTTAAGCCATTTTCAACAATTTCTCAGTTATGTCGTGGCAGCCAGTACATCTATCCAAGCTTTGCCGAAGTTTCTTACATCAGTACTACATTATTTTCTTTCTCTAACTAGAGGCTGCTTATTGCTTTCCTCATATAAACATCATAAGAGACAACTTAATTTTGTCCCATTGGCTATCATTAATTCTGGAACAATTTGGTCGAGCCGAGACCCAAACTGGCGACCCTTGGATTACAAATCCTATACTCTGACTGAGGTACCACGTCCGTAATACAGGGGTTGTAAGTTCAAATTCCTGTACTAGACATATATCTCCTTTTACACATGGGTTGTGGATTACAACCTCTTGAATCCAGAGCTCCAGATAAATGGAGTGATTTTGATTTCAAATTGAAAAAAAATTGATTATGCTCCACTAAACCCTATGTTATGGGTACTCATTAGAATTGTCTCATCGTTTCAATGAGAAATAATAGATTTGGAATACCATCACTCCCTCTTATCTGAAGCTCTGAGAATCGATACATTTGCTTCGTAAAAACCAAAAATTTGCTAAAATCAAAGATATTTTTTGGGAGAAAAATGTTTCCTTATCGGAAAATGTAGATTGAAGATCAGACTGCACGATTGGATGTATGAATGAAGTAACCGTGTTGTAATCATCAGTCTAAATATAAACTCTGTTGCAAGTAACCTTTATCCTGCTCGACGACAAATAACGTTGCAGAGGGAGTAGATCGAGATCATACATGAAGTCTAATCTGTTCTTATACACATATAAACACTAGACACGAGCATATACAGGACACTCCTGGAAAACTAGAGCCGAATGTGACTTAATACCCCCGCAAGCGCTTCGACAGAAACGGGGAATTACTAGTATTTTGTACACAGACGGACACACGAACACATGGACCGACACACAGACAGGCACACTGATTCCAGTATACCCCCTAAAACTAAACCAAAAAAAAAAAAATCAGAACCATTTTGGAAAAGGCAGAAATGTTGAAAAGAAGGTTTTTCTCTTCCCCACAGTAATTTTCAGGCTTTTCAAAGACCAGTACATTCTTAGAGCAAATAGTACTGACCAAGGTCAACCTCTATGGACTGTACAGACTGACACTGGTCAGTACTGTTTGATAATGCGTTAAGCTCCCTTTTCTTAGAGCAAATAGTACTGACCAAGGTCAAACTCTACGGACTGTACAGACAGATATGGGTCAGTACTGTTTGATAATGCGTTAAGCTCCCTTTTCTTAGAGCAAATAGTACTGACCCAGGTCAAACTCTACGGACTGTACAGACTGACATTAAGCCCCCTTTTCTTAGAGCAAATAGTACTGACCAAGGTCAGCCTCTACGGACTGTACAGACAGATATGGGTCAGTACTGTTTGATAATGCATTAAGCCCCCTTTTCTTAGAGCAAATAGTACTGACCAAGGTCAGCCTCTACGGACTGTACAGACAGACACTGGGTCAGTACTGTTTGATAATGCATTAAGCTCCCTTTTCTTAGAGCAAATAGTACTGACCCAGGTCAAACTCTACGGACTGTACAGACAGATATCCATCAGTACTGTTTGATAATGCATTAAGCTCCCTTTTCTTAGAGCAAATAGTACTGACCAAGGTCAGCCTCTACGGACTCTACAGACAGACACTGGGTCAATACTTTTTGCAAACGCAGTAAGCTCCCTTTTCTTAGAGCACAGCTCACATATACTAAACAGCTAATCCGATACCAAATAATCCTGTCTTTAGACATCTCAGAGGAAGAAAACTTAGAAATATTTGTGTGAAAGGGAGAAATTATCTAGTGATTTTTTTTTATCCATAATTTCATCAAAAACAATGGTATTTCTCTTTTAAAAAAATGAGGGTGTAGGTGAAAATGCTGCTAATCACCACTTTCTCCTCACTTTCTCCTTTTCCTACAATGTTTTCAACGCTTTCTTCTTTGGTGTTGTTTTCAACGCTTTCTTCTTTGGTGTTGTTAACACTTGGGGTTTGGTACAAGATTAAACAATACAAAATTATTAAGCTACAGTAATACGACACAATGATGTTCCTTTCAAAATCTTTCCATCAAAATATGTGCTTTGCCTAACAATGACAAAAAATTCATACCAACAAACGGTTTCATTATTTCACTTTGCCAGACCCTTAATCACACAAAAAAGTTTTAGACTTGTCCAAATTAAAAGCATTTGCGGATGGCGATTTCCTTAAAATGAGCAAAATGCTTTCAATTTGGACAAGACTGCTTTTTTTTCTATGGTAAAGAGCTGAAAAGTTGGAAGATATTGAAAACTGATCACATTATATTTATAGAATTTATATTCAGTGCCAAGAGGAAAAAGGAATCATCATACTTAAAGCTATTATGTCAGTGTAAACAGAGACAGACACAAAAATTGAAAGTATTGTAAATAATATGAAAAAAAAAATACATAACTTGTTAAAAGGATATACATTTGTTCCCTTTGGGTTTGTGTTTAAACACTTAAGTGAGCCATTTCAACAACCCTAAAGAAGATAGCCTTTGAAAACATCAAGCAAAAAGGTGAAGATGCTCGAAAGCAGCATTAAATGCTAAAAACCATCATTTTCTCCTTTACCTTTTTACCATTTAACTCTTCACCAAACAATCCTGAGTTTTAACGACCTTGAGGAAACAGCCTTTTGAAAACATTGTGGGAAAAGGAGAAAATACTGGTAACCAGCATTTTCTTCTTTTCCCACAATGTTTTCTACGCTTACCAAAACAAATTTCATTTTTTGAACCATGTTAATTTTGTTGTCTGCAAATGCTTTGAGTTTGGACCAGTCTAAAATTTTGTTGTTTGGTAAGGAGTTAAAGACAGAAATCATCTCATAAATTTAACTGAATTTGTTGTCCGCGAATGCAATTCAATTCAGTTAATTTTGCCATTCATTAAAGGTTTAAGCTGCAATTCATTGTATATTGACACTATTATAATTATACTCTATTCTCAATTAATAACACAAATCATAAGTCAACAATTCTATATTGCAATCCAAGTCTTAACTGAATTCCTTAATATTATGAAAAACTTTTACCTCAACCAAACTGAAAGCGATTGCAGACAACAAGTTAAATGTATATCAAACTAGAGCTGTCAATAAATAACTTAATACCTCTGCCAGCGCTTTGACAGAAACAGACAATTTAATTGAAAAAAGTCTAATTTTAAGGGGCAATTGCCCTTGAATCATAGGGGATAAATAACTGAAAACTGTGTCTTGCACAACATTAGTATACGATCAACAAAGTTTCAATATAATAGCAGCAAATCTTTAGGAGGAGTTTGCTACACAAAGTTATCAGAAGATTGTACACAGATGAACACACGGACAAACACACGGCGCACGGACCGACGGACAGACAGGCTGAATTTGGTAAAGAATTAAGAAATGAGCAAGTTGGCTATGAAATGTTATAGAAGCTAAAATTGGCAGGTACCAAGACTATGACCATTATGTGAAATGTCACGGAAAAAGCAACAGATTTATTGATTCAGCTCTGTTTAGTGCAACCTTTAACTTTTACAGTTGTACTATGGTTAAGGGTTTGTATAACCATTTCCCTCTCCTGAAAATTTAAGATGATTTCATCAAAACTACTTTATTATACCAATCAATTTCAAAAAAAAAAAAAATTGTTACCAAGATCGCAGTGCTTATGTGTCGCTGCACAATACAAGTTAGTCTGAAATCGGCAATTTCTTTCTGAAAAAAACATTTTATTTGCAGAGATCGCATTAATTCAATGTGGTCAATATTATAATGTTATTAATCAAGTGATTTCGTATTGGCCCAGTTACAGGTCCGAGGTCAGCTGTATTGGCCCGAGGAGGCCTCGGGCCAATACGGCTGACCTCGGACCTGTAACTGGGCCAATACGAAATCACTTGATTAATGACATTTTTATTAATTAACCCTTTGCTCCATAGATACTTAGTTCTAAGCATTGCTTGTAGGGGCCTTTTGAAAACATTGTGGCAAAAGATGAAATTGCTCTTGACAAGCAATTTCACCTTTTGTTACAATGGTTTCTATGCTATCAAAAGGTGTCATATACACATAAGAAACGGCATCATCCTTGCTGTTATTTTGGGTCATTTAGAGATACAACAGAAATGCCTTATGGGGTAAAGGGTTAACTGTTGGCCCAGAATCAATATGTCAACCTAAGAGAAGTGAAAACAGGGTTTAGACTTCTAGCATATCTTCCCCATTTTGGGCATTTTTATCGGACATACTCTCTTCCTCAGACATTTTATTTCTTCAAACATAAGAAACGAAAGCTTGTAGCATAAAGCGAAATGACTTGATCAATGATATTTTTATTAATTAACTGATGGCCAAGAATCAAAATGACAACCTTACAGAAGTGAAAATAGGGTCTTAAACCCAAAGACTGTGGATGTTGTGATCTCTTCATCATCTAGCCGAACTATAGATAAAAAACTGGAAACATGAGACAGTTCCTTTTTTGACTTAGGCCAATAAAAGCATAAGTTTCTTGTTTGACACTTCCATTTAATTTAGATTTTCAATTTTGAAATAATTAACTCTTTACCAAACAACAAAATTTTGGAGTGTTCCAAATTGAAAGCATTTGCAGACAACAATAGATTTGACTCAAATACTGAAATTTGTTTAAGCAAGCATAGAAATTATTGTGGGAAAAGAAGAAAATGCTGCATTTTCTCCTTTTCCCAGAATATTTTCAAAAGGCTTTTTCATAGGGTCGTTAAAAGTCAGGATTGTGTGGTAAAGAGTTAATAAACTGGGCCCAGTTGTTCAAAGCTAATGACATTGTTAGTTAACGACACTTTAAAACTGGTATCATGTGATACAGAAATATGCTGAAATTTTCGCTGAAAAAAAAATGTAAGGAGATTTTGCAATGCAAGAGCCACTCACATTTTTTCAGCAAAGAATACCAGTAAATTCAATATTATCTTCACTAGGACACTTAACAAAATGACCCTTAACAAGCTTGTTAAGCTAATTATGCTTTGAACAACCGGGTCCTGAATTGGATAAATTTTAAAATAGTTCAACACTAACATGAGCTGTTCAACAAAGTCTGAAATCTTGATATTTCACTTCCATAACCATTGTATATGTTTAACACAGTATTGGTGTCTAAAAGTTTGAGTCCTCAAGCTAGTCTTTGCTCAAACTTCTACGAACTCAACTTATCCCTGAAAGAATGACTTTAAACCAGATTAACCCATTACCACGCAAGCCCTACTTTTGACGCCCCTGAGAAAGTAGCCTTTTGAAAACATTGTGGGAAAAGGAGAAAATGCTGGTAACCAGCATTTTCTCCTTTTCCCATAGTATTTTCTACCCTTCCCAGAACACATTTCAATTTTTCAGTCACCTTTATTTTGTCTTTTATTTTGAAGTACCCAACTTGTGTACAGTCACTATTGAGGCTCAAAGACCTTAGTAATATTTCAACAACGTTTTTGATTCATAAACATCAATGTTCGTATTTTTAGATCAACAATGACAGTAACTGATATTTGATAGTATTTATCATATGCCCCTCGATTACACTTGTATAGTAGATCCTTTCAACATGATCATTAGCTGACCAGCATTTTCTCCTTTTCCCACAGTATTTTCTACCCTTCCCAGAACACACTTCAATTTTTCAGTCACCTTTATTTTGTCATCTGCAAATGCTTTCCATTTGGACCAGTCTAAAATTTTCTCGTGCGGTAAAGAGTTAAATGACTAGAAAGTATATGATGATATTAAGGTCTCAGACCCACACTGGCAAATATTTGCGAATCAATAAAGACAGTGAAATGCAATGGCCAACTTCATTTAACATTAGGATGGCAAACATTGTGAAATGACAATGCCAACTTTAAGACTGGGTTTCGGGTGTTAACATAGTGGATCCCTAGTAGAAAACAGCTATTTCTACTATAATATCATCCCATAAAATTTGCTATGATTAAAACTTAAAAGAGAGTAATATTGTACTACTTTAAACCAGCCACTTTTCCTTTTTTTTTGTTCTTAGAATTATCATTTATAAATCTAAAACCACTACATTTTCATAACAAAGAGAGATAGTAATTACTTCCCTTTTCTGGAAACTAACAAAGTACCTATGAATAGTTTCAAGATAGGCATTGACAAATTTCTGGTCCGTTGAAAATGCGCAAAAGTATTATACCTGTATAAATCTGTATTTATCAACTATCAAGAAAAACTTTATGCCATGCAGCACTACAGGCATTATGAGTCTACTACCTTAAAACTTTAACAAATTGGCAGTGGCGGTTCACAAGGTTTGCCAACATTTGAGGGAAGTACCCAACTTGTGTACAGTCACTATTGAGGCTCAAAGACCTTAGTAATATTTCAACAACGTTTTTGATTCATAAACATCAATGTTCGTATTTTTAGATCAACAATGACAGTAACTGATATTTGATAGTATTTATCATATGTCCCTAGATTACACTTGTATAGTAGATCCTTTCAACATGATCATTAGCTGATCAGTTTTCTTGTGAACTTTCACTGGAAGCTGTACTGTATGATGCCATCTGATACTTTCTCTTTCTACTAGGGATTAGATTCACAGTAACATTCCCTGTAATGGTTGCTCCTGCCAGGATAGACAGTGGGTTATCAGTCATCTGAACCTTTTGTTCACATGTATTGGTTTTAGAGACAGTTTTATGTTCAAACAGAGCAATATCTGCACATTTTTCAGACACAGAATTCAGTGAAGATGTATATGTATCATTTGGTGTACTGGTTTTGATCTGAACACTATTTGGTATATTTGTATCTTTAGGTACCAAGACACTGGATATAACACCAGATGCAGCTTCCTGCTGTTTCACTGAAGGAACCGAGTACTCATTAATTGTTTGAATATTTTTCCAGCCACCCAAATGTGCTACTTCTGTTGGAGGTAGCCCAGCCTGAACAAGTGTAGTTGCAAAAGTCTTCCTCGTTGAATGATTCACTTTTCTTCCCATGAGCTCCCCCTTTTCAGCTATGTCATTCATTATTCGACCGAGTTTCTCTTTTCCAATTGGCTGATGTGAAAACCATATGTCAGAACTTGGACAGGGAATGGGTCTTAAGTAGAATCTAGATTCATCAGTGTTTAAGTCTGGTGGACGATGCGCCTTATATTCCTTGTAGACACGAAGGGGGCAATTAGGCTTGCCTTCCTGAGTAAACATCTTTGGTGAAACTCGTCTGTAATCACCAGCTTTTGCACCATTTCTCGTCTTAGTACTCCTCTCTGCAAAATAAATGCAAAACTTTGCGTTCACAATAAATATAAGAAATGTTACATAATGTAATAAATGCCCCCAAGGGACCTTTCTTTGTGACCTTGGCCCTAGGAACCTGATTTTTGTATGTGCCACACCTTCTCAATGTGGTTTACCTTTCTCTGGGGATTGATTAAATTCGCTTCAGCAGTTTTGGAGATATAGAAAAGATACAATGCGTAACACATGGACTGACAGTTGGATTTTAATGTGCCTCCCGAAGTTCCTTCGGGGGCATAAAAACAGTATTGCAAGAATCCTGTGTTCAGGATACCTGTGAAAAGATAAAACTAAACTGCCATAAACTTAGGAGTGGATATTTTCAAATGTATGTTGAGGAAGCTTATTCAGGCTGTTTTGATGAGTACCCACAGTATTTGTTTTCAAGTACAGTCAAGAAAAATAATGTATACCTTTGCAAACCCCAGTTTTCCCAATATAAAATGGGGATTACCTGGGTCTTTATTATATGGACTTGTTAATGTGATGTCACTAAATGAAGAAAATTGAGCTAGTTATTTTTCAGAATCCAAGCATGACTGGCAAAAAAATCAAAACAAGAGGGCCATACAGGCCCTGTATTGCTGCACAGGCTGATATGTAAAATCCCTTCATACCAAACATTACAATACTTGGGAATTGGTTTAAAACATAAGACCCCTAAGACAGGACTCAAATTGGTAGCCATAGTTCTCATGTTTAGATGTTTAGTAACAAGAAGGTTTCCAAAGATTTTACAGTATCAACTCATGTAAAACTTGTGATCCTTGGCAATAAATTCGACCCTAGGGCCATAAACTACACCTCTTGGTGAACGCCCACTAGATAAAGCTACATGCAAAATTCGGTAGCCCTAGGCCTTGTGGCTAGGTACAGGGAGATTTCTAAAGTTATCCCAATATAAGTCTATGTAAAACTTGTGACCCCCAGGTGGGGCCAAACTTGACCCAAGGGCTATAATTTGGGCACTCTTGGTAGAGGCCCACTAGATAGGGCTACAAGCAAAATTTGGTAAGCCTAGGCCTTATGGCTAGGTACAGGGAGATTTCTAAAGTTTTCCCTATATAAGCCCATGTAAAACTTGTGACCCCAGGGGTGAGGCCAAATTTGACCCCAGGGCTATAATTTGGGTACACTTGGTAGAGGCCCTCTAGCTAAAGCTACATGCAAAATTTGGTAACCCTAGGCCTCATGGCTAGGTATACGGAAAATTCTAAAGTTTTCCCTTTATAATCTTATGTAAAACTTGTGACCCCCAGGGTTGGGGTCAAATTTGACCTCAGGGCTATAATTTGAAGAAACTTCACTAGATAAAGCTACATGCCAAACTTGGTAGCCCTAGGCCTTATAGTTTCTGACAAGAAGATTTTTAAAGATTTCGAAAATGTTCAAGTTTTGTTGCCATGGCAATCGGAGTTTTTGAAGGAATCAATTTCTTTCAATTAACTCTTAATAGGACCATGGCAGGAACATTTCTGTGAAATGAAATCAGAAAAACAGTTGCAGAGAAGATGATGTTAAGAATGAAAAAGTCAACACACCGACGGACAGACGCATGGAGGACACCGGGCCATGACACAAGCCCACTGGCCTATTGACCAGTGTAGCTAAAAGACTAATTCATCAGTCTACTGTCAAAAAAATCAATTGCATTTTCAGTTGTTGGAAATAAAAAGGCTTGCCAATGCTTGCCTTTTTTGTTGTGCTTTTAAGTCTGCAGCAGTTACAGACACTCTTAAATACCAGGCCAGGAAAGAACGATTATACATGTATAAATCTTACCATTGAACTCTAAATATTGTTTTCCATCAGATGTTTTTTTCAATCTTATATCTCCCCAAAGGAGGTTGGTATGGTCTTGGCGTCCCCTTAGGCCAAAATATACACCATTGTTTAACCAAACTGTATATAGTAGTGATTCTGGATTCCCTGTACAAAGGAAAATATTATTATGTTAACACACCCATGGAGTTTAACCCTTTACTAAACAATCCCTGATTTTAACGACCCTGAGATAGAAGCCTTCTGAAAACATTGAGGGAAAAGGAAAAAACACTGGTAACCAGCATTTTATCCTTTTCCCACAATGTTTTCTAACATGCTGAGGACAAATTTCAAATTATAAGTTATGTTTATTTTGTCGTCTGCAACTGCTTTCAATTTGGACCAGTCTAAAATTTTGTCGTTTGGTAAAGGGTTAAACCCCTGTAAACCACACTTTTTATAGTGAAAAGTGGGGTTTACAGGGGTATGGATTAATTTTCTCATTTCTTTTTAAAACAGATTTTGGGTGCTCATTTAGAACCGCCTCATTGAGGCGGTTCTAAAGAGCCCCCATAATCTATGTTTGGATCGAAAATAAGAAAAATATTGCAGTTTTTCTACAAGAAAACGCCACTTCTGACACCGTGTCACATACGGTAGTATATTGCATAGCTATGTTTACATAATGTTTTAATACCAAACAATCTTAACAAAAAGCTGCTTCTTTGAAAATATGATTTGTGCACAAATTAAACTGTAAAGCTGAATGCAGACTATCAGGGGTGGTAAATCATTTATTGGAAAGACTCAGATAATTATTCTTATAAGCGTATTCTTTTCATCTACAACTGATATAATTTCAAAAAAATTTGAGTACTATAACCTGGTTTCATTTTAAAACACTGTCTCTGTTGAAAAGAAAGCAATCTTAACCAAGACAAATTCTTCATGTACATGTATATGGCAACAAAACTGTTATTTTCCTTTGCAGTATGAAAATTGTTTGTTTGCTAAGATTCTTACTATAACATACATGTACCTGTTCCTAGCACCTGTTTGTGATACAGTATTTGTATTTCCGCTTCTGTGAGTGATTCAGCCTTCGCAGCCTTGTTCCCTTTACCCATCGCCTTGAGTGATTTTCGCTTCGATTCCAAGACCCGTCTGGAATGACTAAATACAGCATCTGTTTTGATACAGTACTGGAGCTTTAGTGACTTAATATGCCGGTCAATGGAATTCTGTATTGATGTCAGTGTGTCGGGCTCATACTCGCCACCATCCTTCTTACGCAGACCTGGCAAAACAATAAAGCTATGTAAATAAAAGTTAACAAGTCCATGTAATGAAGATCCCTGAAAACGCATTTTAAAGTAATCTACAGTAAAAACTGGGGTTTGCAGGGGTATAGATTATTTTAATTGCCCTCAAACACATATATTGTCTGATTGTGGGTACTCGTTAGAACCCCTGAATGGGGCAGTTCTTACGACAACCCACAATATATATCTTGAGCAGAGGTAAGACTATGTATGTGTTATGGTTTAATGTCCCAGAAACGGCTAAGGTCATAATTATAGAGACGGGACCTCAGTTTAAAATCTCATCAGAAAGACTGGACAAGCCCGGGACCAAACCCGTGACCCCTGGTGCCATGAAAGGTAGAAGTATATTGCATGGAGATATAGGTATCTGACTGTACGATCCCTGACTGGAACACTGCTGCAGTACATTTTTTTTTTTCTTTTTTCTTTTTATTTCCCTCATCATATAATAAGGAAACCAACAAACCCCACATTGAATAGGGAAAAGTGGGGTTTGCAAGGGTAGTCATTATTTTTGCTCATAACCATATATTGTGGATACTCATTAAAACTGCCTCACTGAGGCAGACACTAACAAAATATGTTTTGCAGAGCAGTAAGGGAAGTATCGCAAAATTTCTTCTGAAAAATTTGATTGTCGAAGCCATGGAAGACAGTTTCATATTCTATGGACTTGTTATCATTATATGATGTTTAAAAAACATTGTGGGAAAAGGAGAAAATACAGGTAACCAGCATTTTCTACTTTTCCCACAATGTTTTCTATCCTTTACAAAACAAATTTCAAATTTTCAGTCAATTTCATTTTGTCGTCTGCAAATGCCTTTGATTTGGACAAGCCTAAAATATTGTCGTTTGGTAATGAGTTAAAAGAACTGATTCTTGCAGCTATATAACAGCTGTGGGTTTCAACCTCCATATAAAAAAAAATGTATATGGACAGATTAAAATGCTGTCACTCATTTACTGATTAATGGATAGATAAACATTTCTGAGTATTTTTCCCTTATATATATATATATATATATATTCGAACACTTTGCTGGCATTTTTTCACCCGTATTCTGGTCTATCATTTACCAAAATCATGATTTCCTTATATATAGCCTCGAGTGTCCATATTCCATGTCCATATTCCGTGATGATAAGAAAACAAATTGCTGAAATTAAGAACAGAGACCCGAATATGAGCTAGAAATTACTTGCCTTCAATCATAAAAAAATCATTTCTGGTCACTTTCATATCAAAAGAAAAACTTAGATAACAATTTTTATGTTCAATGTGCAAAAAGGCAATGTGCAAAGAACATACCGTCGGCCTTCTTGTGCAAACATGGCATGACCTAATACCGGTAGCTCGGTAGTATTGGGTGACACCTGTTTCAGTAGTAACAGATGAGTTTGGTAACATAGACTTATGGAGTAAACAGATCGGATGTTTCGGTAACAAAGCAATTATCCTTTTATTTTTTCACATTTCACCCTTTTTTCCCTTGATAGATAAGCAATCCACCCGTTTAATACATACAGTATGGAATGAGGTACATAACAAAACTATTATTTATGAAACATAGTGAGAATTAAAAATTAAGGTTTTGAATAACGAATGTTTGCACAAAATAAAGCCTGTACTGGGCGTAAAGAACGTCATGATACATGAACACTATATAACTGCTTTGTTACGGAAACAGCCAATCGATTTCCTCTCTAAGTCTATGTTACCGGACTCGTCTGTTACCGAAACATCTGTAAATGATAGTATTTACAGCATAAAGTCGATGATCTTTGCATGTTTTGAGATGGAACACTACTTAACATCATAAAAATATGTAGATTTTTTTTTAAGATGTGATAGATCTAATTACTTTATTTTTTAGTGTATTTGTCTTGTATTTGTCTGAAATTCAAGGGCAATGAGCGTTCGAATATTGGTAAGGGTTGTTAAGAGCAGAAATACCTTATGACATCATCAAAATATGCATTCTAAGAGATGTACACAAAAATAACTGGTTCAAGGGCACAGAATAAGGACACTCGACAATATATATGTTTGTGTACTCAAATGCTGGAGAAAAAACAGTGTATTCCAGGTGCAATGCTTTGAAGGTTGGCATCACCTGATAAGGATTAGTAAAAATACTGGCCCATTTGACAATATTGCAGTCATGTCGAGTTGTAAGTATCGACTGAATAACAGTGCGATTTTTATATCTTCAAATCTAGATCTACATACCGAGGTACATTCTGGCTAAAAGGCCGTCAAGATCAACTGGTGGAATGTGCTTTATTTCACGATGCTCCGAGTTTTCTTTGGCCCACATATAGAATAGTTTTAAATCACATGAGTGTTTTTGTTCACATTTTCGAGTAGGAACTCATCCCAGTCTTCTGGTGAAATTCTAACAAATCTTCCTGTGCTGTGTTTTAAAGTATCGAGGATATTGTGCAAAGTTTCTCCACTTTCAACATTTTCAGTCTCATTGGACGACATGAGCTCATAACGCTCAATGTCGTCCGCCAAAACCTCCAACATATCCTCCCCACTTCGAACATATTTGTCCGACATTCTTCTTTGTCCAAATATTTTATTTTGTCAAATCAAACGAAACGAAGAAATAAACACCTGCAGCGAAACATCCGCCATGTTTGTTTTCCCAAATTAAGCGTTCACGAGACCGTCGTCTGCTCAAGCGACTAAACTTTTGACCAATCACGTTCAAGGATTTCTGTATTGGTCACGGGTCATCAATATTGATACGAGGTCAACTGTATTAATCGGAGGTCAAGTTGTATTAAGCCGGGGTCACGACCTGTATACTATATGAAGTAAGAAATGTGACCTGTATCGTGTGGACCGGTTTCCACGTATTACATCAATATACGTAATAGTTAATTAATAATAACTCATTTTATGTTGTCAATGTTACCTAGATCCCGCTATGTTGTCGGTATTATCAAGATCCCACTACATTGTCAGTATTACAGGGACCCAACCCATTTTGTGTTGTCAGTATTACCAAGGTCCCGCTATGTTGTCGGTATTACAGGGACCCATCTCATTTTATATTGTCAGTATTATCAAGAACCTACCATGTTGCCAGTATTAAAGAGACCCCACTCATTTTATGTTGTCAGTAACACACTGACCCCACTCATACTATGATTGTAGAGATCCCACTCGACCTATAATTGAAGCGATCCCACTCATTCTGTGATTGCAGAGATCCCACTTGTTCTATGGTGTCAGTATTACTGAGATCCCAATTATTCTATGTCTGCAGTATAATACAGACCCCCTCTCTGTATTGGTTATCAGTAGTAAATAGAACCCACACATTTTAGGCTGTCAGTAGTACAAAGATCTCACTCATTCTATGTTGTCAAAATTACAGGGGCCCCACTTTTTCTGTGTGTTGGTTGTCAATTTAATATAGATTCCACTTATTTTTAATTGTCAGTTGTACAAAGATCTTACTCATTCTGTGTTGTCAGTATTTCATAGATTCCACACGTTTAAAGTTGTCAGTATCAGTAGTACAAAAATTCCACTCATTCTATGTTGTCAGTATTATCGCTTGGCTCCTCTCTGTTTATTTATATTGGTCAACATCAAAGTGATATAAGAGGTCAAAAGGTCATCCATTTTGTAACCCTGAAAAGAAATTGGACACATTGTTTCTGTATGGTGTGAGCCTTTACCACATGACAAAATTTTAGACTAGTCCAAATTCAAAGCATTTGCAGAGGACAAAATAAATGAGACTCAAAATAAAATAAGATCTGTTTTGGAAAGGGATGAAAAGATTGTGGGAAAAGGAGAAAATACTGGTTAATGGACAACATCTTTGGTCCAATTTTAGCTATACTTAATTTGTAGTCTGCATATAAATAAGATTTGTTTCAGACAGGGATGAAGACATTGTTGGAAAAGGAGAAAATATTGGTTAATGGACAACATCTTTGGTCTGTAATATGTTACGAGTCAGGCGTAACTAGAAAGAAGAAGCCAGCAACAAACGATAACAATGAACAGAATTTATTAACAAAAATATCAAATAAACAGTGACAATATTACAATAGTACAAAACAATACCTTAGACGTTAAATTCAGAAGACAAACTATTCCAGTCTTAATTCCAATCTGATCCTGATCCAAACTGAATGTAATCCAAGCACACGAAGTAATCCTCACTTTAGTCTAGTCTGATCCGAATCCAAACTGAATGTAATCCAAACACTAATTATGACACAAACACAAAATAATCCCCACTGTAGTCTGGCAATCATGTATTAACTAGTGAACACTGAGATGTAAAAAGCTTCTCCTTTTATAATAACAGGGAAACTTCCAGAAAATTCATGTTAAAATCAGTTGCATAATTTCTAGTAATCAGATTGTAAAAAGGCCTGGAAACTTCCAGCACAATATTCCACAAGAGAGAATCCAGTTCTAAAAATAGCAACAGGGGAAAACCATTCAAAAATAGATACATACATGAACAAAGCTAGGAATAACTGGGTATGTACATAACAAATAAGAAATTCTGAGATCCGTCCCTGGTTTCAAGGGGATCTTGACACAATTTGAGCCATACTAAATTTGTAGTCTGCAAATGGTTTCCATTTAAACAAGTCTGAAATGTTGTTTGGTTAATTCTTCACCAAATGTCAATCTTTAGACTTGTCCAAATTGAAAACATGCTTATGTCAAGATAATTGAGACTCAGAAATTGAAGTCTGCTTTGGAAAGCATAGAAATTATTGTGGGAAATGGAGAAAATGCTACTTACTAGCATTTTCTCCTTTTTCCACAATGTTTTACCAAGCTTTTTTTATAATCTTTTTTATTAGTCGTGATTGTGGGTAAGGAATTTAACCAAATTTTCTGTCTAGTAGTGTGGAAAAGATTCTTGGGGGAAAGGAGCAAAATTTATGCTGGTTGTTAATAGCCAGAATTGTGTGTTACAAAGTTTAACCTATTTGTCTGTCTTTGATGGAACAGAAAACATTATGGTAAAAGGAGAAAATGCTGGTTGTAATTTTCTTGAGGGTCATTTAAACTCCAGACCATGTGTTAATGGATTAAATGAAAGATCACTTACCAAGGAAGTCTCACAGAGCAGTTTACTGCCTCTCAACAAATTGCCAATTGTCATATGGAAATATGTGTTTCCGCTGCTCCAGTTTGATATCTTTGTAAATGGATGGTTGGCCAAAATATCCTGCAATTGAATCATAAACCATAGGATGTAGAAAGGATCCAAACATACAAATGTATATGAATGGTTGGCAAAAAAATCCTGCAATCAAATCCATAAGTCACTACTGATAGAAAGAATCTAAACATACAAATGTACCAGTAGTCAAATCTTTCCTAATGCTAGGCTTGTACCTTAAGATAGCTTATAGAAAGAATCTAAACATGCAAATGTAGTCAAATCTTGTCTAATACTAGGCTTGTACTTTTAAGTTTCACGACTGTCTTTATATTATTATTTTGATTTCCTTTTTCCCACATTTTTTTCCAAAGCCTTCTGTACCTGAGACGTTAAAACTGAAGGTTGTGTGGTACAAATTTAACCCTCATCTTACTAAGTAACTAAAACGAAAATTTTCGATTCGATGGTAAAAGCCCAATTACTGTTATTTCAAAGTTATGTTTTGGGGAATAATATCTCCTTATCGGACAGTGTAGATACAAGATCAGACTGCACATTCTGTTCAGTCTGATCTTGATCTACACTGCCCGCAAAAGGTCAATTAGTCACGCTTAGCAGCCTAGAGGTTAACAGAGATGAGTACTGTATTACCTTTGTTTGTGGATGTATCAGGTTCACACCATTCTTGTTGATGGCTATCAGCAGGATTTCTGGGTAGTTTACACAATAATTTCTACCCTTTTTGATACAAGTTTTACTAATTTGAAGATTTATTATGTTGTCTGCAACATCTTTCAATTATGGCCAGTTATAAAAATTTTGTCTTCTGGTTATAGTTAACTCATTACCAAACGACAACATTTTAGGATTGTCCAAATGGAAAGCATTTGTAGATGAAAAAATAAAAGTGACTGAAAATTTGAAAGTTGTTTTGTGAAGAGTAGATAACATTGTGGGAAAAGGTTACCAGCATTTTCTCTTTTTCCCACAATGTTTTCTAAAGTCTTCTTTGTCAGGGATCAGTTTGATTGGATAACAAAATGCCTGATCACAACAGTAAAGCCCTGTCCCTCTTTGTACCAGGTCACCAGTAGGTCAACAAACCTTTACCAGAACTAATCAAAGTGCAGAGTTTCCCTTGTTTTATATGAAAAGGATTATAGATTATGTAAAGCAACCATCTTTAACTCTTTACCAAACGACAAAACTTGGGATGTGACCAAACTGAGAACATTTGCAGACAACAAATTAAACATTGATGAAATGATGATTTTCTCTCTTTGATAGAGTAAAAACACTGAGGGTAAAGGAGAAAATGCTGATTACCAGCATTTTCTCCTTTTCCAAGAGTGTTTTCCAAAGATTTCTTCTTTAGGGTCCTTAAAAGTCAAGATTGTATGGTAAAGACTTACCACCATTGGAACTAACCTTCAATACAACAATGAAATCAAAACAAGTACTTTGAGAGAAGAAATTTTTCAAAGATTTTACTTTATACCATAAAAGGAAAATGAGTCTCCCATAAAAGCCATGTTTTTTGACGGATCTTTTCTTTTTTTAAGGAATTCTGTAGACCTCTATCTAAGGAACTGTAACAGGTGGTGAAAAAATATCCCGGCTCGACCGGGATTCGAACCCAGGGCCTCAGGATACCGTTCCTGCACTCTAACCAACTGAGCTACCAAACCACATGTCGATACAGCCGCACGATATATCACCAAATACCTGTACCCGACTACATTATACCTTTGTATCTATCTATGGGATAGACCAGTATACTACATACTTCCCCACCACATGAAGATTCGTCCACGAATCTCTCAATCACTACTACCCTATCTCTGTTAATAAGTGGGTTATTTACGTTGGGCGCCAAATGTAACAGGTGGTGAAAAAATATCGTGGCTTGACCGGGATTCGAACCCAGGGCCTCAGGAATACCGTTCCTGCACTCTAACCAACTGAGCTACCAAACCACATGTCAATACAGCCGCACGATATATCACCAAATACCTGTACCCGACTACATTATACCTTTGTATCTATCTATGGGATAGACCAGTATACTACAGAACATTCCTGCAAAAAAATAATGCTATCCAATTAGCGGTTTGGGAGGAGAAGATTTTTAAAGGTTTTTTACTTTGGTTGCCATGGCAACCAGAATTATTCATGGAATACAATTATTTGAAGGAATTTGAAAGAAGACCACCTAAGGAACATTCCTGTGAAATTTGGTAAAAATCCAGTCTTTAGTTTCCGAGGAGAAGTTTTTTAAAGAAAAAGTTTACGGACGCACGCACGTAAGAACGGACGGATAAACAAACGGACGGACGTACGCACGACGGACACAACGCCATGACAATAGCTCGCTGGCCTTCGGCCAGTGGAGCTTCAAATGACATCTCCCTTGATAACCATGGTCCCACAGGGTAACAAACTTTCTCTGCTCATTATGTGTACTGAGAGAATGGTTGTTGTTACTGAATTGTATTTTAACCCTTTCCCATATGGCAGAATTTTAGACCTATCCAAATTGAAAGCATTTACAGACAAAAATGTCATCCTGGCTGAAATGATGCAATTTTTCTTCAAAAGACTTCTTCATCAGGGTCGATAAAAGACATTATTGTATGGTAGAGGGTTAAGTCACTTTTAACCCTGAGGATGCTAAGCACAACTGACCTTTTGTGTGCAGTGTAGATCAAGATTAGACTTAGGGTTAACATTGTTTTGTCAAGTCACGGATGAGGGTTTACATTATTTTGTCAAATCAAGGATGAGGGTTAACATTATTTTGTCAAATCAAGGATGAGGGTTTACATTGTTTTGTAAATATCATCGATGACTGTTGCTTTTGTCAAATCAAGAATGAGGGTTAACATTATTCTGTCAAATCAAGGATAAGGGTTAATATTATTCTGTCAAATAAAAATTGAGGGTTAAGATTGTTCTGTCAAATCACGGATGAGGGTTTACATTATTTTGTTAAATCACCGATGACAGTTGTTTTTATCAAATCAAGGATGAGGGTTAAC
The DNA here is from genome assembly GCA_943736015.1 of Tridacna crocea. Taxonomy (NCBI): domain Eukaryota; kingdom Metazoa; phylum Mollusca; class Bivalvia; order Cardiida; family Cardiidae; genus Tridacna; species Tridacna crocea. The sequence continues at coordinate 4,653,798 of OX031068.1, read as the reverse complement.
ACTATTCTGTCAAATCAAGGATGAGGGTTAATATTACTATATCAAATCACGGATGAGGGTTAACACTTCTCTGTCAAATCACGGATGAGGGTTAACACTATTATGTCAAATCACAGGAACAGCTCACTTATTCATGTATGTCCTGCGTTCCACCAGACCTAATAGTATGTTGTGTCTTACCGAACAACAATCAAAACTAAAAAAACGACTGCTTTGTGTGAGGATTGCACTCATGACCTCAAGATAACAAATCCTACTCTTTACCACTAATCAACAAGATCCCCTTTGAAGAGAACCAAATGACTTTTACAGACTTAACTTATTTTTCCGATGATAGGTCAAATATTTAATTTTGATAAGAAATTACTTTGATTTCAAAGAAGGCTGATCCAAATGTAGGCCATTTATAGATCACTTTCAGAGACTCTAATTTGGCGTCTTCCTGGCTCAGTCCACTGTCTGCATTGTACTGGTTCACTACACTCTGTAATCAATATACACAAACGTGTAATCATTATACACCAACGGGTAATCATTGTACAGAAATGTGTAATCTCTGTACACAAATGTGTAATCATTGTACACAAACATGCAACTACATGTATAAACAAAAATAATACACCTTTCACTGAATCCTTTAACAAATAATGTCTTGTTTTACAATCCTGAGAAAGAAAGGTTTTGAAAACATTAAGTGCAAAGGAGAAAATACTGGTAACTTTCATTTTCTCCCTTTCTCACAATGTTTTCTACCCCATCAAAGAAAACGTGCGCCATATTGAAATTGTCGTCTGTAAATGCTTTCAATTTGGTTAAGACTAAAATTTTCTTGTCTGTAAACGGTTAAGATTTTATCAGAGAGTAATGAATAGTACAGTGTCTGAAATATTTTTCACCATTATTAACTTGTCTGTTTTCAAAGAAAAATTTCAAGGTATTGTCAGAGCCCTGGTGTTCTCATCCCCTACGTTGTACCTCCAAAACTTTTCACATTTTTTAATATTTGTGTATTTACTGAGGATATTTATTTCAAACTTGGACAACTTAACTATCAATAGAGGAACCTATACAATAAGGGCAGGTAAGCATCAAAGTATATATGACACAGTTATGTCCCTTTTTGGTCTTAGATCTTTCACTGAAAATCAAGCAATTGCAGCGGAGTTTTTGCATCCACATGTGGTGCTCTTGTCTCAGAGAGCAATTAACAATTGACTACAGTGATACACGATGGATAAACATTTCGAAGCTCCAGATAGAGGAAGTGATTTTGATGTCAAAATTGAAAAAGAAATATTCTGCACTAAACCCTTTAAGAGCTCCAGTCACATCATGGTAGTGACTGACGCACCCATGTGTTTCCTTGCTTTCTCACACCAGTACTGACACAAATTCCTTTCCAAAGCCACTAACTACAGTAACTGTTCTCAAGTGCATCAGAAGAGAGGCAAACAATTGCCAGAAAGACAGTTTGCCTCAAGCGTGTATTGATCCTGCAACCTCCAGATCACGATTTGGATATGTGCTAACCACTGACCTACCTTGCAGGGCCGACTGGTGACCAGCATTTTCACCTTTTTCCAAGTTTTCTTTGATTCCAAAAAGAAATTTCAGTTTTTGAATTACATTTAATTTTTGGTCTGCACGTGTTCATTTTGGACAGGTGTAAAATTTTGTCATTTGGTAAAGAGTTAATACAAAAACTAATAGAACTTTAATGACTATTTTGAATGACAACTTACCCTCTTCCAGACGTCTGGTGACTGGGATTTCACCAAGTCAGTTGGTACAAGTTCTCGTAACATGCGTCTGAAATATACAAATGTGTAATATGTACATCATAATATGCCCAATGTTTTTCTCAACAATCATGCGATCTTTATCTCTTTAGCAAATGACAAAACTTTAGAGTAATCCATTACAGCTCAAAATGTACATGAGAACTATCTTCTGGAAGGGTCACTATTGCGTGGAAAATGGAGAAAAAGCAGGTTATAGGCATTTTCTCTTTCTTCCACAATGTTTCCTACAGATTTTCTGTCTCTCTGTTTGATTGTATGATGTTTGACCCCATTTTCAACATTATTCAGTTATATAACAGCAGCCAGTGCATCTATCCATGCGTTCTCGGTTTTACCAATTCTTCCCATGAGAGTCTTCCCAAGCCGCTGGCTGCTTTAACCCTTTATCACTGCCCTTCACAACAAAATTTCAGACCTGTCAGAATTGAAAGCATTTGCAAATGACAGTTTTAGTGTGGATATTATCAAATGGTTTTCAAAAGACTTCTTCCTCAGGGTCGTCAAAAGTCATCATTGTGTGGTAAGGGGTTAATTCTGTTTTAAATCTAAAAACTATCAGAAGTTATCAACTGCCCGTCCAAAATGAAACTAATAATCTCAAAAGGGCACACAAAACCAATGTTCCAAAATGTTCCCTCCCCACCCAGCCGGGTAGGGGGAATAGAAAAAATCCCGGTTGTAGTCCTGCAGAGTGGTAAAACCCCACCGAAAAGGACCTGCCCATTTGCCGTGGGCTGCGACCCGTGTCGCCTGACGACAGGATCCTGGTGGTTGAGTGACATCAGGGATTGGCTAGGCCCTGTACTTGCAACACACCACTTTGGCCCTAAGTTGGGCTAAACGGGAGGTCAGGAAGGCCCGTCCTGATCAATCGGCTGGTCATGCCTTGCCCTAGGACATCCGATATACTCTTTTTTTTACATCTTTTTCTCAATTAAATTTACAATCTTCTCCAGATAATTACATCACACTCTTTCAGATGTTATATTTCTTGTTTAGCCCTAGAAGGCAGTGGCTCAATCGGGTGAAAGTTTTTGGTATTTGGCTGACATTTGTAACCCCTCAATGATCGTCTAAGCTTGGTAGGAATTTCTGCGAGAAAGCATCTGTCCAGTCTAGCCCTTTCATACCGAGTATACCATTGATGTATCCCTGTCATGGTCTGCGAATGGGTTTTCCCAGGACCATGTCCCCTCGTTGGGCTCCATGGCGGGTGGGGAGCATCGGTGGTGAAACTGAACACACAAACATGGCATCCCAAAAAAAAGGCCAAGCTCAACGAAAGCAAGCGCCCCCTTTCCGATAGTGAATCTGAAACGGAACCTATTTCTAGTTCTTCTTTTAACTCTCCACGTTTTATTGTCATTCAATCCAAAGATCCTTCAAAACCTATCACAAAACTATCTCCTTTTATTATTGAAAAACAAATATCTTGCATCCTTGTAACTCCAAAATCTGTCAAAAAACTGAAAGATCAGACTCTCTTAGTTGAATGTTTTACTAATCAGCAAGCACTAAATCTCTTGAAAAACACAAAATTCTTTGACATGGACGTTAAAATTTTCCCACATCCTTCCCTCAATTCTTGCAAAGGTGTAATAACATGCAAAGAGCTTACTTACTGCAGCTCCTTACAAGAAATTAAAGATAACTTGAAACAACAAGGTGTATCCGATGTTCAGCGGATTTCTGTACGCAGAGATGGAGAACAGAGACTTACAAATACGTACATTTTAACTTTTTCTTCACTTGTAGCTAACCTCGGGATTGACACGGAGTCTATTGCCGACTATAAAATCTCTGAAATCACTCCATGGACACTAAACAGTGCAGAATTCAGATTTGACCTTGCATCTGACAAAAAGTCTGTCACAGATAGAACTGTATTTCATGCTAGATACAACGAGATAAAGGAGCATTTGAGATGGATCTAAAGAAGGCAATTCTGTAGCAGCTGCCGCTGTTTATGGACAAAGGAGTTTAAAATGCCGCCTTCAAAACAACTCCTCTATCTTCTCTGCTGAAATCAAAGCAATTGATCTTGCCCTTAATCTAGTTGAAAGTTCTAATTCCAACCGTTTTATTATCTTTTCAGACTCTTTGTCAACATTACAGGCCCTTTCAAATCAACAACTTGAGAATCCTTTAATCTGCAGTTTACTTGAAAGGATCTCACAAATTTCTTCTAAGAATAGATTGGTGTTCTGCTGGCTTCCAACTCATGTAGGCATCATAGGCAATGAAAATGCCGATAGGTCTGCCAATTCTTCAATTAACCTTCCCAATTCAGATTTTTAAGTTCCACATACTGATTTTAGATTCCCTGTTTTAACACATATCCAATCTTCTTGGCAATCCCAGTGGGATGTTGATATTTTTAATAAACTGCATTCACTTTAACCTTCCCTTGGTGAAGGTTATCTTGTTTACAGGTCTGATCGTCGAGAAGAAGTGAAAATAGAATGATTACGAATTGGCCATTCAGGCATTACACATTCCAGAGAACTGAATGTATTCCATCCAATGCAAACCATCCCTTGGTGAAGGTTATCCCGTTTACAGGTTTGTTTGTCAAGAAGAAGTGATAATTGCACGATTTCGAATTGGCCATTCACGCATTGCACATTCCTGGCTCTTGACAAGAGATGATGCCCCTGAATGTATACCATGCAATGCAACCTTTTCTGTAAAACATATCCTACTAGATTGCATTGACTTTCAGCTAGTTCGTTCAAAATATTTCAACATCGATAGTTTGAAAAATCTTTTTGATTCTGTCAGCGTTGAATCTATTATCGCTTTCATAAAGGAGATTGGCATTTACAATAAACTGTGATATTTACTCTTGAGTTTCTTACCCACCTTTTTACAACATTCTTTACTTCATTAATATTCAGTTTGCATTTCCTTAATGGGAGGATTGGCTCTCTTGGAGACATCTTATCTCATTGGAGACAGGACCTCTTTAATGGGAGTATTTGATCCCATTGGAGGCTCCAATCTTTACCAGTTTTAACCTCATTTCCAAGGAAAAACAATATTATCAGTCTTACTTCTTTTAACCTAAAGCTTTGGAGTAGGCAGGGACGCCCAGCCACTCAATATCATATTTTATGCACATTATAAATGACACATATTTTTTTCATTTAAAAACTTCTTTTTATCAAACCAGCATTGAGTTTAAACCTTTTTATCACATTCTTAAATCTTATCATTTAAAACTTTTTGAGTATATAGGGATTGCCCTGTAACTCGATAATGCCCTTTATGCATACTTCTTAATTCAGTTCTTATTTAAAACTTTTGAGTATATAGGGATTGCCCTGTTACTCGATGATGCCCTTTATGCATTAAATTTTCTTAATTCAATTCTTTTATTGTCATTCAAACTTTATTCAGTTTAAACAACTCCACATTTATTATCTTTTAACATAGATATGCGCGCTAAATGACCAAAGCTGTCGATGCGCCATAAAACAACATTCATTCATTCCAAAATGTTTCACAGTACTATATAACTGTGTACATGCATGCTCAGACTGTATTGTAAAAACAGTCTGATCTTGATCTAAACTTTCTGAAAAATAATCGCAAATAAACCTGTAATTGGTATCCCATAAGTTTAACAAACAGTGTAAACCCTTTATCACACAATCCCTACTTCGGACAACCCTGAGAGAGAAACCTTTAGAAAACATTGTTGGAAAAGGAGAAAATGCTGGTCACCAGGGCTAACCTTTCCAACAATGTTTTCTACCCTTCAAAACACAAATCTCAAATTTTCAGTCACTTTTATTATGTGCTCCCCGAAACATTTCAGGGGAGCATATAGTCGCCACGCTGTGCGTACCTGCGATCGTCCGTTCGTCAGTTCATCCGAAGCCATAACTCCACAACCCCTGAACCAAATTTTATGAAACTTCATATCTGAACTCCTTGGAGCAATGCGCAAATACCTCTTTCCCGCTTTCTGAATTTGAGGCTGCGTCAAGGGGGCTTCGTGTAGAAAATTGTTTTTCACTAATATCTGCTACATCAGTACTCAAAACTTTGTGAAATTTCAAATCTGAACTTTGGAACATTGCCCAGATACCTCTTTCCTGGTTTCTGAATTTGAGGCTGCGTCGCGGAAAAAGGAGGCTTCATGTAAAAAATTGTTTTTCTCTTATATCTCCTAAATTAGTGCTCAAAAGTTCATGAAATTTCAAATACCTCTTCCCCAGTTTCTCAATTCTAGGCTGCGTCAAAAATAAATGTAAAAAATAATTCTGTCTCATATCTCCTATATTACTGCTCAAAATTTCATGAAATTTCGAATTTGAATTATTATTAAAAACTGCCACAAACCACACACCCTCTGTATTTATTCCAATTATACAATATTATCTTAAGGGAAAAGGGAGCTTAAAGGGGGCTTAGTGGGCTTAGTGTCCTCTACAAGCTTGTGATGGCTATTACTCCAAAAGTATTACAGCTATTAATGTCAAAATTCATAAACAGATAGATCTTATTGATTAATAGAAAATGTAATTTTCCATGTTTCAAGGCATTATTAGGGGTAAAGGGGGCTTCATGGTAGAGTTAGAGTCAGTTTCTCTCCATTATCTTGCTGGTCAAAATTCCACATTTCAGTTACTATCCTCCCCAAAAGAATTTTGCTGTCAGTCTGTCAATTCGTTTGTCGACTTAAATATACACTGGGAATATCTCTAAGATAGTAATTGCCTTTTCACTCCAATTTTTGGAGGCACTGAGGGAAAAGGAGAAATGTTGGTTATCAGCATTTTCTCTTACAAATAATATTTTCAACCCAATTTAAAGGAAATCCTAGTTTTGTGCAAGATTTTATTATTACTATTATTATCAATTGGTGTTTTATGGCACATCGACAGCTGTGGTCATTTAGCGCGCATGAAGGTAGTATTTAGAAACAGTAAAATAGAATGTTAATTTGAAAGTCTATATTCTATCATAAAAATCTATATCTTTTAAGTAATCTAAAATGTTATTCTGTTTTACATGTAAAAATAAATTTTGCAAACTATCAACATTAAAATATTTTGACCGTATACGGTCGAAATTTTTACAGTTTAATAAAACATGTTTTACAGTTAAAGGTTCATTATAGTTTATACATTGTGGTGCTCTCTCATTATTTAAAAGATGCACATGTGAAAACCTTGAGTGTCCCACACAACATCTTGTTAAAATTACTTGACTTTTTCTGTTACAATGAAATTCATATTTATCATTAAAATTTGGCTTGATTGCTAAAAGCTTGTTGTTAAAACATTGTTGCCATTTCATTTGACATTCTGACTTAATGAATTCATTTATTTGTTGTTTTTTGTCAGTATAAGGAATTTTAATGTTGGCTGTGTTCATATTTACAGCATCCTTTGCTTCCTGATCAGCTATTTCATTACCTTCTATATTCTGCTGGGTCTTTGATCTACATAAATAAACATATTTTCTGAAAAATTGTTGAATCAATGGATTTGGGTTATCAGGATGTTTTAAAGATTGTAAAACTGACATTGAGTCAGAAAAACTATGAATTTTTTGTTATTATTGTTTTGTATTGAACAGAGAGCAAGGTTTAAAGCTACAGCTTCTGCTGAAAAATTAGAGCCATAATCTGGTAATCTTAATTTGACAGTTTCTTGTTTGTGTACTGAAGTGCAACCAACAGTTATCTTGTTTCGAACCATCAGTATAAATTGAAATGTAATCTTTATACTGCGATTGGATTTCTAAAAATTTATTTTGATAAAATAATGGATTTGTAACGGATTTCTTATTTACATTGAGATCAAAAATAGTATTTGGTGTATCTACTGTCCACGGCTCTTTCATAGGAAGTTTAAAGGGCTTAATATTCTTTACATTTATGTTAGATTCTTTAAGAAGAGGTTCAACTCGTAGACCAAGTGGTTTGATAAAATTTGGTTTATTTTGAAAGTATTTTGTTTGGTGGATTAAAAATTGTAAACAGGATTCTTTGTATTTGAAGCTAGTTTAGTTACATACTGTAAGGATAGTTTTTTCCTTCTATCATATAAGGATGGCTCCTGGGCCTCTGAATATAAACTTGTGACAGGTGACGTACGGAGAGCTCCTAAAGCTAACCGAAGACCCTGATGATGAATAGTGTCTAACTTTTTTAGATAGCTTTTTCGTGCACGCAGAGCCATATATAATGCATCCATAATCCAGTTTTGAGCGTATTAAAGATCTGTATAGATTTAAAAGAGTTTTCTTATCTCCTCCCCAGTTAGAGTGGGAAAGTACTTTTAAAACATTTAAAGCTTTTTGACATTTTAGTTTCAAAGCATTAATATGTGGGATGAAAGAAAGTTTTTTGTCAAAGATAACTCCTAAAAACTTTGCTTGATCTACTATTGGAATTGGACCATTATATATTTTCAGTGATGGATCCAAGTGCCACCTGCGCTCTTGGCAGAAGTGTATACAGTTTGTCTTTGTCTTGGAAAACTTAAAACCATTTTCTATAGTCCATTTCTTAATTTTATCTAAATTATTTTGAAGCTTAGTTTCAATTGTTTTCATATCTTTGGACCTGTAACATATTAAACAAGAGGGCCAAGATGGCCCTGGATCGCTCACCTGAATTTTTGAGATGACCATAGTCTATTTTTTTTTTTTTTTCTTTTTTAGCGTTGAAACATTGGAACCAAATTTATAATTTTGCCAAGCAGTTTTCAAAAGGTCACCTGTAAAAGTCATTTCGAAATCTGACCATCAGTTTCAAAAAGAAGAATTTTTAAGAATTCTTCATTTCTGTATAAGAGCAAGTAACCCCCATCCACGAGAGCCATGTTTCTTGATGGATCAAAATTTGCGAACAAGTTTTGAAAAGGGTCACCCAAGGAACATCTCTCTGAAATTATTTCAAAATCTGACCAGGGGTTTCAGAGAAAGAAAATTTTAAAGAATTTCATCATGTCCATATAGTGCAAGTAGCCCCCATTCACAAGAGCCATGTTTCTTGACGGATCAAAATTATATGTACAGCTTTTGGAAAGGGTCACCAAAGGAACATCTCTGTCAGATTATTTTAAAATCTGACCACGGGTTTCAGAGAAGAAGAATTTTCAAGAATTTCTTCATTTCCATCTAGTGCAAGTAGCCCCCATTCACTTGAGCCATGTTTCTTGGCCAATCAAAATTTCGCGAACAATTTTAGAAAAGGGTCACCCAAGGAATATCTCTGTGAAATTATTTCAAAATCTGGCCAGCGGTTTCAGAGAAGAAGAATTTTTAAGAATTTCTTCATTTCTGTATAGTGCAAGAAGCCCCCATTCACCAGAGCCATGTTTCTTGACGGATCAAAATTTCGCAAACAATTTTTAAAAAGGGTCACCCAAGGAACATCTGTGTGAAATTATTTTAAAATCTGGCCAGCGGTTTCAGAGAAGAAGAATTTTTAAGAATTTCTTCATTTCTGTATAGTGCAAGTAGCCCCCATTCACCAGAGCCATGTTTCTCGACCAATCAAAATTTCGCGAACAATTTTTGAAAAGGGTCACCCAATGAACATCTCTGTGAAATTATTTCAAAATCTGACCAGCGGTTTCAGAGAAGAAGATTTTTTAAGAATTCCTTCATTGCTGTACAGTGCAAGAAGCCCCCATTCACCAGAGCCACATTTTTTGACCAATCAAAATTTCACGAACAATTTTTGAAAAGGGTCAACCAAGGAACATATCTGTGAAATTATTTCAAAATCCGACCAGCGGTTTCAGAGGAGAAGATTTTTAAAGAATTCCTTCATTTCTGTATAGTGCAAGAAGCCCCCATTCACCAGAGCCACATTTTTTGCCGAATCAAAATTTCACGAACAATTTTTGAAAAGGGTCACCCAAGGAACATATCTGTGAAATTATTTTAAAATCCAACCAGCGGTTTCAGAGGAGAAGATTTTTAAAGAATTTGCTAAAAAATTCCATTTGGTTGCCATGGCAACCAGAGTTTTTGATGGAATCAAATTCTGTGAACAATTTTTAAAGAGGACCTCCCAAGGAACATTCCTGCCAAGTTTGGTCCAAATCCGCCCAGCGGTTTAGGAGGAGTTGATGTTTAAAGAATTGTTGACGACGCACGACGGACGACGCACGACGGACGACGGACACCGGGTGATCCTAAAAGCTCCCCTTGAGCACGTTGTGCTCAGGTGAGCTAAAAATCATCCACATATAAGGAACAGTTCACATCGTCATCTAAACATTTTACAATATTGTTATTAATCTTGATATTGAAAAGAGTAGGTGAGAGAATACTTCCTTGAGGAACTCCCTGTTCTTGTTCATATTCATCAGAAAAAGATGTGCCAACCTTAACATCGAAACATCTATTTGATAAAAAGTTTGAAATAAACTTTGATAGATTTCCTCTTAATCCAATTTCATGAATATCTTTTAAGATGCCATGTTTCCACGTGGTGTCGTAAGCTTTTTCTAGTTGAAAAAATATGGCAACTACATGTTTTTTCTTTACAAAAGCATTTCTGATAAAAGATTCTAATCGTACTAACTGATCTGTGGTGCTTCTGTTTTTTCGGAATCCTGATTGATGTTCCGATATAATATTATTGGATTCGAGGTAAAAATTCAGTCTGTTGTTAATCATTCTCTCCATGGTCTTACATATACAACTAGTTAAAGCTATGGGTCTATAATTTGTTGGATTTGTATGATCTTTATTTGGCTTAGGAATTGGAATGATTGTAGCTTTGGACCAACTTTTCGGGAAGGTGCCCTTTTCCCATATAACGTTAAAAATGTGTAACAGAGTTTGCAATGAAATACGAGGTAAATGTTTTAAAAGTTGATAGTGTACTTCGTCTGCACCTGCAGCAGAATCGTGAGTATTTTTTAGAGAATTTTCAAGTTCCGATATTGTGAAAGGTAAGTTGTAGTTTTCATTTGTATCCGTTCCGAAATTAAGATCTTCCATTTCTGTTTCTTGCTTATGGTTTTTAAATTGTGGTTTATAATTTGCTGAAGAAGAGTTTGTTTTGAAAGTTTTACCAAGGATATTAGCGATTTCTTCTTTACTTTCGTAGTTTTTGTCATCTACTTTAATATGTGAGTGTTTCATGGTTAGATTCTTTCCATTTATTTTCCTTAACATACTCCAAATGGTTGTCATGGGAGTTCTAGCATTAAGTTTAGAAATGAAATCTTTCCAAGAAGATCGTTTTGCTTGTTTAATAGCTCTCATTATTTTGCAAACATTTAAATTTGTTTTTGTTGGATATTGTTGGAAACATTTTAAACTATCTTTACGTTTTTCAATAGCTTCTTTACAATCATCATTAAACCATGGCTTTTTCTTCTTTGAAGTATTTGTTGAAATCTTTGGGATGCATTGATTTGATATATCAAGTAAAGTTTCTGTAAAAGAAAGCATTGGATCATCTGAATTTTCAAAATTGTCGATCACTATTTTTTCATGGCAAAAAATATTGAATTTTTCCCAGTTAGCTTTTTTAAAATTCCATTTTGGAATCTTCTCATCTTCTGTTTTCTCAGTTTCTTGTATAATGATAGGAAAATGGTCACTTCCATGAGAATCTTCACATACTTTCCATTCATAATCAAGGTACAAAGAAGGATGGCAAATTGAAAGATCTATTGCTGTAAAAGAACCTGTTCCAGGATGCAGGTATGTATGTTGATTGGAATTTAATAAACATAGATTATTCTCTGCAATGAAATCTTCAATAATTTTACCTCTACCATTGGTATTATTTGAACAACCCCATAATTCGCTATGTCCATTAAAATCACCACATATGATGTGAGGTTGAGGTAGTTGGAGTAAAAGATTTTCTAAATCATTCTGATCTATTCTTTTATCTGGTGGGATATATATAGAGCATATTGTTATAGTTTTATTTAAAGATGCTTTTATTGCTATTGCTTGTAGATTTGTGTTTAAGTAAATCTTGCGATGAGGTATCGTAGAATGTATTATGATAGAAGAACCACCAGATGCTCTTTGGTAATCACTATGTATGTAGTGATAGGATGAATAATTGCGAATTTCGAAGTTATCATTGGGGATTATAAAAGTTTCTTGAAGACAACAAGTTTGTGGATTTAATAAAGATAAAAGAATTAGTAGTTCATTAAAGTTGGCTTTTAGACCTCTACAATTCCACTGTAAAATTGAGTTTTGACCCATTATACTTGTATATTGGGAGATTGAATTAACTTAAAAGTTATTTGACTGAGGAGTCAATTTCCAATTCCGTATCTTCTAAACTTTCATATTTATTTGCCATCTTAATAGGATCCTGTGACCCTTTCTTCTGTTTGATTGTTGTCTTTTTCTTTTTTATCTGGTTATTTTTCTGGCTTTTATTTGGTGATGTAGGGCAAGAATTAGATTGAGAAGCTGATCTTGGTCTGCTAGAGTTCTTTGTTTGGTTAGTTTTTGAACCTGTTTCAGAAGTTTGAGGTGGTTTGAAAGATGGAGACATAGATTTCGAGGAAGGTTTAGCGCCTCCCTCAAAATCCAGCCACTGCGTTCCACATGTTCTCGTCAGAGGCTTTGCTATTGCTGACTGAACTATCTTAGAGTATCTGGGTTCAAAAGCTGTCTCATATTGATTTTTTGCCTCAAAGTATGAAATTTTTCTGATTGTTTTAATTCTCATAATTTCTTTTTCTCTTTTCCAGACTTCACAGTCGGTTGATCTTGCACTGTGATCTTTACCACAATTTACACATTTGAAAGCTCTTTGGCAGATGCTAGATGTGTGTTTGGATTCACCACATCTATCACAGATTACTGCATTTGTGAGCTTGCAGTTGTCTTCGTGGTGTCCAAATTTTTGACAATTAAAACAGCACAAAGGATTTGGGATGAAGTGTTCCACTGGTACTGTGCGATAAAAGATTCTAATACTCTGAGGCAAAGTGGTGGTGTTAAAAGTGAGGAGTAGTGTATTGGTTTCAACTTGAACATTGTCTTTTTTAACTTTGAATCTCTTGCACACAACAACTCCTTGCTGTGCAAGATATTCAACAATTTTTTCTTCAGTTTCTCCTTTCAGTACTCTGTCTTTCACAATTCCTCTGGACTTGTTAAGTGAGTTATGTTCTGAGACTGAGAATTTCAAGTTTTAAAACTTTTTAATTTTCAACAAAGATTCAGTTTGACTAGCTCTTGATGTTTCAATGAGTAGAAGTTCGTTTTTTAATTTTTTGACTGATTTTGGAGTGCCTATTAAACTTTCAATTTGTTTTGCTATTATGAAAGGAGACAGAGATGTAATGGGCTTTGCCTCCTCACTTTTGATAACCAAGAACTTTGTACTGTTTGAGTAAAGCGTTTCATTTTCGTTATTCGGTCGGGGTCTTTTGTTTTGGGAAGCCATGTTTTGTTAGTGTAATTTCAATAGCTATGCGCTCCACCCTCCTCGGAGCCCTACAAGGGGACGTCTAATGGAAATGGGTTTCCTATTTCTGACGCCAGAGCTACAAAGCTATCATACTTTACAAACCTTAAGTGAAGAGAAAATATAGGTCTATTAATTAGCCCATCGGCCGCCGCTTTATAAAGGAAAACAATGTAAAAGATAAGAAAAAAGAAAAAATCTAACTCGGTTGGTATCATAAGATACAAAGAAAGAAATATAGATACAAGTATGTAATCCTAAAAGCTAGACACGACCAAGCCGATTGAGATGGGTTGGGCCTAACCCATCCCTCTCGTCTATCTGAGGCCAGGGCCAAAGCAGTGTGTTGAGTGCTGGAGATCCCTGGGCACTCCCATTTACCAGGTTCCCCTTTTCAGGCATTAGAGATGCCACCCACGGCAAACAAGTGGCTTCTGAATCAAAGATAGAAATCTTTTATCAGAAGAAAGTTTGCTCAATGTAACTGTATTTTCAATGTAGAAAGCCTCAGATAAAGAGTGTTAGCATGATATCTTTAATGATTAGATCTGATAACTTAGAGCTTACCAGAATTCCTATTATAGATCTCTATTTGAATGTAAGGTTCTAAATTCAAGTATGCCAAATGCTTCAAGTTCTTTAAACATATAGTGCTAGAGATTGGAAAAGGTGTTAACGAATACAAGAACAAAACATAGATGTTATACACAGATGATGTTATATTCTTCATCCAGTGTGCTACCCACCGGCACAGATGATACACACACAAAAATGAGCATGTTAGTATATGAGATAGGAAAGTATATAGGAAAGATGTGTCATCAAAAAATGAAAAATGAAAATTCATTTTTGGAATTTGAAAATTGTTTTGGATATCTGAATTTGTATTGTTCTTTAGTCACTTTTATATTTAATTTTGGGTTGGTTTATTTTATCTGGAAATATTTAATTGTATTGAATTTAGTGTTTTTGTTTTCATATTAAGGTTGATCTTGTTATTTTTTTTATTTACTTTTGATTGGAAAATTTTGGACCTGTTTTATTATTTTTAGTTCTATTATTACCAGTCTCCTCTGTTTCTGGGAACTTTTACCAGCCATATGCCACAGAGGTATCCGGTCAAAACGTCCCACAGTCAAAACGTCCCACTGTCAAAACGTCCCACTTTTGGTTAATACGTCCCCTATTCCATTCCGAATTGGTTAAAACGTCCCCCTAAAATGTCCCCGTATATCCTATGAAAAATAATTACTTTAATCTTGGTTGATTATTTCAGAAAACTTTCTAAGTTGATGTGTAACATTATGATGTCATAAATTTATTGTTACAGGGCTTTGCATATTAACCCATATCCTGCCGAACCTATAGTTTTAAAGGACAAAAAATTAATTTTCGACAAATCTTATGACATTCAACTTAATAATATGACTTAAATCAATATTCGATACCGTAGCTGTGTACTTCAATACCAGACTACACTCATGTCCATGGATCCTTTTTTTTACGATTTTAGCCAGTTGGAATCATGATTGTTTAATGTAGGCTAAATAGAATCAATGTTTTTATAAACGTGGGCTAAGGGTTAAGGCCCATATCGTCTCCCTGCAAGAATGTTTATTCGACACGCTCGAACGCCTCGATCGCTATCTGAAGTGTTTTGAGATAACTGATTTATTTTATTTTGTTAAGTTTTCATTTAACCCTTATCCAAACGATCCGAAATCTTATCTACCAAGAGAATGAAACATTTTCATATCATCGTAAGAAAAGGACAAATTCCAGTAATCAGCATTTTATTCTTTTCCAGTATTGTTTCTCGACAAAGTATTTTTTCTGTTGGGAGCAAAGAAGGAAAAGAGCAATCACTGTTTGCAATGATTTGCCCATTTATAGGAACAATAGTTTACCATGTACATACCAAATGAGTAAATCGGACATTCAATAAAAAGCAGCTGCAAACAATAAGTTATTACAGCTTTGCCGTTATAGTGATTGGGGTCTCAGAAATTTTAACAGGAATGGGAAATCGTGTATAAACGGCTTTTCCTAATTCTCACACAATGGTCGAGTCCAATTCTTCAGTGTGGTTGATAATTTTCCTCTTTTGTATTCTGCCATTACTTTTTCAAAAATATTATGCGTCATGTTTTTGAAAAAAAAAATCCGAATATAAAAGGGGGAGGGGGTTGACTGAACCCTGATTGAACTGGAACCCAGGCTGTGTAAAGGGTTAGGTGTTAAAAACCAAATTTGTCACACTTAATAGTGATATATAGCTTCTGAAAAAGTTAATTGACCCGTCGATCAATACTGCAGCAAATCTAACTAATGCCAATTACAAGAATGTCGTATACGATAGTTAGTGTAACTAAAAACTTGAATTGTCCTTGCTTTCTTTCCATCTTTCAGATTTTCTTTTTTTTTTTTTTCTCTCTCTCTCTCTCATGATATAGCATTTGAAAATTACGTGTAATACTTTACAAAACGATGAAATTTTGGACTGGGGCAAAATGAAAGTATTTTACAAGTATGCCAACATACACGAACAAATTACAATGTACTGCATTTGCTCAAATGACAGTTTTTGTTGTCTTTGATATTGTAGAATTAATGAGGGAAAAAGAAGCAACTTTAGGCTGTTACCAGTGTTTCCTCATTGTCCAACGCTGTTTTCAAAAGCATTCTCTTTCATATTTATTAAATCTAAGGATCATGAGGTTAAGAGTCAGTACATGATTATCTGTGATTACCTATTCATATGTTAACATGAATCTGCGTGATGCAAAATGTATGTGCATACTTAGTGAATAAAACCTATCTTAAATTTCCTACTCTAAGGAATAATATAATGCACTAATATTGCATAAACAGTTGATTACAAGAGCAGTGCAGAGCACACAACGCACAGAAATATAGCAATTTACAAATGTTCGAGATTCCGCTTTATCTGCACAAGGGAACAATGTCAAGAAACGTTGATTCCCATTAATTCGTTTTTATTTTGCATGACTATGTACGACTAGAAAGTATTTAAAATGTGTGTTCTGTTCTGTTCATTAGTCATTGTATGCCGCCCAATTAGCCAGTTTTCTTTTTCACCTATACCCGATTTATCACACTTGCAATTAACATCAACAAAATCTGTGAAGAAACAATTTTATTGTTATAATTTATACAAAAAAAAAAAAAAAATTATTAAATTTATCAACCACTTACACTTTTATCAGTCGCCGATAAGAACTAAAAAATTCGAAGTGGGACGTTTTGACCAATTTTTTGGAATAGTGGGACGTTTTAACCAAATTGGGGGGACGTTTTAACCAAAAGTGGGATGTTTTGACTGTGGGACGTTTTGACGGTGGGACGTTTTAACTGTAAACCGCCACAGAGGCAAAAGCAGCCACCAATTTCTAAGGCCCCGAGTGGCGGGGACCCTTTCCCCTTTTGAATGAGTTACAAATATGGTACAGCAATCCAGTAACACATCTGCTGGTCTGACCATTCCAGCTACTTTGGGCCTTAAGCATCAGCTAAAGCAAATTTCCTCTACATACAACACCACCATGGTCTTCAGATTGAGAACTTCAATAAACCACAGATTATGAAACTGATGAAAGCCACTTGATGGCAGCAATTCTGGATCCACGCTTCAAAATAACATGGTGCAAAAAGGAGACAGAAGGTCAGCTTAGGAAAGAACCTGAACCACAAGCAAATGAAATCTACATGCCATCCAACAAACAAGACATCACCTCACCTCCTTCAAAAATACAGAAACTGGAAGAAAGTTTCTTCAGTTTCATGGGTATGTCTACAACAAGCTCTCCAGTTCAATCTTCAGAAGTAGAACTTGAAATTCAAGATTACTTGAAACAGCCCTGCATTGATATAACCAGTGACCCACTACAATACTACTTCCCTCATCTAGCTGATTTAGCCTTGAAATACCAAGCCATCTCAGCCAGTTCTGCTCCAGTTGAAAGACTGTCTAGCATTGCTGGAAAAATTTTCCGCCCAGAGAGGTGTTCAATTAGTGATACAATCATTGAAAAATTAATGATGATTAAGTGCAATTCTTGGTTTGAAATATAACAAAGTGCTCTCTGATCAACTGTGTATTCAAATGAAATACTGGTGGCATAAGTGAATTAAAAACCTGTTTATGTGACATCAAAAACCCAGCCTTTTTAGTTTCAAATACAATTACATCCAGACTTCACAGACACTCAAAGAATTTCCTTTAATCCTTTCTAAAACAACCCCTTGTTTTTATGCGTCTGCAGCACAAGTCTTTTGAAAACAATAATAAAAGGAGAAATTGCTTGTAGTGAGCAATTTTTCCTTCCTTTTCTCAGTATTATCTACCCTTTTGGAGAACTTTCTTCCATTTGCATCAAATTTCAAATTGTTGTCTGCAAACATCTTTCACTTTTGAAGTCTAAAATTAGTCATCAGAAGAAAAGGGTTAACTTTACATTTTAATAGTTCTTGTTAGATATTAAATTATCGCTTCGTGCTCAGGTGAGCTAAAAGCTGTGTTGGGGGATAAAATCTATCCGAACAGACACCTTTTAATAGCCCCTTATAACAGCGCACAATTATACAGAATGGACATGTAATGGGAACTAAGCTAAAATGTAGAAAACTTATCAGGTGTATTACAATGTATAGAGTTGTTATAAAATACTGTTGAGCCAATAACATATAAGTCAGTCGATGGTCTGTTGCTAACCAAGGGAAATGTTTTGCCTCATGTTTCACATGTTTGTGGTGGACTATTGTGTCACATTTGACACAGAGCTATATTTCTCAATCAAAATTATCTTCTCAATTTAAGATATATATATAGGGTGTAAATGCAACGTTCCTAAAAGTCAAAGAGAAACTTTCAAAGACACTGGTTCACTACCTTCGCCATAGCCAGACTGCTCCTGCAGATGCTGCCGGCTAAGTGTTAGTTCAACAAGTCCTATCAATATTCAAGATAGACATTATCCTTCCTGAAGAGATTATAAACCAACCAACAGACAATCAAAGGCTATTTTTTCCCAAATGCTTCGACTTCATAAGAGAAGCTTCTGGACATTCGATAGCTGTCCACGTTTCCTTAAGTGTTTAGCTGTCCACGTTTCCCTAAGTGTATAGGCTGTGGAATAAGAAGTTTGCTACTGCTGCCACGGTACGACAGAAGAAGCCTACCACACAATCGAGAAAGAGGGTCTAAGCCGCATGAAGAGAAGTTACATGTACATTCATTTCGCAAGTCGCAAGAAACATTTATAGATAAATTCCACGGTGATTATTTTCTTAAACGTCCCGAAGTATCTACAGAGTGGCATGGCCTTGGTTTCGTCTCAAAGACGGAAATTATACGGCAACTGGAAACAGAGAAGGGACCATTAAACCTACCTTCTTCCGAAGCGCGAGGCAGAAAAAGATTTCAGACGGATCAAGCAACAACAACAACATTCGTAAAAATGCAGACAGAGGTTGCAACCACTTAGTATTTTGTATGTTAGAGAAGACAGACTCACATTACGGTCTTTTTACTTTTGCGAATATGTGCGGTTATTCTATCATATGTATAGACCGTGGATCTGGCATCCAAGACAGAAAATTAGGCGTTACCTAAACTTTCCTGTTAGAGCCGGCTCGGCCTATAGTTCAGTCAATAGCGTACATGACTTGAAAAAAGGAGCTCGGTGGTCCGATCCCCGGCTCGGCCGATATTTATTCCGAGAAATGATGATAGTCATGGCAACAGGGATCATTTCTCTCTCTCCGATGTCCACAGTTTAAAAAATGGTAATGTAGCTTGAAAGGAATATGGAAAGCATGGATAGGTGTGCTGGCAGCTCCAATATCTGAAAACTGTTGAAAACGGCGTTAGACACCATAGAATCAATGAATCAATCGATCGACCAGAAATCTGTTTGGATGATTGATTCCAATCAATGTTTTTGTTTATCCGAATTTTGTCTTAGGTCAACTCTTTCCCTAACAATAATTTGTTTTCACGATGAAACAAGAGTGGCAAATTGTCGCAAGATACGCCCGTCTTACCCCAAGTTGTAAAGCTGGGGCATAATAATCATAAAGGGGAGGTAGAGAAAAATAATAGTGCAGAAATTTTTGCCTTTGATTGAAGCAAATGGCAGTTTTGATTTCACATCTTTCAAAAAAAAATTAAAATCTGCAAATAAGAGGATGAAATTTCATATTGACAACACCTATACTCTTGGAGATACAGTGTGCTCAAAATTTATGTGTAGAAATAACTAGATATATCATGTCATGAAATTTCCTAGCCATAGCTAGCATAGCATTGGAGAATCTTCCAAACAAAGTTTAAGTCTCAAAAACGATACAAGGGAAACACAGAAAAGTTTAGGAAGCAGGAACAATTCCTTACAGTTCTATTTCATAAGATGTACTCTCCCACAATAACTCAAAAATTAAGCAAGAGTTGCAATTTATAAGCACTGCACTCCCCCTTGATGGAATGTATCCATGCATTAAATTTCATAACCCTAGCTAGTATAGTTTTTAAGATACGCACCAGACAAAATTCAAGTATGAAAAACAATGACTCCTGTGCACTGTACTCCCCCTTGATGAGATCTATCCACCCATGAAATTCATAACCCTAGCTAGTACAGTTTTGGAGATATGCTCCTGACAAAGAACTGGACGCCGCCCGCCCACCAGCCTGCTACGGATGATCCCATAATACGTCCCGTCCTCGACGGGCGTAAAAAAGTATTTCAACCATAACGGGAAAAGAAGAAATTGTTTGTTACGAACTTAGTGTTCCACCATATATTTTCCAAATAAATGCTAGGTGTTAGTTTTAGATAACGAATCAAATGTGGAGAAAAGGAAAACCAAGAAGAAGTCATGTCTCTCAGATGATTGTAGAGCTTGGGATGTTCTAATGGAACTACCCCTAAGTCCTACTATCACCTGGGAAAGGACAGTTCACTGACAAACATCTTTTTGCGAGATGGGATTTACTGTCTCCCAACACAGTAAGTAGAGAATATTTGTTTTTTTCGGTGAAAGATCGAAATTTATTTCGAGTGGACACCATCTGTAATATTTTCATGAGTGGCACAGCCACGAGAGAAAATATTACCAATGGTGTTCACAAGATGAAATAAATTTCGATCTTTCACCGAAAAAAACAAATATTCTATTTATTTTATGCTTTTAACCCTTTCTGGGAGGAGCTTTATCAAAATTCAGTACAGTTCTTTTCCATTATTCCCCGTGTCGTACCCCTTTCGCATAGCAATGTTACATTAAGCGCGAGAAATGTAATTTATATGACGTCATATTTCCCATCTGGTTGTTAGGCACGCACAATTTACCTAGACAACAAGAATGTGAACTGTTATTTCTCAATATCCTACCGGAAAGCATGCAATAAAAAGAGAGTGTTTATACCTATGGACCCACAACCAGCTACTGATAAAGTTGTTGTGCTACATAGATATTACACGACTCTAAAACTAACACTTACAAGAAAAGAGTGACATAACTTGGTGAAGGAGGGGGAGTTAAGAAGTTCCTACGCTATAGCAGAGTATCTTCGCATGGAAATTCAACCAAAAATACTGAATATCTTCGGAATCTTGACTATGTACTAGACGAGGCGTACAACTTGTCCAAGAGGATTAAACCGCATCAGGTATATCAGACATTACAAATTAAGTATGACGAGACTATCAAGACCAACATGTACTCTGTAAATTTTGAGGAACATGTCACGTGTTTTAAGGGTATTACATACTAAAGCGCCGGTATTTTTAGAATAAATACTTACGTTTTTTTATGTGTTTTTGTGTGTTAGTGAGCATGTTTTGTACCCTATCATCTGTGTATATAACTACAACATCGGTGGTTTTGTTTGTTTACGGTCTTACTGCAGATGGTTTTGGATGCACCTATTCGAGGCACTGTATATTTTGTTAAATTAGATAATTATTTAAAAAGATAATGATGTAGAATAAATGTATAACCTATAAAGTAGAATTAGTGAGCTGCGCTTCAAGTGATTCTCCTCTCAATTCCTGTGACTGTTTAAAGGGCTGCTCTCTCTGTTTAAATGCATATAGATACCTCCTTACATACATCGAGCTAAGCGTTACAAATGCTATAAATGCCTCAGGTTGAATGGGCACATTTCG
The DNA here is from genome assembly GCA_943736015.1 of Tridacna crocea. Lineage (NCBI taxonomy): Eukaryota > Metazoa > Mollusca > Bivalvia > Cardiida > Cardiidae > Tridacna > Tridacna crocea. Next base: position 4,632,379 of record OX031068.1, on the reverse strand, counting down.
CATCTGAGTTTATAAAACGCGACACTGTTTTTAACGTGTTGCACTTGTAAAGCACGAAGGTGTTTTATTAGAGGTATGCAGTCACTACATTTTCTTCTTTAATAATGTCATATCGAAAGTTTTCCTTTTTCAAAAATTTTTAATAGGTTTCAAAAATTTGAACCCACTCCTTGTAAACTGTATTTTTATGGGGAGAGAAAAGTGGAAATTATTCATACTCGACTTAGAAGTAATTGTAGCTATCTAAAACCACACCTCTTCTGGAAAAATATTGTGGATTCTCCTCTTTGTCGTTGCGGGGAAGTTGAATCTAATACACACTACTTCTTTGAATGCGGATTTTATTGTAACATTAGAGCAACACTAACACAACATATTAGCACAAAATCTGCTTTTAATATTGGTACAGTTCTTTTTGGAGACAATGAACTCTCCCTTGTCGAAAATGAACAGATCTTCCATGCGGTTCATGATTACATTGATCAAAGCAAGAGATTCTCTTAGTTTTAATCCAATCAAAGGTTAGATCCGTTGCTCCTCTTTTCTGACAATGTACTGTCGCGAACTTTTTTATATACAAACATAATTTTGTATCTTTTGTTGCCGCTCTGCTCAATCACCTCTCTTTTTTTTTTACCTTTTCAGATAATGAAGTCCTTTTTGTTTACAACCAATCATTACTATCTGGTTATTGTAATAATCTTTTTTTTTTTGACATTTGATATAATTGGCGTATCACATGATTCAACTTGAGGAGAGGAACTATATAAGCAACATGCTGTCGTTCCAATCCTTTTCACATTTATTTCTTGTGCTGTGTATGTAAATGTCAATGTTTATTGAATAAAATATGTTTAAATTAAAATTTACGATGAAAAGCACATAAAAAAGGCGGTCCTTTTGCAGACGATCCCTCTTGGATGGCTACTGAAAATTTCGGACAATACAATTCAAAAATACTTGTACTTCCACCACAAACTTGCATTCCTTTGCAATTCAGCATAAATTTAAAACTTGTCCCTGTAATCTGAATATGTTTCAGGTTGTTTTACTGCCACTTTATTTGTGATGTTGTTTCTCCATTTACACGTAGTGTCTACTGGAGATAATTATGGGTGGGATAAAGTGCTTTTCACAAAAAAAAAACCACCAACTATACTAGGCTGATATTGATGTTTCATGGTTCTGCACATCCTGCATACAAGGTTGTTATATGTTTAGCTAGTGGTGAATTGATTATAGTAGTATGGTGAATTGATTATAGTAGTAAAGCATATGATACCCAATACTTTTGGGATTGATTGGTTGTATTTGGGTTTAACGCCACTTTTAACAGCAACAGTCATATAATGGCGGTCCGTGATGCACATATGTTTCCTACACAACTTTCTTTCCAAAGCCACCGACTACTTTTCTAATATGCATCAACAGCGGCGAGAGACGAAAATACGCCGGAAAGAAAGTTCCCGTCAACCGGGTATCAAACTCAAAACCACCAGTTCACGAGACTAACATGCTCACCACTGAGCCACCCGGGCGGGGCGATACATTTGGCGAGTTTTGATTCTCTGCGTTGCCAATAATTGTGACCTGTAGGATGTCTGTAAAAACAGTAGTGTAAAGATTAGCAATCTCTTCACCCCTTTGGCCCTGAAATTGTAACTGGAACACTGAGTGTGTGAGCCTTTTTTGTATATTTAACTGAAGGTCTTTTTAAAAATTAGGGTAGCGATGCTACAACTGTATTCTGATACAGAGTGTATGACGATATAGGCAATCAGACATGATACATACTGTGGATTCATACAATCTCGTTGGTATGAAATTTCGTGGATTTTACAAATTCGGCATTTTCGTTGGACCGTAAATTCGTTGATTTTCCATTTCGAAAAGAAAACTTTTTTAGTGAAAAAAATCGAAACTGTCCATTTATAAAGGTTGTCAAAGAAAAAAAGATAACATAAGACGGGACTCGATCGATGACAAGTATACAGGTATCGTATCGGGTGTAAAGGGTGTAAAGTTTACGACACTTATCTGATAATCTGATCGCTGGTCTCAAGTCTATCAATTAAGACATGCGTAATTATCTACAATTTACATGGTTATTATTTAATCACGTAGTCACAGTTTACAGTCAAATTTTCAGCCGTAAAAGATACGACGACGTTTTCAAAATCGTCTGCTTTTAAACTGCTGACTTCCGAAGCTACCCTTCCCACATGTCTGGGTCACTTAGGAAAACAAGACTGCTTACCACATATTCACCAATATATTATGACAGAAGGAAAGAGATCTTTTGTTTAAAGCTCGATTCGTTTATCATTACTGAAATGATACATTTTACCTTGTTCTCCAAAATTGTGTCCGAAATAATAAGTGTAAACTCCGACAAATTTGCATCTAGATCTATATTTAGAACAAGCGTGAAGGATCAAAATTGTAGGAGGCCTAAGTTTCGGCTTCCATTCAATCTTGCGCGACTTCCAAAAGCTGCTTTCTAATACGAGCTAAGCCATAGTTCAACTGGATAGGATAGATCGACGATCAGACTGCAAGTTCTGTTTAGTCACTGTCTGACACCGACCAACAACAGGTTGAAATCTGCCATCTTGTCATCACCAAATTCAATATTAGAACGACCAAAATATAAAACAAGCCGTCCGTCAACATGATTTTATGCCAGACGCAGGAACACACGCGTTTGCAGTAAAATGTTGATTTGGGGTAGATCTATGACGTAACGTGTAGGTCATTCGAGCAAGTGGGTTATAAAACAAACGTTTGTTGTACTAATTTACGAATGTTTAACCCCACGAAATCTATGGTCACATTGCGTCTAGAAATGGCTGTTTCAAAAACCCCTGGGTCGTGTCACATGTTTTTTGTAGTCAGCAGAAAATTGGTATGGCTATTTGTAAAAAAAATCCTCGCAGCCGAAATGCAACAGTAAAAGATAAACATAGATTACATGACTCGATGCGCGTAGGTAATTTTTCAACATTGTTTATGCCGTCGTCACCGGGATAACAGAAAAAGAAATGAAGTTAAGGCAATGAAAAAATCACTATTTTTACTCAGTAATTGTAAAGTCTCAAAGAAATCTTTATAGGAACAAATAATCTAAGGTGTAAATAACTTTCTGTTCGATAGTGTGTACATTTTAACGTTGGCGTCATCACGTTGGTTATTGATCAATGAAGCCGAGCCCAACTTAGTTGAAGATGGCAAAGGACCTATCTTTCATTGGGAACTTGAATTCGTGGACTTCCCTACCCACGAAATCAACGAAAATTAGTACTCGACGAATATTAACGGTTTCACAGTATAAGGATACAGCTGCAACCCAGCCCAGTCTCGAACCAGGGATCCTTCAGCCCAAAGTTCTGGTCACTGGCTGTACTATTACACTATTCCGCTCGTGTTGTTCATAAATGTTGCACCTGTTTATCTATGTATTGCAAATGATAACATTTCATATTTCATTTCATAAGCAATGTTTCATTGAAATGAAGACTCTTTAAAAAGAAAGTTTAAGGAAGGGAAGACATTTATTCAATAGATCATTGTACTGATATATAGTCTGTCCTATAAGAAATAATACACAAATGCATTATTGCTCCATGTGTTCATTGTAAGTGTTTCTTTGCAGAAGTACACAAGACATATTGTGCGTCTTCATAATAATGATCCCACCTTCTTCAGAGAGTTGGTTGGTTGTATTGGTGTTTAACGCCACTTTAACAGCTAAGGTCATATCATGGCGATTGGTGACGCACATGTGTTTCCTGGCTTTCTCACACCGGTACTTACACTACTTTCTTTCCAAAGCCACCGACTACTTTCCTCACATGCTTCAGCAGAGGTGAGAGGTGAAAATAAGCCGGAAAGAAAGTTCGGCTCAACGGGGTATCGAACTCACAACCACCAGGTCATGAGTCCGACACGCTCACTACTGAGCCACCCGGGTGGGCTTCTTCAGAGAGAGAGAGCGAGATTGTTGTTAGCAATAAGCAGGTATGATTAAAATATATTCTGTGCTGTGCTGCTTATATGACTTGGCTGACTGTATCTGATTTCAGATGATGATTGAAATGAAGTACATCCTTGGTGTGGATCATTTAAATACTCATGCTTACAGACTGACAAAATTGTTTGAAGCAGTAACCTTATAGCAAGAAGCCTTTAAATAATTGCTAATTTACGACTTTTCTCTCAAAAACAGTTTTCGAAGCCTTTAATCCTTTACACAGTAGATTTTTAGAGTAGGTGTTGCTTCTATCACAAGAATTGCTAAATATCTATATTGTATATGTTGCTTGAATTATAACGGGAGAGGAGACATAGCGTGTGATGTATATGATGAATGGTTCCACAAGAAATGTGAAAATTCAACAAATGTTCAGTTTAAGATATTGGTTGACTCGGAGTTTGATTATGTCTGTTCTTCATGTTTGTCAAATCCCAACAAAAGGTTCAATTTTGGCCTGTCTTTAGACAGATTGCAGAAGGCGTTAAAAGATGGAAAATACATTAAAGTTAAGCTAGTCTTACTCAAGATTGCACATGATGGATATTTCAAAATTCACATTCCCATATCACACCAATTCGAACGTGTTTGTGGACCAGGTTGCAAAATCACTCCCTGGTGCAAATAACGAATTTGTTCCACTTATTGGCAATGGTAATTGCTTGTTCAGTAAGTTGTCAACTGCTGTAATTGGAAATGAATTATTGGCTCGTAGTAAACAGGAGATTTTATGAAAACGCACACAGATACTAAAGATGAAGCCATTTAAGCTTAAATCGGTCTGTGTATGGACCATGCGTAGTGCATCAAGCGTTATTGGTAGAACAATTCGATCTGTGTTCCTGCCCTAAAACTCCCTAGTAGACCTTGCTGTAGGTATTCTCAACACCGAGTTTCACCCACGGGATGCACCTCTCATAAAAAATAACGAAGCGGTTCATATAATGTGGTCTGGCTCTGGATCAAAATTGGACCATTTCGTTCATTTGTTAAGGAAAGATATGGGACCATTCACTGATATGACAAATATAAGCGATTTCGCCCCGCTCAAGGAATGTCCACAGTTACTATCTATTTTTTGAGGACCACATCATCGACTTGAACATTTCGGAATTTCGCGATCTGTCTAGCTTGGTGTTAATGTTTACAAATCAGTTGGGACTTTTTGGAAACGGTTCCTACTGAGAAAAATGATACACCGTTGCAAATAATTCAGATAATACCATATCTGAGATAGGGGTATCCCTCAATAATTCTGACCGCAAAATCTTTGAGGCAGATAATTCTCTAGAAGCGCATATAATTGGCACGTCATATTAAAATGGTAGCAACAACTACGAAAAGGCAGATTCTGCAAATTATGACAAGAACCTCAAAACATTGACACTGAAGTAGAAAATATTTCGGACAAGATGGATTGCGTTGGTAGTCCTATAGCAGGAAATAAATTCATGGACGTAAATAAATTACTTCACATTTTGATTAAAGAAACAGTAGTTTATCCAAGATACTATTCCAAATGGTTAAAAACAGAACCGTTTTTTCTTGGTAAAGTGTTGTGGGGTTGATTCTTTTAATGACGACTGTGGTGATTGGCTAAAAAGCATGAATACATTGTCCATGAAAAGGGAAATCTGACCGGAATATACAAGAATAATGGGTTCTACTGTATTTCCGCTAAGAAAAATCGATGCACCCTTAGAAAATCAAGTACAAGATAACGATATGATATCATTACAGGAAATCCAGGAAAATAATTAATACCAGAGTAGAGTAACATGGATAGAAAAATCGAATGAAATCGAAAGCAAACAGCTCGTAGAGTACATTGGCCAATTTCCAGGCCATACCCACCGAAATGCTCAGGTTAGAACTTAATGAATATACATGTATAAGAGCAAGTAGTGAAAAAAGATATATAATTGATGACTGGATTTCGAACAATCTTAAACCTGTTCAAATCCAAAAAAAAATAACATTTCAGTTGACCCAGAAAATCTAATAGGTTGTAAAGCTATTCAGAATGCGAAATATTACCTAACAAATAAAGAGAGACCTTAGAAGAAACTGCATTGACGAACGTCAAATCAAGAGGGCAAAGTTGGCTCTGGATCACTCACTTGAATTTTTGAGAGGATGATAGCCATTTTTTCTAAATCTGATCAGCTCTTTCAGAGAAGAAGAATTTTTATGAATTTCTGCATGTCTGATTAGTGGAAATAGCCCACAGCCATCAGAGCCATGTTTCTTGACAATTCAAAATTTCTCGCACAATTTTTGAAAAGGGTCAGACAACAAACATTTCTGTCAAATTATTTCAAAATCTGACCAGCTGTTTCAGAGAAAAGAATTTTTTAAGAATGTCTTCATTTCCATATGGTGCAAGTAGCCTCCATTCACCAGAGCCATGTTTCTTGACAGATCAAAATTTCGCGAACATTCTATGAAAAAGGTCAGCCAACAATAATTTCTGTCAAATTATTTCAAAATCTGACCAGCCGTTTCAGAGAAGAAATTTTTTTAAGAATTTCTTCATTTTCGTATGTTGCAAGTAGCCTCCATTCACCAGAGCCATGTTTCTTGACTGATCAAAATTTCGCGAACATTTCATGAAAAGGGTTACTTAAGGACCATCTCAGTGAAATTATTTCAAAATATGAACAATCGCTTCCAAAGAAGAATTTTAAATATTTCTTCATTTCCGAATAGTGCAAGTAGCCTCCATTCACCAGAGCCACGTTTCTTGACGGATCAAAATTTTGTGAACAGTTTTTGAAAAGGGTCATCAAAGGAATATCTGTATGAAATTATTTCTTAATCTGACAAAATGTTTCGGGGAAGAAGAATTTTTAAAAATTCCTTCATTTCCGTTTAGTGCAAGTGGCACCCATTCACCAGAGCCACGTTTCTTGACCGATCAAAATTTTATAAGTAGGGTCACCCAAGGAACATCTAGGTGAAATTATTTCAAAATCTGACCTGCGGTTTCAGGGAAGATTTTTAAAGAATTTCTCAGAAAATTCTATTTGGTTACCATGGCAACCAAGGTTTTTGATGGAATCAAAATAATGTTAACAATTTTTAAAGAGGACCTCCCAAGGAACACTCCAGTTTGGTCCAAATTGGCCCAGCGGTTGAGGAGGAGTGGATGTTTAAAGAATTTTTGACGATGCATGCTGGGCAACGCATGACGAACACTGGGCAATCCTAAAAGCTCCCCTTGAGCATGTTGTGCTCAGGTGAGCTAAAATAACAAAATCTAGATCGAAGAACAGAAGGGGGCCGATCTAAATTTTCTAATGACTGGGGGCTATGGGGCTGTACGATGGGTTGTCAATTAAACAAAACAGAATACATACAGATGCCTGAAGATGTAATGAATGAAATGGCTAAAGTGCTTGAATGCAATAAATCAAACCAAGTATATCGAAAACTGACAAACAAGTATGACGAACTAAGTGGACCCACGGATCTGAGACAGGTTCAAGACATGAAAAGACGAATCGGTATGAAAAAAAGACTGAAAACTGGATTGAGAGGCAACAGACGAGATATAGCAGACCATATTATTGAAATTGAAAACAGGGTTTCCTTAAAACAGTCAACTCATCTGGTCCATGATACAACAAAAATGGAAAAGCTCCATGCATTATCCTTTACAATGACAAACAAATTCATGACCTTAAACTGTATGTTGTCGTGGAAAGACAGTTCTAGGAGTTCACAAAACATTTAACTTATGCGACATGCACATGACAGTTACATGTTGCAAACAACTTTCATTGAAGAGGACATCGACGTCAGTCAATCCGCTTTTTTTATCGGTCCCATTTTCGTCCACGACAATTCCGACTTCGACACCTCTGCAACTTTCTTCAATATGAAGTTAAAACTGAACGGCACAGACACTTCTCACCCAGTAATCAGGACTGACGATGAACACGCATTTGTGAACGCTATAAAGACTGTTTTCCAAGACTGTCGTCATATATTCTGTACTACACATTTAAGACTTGTAGAGGACGCTGTTGACAAATACGACAAGAAAGCAATACTTGACAAAATCTTTGGAGAAGACCACCTACTGCATAGCGATGACGGTATCTGTTTCAATGAAAAGTGCCAAGAGTTAGAGACATTCAGTAATACCATCTCCAAAAGGATTCTACTTATTTCCAAAAGAGACTTTTAATGCATTGGCAAATGACAAACGGAAAGACCCGACTTTGCAAGAGACTTCGGAAATCTTTGGACAAACAACAATCGTGAATCGCTCAACCATGTCATTGCTCAACTGCAAGACTGGAAAACAAAACCACTTCTTGACTTCGTTAGTTGAGATTCCAGTTTAAAGACTTAAGAAATCACTAATAGGCACTGGTCAGTTCAGCCCAGCAGACACCGATAAATAGTTTTCTGTTAGCAGACAAGTGTGGGCAACTAAGACGGACGACAAATGATGCCGACAGTACTGACAGTTTAGAAGCTATCTGGTTAGGAATTGAAAGTCATTAAGGTCGACAGACAAATAGTCAGACGTGGTTGCTCCCCGGACAAAAGGACAGAAAATCATACAGCGCAAAGGAAAAAGGGCCAAGAGAACGACTGTTAAAAGTGACTGTTAAAAGAACTAATCGAGATAAAAACTTACGACTGAAATTAGACACATGTTAGAGTTGTTACTGTACCCGTGTTTACAGCCATGGCTATTAACCATGGTTACACAACCTTGTTAGGTTGCACAGGACACACAAAAACACATTGTGCCCTTGATCCAGGCAGGAATTTTTCTTAGTTTATTAAGCTGTTTTCTGTTTTGACCCTTAACTGATAATTCATGTGGATTATATTTTGGGATTTTGTTTTCTTCTTATTGATTGATTTACGTTGGCCACTTAGATAAACGTAAATAGAAGACGGGTTGTAATCCCTGATCAGACCGCAAGTTTTGTATGATCTGATCGTGTATATAGACTGAACAGGGATCCCACTCTTTATACTAGATTAGGAATTCTATATAAATGGGTTACCTTCATGTTTCTAGGTGTATATGATTATTCATTAATTAACTATTAGATATATAGAAGTTACACATGGAAACCGGTCTATGCAATACTAGTCACATTCTTACTTCTTCTTACAGGTCGTGACCCCAGCTTATTACGACTTGACCTCCAATCAATACAGTTAACCTCGTATCAATATTGATGACCTTGGACCAATACATAAATCCTTGAACGTGATTGGTCAAAAGTTCAGTTGCGTGAGCATCTGCGCTTATTTTGGGTAAACAAAAATGGTCAACGTTATGCTACAAGCTTCCATTTCTTATGTTTGAAGAAATGAAATGTTTGAGCAAAAGAGAATGTCTGATAAAAATGCCCGAAATGGGGAAGATAGGCTACAAGTGGACGATATTGAGCGCTATGAACTCTTGTTGGTCAAAGAAACTGAGAATGTGTTACGCGGGGTTAAAACCCTATTTTACTTCTCTTACGTTGTCGTATTGATTCTGGGCCAACAGTTAATTAATAACAAGCATTCTGATAGTATTGTACAGCAATACTGAGTCCCCTACCGACCGTATATATATTGCTGGCAGGAAAAGTTTGTGAAACCACGTGGAGGTAAAAGAATGTTTTTGACCCACTTTCAGAATTATAAGCATCATGTCTGATGAAGTTCACTGAAGAAGTTTTACAAAGACAAGATGTGTTTGTGAAACACAATTGACCCTGTAAAAGCAAATTTTCAGAAATATGACCTTTAACCCCTTTACCCCATAAGGCATTTCTATGGTATCTCTAATTGAACCTAAATAACAGCAAGGATGAAGCGGTTTCTTATGTGTATGTGACACCTTTTGATAGCATAGAAAACATTCTGACAAAACGTGAAAATAGAAATTGCTTGTTACGAGCAATTTCACTTTTGCCACACAGTTTTCCAAAGACTCCTACAAGCAATGCGTAGAAATGAGTATCTGTTGAGTAAAGGGTTAACTTGTGAGATGACCATGATCTTATCATCAGCAGGTGTGTACCAATGAGAGGTAAAAGCTTACCATGTGTAAGTGTTATAATTTAATTACTTAACCCATTACCACACAATCCCTACTTTTGACACCCCTGAGAAAGAAGCCTTTTGAAAACACTGTCTGAAAAGGTTTCCATCTCAGGGTTAAATGTTCCTTGCCCTGGTTCCAGTCTGTCCATTTTTTTCCTTTTCTATCATTCGGACATACTTTGTCAAAAACAACATCTAGTTTACCCCATCTCAAGTGTCCCCTGGTGGTAACTAACTAGAGACGCTTGAGCGCCTGTATCGCTCCACAGGCCTAATTTTTTCTGCAACGGTGAAGAGAAGTTTTTAGCAATTACCATTCAATCCTGCATTTTAGCTACCAACTTAAGAGAAAAAGCTAAGAAAAAGATTGTGAGAAAAGAAGAAAATAATGGTCACCAGCATGTTCTTAGTTTTCCACAATAATTTCTACCCTTTTTGATACAAGTTTTACTAATCTGAAGCTATATTATATTGTCTGCAACATCTTTCAATTATGAGCAATTACAAAATTTTTTCATCTGGTTATATAGTTAAAGAGGGTCTTGTCACAAACCATTTTGGGTGGGGAAACATCTAAATATAGAAAACTAGGTCACCAGGATTAACACCCCTTCTGTCCACTTTGCACTTGTAGGTCACCAGTAGGTCAACAAACCTTTACCAGAACTAATAAAAGTGCAGAGGTTCTCTTGTCTTATATGGAAAGGACTATGGATTATGTAAAGCAACCCCCTTTAACCCATTACCAAACGACAATATTTTAGACTGGTCCAAATTGAAAGCATTTGCAGACGACAAAATAAAAGTGACTGAAAATTTGAAATTTGTTTTGTGAAGGGTAAAAAACATTGTGGGAAAAGGAGAAAATGCTGGTTACCAGCATTTTCTCCTTTTCCCACAATGTTTTCTGAAGGCTTCTTTCTCAGGGGCGTCAAAAGTAGGGATTGTGTGGTAATGGGTTAACTCTTTACCAAACAACAAAATATGGGATGTGACCAAATTGAAAGCATTTGCAAACAACAAATTAAACATGGATGAAATGATGATTTCTCTCTTTGATAGAGTAGAAAACACTGAGGGAAAAGGAGAAAATGCTGATTGCCAGCATTTTCTCCTTTTCCACCAGTGTTTTCAAAAGATTTCTTGTCTTTGGTTGATTATCAGTAATTTCACCTTTTCCCACAGTGAAAGCAACAATGAAATCCAATGAATAGTTTGAGAGAAGAAATTTTTCAAAGATTTTACTTTATACCATAAAAGGAAAATGAGTCTCCCATAAAAGCCATGTCTTTTGACGGATCACTTTTTTTTAAGGATTTCTGTACACCTCTACCTAAGGAACATTCCTGCAAAATAATAATGCTATCCAATTAGCGGTTGGGGAGGAGAAGATTTTTAAAGGTTTTTTACTTTGGTTGCCATGGCAACCAAAATTCTTCATGGAACACCATTATTTGAAGGAATTTGAAAGAGGACCACCTAAGGAACATTCCTGTGAAATTTGGTAAAAATCCAATCAGTAGTTTCTGAGGAGAAGTTTTTTAAAGAAAAAGTTTACAGACGCACGCACGGACGAACGCACGGACACAATGCCATGACAATAGCTCACTGGCCTTCGGCCAGTGGAGCTAAAAATTGTCACAAGATGTTACTTAATACCCCTGCAAGAGCTGTTACAATAATTGACCATTTTTTCCTTGATTTTGTAATGTTTGAGAGACACTGAATTAAAAAAAAATGTTTATGTCCAAGGGGAGATAATTCCTCAACTAGGAGGACACTTGAAATATGCGTCTTGCAAACCTTTAATATATAATCAATGTATGAGCAAATTCTCAATACAAATATCCCTGCACACAATATTTCCATGCACACAATATCATCCTTGACTTAGTACTGTTTGAGAGACCCTGAAATAAAAATATGTATAACTGCTTACCAAACGACAAAATTTTAGGCTGTCCCAAATTCAAAGCCCATGCAGATGACAAAATAAATGTGGCTGAAAAAATAATCAAGTTTTTGAAAGGTAGAAAACATTGTACGATAAGAAAGAAATGCTGGTTGCTACCAGCATTTTCTCTTTTTTTCTACAATGTTTTCAAAAGGCTTCTTCCCCAGGATCCTTAAAACTTGTGATTGTGTGATAAAGTGCTAAGTCAAAGAACAAAGAAAAGTTTCAAGTTCAAGGGGAGTTGGCTTCTTGCAAACCTTAAATATATGATGAATGTATGTGCAAAGTTTAATGCAAATGCAGGAGAGCTGTAGTGGGACTTCACAACACAAAATTACTAGTATTTTGTACACAGATGGACACAGACAAACGCACAGACGGATGGACAGACAGGCTCAGGGTTTTCCATGACGCACAAATCCTGCGTCATTGACGCAATTTTAATTCAAATGACCCCCAAAATAAATGACAGTGCGTCATCGGTGACGCAACTTTCCAAAATTTGAATAATGTACGAAGTTGAGTGAAGCGTCATAATTCCAAGTCTGTTCTTGCTTCAATGTCAGACGAACACTGTTCTTTTTTTAACTACAGGGCTTATTTTAGATAAAAGTGGTTTTCCGGTAATTTATTTATAGAATAAGACTGGTTTACGCATTATTGGCGAAATGTATATTGGACACGTGTTGTAAATATGGGCCCAGTCAAAGTCGTGGTTAGGTTCTCTGCATTTCATAGCATATTTTACACGACTTCCGGTATATAAAAGTACACATTACCAGTCTGTGCTGTTAGCGGGAAAAATAATGTTAGACGTAGAAAACTGTCGCATTCTTCTATCGTCTGCTTCCTACAACTGCCGATCAAGCCACGTCAAGCAGCGATTCAGGCGAAAATGTTTGGTTTGTCAAAAAGTGACATCGGCCTTTCCGTCAGAAATGATCGACCGACTTTTCAATCTTGGAAGTTGGCGTTTAAAAGGTAAAATGCATTAAAAATCGTGTTTGAAGTTGATGACGAGGAAATCCATATTTTTGACCCCCAAAATTAATGAAATGACCCGCAACTAATGAGAAAGGGGGTCACAATGACCCCCAATTTTCAAAGCCGAGGGAAAACCCTGCAGGCTGAATCCGGTACACCCCGGAAAACTTTTGTTTTGCGGCGGTATAGTAATAACGAAAGCAATGAACAGACAGCTAGCTGTCAGAGATCAGTAGCAGACTGCGACTCCAAGTAATGTATGATAAGGAGTACCAGTAATTATAATGATAATCCACCTGAACCCAGGCTAAATACTCCACTCATGTCAGCATATAATATCAGCATCAAAGTAAATCACTCTCCCTGAAAACAGAACATATCCTATCCGAAGAACATAAATATCAACACCGATCATGTGTTAATGCAGTTTAATAATCAAGGGACATGAATACATGTACTTGCAAACTTTATCTCTGATAAACAGGAGTCATTTCCCTTGATTACTATTTAAATTCAAGTTGCTGTATAACTCCATGCTGAACTTACGATCGCTGACATGTGGTCAAATATGAAGAAATTTCTTAGAAGTCCATTAGATAAAAGCTACATGCCAAATTTGGTAGCTGATAGTTTCAGGCTAGAAGGTTTTCAAAGGTTTTCAATATTTGCTTTTGTTGCCATGAGTTTTTGAACAAATCAATTTTTCAAAACATTCTTAGGAGGAGCATGGTAGGAGCAAGTTTCACCAAATTCTTGCAAACCTTAAATATATATATAATGAATGTGCAGGAAAACTGTAATTCTTAGCACCAAACAACAGAACCTTAGAAAAGTCCAAATCAGAATCACTAACAGACAACACAGTAAATGTAGCTAAAAAATCCAAATTGTTTTGGGAAGGGTAGAAAACATTGTGGGAAAAGGAGAAAATGCTGGTGCTGGTTACCAGCATTTTCTCTTTTTCTCATGGTGTTTTCAGAAGGCTTCTTTCTAAAGGTCACGATTTGCATGGGTGGTTTCAGAGAAGATGTCTGAAATGAAAGTTAATGCACAGACAGACCGACCGACGCATAACTGACACTGGGCCATGACACAATTCCGCTGGCCTTCAGCCAGTGGAGCTAAAAATCAGCTCGTCCGTCTAGATGCTCCTTCAATCATTTGAGTCTACCGTCTTCAGTAATAGAAAAAATCAGCTGATCTTAAAAGGGTAGCCTTAGTTATCGATAAACCTTATACATACTCTGACATCTACTTGATGTATGATACAAAGCAAGTTAGCAAAATTGGGGATCCATACATGCTATTATGTTAACCCTTTACTCCATAGATACTCATTTCTACGCATTGCTTGTTGGAGCCTTTGGAAAACATTGTGGCAAAAGGTGAAATTGCTCGTCACGAGCAATTTCACCTTTTGCCACAATGTTTTCTACACTATCAAAAGGTGCCATATACACATAAGAAATGGCTGTTAGATTGCTGTTATCTAGTGGTCAATTAGAGATACCATAGAAATGCCTTATGGGGTAAAGGGTTAAACAATCTACTGAAATGTGAGGTACAATGGTACTTTTACATGCAGAAAACTGCCCAAGCTGGTTGGCCTAGACGGATACTTTTGCAGACGATTTGAGTTCCCTTTTCACAATGCAAAACCCACATCTTTTTTTTTATTAGATATATTCCATGTAATTTGAAGTTTTTTAATGTATTGAAATGAAAAAAAAAAGAAATAGCCAACTAAAAAAGCCTTCTAGATAAGATTCAAACATAGGTACATTTTCTGAGTGTAAGACAATATTACTTTAACACTAAGTTTGTTATTACTATACGAAAGGTAACTATGACATTAAAGGATCACTCTATCCCATGATTAAGAAGGTTGTTGAAAAAGTGGCTATTATTAGTCAATGATTGTGTGACTGCTTGTTTGGTACGAAGAATTACAGACATGCCTCCTTTAGTCAGAGCATGGCTCAAATCTTAGACTTGTCCAAATTGATTGGCTGTATTGGGGTTTAACGCCACTTTAACAGCTAGGGTCATATTGTGGCTGTTGGTGATGCACACGTGTTTCCTGGCTTTCTCACACCGATACTTACACTACTTTCTTTCCAAAGCCACCGCCTACTTTTCTCACATGCTTCAGCAGAGGTGAGAGGCGAAAATACGCTGGAAAGAAAGTTTGCCTCATCCGGGTATCGAACTCAAAACCACCAGGTCATGAGTCCGACTCACTATCCACTGAGCCACCCGGGTGGGCTGTCCAAATAGAAAGCAATTGCAGACAACAAAATAAAATTGAATGAAAATTTGAAAATTTTTTGTGAAGGGTAGAAAACATTGTGGGAAAAGGAGAAAATGCTGGTTACCAGCATTTTCTCCTTTTCCCACCACGTTTTCCAAAGGTTTCTGCCTCAGGATATTCAAAATTAGGGATTAGGTATTAGTTTTCCACCAACCCTCTTACTCATTACAAAATGACAATAGTTTAGACTTGTCCAAACTGAAAGCATTTGTAGACAACAAAATAAAATTGACTGAAAATTTGAAATCTTTAGTGAAGGGTAGAACACATTGTGGGAAAAGGAGAAAATGCTGGTTACCAGCATTTTCTCCTTTTCCCACATTTTCTAAAGGCTCTTCTCAGGGTCATCGAAAGCTCTCAGGGTCATCAAAAGCAGGGATTGTGTGGTATTGGGCTGAGCCCCCTTTCGTCACAGCAGGGCTCATATTTTCTACCAACCTTTTGAATGGTAAGTCTAATCATCTTATCCTCATTTAAATTGTCACCCATAATTGCGATTAACATGAACCTATCGACAAATTTGTCACCTAAAAGAGATACTAATCTAGCATTGCCCTGGCAAAAGGGGGTTTAACTCATTATCAAACGACAAAATTTTTGTTTATCAATATCAAAGCATTTACAGACAACAAAATAAAAGCAAAAATTTGAAATTTGCTTTGTGAAGGGTAGAAAAACATTGTGGGGAAAAAGGAAAAAATGCTGGTTACCAGCATTTTCTCCTTTTCCCACAATGTTTTCCAAAGGTTTTTGCCTCGGGCTATTCAAAATTAGGGATTGTGTATTAGTCCATAATTGTGTGATGGCTTGTTTGGTCGTTGTCTGCGCATGTCATATTCTTCGAAGATTCGACTGTCTTATATGACGCATCAGTAGCCCTGAAAGTGGGGCAGACTAATATTACGCTCTATAAAGTAGCAATGTAGCAAATAGCTTTTATCAATACATTTCAGGAGAAATGGACCTGCTTTAGCTCCAGATTTCTATAAACTGCTGATCATAGCTGAGTGAATTGCAAGAGGTAGCGTTTTATTGAGTAAACGTTTATTTCAGTTTGAAATTCAAAGTAACGGTTGTCGCGTAAGAAAATGGTTCGGCTCTGTACCCAGGATGCCCAAATTAGATAGACGAGTATTTATAGAATGCCATCTAGCGGGAGATAATGCTTGTCTAGTATGAAGGATTGTAGCATTAACTCTCCTTTAGTCAGAGCAGGCTTCAAATTTTTCTATCCTCCCTTTGAAGAACTACCGTAAGTCTAATCGTCTGATCCACATTTATCTTATCATCTTTTTAAGTGTGATTAACCCTTTACCACACAATGACGACTTTTAACATCTCTGAGAGAGAGGGATTTTGAAAACATGTTGGAAAAGTAGAAAATGTTCGTTAGCAGCATTTTCTCCTTTTCCCGCAATGTCTCTTCCTTTTCAAAGATTTTTATGACGACTTTTAACACCCCTGAAAGAGAAAGATATTGAAAACATTGTGGGAATAGGAGAGAAAATGCTAAACCAGCGTTTTCTTTTTTTCACCACTTTTTTTCTTCCTTTTCAAAGAAAAATATTTCATAAATATGAGCAACATTGAAACTGTCATCACTTTGATAAAATAATAATAAAATTGCCTAATAATATATCCAATACTAAAAATTGTTGGATGAAATGAAATTAAAACAAAATTTATGAAGGGTTTGAAAGAAAAGTAACAGATAAATTTTCAGTTGTAAATTTTTTTGATTGATGACTACTTTTATGTCTACTGATGGG
The DNA here is from genome assembly GCA_943736015.1 of Tridacna crocea. Classification (NCBI taxonomy): domain Eukaryota; kingdom Metazoa; phylum Mollusca; class Bivalvia; order Cardiida; family Cardiidae; genus Tridacna; species Tridacna crocea. The sequence goes on along the minus strand of OX031068.1, from coordinate 4,615,265 downwards.
TTCATGCAAAACTATTGTAGATGCATATACATTGCACACTCTGTATTGCATTTGCACTCAAAAAAGCTTTGCACTAACCCATCGATATATATATATATATATGCTGACGAGAAAAAGAAACGCTCCATCGGAAACAGACGATAATTTGAGCATAAGAAAACATTTTGGAAAAAGCAAATAATGCATATATATAATATTCGTTGACAAACCTAGCAAGTATGAAATCCATCGGTTTGCTCTATCCAAAAGCTAAGCCAAAGCTTATGTGCATCCTTTGCAAGTGATGCCCGTTGTCATGAACAATGTGGTCTTGCATATCAAAATTACAGAGGTACATGTATTCAACGATACAGAGTCCAAGTGTAAGCGATTGTTTGCAAAAAGCAGCGTTTTCTTAAAATGCCTAGATTAACCCATTACCACTCAATCCCTACTTTTGACGCCCCTGAGAAAGAAGCCTTCTGAAAACACTGTGGGAAAAGGAGAAAATGCTGGTAACCAGCATTTTCTCCTTTTCCCACAGTGTTTTCTACCCTTTCCAGAACAAATTTCAATTTTTCAGTCAACGTTATTTTGTCGTCTGCAAATGCTTTCAATTTGAACCAGTCTAAAATTTTGTTGTGTGGTAATGGGTTAAATGCTGAAGACAGGGCTCAATGTACAGCCATCTTGGAATGTGGTCCTACCCAAAATCAGGTTGCAAGATGTTATAACATGGCAGGTCCACAATTGTGCGTCTCATTCAACGGGCCAGGGGGGCAGGAACAAATGCAGATAGGCAGAGGTCAGGCGCACAACATGTGACGTCAGTGAGACAGAATGATTATATCTGTTAATGTCACCTACGTGACAAGATTTTTGACGGTGGAATCAAAGTCACGTTTGGTGGTGGGTAATCGAGGGGTGCCCATTAATCGGTTCAGTGTAAGAAATTGACTGTTGGCCTGCGAGATACGCTGTCGTAGACCATTACGTTGTCCAGTGTTGATGGCTCATCATCGTCACTGACGTCGTGAATGAGCTCGAAATCACCGAGGACAGTGTTTTCCGACGAATCGCGTTTCAACTTATCTAATGCCGATCGACGTATATGGGTATATAGACAACGCCATTAACAGTACTCAAACAACACTGTTCTGAAGTATGATAGCTTCGGTGGAGAGGGGATTATGGTGTGGGCAGCCATAAATCATTGATTTAGGACTCGGTTATTGTTGAAAGACATCTGACAGCCAGGCAAACATTAATCAGATTTTCAGGCAACGTCAAGGATTAGTTTTACAACATGATAATGCTCAACCTCATGTCGCACGCATTAGTGGGACTTTCTACAAAATAGACAAATTGCTGTGTTGCCATGGCAAGCTCTTTCCCCCGATTGTAATCCTACTGAACTTGCATGGGATTACATTGGGCCACGTTTACGTTCACATCAACCCAGCCCAGAAACGTCAAAGAATCGGCTATGGCCCTCCGTGAAGAGTGGGGCAGATTCCCTCGATACTTGATCAAGAACTGGTGTGGTTCCATGAGAAGGTGGCTAGCCGCAATGCTTGCCAGTACATACTACTGATTTTTCCAGTGAGATTTTGGTGACTAATCTAAAATCATTGTCCATTTTACCCCAATAAAAATCATGAAACTCACACAATGAACTTGTTTTACACCAAAAATGATTTAAGTCTCGAATGAAATTTTTTTTATAGATTTGGTTTCAGAAAAAATAAAATATGCCAAGTTTTTACAGGACAAGGCATTTCTTTTTTTACGTCGACATATATCTATGCATTTTATGCAATTAAATAAATACAGGGTACCACAGAACTTTTTGGAAAAAGTACTCACTGCTTCTTATAGGTATTTGCTGCTTTTTCTTTGAAAAAAAATATTATTTACAGAAAAGGAAAATTTGAAAGTAGTGGACTATAGAAACACCATGGAAAAAGAAAGCCTTTGCTTGGTATAAGTAGGTCTAGTGGCTGATTTTCCCATAAAAGTTTTGAAGCTCCATTTTAGAGCTCCTGATGGGGTAGGGTGATGATTTCATCAGTTCCCATCAAAACCAATTGTTGTGGGTACTTGTTAGAAATTTCTCAATGAGCCCTTTCAAATGAGTAGCCACAACATTGGAGTTGATAAACAAATTTTGATATTTTGCTTTTGAAATACCATCACACACGCTCATCTGGAGCACTAGAGCCACCTTGATTACAATATTTTAATTTTCTTTCCTTCTTTCACAGTTGATGAGTTTGTTGAGCACCCAGGACCAAACCTGCCCGACGATTTCAACAGAAAAACAGCAGCACCTCTTGACAACTTCTGGCTCATATTTCCAGTCCAAGTTATTTGAAATCTGGTGGAACATACCAACAGCTATGCCCTCTGGAGTCAGCTCAACCGCAGTGCTGTTGACTCTAACTGGGATGACGTCACAGAATCAGAGATGAGAGCCTTCCTTGGGATCAGTATTTTGATGGGTATAAACCAGCAACCCGAGGCAGACATGTTTTGGTCATCTGATCCCCTGTTTGGAAATACTGGAGTAAGGCAAGTGATGACATGCAACTGATATCACAAGATAACCCAGTATTTCCATGCATCAGACAGAACAGCCGAACCTCAACGTGGTGACTTAGATATGACGGCCTGTATAAAATAATGGTGTAGCTGGATATTGTGTCAGAGGCCTTCACGCGAAGATACACCATGTCCCGTTAAGTTTTTGTAGATGAGACAATGATCAGGTACTCTGGACGATTAGCTTTCCGACAGTATACCAAAGCCTATCACGCAGGTAATGAAAGTCTGGATAGTCTGTGGTGCCAACTCGACATATCTATCCAAGTTTTATGTTTACTTTGGGCGCCAAGACAACAGGACAGAACATGGACTTGGATACAATGTGGTGATGAAGATGACAGAACAGGTCCGGAACACATGGTTGGATTTTTTTTTGACAATCTCTTTTACATGCCTCTTCTACAGACACTGTTGGACTTTGGCCTCTACTCCTGTGGCACAGTAAGAGTCAATTGCCAGAGATTCCCAAAGGACCTGAAAAAGCCAAGAGATCTGGTCAACAGAGGACAATCCATGACTCTACAGTTTAGATGCACCATCCTGACACCCACTGTATTGAAAGACAAATGATTGGTCAACCACCCTTCCACTCTTGAGTTCTCCAACAGATATCCGAGAGGCCCATGGAGAGTTGGAAGAGAAAGGATACGTCTGAATCATCCCCATACAGTGTATACCAATAATAAATTTATGGGTGGTGTAGATCTGCACGACCAGCACCGGGTAAAATACTGCGTTGGCAGAAACTTCAAGAAATGGTGGCAGTACATTTTCTTAATTTGCTTAAATTGCACCATTGTCAACACCTACATAATACACAAGGTCTCAAGTAGGGTGACAAAGAAGAAGAGGTTCAATCAGCTTGACTTCAGGCAGGAGCTCATTCGAAATTTGATTGGAGGCTTTTCCAAGAGAAAGAGAAGCATAGTAGACATAGACGCTACTTCAAGGAAAAGGCTTTTCAACATGACTGACAAAAAATTGTCAATATGGGTAACAATTAACTTCAAAAACTTTTATACAAGTTAAGAAAATTACGCAAGGTCTCATGTGTAACCAATGGACAGTTGAAGGAAACCAACTCAAGACCGAGAAAATGACGGAAACTTTGTAATTGTTGGTCTTTTGGAAAAGGGTTAGGGCTAATTAGTCCTGTATGTCACGGACTTGCGTGTTATTTCCAACAGAAGATGCTGAAATCAATATTCTGTCATAACTGTGATTTACCCCGGTAAGAGATGATGCATGAAGTTACTGAGCCACATTTCCTTGCCCTTGGACACATGGAATGGCATTGACAGAATTGCCTTCATTGAGTAGTAGATATGGAAATGGAGGTAAGAAAATGAAATGTGTTCTTCTTCCATCTCCATGACATGGGATCATCCATTCAGAGGTTCTGGATGATGAGAAGAAGAGATTCTGCAACACAGATGATGAAGAGGACATAGTGGTGGAACTTAGCTCTATTAAGCCAAGTTATATCTCTATTTCTTTTTCAATAGGTGATTTAGGAAGACATGGTGGTAAAAACCCTGCATCTCCCCTTGTTGCCCACGATGATGCCGTCTCCTTCCCATCTGATAAAGGAACCTCCATTGCCCTAAATTAGAGCATGATTGTAGAATTTGACTACATCTCATCACGGAGGTTCTGGATGATGAGAAGAAGAGATTCTGTGATGCAGATGATGAGGAAGACATAGTGGTGGAACTTAGCTCTGTTAAGCCAAGTTAGATCTCTATTTCCATTTCAATAGTTGATAAGGAAGACTTGGCTCTTTTGAGCTCGTTCATTCTTTCATTTTTCGATGAGGTTTGACTAAAATCTGTCCCGTAGTTATTAATACAGCAGACACAAAAAAGGTACATACCAATCGACAGATGGACTGACTAACCATTCGAAATTTGATTGGAGGTTCTCTATTTCTTTTTCAATAGGTGATCAGGAAGACAGGTGGTAAAAACCCTGCATCTCCCCTTGTTGCCCACAATGATGCCGTCTCCTTCCCCTGTAATGAAGGAACCTACGTGGCCCTCAATTAGAAGATGATTGTAGACTTTGACTCCATGTTGTGGGATGGTGCTGATGTAGGAGAGGAATTGGAAGAAGAACTTAGCTCTTGTGAGCCTATTTATTCTTTCATTTTCCAATGAAGCTTGACTAAAATCTGTCCCATAGTTATTGAGAAATAGAGTAGACAAGAAAAAGCTACAGACCGACCGACCGACCAACCAATCAATTGATAGACTTTGTTGACTCCTTGTTGTGGGATGACACTGGTGCAGGTGAGAAATTGGGAGAAGAACTTAGCTCCTTAGAGCTTAGTAACTCCTCTCTTTTCTCTCCAGTCAAGTGAAAGTATATGGTGCATGAGGTCACTCTTAAACATATTCTTCCTTAGACACATGGATTGGGATTGACAATGAAGACTAAAGTATTGCCTTCATTGATGAGTCCACAGTTGTCAGATGATGCTGACATAGGAGAGGAATCAGATGAAGAGCTGAGCTCTTTTGAGCTTAGTAACTCTTTCGTGTTCTCTTCTGTCAAGGATGAGGATATGGCGCATGTGGTCAGTCTTAGCAACAATATCCTTTCCCTTGGACACATGGAATGGGATTGACAACAAAGCCTAGAGGATTGCCTTCATTTATGAGTGCACAGTTGCACAAGATGTGGAAATGGAGGGAGAAATTGAAGTGTTTTCTTCATCTCCATGATGGAGATCATTCATTCACGAAGATTCTGGATGATGTGGAGAAGAAGATATTCCGTGATGCAGATGATGAGGAAGACAAAGTGGTAGAACTTAGCTCTGTTGAGCCAAGTTTTTTTCAACAGATGATGAGGATGATATGGTGATATTAGTTCTTGTTACAAATTCTAAACTTTTTTCTCAATGAAAATAGGGTTTGGAATGGAAATCAATTGGTCTGTGGGACCCCGTGTGGTGTAATCGAGGGTATAAGAATAAACCACTGCAGTCCCGTGATTGTCACATCTGACATTTCATCTGGCGGAACAAACCCGACAGCACTACATGGGTTACAGAAAATTGGGGGTTTGTTTTTCCTTCTTCTTCAGATAGAAAAGAATGACTCAATAAACATCTACAAAACTCTCAACATTTGAGTAAATCCTGCCTCAGCACTTCTAGGATTACTGAAATTCTTTTATTTTTCTCTCTCTTTTCAGATACAGAAGAATATAGAGCATTTAAAAAAAACCTTTAAAAATGTCCATTTTTGTAACAGGTTTGACTGCTGATGTTTTCATGGGTAACAAAGATGTATGAAGAGGCTGACACAACCCCTGCATCTCCTTTGCCCCTGATGGCGCTGTCTCCTTCCCTGCTGATGAAGGAACCTCCGTGGATGCAGTCTTCAATCAGAAAGCGACGGTAGACTTTGTTGAGTCATTGTTGTGGGATGACGCTGACACAAGAGAGGAATTTGGGGAAGAATTGAGCTCTTTAGAGCTAAGTAACTCCCCTATTTTCTCTCCAGTCATATGATAGGGGAGGATATGAATGATGTATGAAGTTACCCTAAGCATTAGATATCGAAATCGAGGAAGAAAATGAAATGTGTTCTTCTTTTATCTCCACGACATGGGATCATCCATTCGCGGAGGTTCTGGATGACGTGAAGAAGACTAAAGGGTCGCCTTCATTGACGAGTCTACAGTTGCATAAGATGTGGAAATGGAGGGAGAAATTGAAATGTGTTTGTCATCCATCTTCATGATGGAGATCATTCATTCACGGAGGTTCTGGATGATGTGGAGAAGGAGAGATTCCGTGATGCAGATGATGAGGAAGACAAAGTCTTGGAACTTAGTTCTGTTGAGCCAAGTTAAATCTCATCTTTTTCAACAGATGATCAGGATGACATGGTGGTGGAACTTAGCTCTGGTTAGCAAAGTTATACCTTCTTGTCTTTTTTTACAGTGCCTATTGGCGACATGCAGACTAGTGATGATTCTTTTGGTTTGGCTGATGGGGAAGAGGCTGACCTTGACTTGGTCTCTTTCCCAATTGCTTAACCTATTATTATCTGTGGCTTAGAGCCAAAGCCTGTAGTCAGGACTCGTAGCAGAGGGATAAATACCGTCTACCTAAACAGAATATGCAGACTGATCTTGGTCTGTAACTCTAAGCATTTAAGCCAGTAGATCCCACTTCAGCACTATTTGTGTTACAGAAAATCTAAATTTTTTTTCACTTCTTTTTCAGATACAAAAGAATGACTCAATAATCATCTACAAAACTCTCAACATTTAAGCAAGTAAATCCTTCTAGGAAGTAAATCCTTCTAGGATTACTGTAATTCTTTTATTTTTCTCTCTCTCTTTTCAGATACAGAAGAATATCAGATTCAAAAAACATCTAAAAAAACTTTAAAAATGTCCTTTTTTGTATTAGGTTTGACTGCAGATGTTTTCATGGGAAATAAAGATGTATGAAGAGGCTGACACAACCCCTGCATCTCCTTCTGTTGCCCATGGTGCTGTCTCCTTCCCTGCTGATGAAGGAACCTCCATAGATGCGGTCTTCAATCAGAAAGTGATGGAAGACTTTTTTGAGTCATTCTTGTGGGATGACTGATGCAGGAGAGGAATTTGGGGAAGAATTGAGTTCTTTAGAGCTAAGTAACTCCCTTATTTTCTCCCCAGTCAAGGACTAGGATATGATGCATGAAGTTACCTTGAGCGACATTTCCTTCCCCTTGGACAGATGGAATGGCATTGTCAGAATTGCCTGCGTTGAGTAGTAGATATGGAAATGGAAGAAGAAATTGGAATTTTCTTCTTCCATCTCCATGACGTAGGATCATGCATTCAGTGAGGTTCTGGATGATGTGAAGAAGAGATTCTGTGACACAGATGATGAAGACATAGTGGTGGAACTTAGCTCTGTTAAGCCAAGTTATATCTCTATTTCTTTTTCAATAGGTGATAAGGAAGACATACTGGTTAAAACCCTGCATCTCCCTTCGTTGCCCACAATGATGCCGTCTCCTTCCCCTGTGATGAAGGCACCTCTGTGGCCCTAAATTAGAGCATAATTGTAGAATTTGACTCCATGTTGTGGCATGATGCTGATGTAGTTCCGTAATTATTGAGAAATGGAGCAGACACAAAAAAGCTACAGACCGATTGACAAATGGACCAATCGACCAATAGACTTCATTGACTCATTGTTGTGGGATGACACTAATGCAGATGAGGAAATGGGGGAAGAACTTAGCTCCTTAGAGGTTAGTAACTCCTCCCTTTTCTCTCCAGTCAAGGGCAAGTATAAGGTGCATGAGGTCATTATTAAACATATTCTTCCTTGGACACTTGGAATGCGACTGACATCGAAGACTAAAGTATCGCCTTCATTCATGAGTCCACAGTTGCAGAAGATGTGGAAATGGAGGAAGAAATTGGAGATCATTCATTCATGGAGGTTCTGGATGATGTGGAGTAGAGATTCCATGATGATGAGGAAGACAAAGTCTTGGAACTTAGCTCTGTTGAGCCAAGTTAAACTTAGAGGCAGAGGCTCTAGTAAGCAGTCGTAGAGGGCAGATTAGCTGTCTACCTGAACAGAATGTGCTGTCTGATCTTGGTCTATACTCTCGGCATTTAAGCGAGTAAATCCCTCTGCAGCACTACTAAAGTTACTGATTTTTTTTTTTTTTTTGTGTATATGTGTGTTTTTTTTGTTTTGTTTTTCAGATACAGAAGAATATCAGATTCAATTTGTATCTACAAAACTCTCAGCATTTAAGAGAGTAAATTTTACTAGGATTCCTAAAGTTTTATTTTTTTCTCTTTTCAGATGTCTACAGAAGAATATCGGATATCCATGGTATATACAAAACTTTAAGATACTAATCATTCTGGCCAATTCTTATTGGAGTCAAATTGTGGCATTTCTATTTCTTGGAATGACCTCGGATCGTCTATCATGGGCAACCAGAATGTATGCCGAGGTTGACACGACTCCATGCATGTCCCCTTTTTGCCAATGATGGTGCCGTCTCCTCCATGGTCCTCAATGAGAGCATGACTGTAGACTGACTCCATGTTGTGGGATAATGCCGACGTAGGAGAGGAATCAGAAGAACTGAGCTCTTTTGAGCTTATTAACTCATTCATTTTCTCTTCTGTCAGATGATGAGGAAAACAAAGTGGTAGCATATAGCTCTGTTGAGCCAAGTTATACCTCTCTGTTTTTTGTTACAGTGCCTTTTGGCGACTTGCAGACTAGCGAGATTGTTTTGGTTTGGTAAGAAAAATTCGAAAAAAATATGGCTAACTAAACGCGGTAGTTGCCAAAAGAAACATTTGCACAAAGAAGGTTCTTTACTGCATTTTAATCTCATCCGATGGTATAGCTGTACAAATTCTGGTGCCGAAGGGCAAAAGTGTTACAGGTCATTAATACCTATAATCATTATTATGATTATTTATTATACTAAACAAGAGAGCCAAGATGGCCCTGGATCACTCACCTGAATTTTTGAGATGACCATAGCCTTTTTTTTTTTTTTTTGAGGTATTGAAACTTTGGAACCACCAAAGTTCTTATTTGGCAAGCAATTTTCAAAAGGTCACTTGTAAAAGTCATTTCAAAATCTGACCATCAGTTTCAAACAGAAAATAGAATTTTTAAGAATTCATTTCCCTAAAGAGCAAGTAGTCCCCATCCATGACAGCCATGTTTCTTGACAGATCAAAATTTACGAACAAGTAAAAGGGTCACCCAAGGAACATTGCCCAGAAATTCTCTTAAAATCTGACAACAGGTTTCAGAAGAAAGAGAATTTTTAAGAATTTCATCATGTCCATATAGTGCAAGTAGCCCCCATTCACAAGAGCCATGTTTCTTGACGGTTCAAAATTATATGAACATTTTTGAAAAGGGTCACACAAGGCACATTGCTGTGAAATTATTTTAAAATCTGGCCAGGGGTTTCAGAGAAGAAGAATTTTCAAGAATTTAATCATATCTGTATATATAGTGTAAGTAGCTCCCATTCACCAGAGCCATTTTCTTGACAGATCAAAATTTCGCAAACAATTTTTGTAAAGGCCCACCAAAGAAACATCTCTGTGAAATTATGTCAAAATCTGATCTGTGGTTTCAGAGAAGAAGAATTTTTAAGAATTTCTTCATTTCTGTATAGTGCAAGTAGCCCCCATTCACAAGAGCCACGTTTCTGGACGGATCAAAATTATATGAACAATTTTTGAAAAGGGTCACCCAAGGAACAACTCTGTGAAATTATTTCAAAATCTGTCCAGCCGTTTCAGAGAAGAAGAATTTTCAAGAATTTCTTCATTTCCCTATAATGCAAGTAGCCCCCATTCACCAGAGCCATGTTTCTTGACGTATCAAAATTTCACGAACAAGTTTTGAAAAGGGTCACCCAAGGAACATCTCTGTGAAATTGTTTTAAAATCTGGCCTGTGGTTTCACAGAAGATTTTTAAAGAATTTCCTAGAAAATTCCATTTGGTTGCCATGGCAACCAGAGTTTTTGACTGAATCAAATTCTGTGAACAATTCTTAAAGAGGACCTTCCAAGGAACATTCCAGTCAAGTTTGGTCCAAAATGGCCCAGCGGTTTACGAGGAGTTGATGTTTAAAGAATTGTGGACGACGCACGACAGATGACGAACAACGGACACCAGGTGATCCTAAAAGCTCCCCTTGAGCACTTTGTGCTCAGGTGAGCTAATGAAAAAGAAATATGTGTCATTTATAATGTACATAAAATATGATATTGAGTGGCTGGGCATTCCCTGCCTACTCAACACTCCGTTCAGTAAATCCCACATATCTCCATAGGTTGAATCGAAATATTCACCCATGATTTACACATTACACAGTTGATATTGAAAGTTGCAAATTCTATTATTCATGTGTGCTGTTTAAAAGATATTTTGTTATCATTTAGGTCTTTATGAACTTAGACTTGACTGATAAAGTGTTTAAAACCAGCCTTACATTTATGATCTGAATCACTGCATATTCAAAGTAGATGTTTTTCTTTACTGTTTTAACAGAAAAAATAGTAACTTAAACATCATAAATATAATGTATTGCTGTTGTCTATTCGTTTTCTTATTTTTAATAACCTTTATGCAAATTCTTTGTAAGAAAAGCCCCAAAATTGAAATGGTAAAAATTTGCCTAAGTTACAACAGCTGTAGCATGAATTACAATTATATATATTATATATAAAGTTTGCTATAATGTTTTCATAGTGTGGCTGATTTTGGTATTCAAAGTATTCCAACAGCTAATCTGTATGTGCTAGTAAATTGAGATCAGACAATGTCAATACATTTATATATATACATCTGCTTATTAATCTTCTAAAAGCACCACGCTTTTGATTGTCCCCAATATCTATCTGATACTGATTCCCATTTGATCTAAGATCATTTTATAGAAAACAGGTCTGAAGTGTTATTAACCCTTTACCCCATAAGACATTTCTATGGTGTCTCTAACTGATCCTAAATAACAGCAAGGATGAAGCCGTTTCTTATGTGTATATGACAACTTTTGATGGTGTAGAAAACATTGTGGCAAAAGGTGAAATGGCTCGTCACGAGCAAGTTCACCTTTTGCCACAATGTTTTTCAAAGGCTCCTACAAACAATGCATAGAAATTAGTATCTATGGAGTAAAGGGTTAAATCAACATAGATAATTTTAACATAGAAAGCATGACTTTACTTCTCAGTATAGTAACTCTTTACCAAAAGACAAAATCTTAGACTTGTCCAAATTGAAAGCACTTGCATACGAGAAAACAAATGTGATTCAAACACTGAACTTCACTGTGAGGCTAAAAAATATAGTTACTGGGCCAAGGCAAAAGTGCTGAATATCAGCATTTTCTCCATTGCCCACAATAGTTTCAAAATTCTTCCACTTTTAGGTTGTTAAAATTCAGGAATAAGTGGTAAAAGGTGAAATATACAATGCAACCTAACCAAATAATGATATAAAAATTCCCTTCTTATTACAAAGGTCAGCAAAGGATGCATTTATAGAGTCAGATCACATAAACTTGAAACATACATGTACCATACCGAGTAATAACAAAGCTTTGCTATTTTAACCCTGTACCACACAACAAAAAAATGTACCCATCCAAATTGAAAGGTTTTGCGAAGAAATAAATATTGTGCAATTGATGCGAATTTTGTTGATAGTATAAAAAATGTGGGAAGAGGTCATATTATGTTATGGCCCTTGGCCATTCATTCGTCTGTCCGTCTCTCAATCTGTCCATTAGCAATTTCTTGTGAGCTCAACTCCTACAGTTTTCATTGGAATAAGCTCCAACTTTACATAATGAAATGTGTAGTTGTGCATGTGGTTTTTAAAATTTCAATATATTATGCAGGTTTTCTAGATTTTAACCCATTTCAGTGACGAGCCCTTTTGGGAGTTTACGCGCCGCTTTGTTCGTGTGGTTACTTTCTCAGGGTCATTACAAGTTAGCATTGTGTGGTAAAGAGTTAAATCATATGTGAAAGAAAGGAAATGAATGAATGAATGAATAAATGAAAATTTCTAGGACAATGACAAACAAGAGATGTTTGTAAAACATGTATGCCCCCCTATAATCTCTTACGTTCAAAATGTAAAAACGAACAAAGGGTAATTAGTCAAAAATTATTAATGATAAATTAACAATTCTTGGGCACTGTACTTCCCATTTAAGTGAACTATCAACTTTTAAAGTTTCATGATTTTACCTCACATACTTTTTGAGTTATGCTCCGGAAAAAAAAATAAGTACGAAAATCAACAAAGGGCAGTAATTGCAAAAATGTAATGGGCAGAGTTATGGTTCTTGTGCAATGCACTTCTCCTGAATAAGATCTATCCACATATATGGTTTCAAGATGATACCTGAAAAACCTTTTGAGTTATGCTCTGGACAAAAATTAAGTATGAAAATCAACAAAGGGCAAAAGCTCCAAAAATATAATGGGCAGAGTTATGGTTCTTGTGCACTGCACTTCTCCTTAATAAGGTTAATCCACCTATAAGGTTTCAAGGTGATACCTGAAATACTTTTTGAGTTATGCTCCAGACAAAAATTAACTATGAAAATCAACAAAGGGCAATAACTCCAAAAATATGATGGGCAGAGTTAAGGTACTTGTGCACTGCACTTCTCCTTAGTATAATCTATCCACCTATGAGGTTTTAGGATAATACCTGAAATACTTTTAGAGCTATGCTCCGGACAAAAATTAAGTATGAAAATCTACAAAGGGCAATAACTCCATAAATATGATAGGCAGAGTTGTTGTTCTTCTGCACTGCACTTCTCCTTAATGAGATCTATCCACCTATGTAGTTTCAAGATGATACCTAAAATACTTTTTGAGTTATGCTCTGGACAAAAATTAAGTATGAAAATCAACAAAGAGCAATAACTCCAAAAATATGATAGGCAGAGTTATGGTTCTTGTGCACTGCACTTCTCCTTAATAAGATCTTTTCACATATAAGGTTTCAAGGTGATACCTGAAATACTTTTAGAGTTACGCTACGGACAAAAATTAAATATGAAAATCAACAAAGGGCAATAACTCCAAAAATATGATGGGCAGAGTTATGGTACTTGTGCACTGCACTTCTCCTTAATGAGATCTATCCACCTATGAAGTTTCAAGGTGATACCTAAAATACTTTTTGAGTTATGCTCTGGACAAAAATTAAGTATGAAAATCAACAAAGGGCAATAACTCCAAAAATATGATGGGCAGAGTTATGGTTCTTGTGCACTGCACTTCTCCTTAATGAGATCTATCCACCTATGTAATTTCAAGATGATACCTGAAATAGTTTTTGAGTTACGCTCCGGACAAAAATTAAGTATGAAAATCAACAAAGGGCAATAACTCCAAAAATATGAGGGGCAGAGTTGTTGTTATTGTGCACTGCACTTCTCCTTAATGAGATCTATCCACCTATGTAGTTTCAAGATGATACCTTAAATAGTTTTTGAGTTATGCTCCGGACAAAAATTAAGTATGAAAATCAACAAAGGTCAATAACTCCAAAAATATGATGGGCAGAGTTATGGTTCTTGTGCACTGCACTTCTCCTTAATGAGATCTATCCACCTATGAAGTTTCAAGATGATACCTTATAGTTTTTGAGTTATGCTCCGGACAAACTTTGGTCTACGGACCGACGGACCGACCGACCGACGGACCGACGTACCGACGGACCGACCGACAATTGCAAAGCAATATACCCCCATTTCTTCGAAAGGGGGGCATAATAAGATAATTTGATCAAAGAAAATTTCAATAGAAGAAAATACAAAGTACATTAATTTTGTGTAGATCTAACACAAATACATGAATAAAGATAAATGTACAGTTCCACTAAGCTCTACATATCCATTTCAAATTCCCTTAAAGTGCCAAGCAAACTATGAAGACAAGAAACAGAGGCCAGAACAAATATCATTTTAATGCTGAACTCTACCTATTAGGTACAGCAGATTTAAGAGCAGGCTTCATTATACAGTCTAATCCTGATCTGCACTAGCCAAAAAAAATATGAAGTTGTGAGAGGCACTTGACAGGTTTAAGATCCTTTTTTTCCCACATTACATGAACCTTACACACACACTGTGTTCTTTTAAACCCAGTACCAAACAATCCTAAGTTTTAAAGCCTGAACAGGAAGGCTTTTGCAAACAGTGTGTGGTAAGACAAAAATATTAGTAACAAGAATTTCTCTGTATATGTTTTCAACAATTTCAAGAGCAAGTCTTATCTTTTATGCTGTATTAGTGATGGTGTCTGCAAAGCCTTTCTGTATTTTGAAAAGTCTGCAATTTTGTGTTTGGTATAGAGTTAAGTCTAATATTAGATATGAAAGGGCACAGACTTACACACACTACAAATTGTCTTCATCAGTCTAAAGGTAAGATAATTGCATTCACATAACTTGTGAAAATGGTCTTTTTTTCCCCAGTGGCATGTACTTTGGTTTTGATAAAAAGGCTCAGATTAGGTCAACTTTGCAAATGAAACGGCTGCTGCCCATGAATAGATCAACAAACCTTTCTGACTTGCCTTTATCTATCATTGGTGACAGTTTATCTCTACATTTCGGCTTGTTCATCATTACAAAATCTTACTGCCCCTGAATAGACCGACAAACCTTTCTGACTTGCCTTGATCCGTCATTGGTGACAGTTTATATTTTGACTGCTTATGGCTAAAAAGTCTTGATCAAAAGACACATTTTTCCTGGACCCCACCCAGTAATCAACTCTGTCCTGACTACATGTATCTCTCTGCTGTGTTTCCTGGATTCTAACCAGTTCAAGGTAACCATCATTTGGGCAAGGAAAACCTTTCTCAGCAATGAAGTATAAAACTAATTTTGTTCCATGCATTCTAATTTGTAACTTTCAAAAAGAAAAAATTAATGGTGCTTTAAACAATCCATTTTCAGAATTTACATGAACAGATTTTACTTATCAAGCTATCATTCAAGTTCTGCATTTTCTTTTATTGATCAGTGTTATCAAAGTTGCACTCAAGATCCTCAACATCAAAAACTGTGCGTGCCAATGAATTATTTCTTGTTTACTTCTGAATCTGAGATCCTCTACATCAAAATTGTATAAGATAAAGAACTAATATTTCTAAGACCCTCAGCAACACAGGAATTGCTTACGAGAAATGCAGAGTTCCTTTGTGTACAAAAAAGATGGTATAACATAAATGCAACAAGATGTAAATTGTTGGCTGGGTCGGCCACAAAAAGGGTAACAATGTGCAGTAATAGTTACTTGCATGTTGATCTCTAGTTTCTCTAAAATTAAAGTTCTGCAGTATTTGATCAGTAGCCAAAATAAGATTTTTTTTTTTTAATTCACTCATATTTATAAATCTTTTCATGGTCAGTTTCCTTACAGTACTTTACTACAATTGGCAAGGCCCATACAAAATTATCTAGGAGCCAAGCGCACACCTGAGACAACTAGAAGGCCCTGAAGGGCCTGAAATCGCTCTACTGGCAGAAAGTTTGCTTATATGCTAGCATACGTTATGAATTCACAATGCAAAAAGGAACTAGTAAAATCAGTCCAAAGGAAAGCACTTATAAACAAGAAATGGAAATATCTAACTTTGAACTGCTAATTTCCCATACTGATTGGCAGATTTTTTTTAAAAATCAATATGGTTCCAGCAGCTGATGAGACAAAGCAACGGGTCAAGTTTCAGGAATATCCAACCAAAAATGCTGACTCCATCATGTAAATTAGAAATTCAAATTTTCAACACAAAATGGCTACTTTTACGTTACTGTCTGTTGGATTTTTTTCAAAGGCAACAGGGTTTAAAGCTATTCATGAGATAAACAAATTGAAAAATTCCCAAAAATCTAATCACAAATAAATACTTTATCATGTAAACAAGCAATGAAAATGTTCAACTTGAAATGGCTACTTTTCCCTTACTGTTTGTTGGATTTTTTTTCAAAATCAATAGGCTTTACAAACAAACTATGCAAGTTTCATGAAAATCTGACCTCAAATGCAGACTTTATGGCGTAAACAAGAAATGGAAAATTTTAAACTTGAAATGGTTACTTTTCAGATACTGTTTGTCCGATTTTTTCAAAATCAATAGGGTTGAAGCTATTGATGAGATAGACCAACTGTGCAAGTTTCACGAAAAGCTGACCTCAAATTCAGACTTGATCGCAGCAAGTTTCATGGAAATCTGACCACAAAGACGGACTTTATCACATAAACAAGATATGGAAATTTGAAACTAGAAATGGCTACTTTTCCTATATTGCTTGGCTGATTTTTTTCAAAATCATTAGGGTTAAAGCTATTGATGACAAACTGTGGAAGTTTCACGAAAATCTGACCAAAAAAAAAAAAATGCAGACTACTGCGTAAACAAGAAAAAGACTAACGGACCAACCGACGACGGAAACCACACCATGACATAAGCTCTACTGACTTTCTGCCAGTATAACTAAGAAACAATACAACCTAACAAAATAATGATGAACAAGCATTCTGATCGTATTGCATAGCAATACTGAGTCCCCTACCTGCCATAGTTTTTGAAACCCTATGGAGGAGAAAGAATGTATTTGACCCACTTTCAAAGTTATAAGGATCATGTCTGTCTTTGGATGCAATGCTTTAACGAAAGTCAAATATATAAACACTATTCTCATTAAAGTAAATTCATTGAAGAAGTTTTACAAAGACATGTTTGTGAAACAATATTGCTCCTGTGAAAGCAAATTTTCAGAAATATGACCTTTAACTTGTGAGATGACCATGACCTTATCATCAGCAGGTGTGTACCAATGAGAGGTACTAGCTAACCATGTATAAGTGTTATAATTCAATTACTTAAACAAGAGCTGTCACTGAATGTGACTTAACACACCTGCCAGTGCTTTGACAGGCAAAAGTGTCAAGTTCAAGGGAAGATAATTCCTCAACAAGAGGGAGTTGAAACTTGAAAATTGCATCTTGCAAATTTTCAATATATATATTCAATATATGTGCATAGTTTCAATGCAATTGAAGAAAAACTGTGGGAGGAGTTCACAACACAAAACTGCTAGTATTAGCCGATTAAATTGACATTAAATGAATGACCTCTATTACCATATATTACATGCTTGAATAATTGTCTGAACATAGCCTCAGCTAATGTCATCTGCATGCACGTTTTTAAACTCTTTAGGAGGTCAATAGATTTATAGTGTCTTCAAAAGATACTTAAAATATCTGAAATTAACACTATTTTGTTGTTTTAAATTGGTAATGGGTGGCGAGTGACTTAGATCTGAGATGCGCTTTCTGTGCAGCCTAATCTTAATCTTAATTCTATGACTGCCAATCTGTTAGAATTCCATCAGTTTTAAAGAAATTCAGGAAGAAATTTGGGGTTGTGTGGTGAAGGGTTAAAATATTTCTTTCATCCTAAAAAATACCTAAGTTTTATTTTTTAAAAGGTCCTTTTATTCTGGTCTTTTCTCTCAGTATCAGTGTCCTATATAGTTACTTGTTCCTGTGCTATCGCTAAGACAAAGTGGCCTACAACGTGTAATCCCCCCCAATCATTCAGCATTTTCACATCATAAAATCATTGTTGTTTTTTCCTCATTATAAGACATATTTTAGCACTTACTTTAAAATTTCATACATATGTATGTGTAAACTTACTGTTTAAAGTCATCATCAAAGCTAAAGACAGTCTGAAATGCTTTTGATCGGTCAACGTCAAACTGACATGTTGTGTCATGGGTTTTCACATTTTTTCCAATGATCCATTTTTGGTATCAGTTAACCCATTCCCGTTCATTAACGCCTTTTGACGCCCCTATCTCATTTGAACAAGACTGCCTTTTGATATCCCTACCTTATCTCAACAATCACGCTTTTCGATGGCCCTATCATATCTGAAGATAACGCTTTTTGATGCCTGCGACGTTCAATAGCAAAATACTCGGTTGTTTGAAAGGCCAGAATTTCATCGAAATCATGAACAGCAAGTATAATTTATTATCTTTTAAAGGGATTAAAAAAAAACCCACTTTGTTCTTGAAAAAAAATAGTAATTTACAAAAGAAGTGAGCAGGGGTTGAAATTGTAAATTCACGCTTAACGTTGGGCGCTTGGCTAAGATTTTCATCTGAATCCACGATTTTTTTCCAAAAATTAGCATTGCTTTCAAATAAAAATCCTTCCTTTGTTTTTCACAAGTAATATTCCTCATTAACTGTTGGTTATTTAATCCATCTTCGATTCTATATACTAGCAGAATGCAGTCATATAAAATTGTGTCACCAGCCATTATGGCAGCAAAAACATGAATCAAAGTAGACTACTACATAACTGAAGTCTTTAACCCTTTACCTGATATGCCAATTTGAAAGCTCTTCCATTTCAGCAGCAAATAAGGATATGATGTCAACAATATGGACAAATGAGGATACAAATATCTGATTGAGTGAAAAACATTGTGGGAAAAGGAGAAATTGCTCGTTACCAGCAATTTCTCCTTTTCCCACAATGTTTGCAAAAGCGGTCTGTTGTTGATGCTTCAAAATGAGTATCTATGGAGTAAAGGGTTAAGCAAACTGAGAGAAATTAATCCACGATGATCAGACTCTGTATTTCGCTTAGAACATCTCTTGCTCTCACCACCTTTTTCAAATCAGAACTAATTTTACCCTTTCCCAAACTATCACGTGTTTTTGTGACGAAAATGAAAACATTGTGAGAAAGAGAGTACTTGCTTGTTATAAGCAATTTCTCGTTTTTCCTCTTGAGATACCTATTTTTCAATTAATGCTTACTTTGAAATGTCATCTGCAAGGTCTTTTGATTTGGATCAATCTAAAATTTTGTAGCAATGAGTTTGTAAGCAATTCAAGGCCAAGGAAACTGAGAGCAAGCGAACTTTGCCATGACTGTATTGTTGGACGCTGTGTAATTTTCTTCTTTTTGATACAAGAAATAAAGGGATTCTGCATAACGCAGTCAAATCAATATGTCATTGTTTCGATAAGATTTTATTGTCCTTATTGTTTGCTGATTTTCAGAAGCTTGCGATCCCTTTTTTCCCTAATTTAAATCCATGTTTCCTGGTGTGATTACGTAATTATAGATTACAATTAAAGTCACATCTGCCGACAAACAGTGCTGCAAAGAACATGTGCCATAGCGCATGGTAATATACCGTATAACAGGGGTTTTTTACGTGCTGCCAATTTTTACTAATTTTTGCGCATCAAAAATATTCGTAAAAATTCGACGCGTAAATAATTACCTTACAGCGTAAAACTGTAGTCGATATGAAATAAAGGGCTATCAGTATGTAATACATGTGCACTAAATACATGCAATATAAGAATTTATTCACTTGTGTTCTGATTACGTGTGATATGACTTCTCTCAATCAGTCAACTCTATTTGGATATTTTAAGCCCCGGCTTCCGTGCGCAAACGGAAAACTAACAGAGAATTCTAACCAAAACTATCAACCCAAACTATATGCTAGTTGAATATTCAGGTTAAAAATGCTTTGACACCATGTAAACGAGTCACCTTCATGAAACTCGACGCGTTGATTATGGCGGTGATGTGAATTTGACTCGGCATTGGGCCGCTTCATTAATGTCACAAATGGGACTTGTGAAAAGACGTGTCTGTACAACTGGAAAACCCGAGGTTAGAAATTTTGATGAGCTAAAGGAGGGCTTCTAATCAGAGTGAAAGAAGTAATGACAGATGACAATGTGCCTCCACAGTTAGTTATCAATTATGACTATACAGGTATCTGTTAAAACAGTTATTCGCTTGTTTAGAATTAGTAAAAAATGAAATCGTAAAAACTTAAATCACATGTTTTTAGCTCAAATCCGTAAAATTTTACAGCAGAAAAAAAAACCCGTTATACAGTATGATGCAAACCCTTCATACAAAGAAAAAGATGTTGGGGGAAAAAAATCCTGACGAAGCCTAAGAAAGAGAGAGAAACCTATCTTCACTGTGATTGTATCATTGGGTAAAAGTCAAAATTTATGTCCTTTTCCGTCAATGTTTTCTACCCTTCCTTATTCAATTAAATTCCATCAACTGGGCAACATTTCGTTTGTTGTCTGCTTGTGTTTCAATTTGGGCCGTCTTATTCACGGAAAATTATAAAAGATGATCTGCGGTCCCTATGTACAAAAACTATATTGATTTCGGAATATAAAAAATACATTAAAAAAGTGACATTGATAAGATATTTACAGGCAAACCATCGTCCACTTTGGGTTTTTTTTTTTTTTTTTATTTAGATTACCAGTCAATGCCACGGCCTTCGCGACTCTAAGAAACTGATGTTCTATTATGGGGTTGAGTATAATTTCTTATGAGGAAAAAAATGGATCAAAAACAAGGGGTGCGATATCATATATCACAATATATTTGGGCGAATTAGACTTTTGAAAAAAAATCGCATTTTCTTGGACAACATTTTGCAAAGCAAAAGATAAGATCTGACTATGCCGAATCTTTATGTTGTCATTGACGATCGATTTTTCCTCTTCCAGAAATGTTTTCTACCCAAATGATAAAGAATACACGTGCTGTTTTGTTACAACCTTAACACTCCCTTAAACAACACTCCCTTAAACAATAAAGATAAATTTTAAATCAGAATAAATCTCTGTGAAAAGTGAAGGGAAAATGACAATTTTCTTCACTACATCGAATACTCCAAACAAGAGGGCCAAGATGGCCCTGGATCGCTCACCTGAATTTTTGAGATGACCATAGTCTATTTTTTTTTGAGGTATTGAAACATTGGAACCAAATTTATAATTTTGCCAAGCAATTTTCAAAAGGTCATCTGTAAAAGTCATTTCGAAATCTGACCATCAGTTTCAAAAAGAAGAATTTTTAAGAATTCTTCATTTCTGTATAAGAGCAAGTAGCCCCCATACACGAGAGCCATGTTTCTTGATGGATCAAAATTTACGAACAAGTTTTGAAAAGGGTCACCCAAGGAACATCTCTCTGAAATAATTTCAAAATCTGACCAGGGGTTTCAGAGAAAGAGAATTTTAAAGAATTTCATCATGTCCATATAGTGCAAGTAGCTCCCATTCACAAGAGTCATGTTTCTTGATGGATCAAAATTATATGTACAGCTTTTGGAAAGGGTCACCCAAGGAACATCTCTGTCAGATTATTTTAAAATCTTACCACGGGTTTCAGAGAAGAAGAATTTTCACGAATTTCTACATTTCCATATAGTGCAAGTAGCCCCCATTCACTAGAGCCATGTTTCTTGGCCAATCAAAATTTTGCGAACAATTTTAGAAAAGGGTCACCCAAGGAACATCTCTGTGAAATTATTTCAAAATCTGTCCAGCCATTTCAGAGAAGAAGAATTTTCAAGAATTTCTTCATTTCTATATAGTGCAAGTAGCCCCCATTCACCAGAGCCATGTTTCTTGACCAATCAAAATTTCGCGAACAAGTTTTGAAAAGGGAAACCCAAGGAACAAGACTGTGAAATTATTTCAAAATCTAACCAGCTGTTTCAGAGAAGAAGAATTTTTAAGAATTTCTTCATTTCTGTATAGTGCAAGAAGCCCCCATTCACCAGAGCCACAATTTTTGACAGATCAAAATTTCGCGAATAATTTTTTAAAAGGGTCACCCAAGGAACAACTCTGTCAAATTATTTCAAAATCTTACCAGCGGTTTCAGAGAAGAAGAATTTTTAAGAATTCCTTCATTTTTGTATAGTGCAAGAAGCCCCCATTCACCAGAGCCACATTTTTTGACAGATCAAAATTTCACGAACAATTTTTGAAAAGGGTCACCCAAGGAACATATCTCTGAAATTATTTCAAAATCTGACCAGCGGTTTCAGAGGAGAAGATTTTTAAAGAATTCCTTCATTTCTGTATAGTGCAAGAAGCCCCCATTCACCAGAGCCACATTTTTTGACGAATCAAAATTTCACGAACAATTTTTGAAAAGGGTCACCCAAGGAACATATCTGTGAAATTATTTCAAAATCCGACCAGCTGTTTCAGAGAAGATTTTTAAAGAATTTGCTAAAAAATTCCATTTCGTTGCCATGGCAACCAGAGTTTTTGATGGAATCAAATTCTGTGAACAATTTTTAAAGAGGACCTCCCAAGGAACATTCCTGCCAAGTTTGGTCCAAATCCGCCCAGCGGTTTAGGAGGAGTTGATGTTTAAAGAATTGTTGACGACGCACGACGGACGACGCACGTCGCACGACGGACACCGGGTGATCCTAAAAGCTCCCCTTGAGCACGTTGTGCTCAGGTGAGCTAAAAAGAGGAGGGGGTGGGGGTGGGGGGTTTGCCGAGTTTTGATACCTAGGAGAATAAGAATAATTTTCAATTAAAAACCACTATTTGAATAAAATTTATGAGGAGTTATAAAACATTAGAGGATAGGGAATCGCTGAAAACTGAAACTTAATTTTGCAGTTACCTACAGTATTTGAAAAACATGGTAAGAAAAGGAGTATTAGATCTACTGGGGAATCTCCTTTTCCACCATGTTTTCCAACTCTCTCACTCGATTCTAAGCACTAATGGCTGTGTACAACTTGGGAAGATAAAAATGATTTGGAAAAAATAACAAAAAAAAACTACTTTTGCACATCAAATTTAATCATTATCATTGATGGGTGAATAGAAAACTGTTGAAAGGTACAACCGTTTTCTCATCACCTTTTTTATTCAATAGCTAAGGGCTGAATGCTGTAAGGGCCTTTACAATAAAGAGACATGCATCCTTTTACTACTGGGTCATCAAATTGATTATCAGATCTATAGTTTTTCTTTTATTTTTTTAGATTGAACCTTTTAGAGAGATGCCCGGGCCAAACCTTGAGGACTTCGACAATGACTTGTCTCCATTTGTGTATTTCTGGAAGATCTTTCCTATGCAACTGCTCGCCCAGATTGTCACGTGGACCAACGGCTATGAACGATGGACTCAGAGACAGCCAGGAGGCCAATCACACCCCACTTGGTATGATGTATCGTTCATGGAGATGCTAGCCTTTCTAGCCATCAACATCCTGATGGGAATCAATTGACTTCCACGTTTGGATATGTATTGGAGTTCGAACAGGTTGACTGGAAATGCTGCAGTTTCTTCCATTATGCCATGCAGTCGTTTTTAGAAGAATCTTCAGTATTTTCATGTTTCAGACAAAGAAGATAGCCGCCATGCAATTCACCCAACTATCATCTGTGTAAGGTTCAACCCGTCATCAATGTCCTGTCTGATACTTTTCGAACTTCATACACTCTCTCTAGAGAAGTCTCTGTGGACGAAGCGATGATTCCCTTCAGTGGTTGTCTTGCATACCACCAATATATGCCTGCGAAACCAGTAAAAAGAGGGATTTAAGTTTGGGTTCTATGTGATGCTAGAAATGGCTACATTTCCAAGTTTGACATCTACCTTGGTGGTCAGAACAACACAGCGGAGCACGGACTGGGGTACAATGTTGTAACCAAGTTGGATTTCCTTCAAGGCACTTGGTGAATGGTCTACTTCGACAACTTCTTTACAGGCATAAAGTTGATAAAGGACTTGCTGGCGAGAGGGCTTTATGCCTGTGGAACAGTTCGTGTCTGCAGGAAGGGGTTCCCACCGTCTCTGAAGAAACCTGACAATATCAAGAACAGAGGAGATTAAAAAGTCCTTCAGCTTGGAACAACAAATCTCGTGGCAAGAACATGGAAAGGTAAGAAGCTGGTCCACCATCTTTCAACCCACAGCAACCCAAAAGCCATCATGGACGCCAGAAGGAGATGTGGACCAAACATTCTCAACCTCCGACAGTCACAGACTGTACACTAGTATAACCAGTTTATGGGCGGGGTAGACCTCCACGATCAGCTCCAAATGAACTACGATGTAGGATGAAATGGGAAGAAGGCTTGGCGGTACATCTCTTGGTTTTGTTTGAATGCAGCCATTGTCAACGTATTTGTCCTGTACCAGATGGCATCTACAAGAGCAAGCAAGAAGAAACGCTTCCACCATTTAGCCTTCCGCCTTGAACTCATTGAAGAGCTGATTGGGGGGTTACAAAGAGGAAGAAGTCGCCTTCCCCAGAGCCAAGTGAAACTGTCAAGGACCACGACCCACATCATCAGAAACTTAATAACCTTCTTTAAAATTTGCTCATACATGTACGGCCTTTCTGGCTTACAATTGTGTATTTTTTTGTCTTAAATATCGCTCATTTCACTATAGTAAACAAGGTCCATATTGAAACAAACGATCCTATGACGTCACAAATCAAGGCACGCTACAATAAGTAAGGGAGGTAAGCGATGCACTAAAAATTAATAAAGGAAAATATGAATTGAAAAAAAGCACTTTTATTAATATTTTTTCTAATTACAACATACCAGCTTACCATTTGATAAATGTAGATATGAAAATTAGTCATATCAGAAACTTGTTGATTTGCCCTTGTTAACCTTTAGTTGTAATATCCTCCATTAGTTTTGTAATATACTTTGCCAGATCAGGGATGTAAAATTCCACTCGTCCGCTCGTATTGACGAGTAACATTTGGCTTCAGGCGAGTAGAAAAAATGCCAAGCTCGTCCTGTTGGACGAGTACATTTTAAAACTATTGAATTTTAAATTTGTCCCGTAAAATTGAAATTGCAGGTTAATTCACGGCGAACACAAAACGAAAGTAAAACTGAAATTCCAAAGCGTCTCTTCGATCACGATACAGGATGTTTATAAATGTTTATTACGCACGCGCATTTTGGTTGGTTTTCTGTTCAGTATCCTTAGTGGTGGGCCGATGACAGACTATGGTCGAAAGTCAGTTGATCTTGGCTTCCGACTCCGATAAAATTGATTGAGAAATCCCCGAATCGATTGTAATCGGTTCCTGAACTCGCTTGGTGCCTAAACTTGAATTCTTGGTTTTGTGACTATGATTAATCACAATATTCCATGAAACATAGATTAGTGGATAACAAACATGAAAATTGGGCGGAAAAATGGGGAAGAAATTTTTTCCGACGATATCTTGACAAAAATTGACAACTCGGCTTGCTTCTCATTTTATCCCCGAGTCCGGGTTTTGGCACTTGGAAATTTGAAATGACCTGTCTTTGACGATGAAAAATATCTGCCTAAATGTCAACATGACACATGAAATTATCGTCTAAAGCTTCAAATAACCTAGCTTGTGCGCATCCGGCAGAAATATGGGCTAAACACGATCAGTATAAAATGGGAAGGACACGTGCATGATAGTGAAGCTGGCGAGTCATTCATGACCGAGTAACAAAAGTGTTATTCCTCTTATCTAAAGTAAAGAACCAGAGTTTTAAGTTACATGCTATTTAAACTGACTAATTGATGTCAAATCATGTAGTAGTACTTCTCCATAAATTAATTGTCACGAAAAAATAGATCGCC
Organism: Tridacna crocea; assembly: GCA_943736015.1. Lineage (NCBI taxonomy): Eukaryota > Metazoa > Mollusca > Bivalvia > Cardiida > Cardiidae > Tridacna > Tridacna crocea. The sequence continues at coordinate 4,589,639 of OX031068.1, read as the reverse complement.
AAAAAAGCGTGAAAACGCATGACACTACAATGAGCAGCGTGGCATCGTCCGATCAGGGGGACTTCAAACCATCTTCTTATCTTAAATTATGAATGTAAACTGTGAATTTACACAAAACTCTGAATAAAGCAATAAATGGAAGCTACATTTCCGTTCATAAGTGGAAAAAAAAAATGTTGTTTTATGAAAATATAGATCTATGGGGGGGAGGGGGGGGGGGGGAATAGAAGGTGGCGTCGTCTGCAAATGGTTGAAATATGGCTGATTCCATTTTAACACGTTTGGAAATTAAAATATATTGAAAAAAAAAGAATGATATTGAATAAAGCAGAAAATTTAACTAAACTATTTTTATGGTGATTTTGCCATGACAAATGAGTTACGTCTACTTTCCCTTGGCCCAGAAATGATTTCTGACACTTTCTTTGTCTATTAATGTGGCGGAATTAAATCATTGCTTTGTTTGTCTCTTTGAAAGAAGGAAAACACCAGTAAGGTTCACACATCTTTGAGAAAAGGGCATATATGCAGTAAAAATGGACATTCAAGTCCGCAAGTTCGGACGAGTAATAATGTCTTAAGGACGAGTAACTTTTGCTACCCACTCGTCCTACAGGACAAGTAGACAAATAAAAATTTTTACATCCCTGCCAGATACTTAATAATATTTATATCATTACTGCTGTGAGGTAAGCATGATCTCTCCAACCACTATACCAGTTGAACAAATGATTTTCTCGGATTTCCTCATATTGAGGACATTGGAAGCAAGCATGATACTCATTTTCAAGGATTAAGTTATCATGAAATGTGAGACAAGGTAGACAGATCTTGTCTTCCCCCATTATATTATAATGTCTTCCCCGTTCAATATTGAGTGTGTGATTTGAACATCTCAATCGGGCCATAGCTCTTCTCATAACAAAATTTATATCAATTGAGAGGTATTTTTCTGGAGATAAAAGTGTTTTATAACATTTGTAGGCATCACATCATGATGATAAATCTGTATCACTGTGCAATACAGTCTGATCTGTCATTAAAATTTGAAAAACCACCGTGACAAAAGCAAAAATAGGTCATTGATAACCATTTCTCCTGTTGTAACAAAGTTTTAGAGAGAAGACTTTTATGAAACAGATAGAGGTCTAAATGGTACATATCAAACAACAAAGTCAACATGAAAAAAAAAAATACAAAAGTAGAAATTGTTCATTTAGAGAAATTTCCAGATCTAGAAAAAATGTTCATGAGGGAACTATTTACATTTTGAAACATTCATAAGTTAAAATGTTACAAACCAAACAAGTTTTTTTCGAAAGGTGAGCGATAAATGCGGGAAAAACGACACAGAAAACTTCGAGGACGACGATAACATGACCGTCCGCGTTTTAGTCAGTGCCGACTGCATCAACATTTTTGGCAACCGCTGTATATTAACTTAAAACATAATCTATTGATTCTTCTGCGTTTTCGACTGATTTTGACGTTGAGAAATATTCATGATTTATATCAGACTCTGGTGTTCGATACTTTCACTTTCTTACAGTTTTCCCAACTTAACTGACAATAGCCGGAAGTTTATGTTATCGGAAGTGAACATATATTCAGAAAGTCAGGTGTAAATGTTACCGATCTGTAAAGTAATGTGCATTACGTCAACGCTGTAGTTTATTCCAGCTAACATAACTTTATCAATGAATAATCGGTCATTCATCCATGCAATGCGGTGAAGGGGACCAATATCACAATGTACGGCACCCCAATAGGAGAAATATCGGCGCCAGTCATATTCGTCAATCAGCATTTTCTTGCACCAGATTTAAAGATCTATCGCAAATGGCGCCAAATGCGAAGCCCAGCGGGAACCCTGTATTACATGTACACAATTATTTTAGTCATTCCAGCCAGTTGTGCATATGGAACTAAACAGTATGAACATACTTTAAGCAATAGAAACACAGTTTGTAACCAATCACATGCTTTATATCTCTTCACTTTGGAAGACTCTATTGTATTACTTTTTGACACAATCCAGTTTCAATGATCTTAAAAGAGGCCTTTGGAAAACATTGTGAAAAAAAGATGCCGATAATCTTTTTCTACTTTTCCCACAATCATTTCAAACCTGTCAAAGGCAGTATTCATTATTTGAAATGCATTTAAACTTATTATCTGCAAGTGCTGTTTTACCATTCTAAAACCTTGTTGTTTGCTACAAAATTCTGGTCTTAACCCTTTCCCAAATGACAAATTTTAGACTCTTCCAAACTCAAACAGTTTGCAGGCGACAATTTCAAATTTGATGAAAATGGCAGAAAGTTCTCCAAATGGGTAGAAAACACTGTGGAAAAAAGAGAAATCGCTCATTACGAGCAATTTCTCCTTTTCCCCCAGTGTTTTCAAGACTTGTTTGGCAGACAAGTAAAAACAAGGGCTTGTTTGGGAAAGGGTTAATACTTTTAGTTTATTTATATATGTATATATATAACCATGAAGTAGGAATGGTTTTAAAATCTTTACCAAGACAACAAAATTTTAGAATTGTCCAAACTAAAAGCATTTGAAGATCGAAAATTCAATGTAGCTCAAATAAATGGCATTTGTCTTTGAGGAGGGAGATGTTGGGACAATCATGGGAAAAGGGGAAAATGCTGGTCACCAGCTTTGTCTCCTTTCCTGTTAATATTTTCATTTACTTTAATCCTTAGGATCGATAAAGTGAGGGTTTTTTATATTGGTTTCAATAGTAATCCAATCACTCTGGCCTTGATGATAAGGCTTTACCAAATTTCAAAATTTTGAGCATGTCCAAATTGAGAGGATTTGCTGGCAACAATTCCATGTGGCTAAAATGACAGGATCTGTATTCAGAGGGGCAGAGAAAGATTGTTGGACAAGGAGAAAATGCTGGTACCAGCATTTTCTCCTTTTCTCACAACGTTTCCAAAATCCCTCTTTTTCAGGGTTCTTAACCCATTACCACACGATCCCTACTTTTGACGCCCCTGAGAAAGAAGCCTTTAGAAAACATTGTAGGAGAAGGAGAAAATGCTGATAACCAGCATTTTCGCCTTTTCCCACAATGTTTTCTACCCTTCACAAAACAAATTTCAATTGTCATTCACTTCTATTTTGTCGTCTGCAAATGCTTTCAATTTGGACCAGTCTAAAATAGTCGTTTGGTAATGAGTTAAAATTTGGTAAATAAAAGAGTCCGTGTACATAATGATTAACTCATTACCAAACAACAATATTTTAGACTTGTCAAAATTGAAAGCATTTGCAGACGACTAAATAAAAGTGACTGAAAATTTGAAATTTGTTTTGTGAAGGGTAGAAAACATTGTGGGAAAAGGAGAAAATGCTGGTTACCATCATTTTCTCCTTCTTCCACAATGTTTTCTAAAGGCTTCCACAATGTTTTTCTACAATGTTTTCTAAAGGCTTCTTTCTCAGGGGCATCAAAAGAAGGGATTGTGAGGTAATGGGTTAACTCTGGTATGTAGAATATTTTGGATCATTGTAAAACTACTCCCATGACCATCCAATAAACTCGAAAGACATTTACTGTCTAGAAACAAGTCTCCAACAATTTGCAATGTCTTCCTTTTTGGTATATAATGTTTCAGCTCAGCCGACGGAGTAGATCAAAAGATCAGACTACACCTTTTTGTGCAGCCTGATCTTGATCTGCACTGGCAGCTAAGTAAACCATAGTTGCAAATGGCATTTATGGAGTCAAAATGATCATTAATTTTTATACGTAATATAAAATTCATTTGCCCTCAATGTAACAGAATAAAACAGCAAAAGAAGTCACGTGTTGCGAAGTAAAAACTGAAAACTTGTCAGAACGTAATTATTCTAAACCTATTTAACTCTTTACCACAAATCCAAACTTTTAATGATCCCGAGAAAGAAAGCTCTTGAAAACGTGGTGGGGAAAGGAGAAAATGCTGGTTACCAGCATTTTCTCCTTTTTCTACCATAATTTCTACCTTTTCCAAATCAAATTTCAATTTCTGATCCACATTTATTTTGTCGTCTGCAAATGTTTTCAAGTTGAACTTGTCCAAAATTTTGTCGTTTGGCAGAGTTAACCCATTACCACACAATCCCTACTTTTGACGTCCCTGTGAAAGAAGCCTTTTGAAAACACTGCGGGAAAAGGAGAAAATGCTGGTAACCAGCATTTTCTCCTTTTCCCACAGTGTTTTCTACCCTTCCCAAACCAAATTTTAATTTTTCGGTCACCTTTATTTTGTCGTCTGCAAATGCTTTCGATTTGGACCAGTCTAAAATTTTGTCATGTGGTAATGAGTTAACAATTCAACAGTGCTACAGTTCTCGATGTATTAACCCATTACCACACAATCCCTACTTTTGACGCCCCCGAGATAAAAGCCTTTAGAAAACATTGAAGGAAAAGGAGAAAATGCTGGTAACCAGCAATGTTTTCTACCTTCACAAAACAAATTTCAAATTTTCAGTCACTTTTACTTTGGCGTATGCAAATACTTTCAATTTGAACCAGTCTAAAATATTGTCATTTGGTAATGGGTTAACCAATCTGTAAATCATTAAACTTTTTCCACAAAATCCCAATTTTAAACGACCTTTGACAAGAGTGATTTTGAAAAAATCATATGCACTGGAGAAAATTCTGGTAACCTGCATTTTCTCCTTTTCCCACAATGTTTTCTAATCATGGAGACGAATTTCATTATTTCAGCCTAAATTCTTTTCTTGTGTGCAGATGCTTTCAAAAACGTTACAGTCTTACTTTTTGCCATCGTGTCAAAAATTAACCTTTAGCCAAACAATCCCTTCTTTTGATGACTGAGGAGAGAGGTTTTTGAAAACATTGCAGGAAACGAGGAAAATGCTGGTGGAGACCTTTGGCTCTGGTTTAGAACAAAGTACCTGCCAGAAGAGATTCAAAATAAAAGGTAAAGTTCTATCCAGTTTTATTTTGGATCTATTTGCCTGGAACTTGGCACTATATTCTGTCTTACAATTTGTTGCCATGTGCAGTCTGATCTTGATCTGACATGCTCTGCAAGTTTTATGATCCCATGGTAATGAAAGAAATTACTCATTACATGCCACATATGATTATTTCGCCGGACTTTTTGGGGAGCACATTGTGCCAATGAGTATGCAGGGTCCAAAAAATACCAGAATTCTTACTTTTCCTCCTGCCATGTTGCACTCATCCTACAGTTAGACAAAGAAGGATAATCCATTTACCAGTACCAAATTCTTACTAGCAAGGACGAACAAATGAGTGGATTTTTTTTACCCTGGTATGTCACTTAATATACAAATACTTTAATTCTTGTAAATTAAGGCTCTCCGGCCCAAAATACAATATTTGATTTAGAACTTTAAGCTCCAAAGTTGTGTTTTGCATTAATCTACTTGTTATAAATTAATAGGCTAACAAGGAAAAAAGAAAATTAAGTTATCATGAATTGATCCAGCGGTCCCGTTCCATAATTTTCAGACTTATTCTCAAGAATACATCTTTTACATCAGGCATTTGGGCACCATAGAAAATGTATACTTTGTTTTCAGTTCTGAGACAAGGCCCTAAGGTCAAATATGGTTCATACAGGCAAGGCTATATTGATGTAATTCAAGCTCTTTTCAAGCACTGATTTACCTTTTTTTTAAGCACTCTAAAAAAGCAACGGTCTCCCTGACCCATTTATATTTGGAAAACAAGCTCCGGTTGAAAACACACTTCCCCATGACTTTTCTTTATAATTCTTCAACCAGGCTACACGATACTTCCAGGTTGGAAAGCATATCTAATACAGAGAGTCAGACTAAATGATCATGAGCGCTTGGAGGAGTAATCTCCCTTGTGCAGTTCTGGTCTATTCATACTCAAAACGTTATGATCGGTAAATATGGAAACCAAATGAGTGGGATTAACTTTTTCTTTCTTTTTAATTTTCTCAAAATTCAAGCACTTTTCAAGGACTTCAGCTTTTTTTTCAAGCACTTTTCAAGCACTTTTTTCTAACAGAACAAAAATCAAGCACTTTTCGAGGCTATTTTTCAAATTCGAGCACTTTTCATCTGATGGCCTCAAATTCAAGCGCTTTTCAAGACAGTGCAAACCCTGTCAAATGTATCTCAGCAAAGCGGACAGTCAGATCAAAGATCGGACTACATAATTATTTAATGTAATCTGATAGTGTTCCAAAATGGTTACTTGAACAACTATATGTAATTATGTTTTAACCCTTTCCCAAATGACAAACTATTGGACTAGACCAAATTGAAAGCATTTGCAGACGACAGTTCAATTCTTGCTGAAAAGATGATTTCTCTCTATGATAGGGTAGAAAACATTGTGGGAAAAGGAGAAAATGCTGGTTACCAGCATTTTCTCCTTTTCCCACAACGTTATCAAAAGGCTACTATTCCAGACCCGTAAAAACCAGGCATTGTTTGGGAAAAGGTTAACCCCTTCAATAGGGAATAAACCCAAATTATTTCAATCTTCTGGCTGCTTTTTGTCTGTAGTGTTTCAGCAAGCTTACTGTGCACATCAAGGCTCAGACCACACTTTTGTGCCTTCTGATTTTGATCTACACTGGTGGCAAAGGTTACTATTTTGGTTAAAAATGCTATAGATATACAGTCTGCAATCTTCCCCATCATACATTTGTTTTTTGTACTCTGAAGGTTATAGAAATCAACAATTTCACTATTTCCGTTATACCAGTTATACAGATAATTTGCTCTTTCTTGATCAATTTTTTACACTTAACCCTTTACCAAACGACAAATTTTTAGACTGGTCTAAATTGAAAGCACTTGCAGCTGACAAAATACATGTAACTCAAAAATTGAAATTTGTTTCCAGCAGGGTAGAAAACATTGTGGGAAAAGGAGAAAATGCTGGTTACCAGCATTTTCTCCTTTTCCAACAATGTTTTCAAAAGGCTTCTATCTCAGGGTCGTAAAAACCAGGGATTGTTTGGTAAATGGTTAAAGAATACATGATATTCATCTTCAAAGCATCTAGTATTTGTTTTTCTCCACGCAAAAGCCCCACAGTCGATAGGTTTTCAGACCCTTGTTATGTCTACCAGTTTCTATAGCAAATCTTTGGTTAGAACATAGAAATCTAGCAAGTGCTTTTATATGACTAGTTGGTATTTCAAAAGACTTCACACTTTAACAGACAATCCAGATATGTTAACCCATAGAAAGAAAAAGTTTCTGAAACCATTGTAGAAAAGGAGAAAATGCTGGTAACTAGCATTTTCTTCACTTCCCACAATGTTGTCTACCCTATCAAAGACAACTTCCATCATTTGGACCTCAGTCAAATTGCTGTCTGCAAAATGCTTACAACTATAACAAGTGTACATTTCTGTTGTTTGGTTTAGATTAAAATGAAAGACTTACCTGAAAACTGTAGCCTTGTAACGTCAAAGATTTACCTGAAAACTGTAACCTTGTCCATGGCGTCATGCAATCTTAGGTGTCCAGCACTGTTCCATCACTATAAAGGGTGTCGATTTGGCTAGAGGTCATCAGTTCCACAAAATCACTCTGTAAATGAATAAATATGAGAGGAAAATTTTTGGAGCAATGCTCAATTTCCTAAGATTTGTGTTAAAGTATTGTCCAATCACAGCTTAGCTTTAATAGAAAACCTTGTGGGGAAACGGAGAAAATGCTGGTTACCAGCATTTTCTCCTTTTCCCGCAATGTTTTCAAAAGGCTTCTTTTGTTAGGGTCATTCTGTGGTAAAGGCTTATTAGGCACCGTTGTGACACTAAATCAACAAATTTGCATAGTTTTAGTAGGTAAACTTGACTGGTGGGCATCACAAAATTTTTATTTCTGCATGAACAGAATTCTGTTTAAATAAGATCTGTGATTCCTGACATAAAATAATGAGTATGTAACCAGAAAATAAGTGTGAAAAAGAGTTGGCATGGGTGCCCCCAGTATATTTGCACAACGCCATCCAAAAGTACACAGGTGTACTTTTGTCATTGTCACCCATAACCTGATCATACAAACTAGAAAGGCGAGGTCACTTTCATATTTGTAGCAAATGTTTGCACGATCAGGACGATGGTATGCTTAGAAATGGACCAGTCTTGTAACTATCCAACTGCAACTCTGACAGTATTCAGTAAAAGGGATAATAAAAAAATATAGCTATTGATGTATTCGAATGGTTATTTTCAGAAACAGGCAGCTCAGCTGATTTTGATAACTGATCGGAAGTGGCAACAACACTCTTAAACTGACACATCGAACAATTCCGACAGTCAAGAAAAGTCTTTGACAAAAACTCCTGACTTCTGACAATGACAGACCACTGCGCCCACCAACCTCAGCCGTCGCACTCAATATCGCCAATGCCGACAATAAAAAAAGAGTGCTGGCACAAGACAAAACTTCTGTCGAACACACCGACAACAAAAAGAGCTCCCCGACAAAGACCAATACTATTGCCACCAGCCCTGATGTCGACACCAAACACAGTTTCCCATCAACAACCCAGACAATTGCTGCCAGCTCTGACATCGACACCCAACGCAACTCCCCAACAAAAAATCCAGACTATAACCGCCAGCCCCGACGTCCATACCCAACATAGCTTCTCGACACAAACCCAGACTTCTGTGGCCGCCCCTAATGTTGACAACTCTAACAAGCACCAAATTCAAACATCTGTCGAAAACCAAATATTGACAGCATTTACCCCTCTTCAGGCTAATGGTCAGGATAGTCAGCAAGCACCAACGTTTCCTGCTCCTTCCCATATAGCTTCTTTGGATGAGATATCAACTCCATACATCATTAACCAGGCCATGACGCTGGTCGTTTCCTTTTTAGAAACACTGTCATCTCAAGATATTCGACAACCTTCCCACACCCAAACTCCACATCGGCTCTTTGAAGGCTATCTGCCCTTTTCAGACTTATTTCAAAGTCCAGGCACTGCAGACAGAAGGGTAACACAAGCCTGGGATAGAAAACTTGATGCAATCAACAAAAAACTCTCCACAATTGCCAAGCAACAGCAAGAGATGATGAAAATGCTCACCTACATAATGCAGAAAACAAATGCAAGCGCGACTGAATGGAGCCAGAAACCTGTCCAACAACTGCGCCTTTCTGACATGCCATCTGTGACCCACTTGGAAACCTCGACAGAAGACATATTTAACGACATCCCCCATCCTTCTCGAATCTCCATAGAACAACTGCAAAAAATCAAACGCGAATCAAACAGCACAGGAAACATTGCAGCCCTGCTTACTGTGAGACTTTTTCCAGAAATTTTCACAAGTGAAAACTTATGATTTAGGTACAACTACAATGGAGTGAGGAACCAAAAAGAACCCCTGGAAGCGCAACATAAGATACCTACAAAGATATATGTATTTCAAAGATATATGTATTTCTTTCTGCAACTTGGTGACCCAAAATCGTATCATAGCAATGAGGTTGATCCCGTGAATGAAATACTACAAAGAAAAAACCTTAAAGCAAAAAATAATTTATAAGGCTGCTTTTACATTTCTGATTTAAAGCATTTTGGGAAAATGATGAAATGCGTGCAGATGACAAACGTTTCTCAAAAATTGAAACTTGAAAGAGCAAGAAATATTATGGCAAAAGGAGAAAATGCTGGTTACCGACATTTTCTCCTTTTCTCACCAATTTCTTCAGAAGCCTTCTATCAATGGTACTGTACAATGTACATAAGTTGATTTACTGTAGGCAATCCGTTTTGGTGACGCGCGTGAAGAACAACAAAACGTCGCGCGATGGAAAAGACTTCGCACGCAAAGATGTGAAACTTAGTATCAGAATTCACGCGCGAAAGTCCACGTAACTTCCGAAAAATCTCGCTCATGGATCATGTTAATTTCCCGCAAACTTCACAGAAAATATGCGGGGAAAAATTTTATGATTCGCGCATGATGTGCACGACTTCTCGAAGATTAGTGGCGACTGTACTGTATATAAAAATCTCTAAGATCAATCTTATGTGACAAATTATATTGTGTGTACTGGCCTCAAGTCACACAACATGAAATGGGACTGTCCTTTGGCATGGTAATTCAGAGCCACAACCAAGCACTGGTATGACAGAGGACATACTAGAATAAATGATCCATCTGTTATACGACTAAAATTATGCCAAGTGTGTCAAATACCACACAATAAGTAAGCAATCCATAATTAACCCCTTACCACACAATCCCTGCTTTTGATGACCCTGAGAAAGAAGCCTTTAGAAAACATTGTGGGAAAAGGAGAAAATGTAACCAGCATTTTCTCCTTTTCCCAAAATGTTTGTACCCTTCCCAAAACAAATTTTAATCCTTCAGTTACTTTTATTTTGTTATCTGCAAATGCTTTTGATTTGGACAAACCTAGAATTCTGTCGTTTGGTAATGAGTTAATTGCTTCCTGATCTTGTTTGTGAATCTTTTAACTTTTAACCCTTTCCCAAACAACAGATTTTAGACTCTTCAAAACTGAAAGAGTTTGCAGACGACAATTTTAACTTTCATAACAATGGCAGAAAATTATCTGAATGGGCAGAAAACACTGTGGGAAAAGGAGAAATTGCTGGTTTCGAGCAATTTCTCCTTTTCCCACAGTGTTTTCAAAAGACTTGTACTGCAGACACATAAAAACAAGGGCTTGTTTGGGAAAGGGTTAACCCACAGATATTTGCATCTTTAACTGAACCTTTCTCAGAAACCCAGGGTTTTCCATGACGCACAAATCCTGCGTCATTGACGCAATTTCAATTCAAATGACCCCCAAAATAAATGACAGTGCGTCATCGGTGACGCAACTTTCCAAAATCTAAATAATGTACTAAGTTGAATGAAGCGTCATAATTCCAAGTCTATTCTTGCTTCAACGTCACACGAACACCGTTCTTTTTTTAAGTACAGGGTTTATTTTAGATAAAAGTGGTTTTCCGGTAATTTATTTATAGAATAAGACTGGTTTACACATTATTGCCGTAAAGTAAATTGGACACGTGTCGTAAATATGGGCCCAGTCAAAGGTCGTAGTTGGGTTCTCTGTATTTTATAGCATATTTCTCATGACTTCCGGTATATAAAAGTACACATTACCGGTCTGTGCTGTTAGCAGAAAATGTCATGACGAAGAAAACTAGCATTCTTCTATCGTTTGCTTCCTACAACTGCCCATCAAGCCACGTCAAGCAGCGATTCAGACGAAAATTTTTGGTCTGTCACAAAGTGACATCGGCCATTCCGTCAGAAATTATCGACAGACTTTTCAATCTTGGAAGTTGGCGTTTAAAAGGTAAAATGCATTATAAATCGTGTTTGAAGTTGATGACGAGGAAATCCATTTTTTGACCCCCAAAATTAATGAAATGACCCGCAACTAATGAGGAAGGGGGTCACAATGACCCCCAATTTTCAAAGCCGAGGGAAAACCCTGGAAACCATTGTAGCAAAATGGTGGTAATGGGCAGTTCCTTATTTGATATCAATCTTTTAATACAGTAGATTCCGCTTATTTGCAAGTCCTATTTGTCAGAGAAATTATCCCGAATAAGCGGTCAGCCCGATAATCCGATGGCTCTTTTCAGACCGGAAGTCTAACCAGAGATGCAGACGATCGTTTCGTTCTAATGACAGACGTTCAGATCTTGCATCCCGATCATTTGATTAATGTTCATATTTTTTTAAATATATGTATTTCAAACTAAACAAGTTTAAAAAAATTATTTGTTTGCTTACTTTATTTACCTATCAAGTGCACAAAGTACCAGAAACGATCCAGGCTGTTGGCCATGGTGATGCTTCGTTTGACATAAAATTCAACACAAACTTTTTGTAAACACAGGTTTCGACGCATATCTCCAGTTTCTGGTTATCTAAAAGTTACTCCTTGTGTACATGCACATTCTTACACAACATGATCGTGTACTGTGCACCTGTATAAACCCCGACTCGCCACCTGTTCGGTTGAATGGGTGGGTAAAAGTTTGTGTGACATCATAGACTGATTGCCGCACAGACGATTCTATTTTAACGCCTTAATTTAGGCCATACCATTCAAAGTAGACCTAAGTAAGAAATGGTTTTCTGTGTTTTTCACAGTTTACATTCGGTACACCTTACTCTCACGCCTGCAGTCAAATTGTTTGTCACAAATTGGATTATCAACGAGACACTTACAAACAGTTAGTTTTTTTCTACCCAGTGTGTAATTATCTGATCGGTGATAGGTTAATTCGATCGGTCTTTCTTGTAACAGGTAAAGTGCCGAATTCATCTTCAGTTGCTTTCGGGGAGCGTAGACCGAGATCAGACTGCACAGTGTGAAGTCTGATCATAGAAAGTCCATGTTAATTTTTTTATTTTTTGCCGAATTATACCAAGACAAGATTTAAGTACAATTAGTAATCTTTTCGCCAATTTTTCTGCACTAAAATTACCATTTTATTTATCAGTGCTCTTGGTGGTGGGTGCACAGCCTGGTACCCAAAATCTCGCGTAACCGTCCAATTGTTGAACTTGCTAATCGGCAACCAGTGAAGTAAACTAATGCACCAATGCTGCAAAACAGCCACTGAGTTAACGAGGTCCATATTCAGAATGTCGGCCATTTGCAGATGTTTTGTAAACGTTATTGCACTTTCTTAAATGAAAAGAATAACATAAAATATGCCAAGAATTTTTATCTTTAATGACTTAATTATGAAAACGGATCATGTCGGACTCGTCGTTTGTATGCAGTTGCATCAGTTTTTATCTGTGAATCTCTGTATGCACTATAATTCGACTTTGATCGTTTTGAGTAACCTTTTTTTTCCCGGACATATTGGAATTTTTCGCTGTCTTATCCCAAGGAATTGCTAATAAACACTAGAATTTCAAATAACTTGCTAATTTTTCGTTGCAAAAAACCGAAATGTTCTATTTATAGGATCCCGATTAAGCGTTGAAATTTACGTTGTCTAAATAGGAAATGGATCGGTGCTGGACCAAATCTTGCAAATAACCGAAAATCCCGATAAACAGGGTTGTGATTAAGTGGAATCCACTGTATTTACTTCAACTGTTGTGTTGTCTGCAAATATTTTTCAAAGTTAGCTCACTTAACTCATTACCAAACGACAAAACTTTAGGTTTGTCCAAATTAAAAGCATTTGCAGATGACAAAATGAATATGACTAAAGAATTGGTTGTTGTATTGTGGTTTAACGCCACTTTAACAGCTAAGGTCATATCATGGTGGTTGATGACGCACATGTTTGCTGGCTTTCTTACACCAGTACTAACACAACTTTCTTTCCAAAGCCACCAACTACTTTTCTCACATGCTTCAGCAGAGGTAAGAAGCAGAAATACGCTGGAAAGAAAGTTTGCCTCAACCGGGTATCGAACTCACAACCACCAGGTCACGAGTCCGACACGCTCACCACTGAGCAACCCGGGCAGGCTCTACAGAATTGAAAATTGTTTTAGGAAGGTAAGAAAACATTATGGGAAAAGGAGAAAATGTTGGTTACAATGTTTTCAAAAGGCTTTTTGCACAGGGGTGTTAACAGTTGGGATTGGGTGATAAATGGTCAATACTTTACCACACTATTCCGAATTTTCGAAGATGGCCCTGGATCGTTCACCTGAATTTTTGACAGGACCATAGCCATTTTTTTTCAAAATCTAGTCAGCCATTTCAGAGAAGAAGAATTTTTAAGAATTTGTTCATGTCTGTATAGTGTAAATAGCCTACAGCTATCAGAGCCATGTATCTTGATGGATCAAAATTTCTCAAGCAATTTTTAAAAAGGGTCAGCTAAGAAACATTTCTGTGAAAATATATCATAATCTGACCAGCCCTTTCAGAGATAAAGAATTTTAATTCCTTCATGGCCATATATTGGAAGTAGCCCCCCAATCACCAGAGCCATGTTTATCGACGGATCAAAGTTTCGCAAACAAGTTTTGAAAAGGGTCATCCAAGGAATATCCCTGTGAAACTATTTGAAATTCTGACCAGCGGTTTCAGAGAGGAAGAATTTTTAAGAATTTCTTCCTTTCTGTATAGTGCAAGTAGCTCCCATTCACCAGAGCCATGATTCTTGACGGATCAAAATTTCGCAAACAACTTTTGAAAAGGGTCATCCAAGGAAGATTTCTGTTAACTCATTACCAAACTACAAAATTTTAGGTTTGTCCAAATCGAAAGCATTTGCAGACAACAAAATAAAAGTGACTGAAAATTTGAAGTTTGTTTTGTGAAGGGTAGAAAACACTGTGGGAAAAGGAGAAAATGCTGGTTACCAGCATTTTCTCCTTTTCCAACAATGTTTTCTAAAGGCTTCTTCCTCGGGGGCGTCAAAAGTAAGGATTGTGTGGTAATGGGTTATTTATTTCAAAATTGGACTAGCGGTTTCAGAGAAGAATTTCTAAGAATTCCTTCATTTCTCTATAGTGCAAATAGCCCCCATTCTCCAGAGCCATGTTTCTTGACGGATCAAAATTTCACTAACACTTTTTGAAAAGGGTTACACAAGGAACATCTCTGTGAAATTATTTCAAAATCTGACCAGCGGTTCTAGAGGAGAAAATTTTTAAAGAATTTCCTAGAAAATTCCATTTGGTTGCCATGGCAACCAGAGTTTTTGACAATCAAATTCTGTGAACAATTTTTAAAGAGGACTTCCCAAGAAACATTCCAGCCAAGTTTGGTCCAAATTGGCCGAGCAGTTTAGGAAAAGTTTATGTTTAAAGAATTGTAGACGACGAACTTTTACCCGCAATGATCCATGAACGAACTTATCCAAAATTTCATTGAAACAAATATTCTGACCAAGTTTCACGAGTATCCGACTGAAAATGTGGACTCATGGCATACATGACAGACACCACACGATGGAGGCCGGACACAGCACAATAACAAAAGCTCACTTTAAGCACTTTGTGCTTCAGTGAGCTAAAAAAGAAACAAAATTACTCAAGCACACATATCGGTATTAACATCCGTCAGGACAGATGGAGATCTTTCTACTTGTTCTGCCGATTTCATATTTTACAAATATTTCCTTTACTTGAACAACATGGTGAATGTTCGATGATGATGATGATGATGACGATACTGCTACCAACGATGATAAGGATATCTACTTGTTTGCATTTTTCTTGAAAACATTCTATAAAGTTCACTTTTGCAAATTTAGAGAAAACAGATGTTTGTAAAACATGTATGCCCCCCTAATGGCATCCAATTCTAAATATAACGCGATTATAAACTGTCAAGTTCAAAGTGTAAAAACGTACAAAGGGTAATTACTAAAAAATTATTAATGATAAATTAACAATGCTTGGGCACCGTACTTCCCACTTATGTGAACTTTTAAAGTTTCATGATTTTACCTCACATACTTTTTGAGTTATGCTCAGGAAAAAAATTAAGTATGAAAATCAACAAAGGGCAATAACTGCAAAAATATAATGGGCAGAGTTATGGTTCTTGTGCAATGCACTTCTCCTGAACAAGATCTATCCACATATAAAGTTTCAAGATGATACCTGAAAAACCTTTTTGAGTTATGCTCTGGACAAAAATTAAGTATGAAAATCAACGAAGGGCAATAACTCCAAAAATATGATGGGTAGAATTATGCTACTTGTGCACTGCACTTTTCCTTAATGAGATCTATCTACCTGTGTAGTTTCAAGATGATACCTGAAATACTTTTTGAGTTATGCTCCGGACAAAAATTAAGTATGAAAATCAACAAAGGGCAATAACTCCATAAAGATGGTGGGCAGAGTTATGGTACTTGTGCACTGCACTTCTCGTAAATGAGATCTATCCACCTATGAGGTTTCACGGTGATACCTGAAATACTTTTTGAGTTATGCTCCAGACAAAAATTAAGTATGAAAACCAACAAAGGGCAATAACTCTAAAACTTTGATAGGCAGAGTTATCGTACTTGTGCACAGCACTTTTCCTTAATGAGATCTATCCACCTATCAAGTTTCAAGATGATACCTGATATACTTTTAGACTTGCGCTCCGGAGAAAAATTAAGTATGAAAATCAACAAAGGGCAATAACTCCATAAATATGATGGGCAGAGTTATGATTCTTGTGCACTGCACTTCTCCTTAACAAGATCTATCCACCTATGTAGTTTCAAGATGATACCTGACATACTTTAAGAGTTATGCTCAGGACAAAAATTAAGTATGAAAATCAACAAAGGGCAATAACTCCAAAAATATGAAGGGCAGAGTTATGGTACTTGTGCACAGCACTTTTCCTTAACAAGATCTATCCACCTATGAAGGTTGAAGATGATACCTGGCATACTTTTAGAGTTATGCTCCGGACAAAAATTAAGTATGAAAATCAACAAAGGGCAATAACTCCAAAAATATGATGGGCAGAGTTATGATTCTTGTGCACTGCTTCCTAAATGAGATCTATCAACCTATGTAGTTTCAAGATGATACGTGAAATATGTTTTGAGTTATGCTCCGGACAAAAATGTGGTCTACGGACCGACGTACTGACCGACCAACAGACCGATCCGACAAGTGCAAAGCAATATACCCCCCTTTCTTCAAAGGGGGGCATAAAAATTATGATATATCATTTACTGATTTTTTTTCTACTTTACACTGTTAACTCTTTACCACACAATCTCCAGTTTAACCTTTTCCCTAACAATAAATTTTGGACCCTTCCAAACGGAAAGAATTTGCAGACGACAATTTTAGATTTGGAGAAAATTGCAGAAAGTTCTCAAAAAGGGTAGAAACCACTGTGGGAAAAGGAGAAATTGCTCATTACGAGCAATTTCTCCTGTTCCCAAAGTGTTTTCAAAGACTTACTGCTCACATGTAAAACTCAGGACTTGTTTGGTAAAGGGTTAAACAATCCTGGAGAAAGTCTTTTGAAAACACTAGGAAAAGGAGATAATCATGGCAACCAGCATTATCTCCTTTTCCCACAATGTTTTCTACCCTACCACATACATTCAATACGTCGTCTGCTAATGCTTTGAATTTGGTCCAGTCCAGAATTTTGGTTTGGTAAAGAGTTAAGCTTATTACATAATTACCAAATATCAAAATATCGGACTTCTCCAAGCTCAAAATTGCAGACGACAATCAGGAATAGCTCAAATTATGAACATTGTAAAAAGAGGAGGAAATACTGGTGACCAGGACATTCTCCTTTTTCAACATTGTTTTCTACGGCAGTTTAACTTTCACAGTATCTTTAATTCATGATGCATTCGAATTGCATTGTAGTCTAGGGGGAACTGTTCCATGACAACAATAATGAAAAGTTACGTATTAGCACAAGGGCTGGGCATCGGCAACGAGCATGATGTTTCCTTCAGTCGGAAAAGAAATTAAGACGGTAAAACAGCCAATGATTCTCAAGATTACTTATTTACTAATTAAGATCATTCAGTAGTACAAACCTGCAAAGAATTCAAATAGTGAAGAAATTTAAAGTTATACTTATTTTTCCCCCCCGAGTCAACATGGTTTCCACTTACTTTACAAAACTCGCCTTCCCGCCTTTTGAAAGTATGCAACACGTGCAAATAGTGAAAGGTTGGGTCAAAATTGTTTCCCGACAAGCCTGGTCCCGGACATTTGTAAAGACGACCCGACACTTTTGTTCCATAATAATCTAAATAAAGTGTAACTGGTAATTATGAATGATAATCATGATAAATTAGATATATTTACGTAGAAATGATGTAGTATTGTGCATAGTCGGAGAGGGAGTGGAAAGATTTTACTTACTGCAAAGCATAGGGAACTCGCTTGTCATCAGTGCATCAATTTAACCCCATGTATTGAGTTTGAAAAGGTGTCCAGATGGAGAGAAAAACATCACATGTTTAACTCATTACCACACAATCCTTACTATTGACGACCCTGAGAAAGAAGCCTTTAGAAAACATTGTAGGAAAAGGAGAAAATGCTGGTAACCAGCATTTTCTCCTTTTTCCCACAATGTTTTCTACCCTTCACAGAACAAATTTCAAATGTTCAGTCCCTTTTATTTTTGTCGTCTACAAATGCTTTCGATTTGCACAAATCTATCATTTTCTCGTTTGGCAATATGAATTCATTTCCTGTATGTCATAATGAGAACAAGATCCCTGATGAGAAAGAGGATTACAGCAGTTATCTTGTTCGAGGGGAGGGTACACCGATGTCACCATTGCTGTTGGTTTAGGCGTGAACACTGAAATATTTTTTGCGATATTTTTTTCTTAGAATTTCGTGTACATCAGATCACTGACATAGCCTTTGTGAACATGATTCTGGGCGGGATCACTTTTTGATGTTTGAACAGTGTTCCTACCACACTGTTAATATATTACAGCTAAAAAGTAGAAGCAGTCGATGGATTGACACCTTGGAGTGCGAAAAGAAATACCTTCCAAAAATGACTGCGTCGGTATGAAAGTTGAGAAAGCTGTGTTTCGAGAGTATTTGGTTTTGTTTATCCTAGGGTTTCTTTCGATTATTTATTTTTATTTTATTTGTTGGTATTTTTATGTGTTTTAGATCTACATTAGAAAGATAGAGAGTGAGAGAAAATG
Source organism: Tridacna crocea (assembly GCA_943736015.1). NCBI lineage: Eukaryota > Metazoa > Mollusca > Bivalvia > Cardiida > Cardiidae > Tridacna > Tridacna crocea. The sequence goes on along the minus strand of OX031068.1, from coordinate 4,570,996 downwards.
AGAGTGATATGCTTTTTTGTTTTTTGGGGGGTTGATGTTGTTGTTGATGTTACTGTTGTTGTTTACCGTGTACATGGTGTCCACAATCCTCATATTGTACGGAGAAAAGAAAATGAATTTAATTAGTCGCCGCGCAGAAGCGCGCGACTATATTTTTAATAGTTTTTCCAGTTAGGACATGGATAGTGGGAATTTCGTTTTTATAGGGGTGTTAGGTTAACAAGGAATCTTTCTAACGTTACTTCGCCTTAAATTGGCTTTTTAATTCATTCTTAAACTACGAAATTGCAATACGATACTATTTTTGTTCTATTAATACTTACAACATCAAAAAACCGCCTAATTATTTCTTTTATTGTCGCTATTCGTGAGAAATGGACTCGTCCACATAAATGCCTTGTTTCCATTAGTCAAGGCTGTACAGGTTTCCAGTCATTTCGTACCTTGTTAATTTCGTACCTAGGTCATTTCGTACGATTTTGGTCATTTCGTACCTACTTATACTTTCAATTTTGGTCATTTCGTACCCAGTTGGTCGTTTCATACAACCTTCGTACACAGGTTTAATAATCATATTGATTATTTTGTAGATAGTTTTTCCTACTATTTGTGTGTTTTTTGTTGAATGACCACTGCTAAAATTGTGCATTGCTGAAATTGTGCTAAATTCCGCCGAAGAACGGGTATGATGGTTATGATTGTATCTGACCATTATTGGTTACTTATTTCTAAGTTTAGTTTTTACAACAAAGATAGTTTTGAACTCCTTTGTTTATTTCCCAACGAGCTCTGCATAAATTTAATTTGTGGAAAAAATCTGGAGAGAGGCCACTTTTTCGCTGTGTTGTTCATAATGATAAAGCGCGATGCAAAACCATGATTCTTTATGAACACTGTTCACCAAAGACTATAGTCTTAGACTTGTTTAAATTGAAAGCATGTCAATTTCCTCTTGAATCATACTTTCCTAGGACAGCAACATTTTAGTAACTTAGCCCTGCTTTCACCACTTTCCCAAACAAACACGGGTTATCACATGTGTGCTATCAAATTCTTTTGTCAAAACATGTTGGATAAGGAGAAATTGCTCGTTATAAGCAATTTCTTCTTTATTAAATACTTTTTCCCCACTACTAGCGAATTTTCCACCATTTTTGCAGCTTTTTAAATTGTCATCTGCCAACTCTTTGAATTTGGAAGAGTCTGATATTTGTCGTTTGGAAAAGAGCTAAGAGAGCGCTGTGCTAGGGTATTAGATACTGTAACAGAAGACAAGTTTTGATTACTATTCACATAATTTCATAATGTGTTAAAAAATCTGCTGATGAAAACTGACATTTACTTACTTGCCCTGGCTTTCTTGAAGCATTAAACAAATCTTTTTGCGGCGACTTTGATGCTTTGCATCAACTTTTTCTTGTTTTTTTTTTTTTGTTACCTTGTTCTTCAGATCATCTTAGGCATCGCCTCTCTGATCGATTTTCATATAGTGTTCTATACATGTCCGCTTCCGGATTCATAAATGTGGGATAAAATTTAAAATGACAATTTTTCCAGTGGTTGTTTAAAAGACTTTTGAAACTATTTACACTCTAAGCCACTTGATTATTTCTTCTGGTGGGTTGTTCCAAAGTATCCACTATATGTTGTGAAAAGAAATCTATAGTATCCATCGGTTTGTTCCATGGTAAGTTTTATAACTGTTACATAGCATTTCAGCCTTAAAAACGACTTGGTATGACCAGTTGTCTCTCATTTATGATAAAAGGATTGTTACTGTGTTTTTATCTATGGGAAAAAACAATTGGAAAGAGAACTTATGCTCAGTCCATTAATTTCTTCTCTTTTTACGTCTCATTTTACAAGCTGGGGATGTTGAGCGAAACCCTGGTCCTGTATCTTCTGGAAAATCTTTTTTATTATCAATACTGCACTGTAACATAAGGATTGTAAGAAATAAGTTAAACTTTATTAAAAACGAGTTTTTAGATTATAATATATTGTGCTTTACAGAAACCCATCTTGATAATGTAATTACAGATGACTTCTTATGTTTGTCAGATTCATTTGACAAACCCTATAGAAAAGACAGAACCAGCCATGGAGGTGGGATTCTCGTCTACCTGAATAAGGATCTTGTTCATTCAAGAGTTGCTGATCTCGAGGTGTCCTTGCTTTTCAGGGCAACTAGAGCTTTTCATCCTTTGAGCGTTCAAAAATTACTGTTTGGAAATGCAAACTTGAGTTATGAACAAAACGGTTTACTTTTTGAGGCAGTTCACTCATACATTCGAGATACCAAGCGTTTTGTGTAATTGTTTTTTATTTGTAGCAGTTCTACTTTTTACTCCTTATTAGAGCATCACATTCTACAGAGATCACCATCTTGTTTCCTAAAAATTATCTATCTCTCTCTCTCTCTCTCTCTCTCTGCCTGTGTGTGTATATGTGTGTGTGTGATACGTGAGGATGTGCGTTTGATTTTTTTTTATTTACGCCATTGCAGAATTTGTATTGAATGTATTGTAGGGGAAGGACCGATTCTAATTTGAAAGAACTTGTGGTTCAACCCCATTTCTTCTTGTTGAAATAAAATATGTTTAAACAAAAAGAAATCTCTCCTGATGTTAAGATTATGATTTTTTTTTTAATACTGTAATTTACTTTCGTAATCTCTTGTTGACGATTCTTTCAATTTAAAAAAAACTGCTCAAAATTAACTGCCATAATTATTTAAAATTTTGTATGTCTCTATCAAATTCTGTCTGATTCTTCTATATTGGAGGGTTGGTAGGCCTAATTTCCGTAATCGTGTTGCGTAATCAAATCCTGATATGCTTCGCACTAACTTTGTGGCTCTACGTTGTACGTTCTCGATAGTGACATTTTCCTTTTTGTAAATGACTGACCATACGTTTGATCCGTATTCTAAATATGCTCTAATTAAACTTTTATATAACGCTAAGAACATCTCATTGTCTTGATATGTAAATGATCTCTTGACTACTCCTAACATATTGTTTGCTTTTTTAACTTGTATGTTAATATGTTCCTGGAATTTAAGTTCCTTGTCGATGATTATGCCTAAATCCTTCTCTTTGGTTTCTGTTTTTATGGTTTAGTTTTCAAATTCATAATCACTATGAAAATTTGTTCCGAAGTGCACAGGTTTACATTGGTTTTGATTGAATGTCAATAGCCAGTCTTTTGACCATTTACTTAGATTATTTATGTCCATTTGCAAGTCTTCCTTACTTTCAAATGAATCAACGACTGAGTAAAGCTTAGTGTCGTCTGCAAATAATTTGACAGTATTTCCGACAACGACTGGAAGATTATTTATATATATATATATATAAACGGAGAAAAAAATTGGGCCCAATACACTGCCCTGGGGAATACCACTGGTTAGTGGTGCTGGATTCGATTTTCCCCCAATAACTAGCACTTTCTGTACCCTATCTGACAAGAAATTTTCGATCCACCGCAACAAATTCCCTTCCACACCATATCCTTTCAGTTTAATAGTTAACGTTTGTGTGGAACTCGATCGAAGGCTTTCTCAAAATCAAAGTATATTGCATCTACTTCCTGCTTTTTATCCAGTTTATCCGTCCAATCTTCTAATACCTCGAGTAATTGTGTAAAACAGGATCTTCCCTTTCTAAAGCCATCATGTTCTTTTGAGAATGAGTCACTGGTTTCCATATGTTTCATCAAATTATTCCTAATTATTGTTTCCATTACTTTTCCGATGATTGATGTCTGATCGGTCCGTAGTTCGACGGGTTTAGTTTAGAGTCTTTTTTATGCAATGGTGTTACATGTGCTATTTTCCAAGGCTTAGAGACAGTCGATACTTTAAATGATTCTTGAAACAACAATTTAAGTGGTTTTGTTAACTGTTTTGCAGTTTGTTTGATTATTTTGGGATGGATTTTGTCTGAACCAGCAGATTTGGTCTCCTTTGTTTTCTCCAGAAGTGACAATATATCTTGTTCAAGAAACTCTATATCCTCAAGTTTTTGTTCTGTCCTATCCTCAAACACAGGTAGACTTTGTTCTTCTTCTTTTGGTGAAGACACTACCGAAGAAAGAATTGAGGAGTTCAGCTTTCTCTTTATCATTGGTCACGATGTCGCCATTATTGCTTAGTAAACAATGAAGATTATCTTTCACCTTAGTTTTCGATTGCACGAACTTCCAGAATTTTTTTGTATCTTCCTTTACCTTTGTTGCATTATGTTTTTCGTAAATGAATTTAGCCTTTTTACTAGATTTGCTTATTCATTTCTAGCTTCTATATATTTTTCCCAAGATTGGGGGGTTTTGCAGTATTTATATTTTTTCGGAAGGGTATACTTTCTTCTTACTGATTTAAGGGTATTTACATCCTTCCATGGAATGTTGAAATCCTGTGGTATTGACTTGCTCTCTGGTATGTGTTATCTTTTTTAAAAACATATCGGCAAATCTTGACCAAAGATCATCCACATTTCCATCTAGGAATAAATCCTCCCAGTCAATATTTCTTATTTATCATTCATAGTATTGTAATCCCCTATGAAATATGCCAGGTTTTTTTTCTTCCCCAAATGTCTTTTTGAAGCTGGTCATTATATGGTAGTTGAATTCCATGGTCGCTGTGTCCTATGTGTGGACAGTGTCTAAGATTTTCTAACATTCCATCTTCGTTGGTAAAAACAAGGTCTAAGATGCTAGGTATATTAGTCCCTCTGTATCTAGTGGCCTTTTGAACATGTTGACTTAAAAAGGAGTCTCACAATTCAACAAAATCTTGATGATATATTTTCACTCTTTTTATTAGATGTTTCTTGATTCCAATCAATATCTTTAAAAGTTTAAAGTTAAAATCACCCATGTGGAGAACATAATCACATTTTATATCCTTATAACAATTGGTTTGTAAGATTTGTCTCAGTTCTTCAATTACTGGTGTATCATTATCAATTAGACTTCTATAGGTACAAGTTATTAATTTATAACCATCGTCACTCTTAATTCCCACACTTACGTGTTCTACTTTATAACAATTGACGTGGGTTATTTCAAAATAACTAATTTTTTCACTGCAGTAAATAATATACCCTCTACGCCTGGATCCCATTGTTTTTGGATAAAATTTGTAAAACCCTGGCATATTCCATTCTGGTCTATCATAACCAATGTCATTATTATTTTTTGGAAATACTTCTGTGATCCCAATAATATCGTACTTATTTCTATCCGTAGGTAATTTAAGCTCTTCCATTTTATTGGATAAACTGTCTGCATTTGTGTACATAATCCTCAATGTTTTTTTCTAGAGATAAAATTGAAAGTACATGTATCAACTCTATATACAGCATTAAAGTTTAAAACATGGCTCCTAATATGAGTTGGATGAATCGCCATTATGGGGAGTTCGAACTCTGCCTCCTATAATTGTGGTTTCTGGGTCGGTAGTGCTATCATACACTTGATCACTTGGGTTTCCTATAATTTATAATTCCATGGGGAATTGACTACTAATATGCTGTCTCTCTCGATAGTAGCTTAATTCAGCCATTGCCTCTTCATCATTGTTCGGTGCTAAATTGTTTTTCTTAGCTTTGAAATTTAATTTATCAAGACGTCTTTGTAAGTTTGTCGACCCTGAGAAAGAGGCCCATAGAAAACATTGTGGGAAAAGGAGAAAATGCTTATAACCAGCATTTTTCCCTTTTCCCACAAAGTTTTCTATCCTTCCAATACCAATTTCAATTTTTCAGCTATATTAATTTTGATGTCTGCAAATGCTTTCAATCTGACTAGTCTAGAATTTTGTTGTTTGGTAAAAAATAACTGTTGAGACTGTTTTTGGATGAGGATATTGTTCCCCAGAATACAAATCTGAAATAGGAATTATTTGGTTTTTACTAATGAACAGAAAATTTTATTTTAAATATATATGAGAGCAAGAGTTAAAAAGCTTTCATTTAACCTTTTACTACTTTTAACAACCCTGGGGAGAAATCCTTTGAAAACATTGTGGGAAAAGGACAAAACGCTGGTAATTAGCTTTTTCTATTTTTTGTACGAAGTTTTCTACCCTATCAAAGAAAAACTGCATCATTTGAGGTACTATGGAATTATTGTCTGCAAATACTTTCAATTTGGACAGGGATTGTGTAAGGGGTCCCTGATTTGGACAACGATAAACTTTTGCAGTGTGGAAAAGAATTAAATGAAATCTAAATTCATATCATGATCTTTTAGATTTGACAAAAAAGTAAATTATTAACATAAGTTTTTGATTTAAATTGCAAAACACCTGTATTTCTGTCCACAAACTGATAGAATTAAAGCGCCTAACATTTCCATCAAATTCAATTTTCTTAGTAGATATTTTGATAGCTTAAATAGTGGATTTTGTTATCAAATAATTATTTTTTTGATTTTTTACCAATACAACGGTTAAAATTCGTCATTAATTTGACATTGACTTTATCAAATTTTGGTTCACAAATTTGGGCCGGGCATAGGTATTTTTTTTCTAGTGGGGCCGGAGAATAAACGTCATTACGCGGGTAAATTAAACTGTGAGCCTTATTCGGCACATCGGGTGACCCACAACTCGGCCGATTCCGTACCTACATCTCCCATCACCCGAGATAAGCCGAATGGATTTCCATCACCCGAGGTATGCCGATGTGGGTAGGAAATACTACTGACAGACAGGCGTGGTAGCCTGTAATCGGTCGTCATCACCAAGTATCAGAAGGCTACTCGAAATAAAACGAGTACCAGCTTCGCGGGTTTAAACGGAGAAGTGGAAGCCATGTTGAGTTGGTGAAAATGATTCTTATTTTCTAAATTTTCTGTAAGTTTATAGTTCATTTTGTATTTCTGGATGATTTGAGGTACTTTGTAAATTGCTATTTATCAATACCCATTTTGATTTCCTCCCGTATTTACAGTTGCAAGTATTTAAAAACTTTGCAGCCAATAACGTCCTACGGGTGCATGGAAATACCTAGTCCAAATATTTAGACGTACACATGCTTGTTTGCCGTTCAACATTTATTTTTTGGACATTTCACATTTTACTTTTCTTTTGCATGTTACGTCTAAACGGGCCCTACTTAGTTCTATGTAGCAAATTTGATTTCCTAAAATCCGGGATAATGGTGAAAAAGCACGCAAGTAAACATGATAGATAACTTAACTGGATACAAATTTACCGCTCTGACTCTGAAAAAGGGCCACATTCATGATATATTCATCTTGAGTTCAATTGTGTAACTTTTTCAACACAAAAGCCGCCATGTTTACAAGCATATTTCGGGTTAAATAAAAAAAACGAATTTCCGAACGATTTTTTAACGAAATCCGATTAGGCTCCCCCCCCCCCCCCCCCCCCCCACACGGATTGTAACCTTAGATTTGGCAACCATTTTCTGAAGTTCTGTTTACCAAAATTATTTCTAAAACCTTAACATAAATTAATGTGAAATGCCTGTATAATCATAGTCCCTACTTGAATCATGTATATATTCAACGATAACAACATATTCAGCCTTCGGTCTTGAGCGAGAAGCTGAATTTAGACATGGGAAACCCCGGCCTCATTATGTGGCTTTATATATTCATTGGACAGTTCATGAAAAACATACTGTATACCAGAACTCATGTAAAATGCTTCCTATCACCAGAAGTAACTGTTTGCATAATATAAATGAACTGTTCAAAGTCAATTAGCTCAGTTTTTGAAGCGCGATGAACGGGACGGACGGATACATGTAAAATTTAACGTCTATTGGTCTTCTCTTGACAGCAGCACTAGAATACCAGAAAATAAAAAAATACACTTTTTGCAATATTTCTGCTCGAGCAAATTTGTATGAAAATCAAGTGGAATTGAAATTCATGTAATAAATTTTGGCTACACGCGAAACCTCACGCCAAAAAAAAAAAATAGTAAAGTGTCATTTTTTTTCGTTGTCTCGTGTGAAATGACAGTTATGTAGTAACTTGACACCCTTATTGATATTATCTTTCTCAAATTATGCGGAAATACGTGTCCATAAATTTACAGACATGAAAAATTGATTGGTGCAAAAAACGCAGAAACCCATGACACAACAGAATGTTCCGTTAGACTCGGCCCGGTCAGAGACTTCAGACCGTCTTTTCAGCTTTTTAATTACTTTAACAGAAAATTTTCATAATTATCTTGATCTAACAGACTTGTTTTGCTGCAAATCATAAATATGCAATTTAGAATCATTATTGTCCAACCCTCTATTATGAACTTAACCACAGATTTACAGCTCAGGGGTTAAGTGTGCCCTGAGCGGAAATACCGGTTTCGGTTCCTTCTATCAATTTATTAGCAGCTGTGAAGAATGACTAGGAATTTTCTTCGAAACTACTTTATCATAAATCACCTGAAAATATTCAGTGTCGTATTCAAAGGGTTTTATTGCTATGGAACAGCTGTGGCGTGCAAAAACTCCCATGGCGTATCCATGACGGTATAAGTTCTCCGTGTCGTATTTTAGTAGGACTGGTTGGAAATATTCTCTCAGTAATAAGAGCTAGTGGTCTGGAAAAACGTCATAAAATACCACTAAAACCGACCTCTCTTTTAAAAATATGCATACGGTCCTGTTTTTGTTGCAGTTCCTAAATAAACAACATTGAAACTATTGTCTGCATTTAAATAAGGGGTTCGTCAAAAAAGGTGACGTCTTTCACTTCATTGTGCCTAAGAAAACTGGGATGCATTTAGGATTCAAAAACATGCACCCCGCGAAAACACATCGATCGACGATAGATCTCATTTCTCTTTAATGAAATGAAGCTTTTCAATACTTTCCAACGTTAAAGTTTGCCTAAAGAGTTGGAGCCTTACTGTCGTACGTTCATTTATGTCCATGTCTTTATCTACGTAAAATAAGGCCATGCACATAAAACATCATAAAATCCGATATGTAACACTCAACCAATAATTAAAGAAATTTATCACTCTATTTAACACACAACATCCAAAAAGTATCAGAAACTCGGGTTGGACGGGAATCTGGCGAAATCGATTCAGAAAAAGTGGGAACGAACTAGATTTGGGACGAGTTACTAGGACAATTCTCTCGGCGTTTCTTTTATTTATGAATAGTCTTAAAACTCGATAACCGTCTGTAATGGACCATTAAACGATTCAGTACTTCTTTCTGTGCAAAATTATATTTGTGAATGAGGGTTGCCCCTTTCTGTAACACTTTAATGGAGGTAAAGGAATTTCGTTTAAAGAATTTCGTTTACTTGCCGTTAACCCGCGATAACTACACATTTACATACCGGTTTTACTTCAAAAACAGGGTAGTGTGAAATAGAAGCGGATTTAACTCATAAAACGTAAGTGTTTTACAACCAAGTCTTTGATATCGGTTCAATATTGATTTATCTTGTTACCGATACCAGTTTCATTGAGCATTTTGCATTTTAAGTATCCAAATTTGTTGCTCAAACAGCGACAAGATTTGATGTCGGAGTTTGCTAAAGGAACCTATGAAGGGCCCGATAAGACCCTACGTACACGATGAATGTCAAAATGTGAAATAACGTACGTAGGGTCTTATAAATAGGACTAGGAAATACCGGAATGGACACCGGAATGCACCTAAACGGACCGGAATGGACCTGAAGATCTGTTCAGGTCCGTATATATGTTCAGGTCCGTTCCGGTTTTGTGGCGCCGCATGAGCGGCTGCACTATATTTTTATTCGGTTTTGAAAAGTTCCTATGGAGGCAGCCATAATATTGTTGTAAAATCAGACTTGCCTATTTGTAACTGGTCTGCCTTCGAGGGTCACAAAAACTGCCAGTCGTCTTTTCTACAGGCAGATGCCACACGACAACAAACACAAGGTACAAAAAACACGTCTTTACAGCTTGGCTTCTCGATTTCATCTGAGGCTACCTTTATGACGTGGGATTCTCCGGTGCTCATTATGCAAATGCGGGAATGGCTGATGTCAAACCAGTAAAATTACCACAATATTTACTTCGCTCCCAGTTATTTTGTAACTATATCATTTCTTACCTAAGCCACTTCATACCCACCTTTACTTTTTATTTTGGCCATTTTGTACTCACTCTGATAATTTCGTAACCACTTTAGTAATTTCACACCCTTTTTTAAATATCAATTCGGAAATAAAGAACCTAATTTTAATACTTTTTTCTTGTGTTGGTTGTGGAATGACAACTGATTTTGTACATAGCTTGACAACTGCTTTTTCACAGATCGTTTACTATGTTAAATTTTGCAGAAGAATGGCTGTGTTTGTGTTTTATTATTTGATTCTTTTAAAGTTTTAAGTTGCATTCTACAGATTGTCTTGGACTTATAAATTTATTTCTAACCGAATTCTACATAAATTTAATTTGGTCAATTTTGAAATGCTGTAATGTGCCTTATTTCAGAGTAATGTGCCTTATTTCAGAAACAACTGATTTGCGGTGCCATTGATATTACACATCAATATTTCCTTGTTTTACTTTTTAGCTCACCTGAGCACAACATGCTCAAGGGGAGCTTTTAGGATCACCCGGTGTCCGTCGTCCGTCATCTTTAAACATCAACTCCTCTTAAACCGCTGGGCCAATTTGGACCAAAGTTGGCAGGAATGTTCCTTTGGAGGTCCTCTTCAAAAATTGTTCACAGAATTTGATTCCATCAAAAACTCTGGTTGCCATGGCAACCAAAGGGAATTTTTTAGTAAATTCTTTAAAAATCTCCTCCTCTGAAACCGCTGGTCGGATTTTGAAACAATTTCACAGATATGTTCCTTTGGTGGCCCTTTCCAAAAATTGTTCGCGAAATTTTGATCCGTCAAGAAACATGGCTCTGGTGAATTGGGGGTACTTGCACTGTACAGAAATGAAGAAATTCTTAAAAATTCCTCTTCTCTGAAACCACTGGTCAGATTTTGAATAAAATTCACAGAGATGTTCCTTGGTTGACCCTTTCCAAAAATTGTTCACGAAATTTTGATTTGTCAAGAAACATGGCTCTGGTGAATGGGGGCTACATGCACTATAGGGAAATGAAAATTTTTTGAAAATTCTACTTCTCTTGCACGGCAGATCAGATTTTGAAATAACTTCACAGAGATGTTCCTTGGGTGACCCTTTTCAAAATATGTTCGTGAAATTTTGATTCGTCAAGAATCATGGCTCTGGTGAATGGGGGCTAATTGCACTATACGGACATGAAGAAATTTTTGAAAATTCTTATTCTTTGAAACTGTTGGTCAGATTTTAAAATAATTTCATAGAAATGTTCCATGAATGACTCTTTTTCAAATACTGTTCACAAAATTTTGACAGGTCAAGAAACATGGCTCTGGTGAATGGGAGCTACTTGCACTATACGGACATGAAGAAATTCTTGAAAATTCTTCTTCTCTGAAGCGGCTGGTCAGATTTAAAAACAATTTCACAGAAATGTTCCTTGAATGACTCTTTTCAAAAAGTGTTCGCGAAATTTTGATAGGTCAAGAAACATTGATCTGGGGAATTGGGGCAACTTGCACTGTACGGAAATCAAGAAACAGGTGACCATTTGAAAATTCCTTGGCAAAATAATGATTTTGTTTCCAGTGTTTCAATACCTCGAAAAAAAATGGCTATGGTCCACTCAAAAATTCAGGTGAGCGATCCAGGACCATCTTGGCCCTCTGGCCCTCTTGTTTGAATTATTGGCAATTGTTAATTTTCAGTTTGAATTTTTGTAAAGACCATAACTTCCAAACTTTAAAATCCATCATCTTGAAACTTCAAAGACTAACAGAACACATTATGAAGAAGTGCATTGCACAAGATCCATAACTCTGCCATCCTTCATTTTGAGTTATTGCCCTTTGTTAGTTTCCACTTTGAAATTTTGTCTGGGCCATAATTTCTAAAATATAAAAGATATGATCTTGGACCTTCAAAGACTGATAGAACACCTTGTGGATAAGAGCAAATCACAAAATCACAAAAGTAATTGCGACCCTTATTTTTTTAGTTATTGCCCTTTAATATTTTTCACATATCATTGAGAATAACTACTCTTCATTCATGGCCCATACATCAATGCAACTCATTTCACTGACAAGCCCCTTCGGGTGTATATGCGCCGCTCTGTGAAGCTCTTGTTTGAAAAGAATAGCCTGCCCTTGATAAACCATATAAGTTACAAATATACTCAGGTGAGTGACATAGGACCATCATGGTCCTCTTGTTTACTCTACTGGCTGAAAGTGAAAGCCAACAGAGCTTATGTCATAGCTTGGTTTCCATCGTCTGTCCGTCCGTCCGTCTGTTAATCTTGTTGTTGTTTTTGGTTAGATTTCCATGATACTTGCAGTTTATTTATATCAATCAGCCTGCAGTTTTGGTTAGATTTTAGTCTGAAGGTGTCTGCTCCGATGCTATTTTTGTGACTGGTCTTCCCATTCACCTTCACATCAGTCCTCATTAAACACGTCTGGAATAACTATCATTTTACCGGCATCTTTTCAAATGGCTCTATGCGACAAAATTTCAAATGACAGCTAATAAAATGGGCATGGATCGTTAGCTAAACGATTAATCTTTACAAAAAGAATGATGTTTGTTAATATCTAAATCTTACTATAATTAATCATGTTTATGCGAAAAAGAGCCTTGGAAATCTTGCAGAGGTTGAATCCCTAAATCAAGAAACATTTACAACGTTGAGCGGGTATTTCAGTGGAATTGCATATGTCTATCTCAGTGCATTGTTTACGTCAGACCTCAATGATACGTTGTTATTTTGTCATGATTTAAACTAACAGCCATTCATCTCTACTGACATCGTTTTTTGGGTCAAATTTCACAAAAAAGACAAATCTGTTGAACTTCATTAGTAATAATAACATAGTGATAAAAAAAGTAGGGTTATCTCAGTGGTGTTTCAGTGATTCATCGGACCGGAAATTTTGTACTTGGGTACCCTGGCCACACAACCCTCGGGTACTTGGGTACCCGATGTTATTACTTTCCATTGAATTAAACATTAAAATAGTAACTGTTGTCTATCTTTATGCATCCTGGCACTTGCACATGTACCAATTTATGAAAACACTTGAAAATTGCTTTAACCCTTTACCAAACGACAAAATTTTAGACTGGCCCAAATCGAAAGCATTTGCAGACGACAAAATAAAAGTAACTGAAACATTGAAATTTGTTTCGTGAAGGCTAGAAAACATTGTGGGAAAAGGAGAAAATGCTGGTTACCAGCATTTTCTCCTTTTCTCACAATGTTTTCTAAAGGCCTCTTTGTCGGGGTCGTAAAAAGTAGGGATTGTGTGATAATGGGTTAAATAACCAAGCTTCGAAAGCAAAGTTTATTTAGTCTTTATCAGTTATCTGCAAGACAAACAGAAGACAAAGTGTAACATTTGCAATCTTCCCACTTACGTAAATTGTTGCTTAAATCACGTTGTGGAATTGAAATTTACGCAAGGGAAAAAAATATCCGCTTAAGTTGCGTAAAGTGACATATTTATGATCTGTAGTAAGGGGGGCTTAATGCATTTTCAGAAACTATTGACCCAGGTTGGCCTGTGCAGTCTGTGAAAGCTAACCTGGATCAAAACTCTGCTCGATCTATTTTTCGACGTTTTACATGTCAAAGGACCAGTTTGCATGCCTTTTGATCATCATACAATATATAGAGGATATTTGTTTTTTTTGGTGTAAGATCGAAATTTATTTCATTGAGTGGACACCATCGGTAATATTTTCACAAGTGGCACAGCCACGAGTGAAAATAGTAACAATGGTGTTCACGAGATGAAATAAATTTCGATCTTTCATCGAAAAAAAAAATATTCTATTTATTTTATGCTTTTAATCCTTTCTGGGAGGAGCCTTATCAAAATCCAGTACAGTTCGTTTCCTTTATTCCCCGTGGCGTACCCCTCCCGCATAGCAACGTTACGTCAAGCGCGTGAAATGTAAGGTATATGACGTCATATTTCCCATCTGGTTGTTAGGCACGCGCAATTAACCTAGGCAACAAGAACATGAAAACCGATATTTTCACTGGTGGTACCAGTGTAAGATCGAAAAATATTTTCACTGCTATTTCTCGATATCCTACCGGAAAGCATGAAATAATGATTTATAATTATGTGATGACTGGCTTGGTATGATGCATCACAGAGATGCAGTAACCCTTTCCCAAATGACAAATTTTAGACTCTTCCAAACTCTAAGAGTTTGCAGACGACAATTTTATACTTGATAAAAATGACAGGAAGTTCTCCAAATGAGTGGAAAACACTGTGGGAAAAGGAGAAATTGCTCATTACGAGCAATTTCTCCTTTTCCCACAGTGCTTTCAAAAGACTTGTACTGCAGACCCTTGTTAAAACAAGGGTTTGTTTGGGAAGGGGTTAAACCCTCTTTTACTGCAACATGGCTCAAATATATTTATTTAACCCTTTACCCCGTAAGGCATTTCTATGGTATCTCTAATTGACCCTAAGGATTAAGCTGTTTGTTATGTGGATATGACACCTTTTGATAGCATAGAAAACATTGTGACAAAAGGTGAAATTGCTCGTCACGAGCAATTTCACCTTTTGCCACATTGCTTTCCAAAGGCTCCTACAAGCAATGTGTAGAAATGAGTATCTATGGAGTTAAGGGTTTATGTCACAAAAGCTTATTATATCAAAAAGGTTGGCATTTTTTGGCCATAAGTTGGATATCTATCTGAAAACTCATCAAATTTCTTTCCTAGGATTTATGATAGATATAGGCATTGCGAGAGAATGAATTCCTGTCACTGCACTGATCACTGTTTAAAGACAGATGTGAAGGAAAGCAGATTGGATAAAAAAAGGAAGCCACATAGTCTATGACTGAGCCAATAACTAAAATGTACTTAACTCATTACCAAGTGACAATATTTTAAGCTTTTGTAAATTGAAAGCATTTGCAGATTGGTTACCAGTATTTTCTCCTTTTCCCACTGTGATTTTCTAAAGGCTTCTTTCTCAGGGTCATCAAAAGTAGGGATTGAGTGGTAATGGGTTAAACTACTTCACAAAATTGATTAGATTTAGTAAAAATTAATTTGAAAATTTATAACTTTGAATGTTTGTGAAAAGTTAAGGTAATTCTTGCACAAATGTACAAGTTGTCAGCAAAATAGTTCCTAAGAGTGGAAAACTGTGGAAAACAATATGAAAAGGGGCATTTGCATTTACATTTATAAGAAACTTTATGATTGTATTTTGAAGGAACAAGAAGCTCTGGAGTAAGAAAAGAAGAACCTGGTATCAGAAGAAGGCAAGTGTTGGAAAAGACAAACAAAAGTTGACATCAAGCTACCAATACAAACTAAAACAGATAAACAAGATAAACTCATACATTGCAGACAAAAAAAAAAACCACTGGAGCACAAAATCAAGGAGATGAAAGATGAGTTGACCTTTTTCTTGCTACAGTTGAATCAGCTGTGATAGAGACACAAGAGTTGATAGTAGACTTCCAATACACACTAAAACAGTTATGAGATGAACTTGCATATAAAACACTGGAGAACAAAATCAAGCAGTCGAAAGACGTGTTACTTTGTTCTTGCTGCACCTGAAACAGCTGTTTTAGAGAAACAGAAGTTGACATCAGGCTTCCAATACAAATTAAAACAGCTACAAGATGAACATTGCAGACAAAAAAGCAAACACTGAAGATTAATATGAAGGAGGTGAAAGCAAATATTGGAGCTCAAGATCTAAGAGGTGAAAGATGTGTCAACTTTTTCTAGCTACAGTTGAAGCAGCTGTTTTAAGAGATACAAAACTTGACATCAGTCTACCAATTGTAAGTAAAATAGCTGCAAGATATAATCACACAATGAAGAGCAAACATTGGAGAACAACATGAAGGCAGTGAGTAGACTTTTTGTTGCTAAAGTTTTAACAACGTTTTTGAGGATGGCTCTTTACCAGATGATACATCTTCGCAAGCCAAGGCTGATGATTCACTACGTTACTCTACCCTTGGCGGATTGAGCTTGATTTTTACATTCCCTCGATACGCCTTTTCATTGGGTGCAGCCAGCTCTAACTGCAACGAATGAAATCGCTTGTAGTATTTCATCTTGGATAAAAATAGAATAGGGTGGCGACCTTTTGAATAGAAGGTAAACAAGGAAACCCATGTCAATGTCTGCTTATCGCTTCATGTCGAATATATGTATTCGTAAGCGGTTTGTAAAACAACATTTCATTGGCTTTCAGAAATATGATGTAAAGGGGGCAATAACCAGCATCCAATAGAGGGCGCATCGCAGGAATCTCGAAATCAGGCTGTATCAGTCAAGGTAAGATCCACGTAGTTATCGTAACCCTGGCTCGTGAAGATGAGATGACAAGACATCAGGCTGGTTCAAATTGAAAGTATTTGCAGAGACAAATTAAATTGGTCAGAAATAATTGAATCTTTGTTTTGCAAGGGTGAAAACACGGTGCTAAAAGGATGAATTTGTTGGTTCAAGTCTTTTTTCTTTTCAGACAGCTTTCGAAAGCTTTCCTCCTCAAGGTTGTTAAAACTTGGCATTTTGTAGTTAAGGGACAATGAGGTCAATTGACACATAGATTGTCAAAAACAACTGTAGTTGCCATTTTGCTAACAGTACAGGTCAAGATTAATCTTTTACCAGATGACACAATTTTAACCTTTCCAATTTGAGAACATTTACAGATCACAATATAAGTGTAGTTCAAATTGTGCAAATTTTCTTTGAAAGGGTAGAAAACTTTGTGGGAAAAGGAGAAAATGCTGGTAACTACTGGTTTTCGACTACTGTGGTTTTATGAATGAAAGTTAAAAGGCTATGGCAGTATAAGGATGACTTTTTTTGTATTTTTGTAAAATTTCGCCGAAAAATCTGAAGGGCCACTTCTAAGGGCAATGAGGTCAATTGGTCCTTTGACATATAGAGTGTCAGAAACAACTATAGTTGCCATTGCTAACAATATAGGTCAAGATTAAACTATACTGAGTATAATGCAGTTTGATTTTTGTCCACACTAACATTTTGTCACATGTATTGACCACATAAATCCTAGATCTTAACCCTTTACCACACAATGATGACTTTTGATGCTTCAGGAAATGAAGCCTTTTGAAAACATTGTGGGAAAAGAAGAAAATGCTGGTAAAAAGCATTTTCTCATTTTCCCACAATGTTTACTACTCTACCCAAGAGAAATTTCACCATTTGAGCCACACTGAAATTGTCGTCTGCAAATGCTTTCAATTTGGACAAGGCTAAAATTTCCTCGTCTGGTAAAGGGTTAATATTTTTATATTTTATCATTATGATTATTGATTATGTTAGCCCTTGTGATGCTAATGCATGAAATGGACTTATTTGGTCAGTATTACAGATGAAGGTTGAAAGATCTTTAATTCAGAATATCTGGCATAGAGGTAAACAGTGCAGATCCAAGATCAGACAGCACATTCTGTACAGTCTTATCTCAATCTACTCTATCCACAAAAGCCATTTAATATTTTGGGTTTGGTCTACAAGGGTTGAGATCTAAGAAGCTGAACAAGTTTTTCATTATTAGCTCTACTGGCTTTCAGCCAGCACAGCTTATGTCATGGCGTGGTTTCCGTCATCCATCCGTCTGTCTGTCCGTCCGTTAGTCTTTTTCTTGGTTACGCGATAAAGTCTGCATTTGTGGCCCGATTTTCATGAAACTTGCACAGTTTGTTTATTTCATCAATAGCTTCAACTCTATTGATTTTGAGAAAAATCCAACAAACAGTATGGGAAAAGTAGCCATTTCAAGTTGAAAATTTCACATTCTCGTTTATACGGTAAAGTCTGCATTTGTGGCCAGATTTCCTTGAAACTCGCACAGGTTGTTTATCTCATCAGTAGCTTCAACCCTATTGATTTTGAGAACAAACAGTATGGGAAAAGTAGCCATTTCAAATTGACAATTTCTAATTCTTTTTTACGTGATAAAGTCTGCATTTGTTGCCCGATTTTTGTGAAACTTGCACAATTTGTTTATCTCATCAATAGCTTCAACCCTATTGACTTTGAAATAAATCTAACAAATAGTATGGGAAAAGTAGCCATTTCAATTTGAAAATTTCTTATTCATGTTTACACGATAAAGTATGTCTTTCTTGTCAGATTTTCATGAAAATCACAGTTTTTTTTTATCTTATCAGTAGCTTCAACCCTATTTATTCTGAGAAAAATCCAGCCAACAGTATGGGAAAATTAGCCATTTCAATTTGAAAATTTCAAATTCTTGTTTACGGGATAAAAGGTGCATTTGTTATTAGATTTTTGCGAAACTTGCAGGATTTGTTTATCTCACCAAAAGCTTCAACCCTATCGATTTTGAAATAAATCCAACAAACAATATGGGAAAAGTAGCCATTTCAAGTTGAAAATTACCAATTCTTGTTTACGCATTAAAATCTGCATTTCTTGTCAGATTTTCATGAATTTCACACAGTTTGTTTAATTGCAAGAACACATTGGTGTGTTTTTAGCTCACCTGAGCACAACGTGCTCAAGGGGAGCTTTTAGGGTCACTGGGTGTCCGTCGTCCGTCATCAACAATTCTTTAAACATCAACTCCTCCTAAACCACTGGGCGGATTTGGACCAAACTTGGCTGGAATGTTCCTTGGGAGGTCCTCTTTAAAAAGTGTTCACAGAATTTGATTCCGTCAAAAACTCTGGTTGCCATGGCAACAAAATGGAATTTTTTAGCAAATTCTTTAAAAATCTTCTCCTCTGAAACTGCTGGTTGGATTTTGAAATAATTTCACAGATATGTTCCTTGGGTGACCCTTTTCAAAAATGTTCGTGAAATTTTGATCAATCAAAAATTGTGGCTCTGGTGAATGGGGGCTACTTGCACTATACCGAAATCAAGGAATTCTTTAAAAATCTTCTCCTCTGAAACCGCTGGTCGGATTTTGAAATAATTTCACAGATATGTTCCTTGGGTGACCCTTTTCAAAAAATGTTCGTGAAATTTCATTCCGTTAAAAAATGTGGCTCTGGTGAATGGGGGCTACTTGCACTATACAGAAATCAAGGAATTCTTTAAATATCTTCTCCTCTGAAAGCGCTGATCGGATTTTGAAATAATTTCACAGATATGTTCCTTGGGTGACCCTTTTCAAAAGGTGTTCGTGAAATTATGATCCGTCAAAAAATGTGGCTCTGGTGAATGGGGGCTTCTTGCACTATACAGAAATGAAGGAATTCTTAAAAAATCTTCTCTGAAACCGCTGGTCAGATTTTGAAATAATTTCACAGAATTGTTCCTTGGGTGACCCTTTTCAAAAAGTGTTCGCGAAATTTTGATCAGTCAAACAAGAAACATGGCTCTGGTGAATGGGGGCTACTTGCACTATAGGGAAATGAAGAAATTCTTAAAAAATTTTCTTCTCTGAAACCGCTAGTCTGATTTTGAGATAATTTCTCAGGGATGTTCCTTGGGTGACCCTTTTCAAATGGTAGTCACAAAATTTTGATCCGTCAAGAAATATGGCTGTGGTAAATGGGGGCTACTTGCACTATAGGGAAATGAAGAAATTCTTAAAAAATCTTCTTCTCTGAAACGGCAAGACAGATTTTGAAATGATTTCACAGAGATGATCCTTGGGTGACCCTTTTCAGAAACTGTTCACAAAATTTTGATCCGTCAAGAAACATGGCTCTGGTGAATGGGAGCTACTTGCACTATATGGACATGATGAAATTCTTGAAAATTCTCTTTCTCTGAAACCCTTGGTCAGATTTTAAAAGAAATTTTCCGAAATGTTCCTTAGGTGACCCTTTTCAAAACTTGTTTGTAAATTTTGATCCGTCAAGAAACATGGCTCTTGTGGATGGGGGATACTTGCTCTTATACAGAAATGAAGAATTCTTAAAAATTATTCTTTTTGAAACTGATGGTCAGATTTCGAAATGAATTTTACAGGTGACCTTTTGAAAATTGCTTAGCAAAATTATAAATTTGGTTCCAATGTTTCAATACCTCAAAAAAAAAATAGATTATGGTCATCTCAAAAATTCAGGTGAGCGATCCAGGGCCATCTTTGCCCTCTTATTGTCTTTTTGCATCATGAATTCATAATGTATGCTAGCATAAAAGCAAAATTCAATTCTCTGCCAGTAGAGCATATTCAGGCCCTTCAGGGCCTTCAATTGTTTTTTATTTGGGAGGCGTGACGATTAGAGAGACCAAAAATTTCGAAAACCCGTCTGCTGGAAGTATCATCGGGTCTACCTTTATTCAGTGACCGTCAATATATAATCAGCTCAGGATCATCATAAGTATTGCATGTTTAAGTCTTATTGATTGACAGAAGCATCACATGTCAGTTCTTGGTATATAGCTCTTAACTCATGTGGTTTTATTGCAGCAATGTTCCCATACTTCATGCTGAGTGCTTTTTTCATTTCCCTTGTATGGTTTTCCCCAAATTTACTGTAACTATACCAAACAACTACATTTTGGACTACTCCAAATTGAAAGCAATCAGTGTGACTGAAACACGAAAGGGGGTAGAGAGAAAGACTTAAAGAATGATAATGAATATACCAAAGAATAGACGAAAGAAAAAGAGAAGAGAAATTTAAAGGAAATATGAAATTTAAACAAGACTTACCTTGTGGGTTACATTCTCTAGGTCCCCACTCCTCAACAAGAGTTTTTGGGGGCTTGACAATTTGGGGTTTGGTATTCTGATGATCCTCTTCCCCTGAAACCTCTGGTCAAGCCCCGACTTCCAACAGGACCCCCTCTGGGTCTGAAAAAACCGTAGGCCCCTCTACCGGAGCCGTACTGTAGTTTATATCCTATCTTTGAACACTCTATTTCCTTGGCTGTCTTTGAGACATCATCTCCAAAGAGCTGATTTGTATAAGGAAGGGAATGGGTGCACAGAATGACTATACTAATTTCTCAATTCAAGCTTCAGTAAATTATACCTTAACCTTTTACCCCATAAGGCATTTCTATGGTATTTCTAATTGACCCTAAATAACAGCAAGGATGAAGCAGTTTTTTATGTGTATATGGTACCTTTTGATAGCATTGAAAACATTGTGACAAAAGGTGAAATTGCTCGTCACGAGCAATTTCACCTTTTGCCACAATGTTTTCCAAAGGCTCCTACAAGCAATGCGTAGAAATGAGTATCTGTAGAGTAAAGGGTTAACATATTTATTTGTTTATTTCTGTGCCCCAGCAAGGCAATTGCATCATATATTCCCTCTATTGGGCTTTCAAGGGCATTAGCATCTATTCTAGCCAATTTATCAAATGTTTTGGCCAAACTGCCAAAAGAGAAAGAGAAAAAGAAGAAAAAGAAATGAGAGAAAGATATAAAGATAGAGAATGAAGATCGGGCCGATAGATGGAAGAATCAAAGAAAGAACAGTTAAAGATTTTAGACTTACTTAAAAATCTGTTATGAGTATTATACAGCATAGTTAACTCTTTGTTGAGTACATTCCTATCTTTTTGTACTTTTACTTTTTGCCTTTAATGTGTATGCATGGCCATCACAGCAAAGTTTCCTTGAACCACAAGCTCTTTCAACAAATTCCATTTTTTCGAGTGAAAAAAATTTGTCTAGATAGCTTTAAGTCTAATTTTAATTACGGTTAAAAAGTTGGAAAATTTTGATTAAAGTGGGTCATCTGTTTTCTTTATAATGGAAAAAGTTGTTGTCTTTACATCTATTGAAACTTATAATTTATTCGTTAGAAATCACAGTGGAAAACACCAGCCTATTTAACCCTATATTCCCTCAAAATCGAACCATAGCTTCGTCAACAGCCCCCTCCTTTGAAAGTATGTAAGTCTCCCTAAATGCCCGGGAAGTATGGTTTTTTATGGGACGAACAATGTCTATCATAATTTGGACTGGCATGGAGAGGTTCCAAATACGAGATCCGACACATGAAAGTACTGACACAGTTTCTGGAAGCGATTACAAGTCATTATATTTTGAATACCTACGTTGCCAAGGAAGTTGTTGGAAAACCAGTACATATCATATTCCGGCAGTTGGTTAATCCCCATGAGAATGTTCATTCCAACCAAGGCCCTCATTTCCCATTTGTTTGTCTCAACCCATTTGTCATCAGGAGTTCCATTAGTCTGTTTCCATCTAGCATAGTTGTTCGTATGTCTTGCCATATCTGCAAAAATTGCTGGATGAAACGGGAGCTAGAAGAAATCAAGGCATTTAGCCTTACTCAAATCCAGGTTTGCTGGTAGCTTTGGCCTTGGTTGTTCTTGGAAATCTCCCATTTGAAATACCAATCATGAAATAAGTGTTTTTATACATACATCTTTCATCATGAAAACTTTCCTCCCATTATAATGTAAGGGAATATTTGGGGAAGTTTAATTTCTCATTTTGAGCCATTTTTTTTTTTCCCCACAATTTTTTAGAAATTAAATTTGATCAGACATGCTTGAAAACCCAAGCCAGGCTGCTTTGAAGTATCAATTAATTTAGATCTATAGCCATACTAGTCAGTCAAGTGTAGATCTGGAAGGGAAAATTATAGTTTAAGATTGTACTCTTGACAAATATTTTAGAAATCCATAGATCTACGAGAAAATGTAAGCATTAAAAATGTAAGTACTGTTTACCCGAAATAACCTTACCAAAAGTTAGTGAAGTTGTTTGACCACTGTAGATCATATCTGTCTTCGCCGTCAGAGATGTCGCTGATATTCGGCGAGTCTAAGCTGCTGACTGAACTCACTTCGAGGTCCGAGTCTGAATCAACGTTCCTAGTCCTCGAGTAAAATCTGATTCATCATATCCTTCAGAGTCTTGGTCGCTATCATAAAGTGCAGCCATTTTCTTAATGTGAACTTTAAACTTCAAATAATTATAAATTATCGTTTGTATTTACTGCGAATAAATAAGCTAATGAAAAGCAAAAGAAATCATAGAGAATTATATTTTTAGCTAATACGTCACATAACAAGTGTTTTTTTACCCATATTCCGGTAAAAAGCTATCACAGGACCAATAGAACCGTGGGCAATATAGCGTGATTCAAGTGGGGGATATGGGGTATACCACCATCTATTGGATGCTATTTATAGGAAAATCTTAAGAAGTAACCATGTCATTTTTCATCTGGGTAAGTTACCCAAGATCTTCTTGTTTACATTTTCCCAAGGAAGAAGTTTCGGTAAGTTTCTTAAAAATGTTTTGTTTCTGCTTAAAAGTAGAGGTGTCCAGAAGTGCTTGCATGGAGCAATGGTAAAAGGTGTCGAGATGCGCTTCTATGGAGCACTTGATATAGGCGTTGAGAGGCGCTTGCATGAGCCAATGGTAAAAGGCGTAGAGAGGCGCTTCTGTGGAGGATAGGGTTTAAATGTAACTCAAATATTACTGATATAACTGATCAGGGTTGGATCCTGACAAATTTGTGCCAGTCTGAGTGTGCTGATCTGTGTTAGTATCATGATGATTTCCATCACAATTTTCTCTACTTAACCCATTACCACACGAGAAAAATTTAGACTGGTCCGAATTGAAAGCATTTGCAGACGACAAAATAAAGGTGACTGAAAAATTGAAATTTGTTCTTGGAAGGGTAGAAAACACTGTGGGAAAAGGAGAAAATGCTGGTTACCAGCATTTTCTCCTTTTCCCACAGTGTTTTCAAAAGGCTTCTTCCTCAGAGGTGTCAAAAGTAGGGATTGTGTGGTAATGAGTTAAGGCAATAACAGTCTTTGAGGTCGGAGGACCAAAGGGTGTTTCCAGGAATTCGCTGAAAGTTTTGTATCCCTTAACTTTTTTCTTTGCCACGAATTTTTTGTGGACATCTTTTAGTCTATTAAGTTTGCTTTTCAAAGCCGACACATTTGCTGATTCAAACAGTTTTGGTTGGACAAGGTTTAAGATTGTCACCACTTCTGTTAAGTTTTTAACCCATTACCACACAGTCCCTACTTTTGATGCCCCTGAGAAAGAAGCCTTTAGAAAACATTGTGGGAAAAGGAGAAAATGCTGGCAACCAGCATTTTCTCCTTTTGCCACAATCTTTTCTACACTTTCCAAAACAAATTTCAATTTTTGAGCCACTTCTATTTCGTCGTCTGCAAATGCTTTCAATTTGGATCGGTTTAAAATACCGTCATTTGGTAATGGGTTAAGGCTTTCAAAAACAAGACCATTTTTAACAGAACTGTGATCAATAGGTTGTATTTGTTTGAATTATTCAGCTCCTCACTGGAAAGATTTATCTCTCTGCTGTATGGCCCTGGATACTGCTTCTCCATTGTTTTCCTTTTAGCATAGCTTATGCAATAAACTTTGAATCATCAGCCTGAAAAGGAAAAAGAAAAATTAATGCCGACGGACGCGCAAAAATTAATAAAGCGTTCCAGGCATTGTTGACAAAGATCCGTATTTGGCGGGCCCGTGATTAGAAAGTCGTCCAAAATATGGATCAAGAAAGGGATATTGAGTTTAGTTAGGGCAATATACTGCAAGCCAGTGCTAAAACGTTCAAAAATAGCGCAAGCTGAGGAAATACCCATAGGCAGGCATCGGTCATAGTAGAAAAGATCGTCGAGTTAGATACCTAACAAATCATAGTCTTCTGGGTGCACCGGGATAATGCGAAAAGCTGATGCAATATCTGTCTTACCCCGGCCTAACTGTAGAAGGAAGACTGGTGGCATCATCAAAAGAACTATAAGAAACTGTGGCTAACTCGGGTTCTAAAAAGTCATCGATAGAATGGCCCTCTGGGTAGCTAAGATGTTGAATGAGATGAAATTCCCCAGCAGCTTTTTTGGGTACTAAACCAATGGGACTGATACGTAAATTCGGGAATGGATGCATTGTGTATGGGCCACTTATGCGGCCTTCCTGTATCTCTTTCTGCAACTTGCTTGCTACCACAGCCTTGTTTTCCCAGCATGACTTTAAATTAGGGGCAGAGGTTGGTGATCTTGGACCTGTTTAGCTGAGTTTAAAACCATATTGAAAACCTATAATTAAATAGCTGGCCCATTTGTAGCCTTTCAGGTAGGGGATTAATGCGTGTATGTTTACTGGGGTCGTAACTTTATGGTTTGCGTGTCAGAGAGCCTGCAGGGGCTTCTTTAGACTTTTGGTGTTGTCGTTGTAAGGAATTGCTTGATGGGCTGGGGCAGGAGAAGGCAGGATGGGGACTTCGGCAGTAGCCGCATATGTGGGGGAGGTTGCATCTATGTTTGGAATAGCGTTTGCTGTTGTAGCGCCAACATGTATTGTTGAGAAACCGCCAGAACTTTTGGGGGCAGTGGCGAAAGGACTGGCTTGCACGATTAGAGTGAGATTCAAATGAGATACATGCCATTAGCCAGTATTCAGTATGAATTCGGTCCCATAGAAATAACACCGATTCCCTGAACATACAGAACTGTGTGTCGTAAAACAGAAAAGCCTGGCCGGGTCTGCGGTTGGCTATATTCCGGACGATTTCCATGTATTTCATGAGCATGGGGGTTTCGAGGGGAAATTTGGTAGTGTAAATAGCCACATACTTAATGAAAGCTGTGGTCCATGATTCTATAGAACTAATTTTCCGATTTCTGGATTGAGGGGCTAATGTTACGTTAGCCTGCTCATCCATCTGAACAGTGAGTTGAACCGGGGCACTGTGGATGGTACGAGCAAGAAGGAGTGCCAGGTCAACGTATTTATTCTTCCAAATGGCTTTAGCTAGGGACTTTTTAATTTGGGAAAGAATGGGGGTGCCTATTGGTTCCATGAACTGAAAACTATTACCTGTGTCCATTAAGGTGGCACAGTGTTGTTGTAGCATTTCTGGGAAAGATGGCTGGGCCTCATCAGATTCGTCGCTAGAGGAGTCATCTGGTGAATCTTCAGTTGGAAGCAACGGTTGTGGTGTAAGTTAGGGATGTAACCTGTGGTGGTAGCAAGCCAGGCACCGAATGGAGAAGAGTGGGTGTAGCTGCCGGTTGAATAGTTACTGTGTGTATGTCTGTATCTGTATTGCGAATAAGATGGGGTGGAGACGGCCTCGGGTTGAGTAGTAGATTTTGTTGATTTCTGGCTGGTTGCCCTAGGGCTAGGTGTTGGCTAGGCCCGTTTTGATTGCTTGGCGGGTTGGGCCAAGCCTGGTTGGTCTGGTGGTCACGCACAACATGGGCATGCGGAAGAGGTCGAAGCCTTGGGTGGCTCCCGTAGGCTGCGTCTCATCTGCAAAATAAGTGGAATCAAGAGATCAATCAAAGTGATATAGGCCTGTGTGAGAGGTACCCCTGTATCAATAAGGATGAGCAGACAACTTTATTTTTTTTAAGCGGTAAGTCTTGGAGAAAACATGTAAGTTCTTGATAGTTGCATAAGATATCTTGTTAAAACAAGTAAGGAGAAATCTTGACATAGGAAATGGAAACTGCAAAAAAACATTTGCCCTGGTGGTAGTTGCTGCAGAGCCGTGTAAGGATCTGCTAAAATTGTGTCGAGTTACAAAATGAAGCATGCGAAATGTGGGAGTTATAGAAATAAATGTCGGCAAAATAGTTGTGCCAGTTGAAAGGGACGCAGAGCGCTGCGCCTAAAGTGGTGCGAAGCACATCAGAGCGCTGATGCTGGCATGAAAAATAGCAGCTGGAAACGCCAAGTAGGTCACCGCTTGAACGCACAGCGTTGCGAACAGCCGATGCTTTAAAATGCTTAACAGCTCAGAGCACTGAACTGTGACTTACGAAATGGTTTATGTATGGCACGGTATGGTATGAAATGAGGGCTCATGGGTTACCCGGGGTAGCACCCCAAGAATGAGAGAAAGCCACAGGCTGAGCCGTGGGAGCAAATCTAGTGCTCAGGCACAAATCATTTGTCCAAATTTTGTCATGAAAAATCATAGTGCCAAAAATGGTATCAAAATAAATACAAATCTTAAAGTAATAACTTTTGGAGGTAGAGCATATTGTTTGCTTGGAGATGGCAACCACAGCAGCCCGGATGTTTAACCACAATTTGATTTGGCGGGAATCAGACAGGTGACATCCATCTGGAAGGAACATGCGTCGTTTGGACTCTGCTGACCAAAACCCTTTTAGACGCCAAAGGTGTGTGCGGGTTGGATCGATCTCTGCTAAATGATGGCTGAGATGAATGTTGGCCTGGTCGACTCTAGTATTAAACCATGGAGTGTTGACTCGGTACCTAGTAGGTATTGACGGGAAGCATCGGTGGGGTATGGATAACACCACAACCTTGGCGATATTAACATTCAACAGTAGATGTTTGACTAAACCAATAATTTTTTGCGATCTGATAAAGTCCTTTAGACAGCGCATGAATGAATGGCCAAAAAGTTGAATCTTCCTGGGCACCGCCATGTTTGTTGATGGTAGTGGACGAACAAAGGAAAGTTGTTTGGCGAGTCAAATCCCAATGAAAAACATACACTAACGGGGTAAAATCTGAACAGTCAGTGAAATGAAACTAAGTAGTAGGTATCTACAATAATTGTCACCTTGCCACTTGCGTAGAAATACGTTGAAATGAAGAATTTCAGCAAATAAATTTTATGCAGCTTTCCTCCTGAAGATACGCAGAGATTAATGGCTAGATACATCTGATTGGTTAGCAAAGTCACGTGGTCGATATCCACGTTTTTGGTTGGATCATAGCTAATTAGGTGACGCATTTAGCTAAAATTAGCTAACTGCATGACATATTTAACTAAGAATAGTAACATGTTATTTGTAAACGAACGACAGTGACAACAGAAATTTTAGACTGAATCCAGTTAAAGCCCCGAGTCAATCCATAAAAGATTTTATGTCTCTTCTTATAAAATGTCATTTATAATAAAAGCTAAACAGTTGCTTATTACTAATGAGTTTTAAAAATAATATGGGTCAGATCAGAAAACTGTTTTGCAGTCTGATCCTAATCTACATTTGTAACAATGAAGAGGCACTTGCTAAGGTTAAAAGTACCATTCAATTAACGGCAAGAGTTTCTTGCTACTTCATGTTCAAGCATTTAGTATCAATTATGTATGTCCAGATACTAGTGCACTTCTAAATTGGTGATCAATGGCAATCTTAACCACTGCATTATTTTTCGCTATGCGACTTATTGAAACATATTTTTAGTCAAATATCATTCTGAAAGGACCAAAAACAAACTCTGGATGCCAAATTTTAGTGATAAGCCAACTTTTTGTGTAAGAATTTGACAATTTCTTGCTTAATTTATCAGAAATTTCTATGATCGTCTTCGGCGATAGTGCCATTCTATTTCGTAGAAAAATACAATAGAATCCTGTTTAAAAGACAAAAAGTTATAACGGAATGGAAAAATATAATTGTAACAAGTAATTTTATCTATACAATCGTATCGATCATATTTCAGTAATTGTTATTTTGCCATGTAAAATTGGTAGTTTGGCAAACAAATTCTATCGGATATTCAGTATGGCGCCGTTTCGGTGCAGCCAGCGTTGGGGATTTTCCATGACGCTTTTCATTTTTGAGGCTCGATGCGGGTCATTAAATTCGTGATCAGGAACATAAATTATACATTTTTAGAAAGCTTGAAGCATGTAGAATCGATTGTTATATGAATTTTTTGGATATAACTTGCATTCTTTCTCAGGGCCGTCAAAAGTAGGGATTGTGTGGTAATGGGTTTAAGTGAATTATGTAAACCCACAACAATCAGCCACCTAATCTCATAGTGGATTGTCACCCTTGACTTGTGTAGATGACTTTCTCATGACACAGCATTTAATAAAATCATTTACATTGTCAATCAATACATTGTTTATCAATACATTGTTTATCAATACTTGCACATGTCCATGCCGTTACTTTGTTGGTATGCAAAGGTTTTCTCAATTCCCCTCCTTTTGCTTTTCCAATACCAAGACCTGTTTAAAAGGCAAGCTTCCTTGAGTGCACACCTGAAATAAAAAGTCCTCTTTCTTATTAATTGACTAATGTAATCTTTAGCATTTAAGCAAGTACTTAACTTATCCATCTGAGTTTTTCATTTTGCTCCAAATTCATTGTAGTAATTCCTAAACAGTACTGGCAGGACATAAAGTGCTGAAACTGACTGAAATTATTTTTTGCAGACTGTGTAGATCAAGATCAGACTACACAGAACATGTGGTCTGATCTTGGATCTATACTTTCCATTAATTTGTTACAATGCTAACCAAAACAATCTTAAAGTAACGTGTTGGTTGTTTGTCTTAATTAAAAAGGTCCAGTTCATTAAGGTGGCAATGTAAGCATCAATATCCAACCAAATTTTGTATCATAATTATACGCAAGTCGATTGCAATCTAACAGTACTTGGTAAATCTCGGTGCCCTAGAAAGCCTACACGATTAATTGAATGGACAATTGAAGCGTACAATTCTGTGCCATCATGAAGAATGCTGTCAATGCGTGACGCAGTCATATTTTGTGCATTATAATCGACAGACAATGTCAACAAAGCAATCAATGCTATGGCAGTACATTGCATTCCATTAAAAGGTCGAAAGATTTCGCAGCCTTGATGGACATTTCCTAAAATCCCTCTTACAATTTTGATAGTGCCTTTGAGCCTTCAGCTGTTGGTCCCGAACTTTGTAACGCTGCTTTCTCTGGGAGAATATGGCGAACGCTTGTGTAACACTTTCGATTTGTTCGATATGATCACACGATAGAGAATGACCACGTGAGAATGTTGGAGTACAGCGCGAGAATCTTGGAGTACAGCCTCGACCAATGGAAACAGGGCATTTGTTTGGATGAGTCCATTTCTCACGAATAGGAAAATAAAAAAATATTTTGGCGGAATTTTTGATGTTCTAGGTATTGAAAGAACAAAAATAATATCGTATTGTATATATTTCGTTGTTTATTTAAGAATGAATAATTTAAAAAGCCAGTTTAAGGCGAAGTAGAAAGATTTCAACCTTAACACCCCTATAAAAACGAAATTCCCACTATCCATGTCCTGTATCGAAAAACTATTAAAAATATAGTCGCGCGCTTCTGCGCGGCGACTAACAAGCTCAAACCACAGCAGCAAGCAAACCCCTCTTTAGTGGGGGTTGAGAGATACTGTAATAGGCATGAAATGCGTCCAAATTTTATTTAGCTCACTTGACCACAGGGTGATGCTGTGTCCATCGTCCGTCGTGTGGCATCAACAATTCTCCTAAACTGCTCGGCTGATTTGGACTAAACTTGGCTGAAATGTTCCTTTGAAGGTCTTCTTTAAAAGTTGTTCACAGAATTTGATTCTATCAAAAACTCTGGTTGCCATGGCAACCAAATTGAATTATCCAGTAAATTATTTAAAAATCTTCTTCTCTGAAACCACCGGTTTATTTTTTATTTCAAAGTTTTTAATATTAAGGGATAAATCCTTGAAATCAAAAAAATTCTGTGCTGACATTTCCTTGACAAGATGAGCATGATCACACCTTGTTGCTCTTATGACTGTGGTCCATTGTGGGGTTGTATACTAGTATATTTTGATGTTTTGACTGGCAGACTCTATGGTTCGATGTATCGAGTCATTCTCAGTTTGAGTGGGACCCTTTTCTAGGTATTTGTGGGTTATAATTGTGAAGAGGCATGACCTCTGAGAAATTCAGGTTTGAAGACTGGTTACTTTTGTGGTTTGTCGTATTCCTAGGCCGTTCAGGTCTGTGAGCATATGTGTTATCCACCTTATATTCATGACACACAAAACAATGCCAAAGACCATTTTCGTCGCAAATGTACCAATCAAAACTCCCCAGATTGAGATTTTTCCTGAATTTGTTTTTCAGTGTCTGTGCACTGTCCGAGTTCGACTCGACTTCAAGTTTTCTCTTCGCCGAATTACTTGGCGATAAAAATCCAAACCTGCTTAGAGTTTGTTGCAACATTTTAATTTTATCAACTAAAATTATTCGAGC
Organism: Tridacna crocea; assembly: GCA_943736015.1. NCBI lineage: Eukaryota > Metazoa > Mollusca > Bivalvia > Cardiida > Cardiidae > Tridacna > Tridacna crocea. The sequence goes on along the minus strand of OX031068.1, from coordinate 4,539,957 downwards.
ATTATCCTTATATAATTACTTTCATATCAATTTTCAGAAGTAGCGAAAATAGACAACGATCTTCCCTTTTTATGTAGGGCCTCGGACCTTTCTTTGAATTAAGGCACTACCAAGTTAATTTGTCACATGCCAGTTGAAAGCATCTACCAGTATGACATGCGTCTGATCCGAGTTACTGACAGATTACACAGTCGGTGTGTATATGTCAAGTGCCCTACAGAATTGCTACTTCATGGGATCGATAAACATAGTGTGACTTATTAATTACTGGATTAACAGCAGGTAACAATCAGAAGATAACAAATTGTATTGCCATGCTTCACAGCCATAATTGCTTCTCTGCACATCGGCGACTTTTAGGATTTGAAACCCACACCTGGGCAAAAAACAGGGCAACTTGAACTTTGCTTTTCTAGATGGATAAGGAGAAGAGAGGGATTTTAGGGCAAAGTTATCACCCTAGTCGCCCCTAGTGTAGTCCCTGGCGCTTGCATGGAGTAATGGTAAAAGGCGTCGAGAGGCGCTTACATGTAGGATAGGGTTAAACTGCCTGGAGTGTATGTTTAGAACTTCTGGGATTTTAGTGAGGGAAACCATGTTTTAAGGAGAAATATGAAAGTACTTGTACACAGAATTCAAAATTTCTTGGAATTTAACAAGATATGGGATAGAGTCTGCCCCAGAACAGCAGCTTAATGTTAACAGGTGTGCTATACAGTGGGTGGCAAGAACTCCTGGGACAGACTCCTTAAATCTAGTAACCACTCCAGACTTATTCCTGACCATGACTGCTGCACCATCAGTGCTTATCCCACATAAACTTTTCAGTAGAACACCCTTTTGCCCTAGCATGTCATCAACTTTTGCATAGATAGATTCAGCATTTGCTCTCTGCAAGTCTGCAATACTCAAAAAATATGTGCTCGGAGAAACACTACCACAACAGTTACTTTCTAACACTCTTTTATCTACAATCACATACTGACTTACAGAATTAATGTCAGTTGACACATTCAACATGATACTAAACTTACCAGACTTGGGAATTTTATCAACATTATCTGACATAATCACTTCAGATAGAGAATCTTGAAATTCACAAATACTTAAATGATGCTGAAGTAAGGTATTGTGTTTGTCAACCTTCAGATCAAGTAGCTGGGTGGCACCCTGCATATGAAGGAAAAAAAATGTATTCACCATGCCCTATTAAGTCTTTGCCACAAAATTTTAGACTACTCCATATTGACAGCATTTGCAGATGACAAAGAGAATGTGATTGAAATTAATTTTGGGAAGGGTTGAATACTGTAGGAAAAGGAGAAAATGCTGGCCACTTTTGTGGTAAAGGGTTTTACATTTTACAAGATCATTTGACCTTGTTGACCTTATAATATGTCCCTGACTGAGAATGCTTTCTTACTCAGTAAACTCATGACCAAAAACTGAGGCTTAAAATATTTTTGCAGGCTTTTAATTTATAAGAATTATTGTAAAAGGTGAAATTACACATTGTCTCATTTTATATAGATATTCATTTTGATTCTTTCGCCTCTCACCTCTGCAGAAGCATGTGAGAAAAGTAGTCGCTGGGTTTGGAAAGAAAGTTGTGTTAGTTCTGGTATGAGAAGGCCAGGAAACACATGTGCGTCACTGACCGCCATGATATGACCTTAGCTGTTAAAGTGGCGTTAAAACCAACCAATCATTTGTTTGAAATTTCATAATTGTGATAATTAACACTGATCAGAAAAGTTAACCAAATAACATTAGGTAAACTAACCTAATAACAGATCAGAAAGCATCCTGAAATTTTCCGACATCATCGAAGCAATCGCCAAAAGATTTGTCAGCACAAACTGACATCCTTTGCAGGAGACTAATCATAATTGGCATCAATTAATACAATAATTACTTCATAATAAGTGTTCAGTTAAAGTCAAGCTGCAATTGTGAACAGGGGTTACATAATTATATACTGTCGGTTTACTTCCAAAAGGGTTGTGGAAGTAAACAAACAATATCACTATTTAGTTTGATAAACATGTGTGCAAACAATTTATTTTGAGCCACTTCTTCAAAATTGTTGCCAATGGCTCAAGTGGCAATCGCCAGTGTGAGCCCTGGTTATTGTTCAAGCTGAAATTTGGCAATTAATTAAAAATGCTTTCTCCAATGAAGCCATTTACTTTTTTCCTGCTTTGCTGTGCTTGTTTTCCATCCCTATGTATTGCTTCACAGAGCATCAAAGATTGCCATCATATGGAAACACACTGCAATGGCCTTTACCAGATTGTACAACTTTACCTTGATCCAAGCAATAAACACAGGAATATTCCCCGTTGTGTTGTGTCATATTCAGAATGGCAGATCTGGCCTGCAAATCCATTGTTGCTACTACAAGCATGGCTCTGCAGTTGAAGGTCTTGGAGTCAGTTTCTATCTCAATGCCAACACTGTGTAATCTCTGTAAATCTTCTACAAGTGGTTTAAGGAAAGTAGTCATATGTGGTTTCCCACAACCTTGCAACACCCCATAATACCATGTTCTTTCACTGGTATTATAGCGAAATACCATGTTCTTTTGATGGACCCTTTTTGTCTTGGTAGTTCATTGATAAAAAGATACACAGGCCACAATGATGTTCCAGACATCTTGAAAAGAGGAATTCCATCTGTGAACATTTTTAGAGTAATGTTGTTGGATTTACTTAACCCGTAAAGGGCTGGAACCAACTTGACTTGTTTTTGTGCACATAATGTGCAGTCTGATTGTGGATCTACACTGTCCACTGTTTAGTTACATATTCTGGCCAAAAAAACCTTGGTACAGTAATATTTCAGATGTTTTTTCCAATTTAAAAATGTCTTTTGTTTTCATTCAGCGCTTTAAGGGTTAAAACATTCCCTCTTCCTTTAGCTTCTTATGTTCTGTGCCATCAACAATATCTGTAATAGTAGATGATTTCCTAAACATGTCATTTTTCATCCAGGCTAGATCCTCTTGTTTACATTTTCACAAGGAAGAAGTTTCGGAGAGTTTGTAAACAATGTTTTATTTCTGCTTAAAAGTAGAGGCTTCCAGAAGTGCTTGCATGGAGCAATAGTAAAAGTTTGTCAAACAGCGCTTCTATGGAGCACTTGCAAAAGGAGTCGAGAGGTGCTTGCATGGGGCAATGGTAAAAGGCATCCAGAGGTGCTTCTGTGGAGGAAAGGTTAAAAGTTTGTCGGTTTTTATCCCCTGCAACCAGCATTTTCTCCTTCTACCCTTCACCAAACAAATTCCAAATTTTCAGTCACTTTTATTTTGTCGTCTGCAAATGCTTTCGATTTGGACAAGCCTAAAATTTTGTCGTTTGGTAATGAGTTTAAGAGAAAATATAGCTTGTACCCATTTAGAATGAATTGCTGATTTACAATAGGACTCTTCCAATTTCAGCTCCTTAACCCTTCAACAAACGACAAAATTTTGGACTTGTCCAAATTGAAAGCATTAGCAGACGACAAAATAAATGTGTATCAAAAATTGAAATTTAATACTGATATGAGTATTGGCCATGTTCTTTCAGGTTAATTGTTTCTAACTCTGGTGGCAGTCCATTACGCTGGGCCCGAACTGTTCCACATGCATAGATCCCACGGAGCAGTAGTTCCTCAGAGTCTCATAGAGGTGAAGAAATTGTTACAATATATGTGATGGCCTCTGTCCAGTATTGGCTGGCATAAGTGTGAAACAACTTTTTCCCCAAGCCCTCTCCATCGTGGTTGACCTTGCCAGAGTAGATCTGGAAGTCATTGACATAGCCATGATGGAGGTCTGCCCAAACCCATACTTTGATGCCTCTTTCTGTAGGTTCTAGAGGCACATATTGTTTGAGCCCAAGGCGCCCTGTATAGCCCATCGTTGCTTCATCTATACTGGCTTCACGATGAGAACTGTAATTTTTTAACAAACCATCTCTAACAATGGTAATTATGGGTCTAATATGACACAGCTTATCATGCCCTGGAGCCCCTTGAGGTGGATTGGTTGATGTATCATTTACATGGAAATACTGTGTCAATTTGTCATATCGGTCCCTAGTAATTTTCTCACTTATCCCAGAAGCCTTAAACATGGGATCATTTGACCAATACATACCAACAGATGGCCCGAGCCTGACCAATTCCCATTACAATTTGAAAGCCTAGGAATGCCCTCATCTCAGCAAAGTTTGTCTCGTACCATTTTAACTACTGCTTTTCCTCGTTCTTTTTGGTGCTAAATCATTTTTTGCAGAAACCATTTTTTGTACGTATATTATAACTAACCTTGGAAAGATCAAATTCAAGAAATCTGTACTTTTTGGCCAAAAGATGTACTGAGGGGCTGGGATTGCCTTCAAACGGACAAATATTTACAGGCTGAAGCGCCGATGTTCCCCACCAACTTCCTCGTTGCTCTCGTTTTTTGACTCGTATCGATTTATAAACATTGCTAACGGAATATCGTCCTCCGAATCTTCACTTTGAGATATTGAAATGTCAGATTCTTCACATGATGCAAATCTATAACGATTTTCAGCTTCAAAGAGGTCATTTTCGGTAAATCCATCAAACTCGATATCACCTTCACTTGCCGTTCTGAAACACTGTAAACAATGTGAAGGTATTTCCTGGTGCCTCAATTTAAATTTGCTTGAGTTAATTTTAGAATAATCAATCGGTGACAATCTTTCAAAATAATAATGTATATATTCTTTTACGTTAGTGTTGATTGGTCTGTAAATTTAAAAGCATGGGTTTTTAGCTCCACTGGCCGAAGGCCAGCGGGCTTATGTCATGGCCCGGTGTCCATCGTGCGTCCGTCCGTCTGTGCGTGCGTGCGTGCCTGCGTGCGTGCGTTAACTTTTATTTCAAACATCTTCTTCTCTGAAACTACTCATCCAATTTTGATGAAACTTCACAGAAATGATCCTGCCATGGTCCTCTTCAGAATTCCTTGAAAGAATTTTATTCCTTCAAAAACTCTGGTTGCCATGGCAACAAAACTGAAAAATATTGAACATTTTTAAAAATCTTCTTCTCTGAAACCATGAGGCCTAGGGCTACCAAATTTGGCATGTAGCTTTATCTAGTGGACCTCTTCCAAGTTCCTTCAAATAATAGCCCTGGGGTCAAAATTGGCCCCACCCCGGGGGTCACAAGTTTTATATGGGCTTATTTAGGGAAAACTTTAAAATCCTTCTGGTACCTAGCCATAGGGCCTAGGGCTACCAAATTTGGCATGTAGCTTTATCTAGTAGACCTCTACCCAGAGTGCCCAAATGATAGCCCAGAGGTCAAATTTGGCCCGGCCCCGGGGGTCACAAGTTTTATATGGGCTTATATAGTGAAAAGTTTAAAAATCTTTTCGTACCAAGCCATAAGGCCTAGGACTACTCAATTTTGTATCTAGCTTTGTCAAGTGGTTGTCTACCAAAGGTGCCCAAATTGTAGCTTGGGTCAAATTTGGCCCTGTCCTGGGGGTCACAAGTTTTACATGGGCTCATATTGGGAATTTTTTAAAAATCTACTTGTACCTAGCCATTAGAACTAGGGCTATCAAATTTTGCATGTAGCTTTATCTAGTGGGCCTCTACCAGGAGGGCCCAAATTATAGCCTTAGGGTCAAGTTTGTCCCCACACCAGGGGTCACAAGTTTTACATGGGCTTTTGTGGTGAAAACTTTCTAAGTCACCTTGTTACTAACCATAATAAAGACTAGGATCACTAAATTTAGCCCTGTCTCATGGATCTTATGTTGTACAGGGCCTTTTATTGAGAAAACTTTGAAAATATTCTTGTTTATAATCACACATTGTAAACCTGTATTATTTGCTATGGGGCTCTATCTTGTAGACTTCCACCAGGATTCAAGTAATTATAGCTTTGTGGTCAAAATTGGATTTGCCCAGGAGTCTCAACTTTTTTGTAGGTTTTTATGGAAAAAAGTTGTTTGTCCTCAAGTTTGAAACCAGTTGGCCAAATAATGTAATGTTTGGCTTGTAGTGTTTTTACAAATTAGCCAGTGGAGTGATACAGGGCCATCATGGCCCTCTTGTTTTTAATTAAGTCAATTTCTAGTTCATGTAGGTAAGTGTTTTCAAAAGTACAGCTTTTAGACTTTCCAAGTCTTTTAAACAGCTTTTTATGCAAACATCACCCATGGTCACATCAAGATCTTTCTTTTGGAAAACCATACATAAGCTGGTTACAATTGGCAAAACAGCCATCATCAAGTAAGTTGTGGCAACAAACTCAAACCTTTCTAATTTCTTAGATATACCAATACCTTTTGCATCTTTCTCATAGCCAAAAAAGGTAAGCAATGATGACAAAGTGCGATATATAATCTCGACTGCTTTATAAAAGCTCAGCCATCTGACTTCATGCACTTCTGTGTATCGTAAGACAGGGTCTTCAAGTAAGTCCAGGATAGATTTCATTTTATGAACACGGTTAGAATGCTTGAAGTAATAAAATATATTAGTTACTGTCTGCTGATATTCCTTGAGATAAGGCACTTTGTCTGCTGCTTGAGATGTACATAAAGCCAAGCGATGGGCCATACAATGAATGTTGATGATAGCTGGGTTATTTTCTAAAAGTTTGCCAGTCACACCTGTTTTCCTACCCGTCATAAATCCACAAAGTTTGTCAATATTTATATTTTAGGATTCCAAATAAAAAGGATTTCAACTGCAATGCCATTTCCTGTCGCATCACTTAGATGAATATTTGTTAAAAACTTTGTAGTTGGTAAAAAAGACACAGGGTCCAACATTCTACTGCATAAAACCAACTTTTTATCTACTGTAAGATCAGTGCTTTCATCTGCTAGTATACTAAAAGTAGGTGATGCTTTCAACACTTCATCTGTCTTACTCTCAACTACCTTTGCCATAGCATCTATCATTTCATTGGCAGCAACATCAGACATAAAGCTGGCATTTCCAGATACAGATAGTTTATCAATGTAAGGATACTTATGCTGCTTTAAATAACATCTTAAAGGACTATTTATGGCAATGGCAGGAATTTCTGGTGTTGCTGTTCCTGGAACACTCTCGTTTGGACAGTTTCTGTTTCATCACTGACAACTGCTTCAAAATAGTTAGTGTTGTTAGTGGACTGCTTTAACACTTCATGGCATTGTGAAACTTTAACTTTGACATTGACATTTTTGTTATCTGGCAACTCTAATACTTCTTCTAGGGTTTGCATTCCGTACGATAAACCAGTGAAGCAAATTTACTAAAGGTTTGAAAACAGCCATGTGTTATTTGCTTATCAGAGCATTCTGATAGTATTTAAAACATAATTAACTCATTACCAAACAAGAATATTACAGACTTGTTCAAATTGAAAGCATTTGCAGAGGACAAAATTAAAGTTGCTGAAAATTTAAAATTTGTTTTGTGAAGGATAGAAAACATTGCGGGAAAAGGAGAAAATGCTGGTTACCAGCATTTTCTCCTTTTCCCACAATGTTTTCAAAAGGCTTCTTTTCCAGGGGCGTCAAAAGTAGGGATGGAGTGATAATGGGTTAACTAGTTAACATATCTGTCATAAAAGTAACAGGCACATAATGATGATGCAGAATGCATTGCTGATATCAACCAGTTAGTTCCAAACTTGCTCAAGATATACATGACCATTAGATCTCGGATGAGTTATTTATGAGTGTGATTGAACCAGAACAAGTAGAGTTATTTGCCCTTGAATTGGAAGGTTCTTTAGAATAGTTCTGAGTCCGGAGCATAACTTCGTCATTTCCAGTCCGATTGACTTGAAACTTGGTATTTGTGTTTGTTGCAATAATACAGAGTGCAGTGAACCAATACAGAGAACCATAACTCTACCTCATACTGTCTATGAGTTATTTCTCTTTGATTATCATTTTTACAGCATTTTCTGCTCGTCTGGAATATAACTTTGTCATCTACAGCCTGATATGCATGATTGTTGAAAAGTTATTGAGTGCAGTGCACAAGAACCATAACTCTTCCTAGCACAAATTTTGAGTTATTCTCCCTTTGGCCTTCATTTCTATAGCATTTCTTGCTTGTCCGGATCAAAACTCTTGTCATCTTAAGAAGGAATGACTTGAAATATGGTATGCTTATTTGCAATATTTAGAAGTGCATTGCCGAACAGTTGTAACTCTACCTCATGCTGTCTTTGAGTTAAGTCCCTTTGAATGTCATTTTTACAGCATTTAATGCCTGTCCGAAATAAATTGTCATCTCAAGTCAGAATGACTTCAAACTTGGTATGCATGTTTGTTGCAATATTACGGAGTACAGTGCGCTATAACAATAATTCTACCTAGTGTGAATTTTGAGTAATTCCATTTTGATCTTCATTTTTTCTGTATTTCTTGCTTGTGGGGAATGGAACTTCGAAGTCCCAAGTTAAATTGCAACAATTCGCTGCTCTTTTTAGCTCACCTGAGCACGAAGTGCTCATGGTAAGCTATTGTGATCGTGCTGTGTCCGTCGTCTGTCGTCAACTTTTTACCTTGTGTACGCTCTAGAGGCCACAGTTTCAGTCTAATACTCATGAAAGTTGGTCAGGATGTTTGCCTCGAAATCTCGGACGAGTTTGAAAATGGGTCATGTGGGTCAAAAACTAGGCCACTAGGTCAAATCTTAGAAAAACCTTGTGTACGCTCTAGAGGCCACATTTTCTGTCCGACACTCATGAAAGTTGGTCAGTATGTTTGTCTGGATGATATCTCGGATGTGTTTGAAAATGGTTCATGTGGGGTCGAAAACTAGGTCACTAGGTCAAATCTTAGAAAAACCTTGTGTACGCTCTAGAGGCCACATTTTCAGTCCGATACTCATGAAAGTTGGTCAGGATGTTTGCCTTGATGAAATCTAGGACGAGTTCGAAAATGGGTCATGTCGGGTCAAAAACTAGGTTACTAGGTCAAATCTTAGAAAAACCTTGTGTACGCTCTAGAGGCCACATTTTCAGTCCGATACTCTTGAAAGTTCGTCAGAATGTTTGTCATGATGATATCTCAGACAAGTCCGAAAATGGTTCATGTCGAGTCAATAACTAGGTCACTAGGTCAAATCTTAGAAAAACCTTGTGTACGCTCTAGAGGCCACATTTTCAGTTTGATACTCATGAAAGTTGGTCAGGATGTTTGCCTCGATGAAATCTAGGATGACTTTGAAAATGGGTCATGTGGAGTCAATAACTAGGTCACTAGGTCAAATCTCAGTCCAAACCTCTAGAAAGTTGGTCAGAATGTTTGTCTTGATATCTCGGACAAGTTCGAAAATGGGTCATGTGGGGTCAAAAACTAGGTCACTAGGTCAAATCTTAGAAAAACCTTGTGTACACTCTAGAGGCCATATTTTCAGTCCAAAACTCTTGAAAGTTTGTCAGAATTTTTGCCTTTATGATGTCTTGGACAAGTTTGAAAATGGGTCATGTGGAGTCAAAAACTAGGTCACCGGGTCAAATGTTAGAAAAACCTTTTGTAGGCTCTATAGGCCACATTTTCAGTCCAAGACTCTTGTAAGTTGGTAAGAATGTTTGCCTTGATGATATATTAGACATGTTTGAAAATGGGTCATTGGGGTTAAAATCTAGGTCACCAGGTCAAATCTTAGAAAAACCTTGTATATGTTCTGGATGCCACATTTTTAGTCCAACACTCTTGAAAATTAGTCAGAATGTTTGCCTTTATAATGTCTTGGATGAGTTTGAAAATGGATTATATTGGGTCAAAAACTGGGTCAATAGGTCAAATGTTATAAACACCTTTTGTATGCTCTGGGAACACATTTTCAGTCTGATACTCCTAAAACTTGTTCATAATATTTGTCCTGCTGATACCTTGAATGAGTTTGAAAATGGATCGTGTGGAGTCAAAATCTAGGTCAATGGTCAAATATTAGAAAAACCTTGTGTACACTCTTGAGGCAACATTTTCTGCCTGATACTCTTCAGACTTGGTCAGAATGTTTGTTTTGGTGATGTCTCAAACGAGTTTGATAATGGGTAATTGTCGGGTCCAAAACTAGGTCACCCGGTGAAATCTTAGAAAAACCTTTTGTACGCTGTAGAGGCCACATTTTCAGTCAAATACTCATAAAACTTGGTCAGAATGTTTGTCTTATTGATATCTCAAAAGTGTTTGATGATGGGTAATGTCTGATAAAAAACTAAGTCACTGGGAAACTAGATGGTGCATGTTTGGTCAATAGACTCAGGTGAGCGATTTCAGGGCCATCATGGCCCTCTTGTTTTATCATCATTTGGCCTTGAATCTTGATGTGTGGTATTTATCTTTATTTTAGACCTTTGCTGCTTGGTACTCAGGTGAGCGATATAGGACCATCATGGTCCTCTTGTTACTTTATTTTTTAGCAATCCAGTGTCATTCAGTGTCACATACACGTGAATAAAGTCTTAATAATATCCTTGAATAAATCACTCGTAGAAAGCCTAAACAGTGCCTCTTTTCAATAAGTACCTATGACAAAAATGTCTTCACAGGATGTTTTAGTCTAAAAAAGCACTGTCTATGGTTAAGATTTAAACACGACATTGATGGTGTTATCTGTAAAAAATACTAATCTTGTGTATAGCAGCACTCTCAAGTTAGTAATGTTCTGTGGAAAATCTTCTTCTCCTGACCATTTTTCCTTCCATATCCTATACCTCTCAGCTGTTGTTTCCATGTCTCCATAGAGCATGTAGCAGTAGTTGCACAGAACCAGTTACCAAAGTACTGTTGATGAACAGGTGGTGTTCGTGGTTGTCCACACTTTTTTCAATTGATGGTGTCTTTTTTGATACTTTTAAATATTCCAGCTTTTTTCCAACTCTGATTTTCTTTTTCTATAACGCTGGGTTGTATAAGGAGTTGAAACATTTGAAGAATTACCCACAGGCTCTTTCTGGCTACTCTGAACAACTTGAATGAATTGGTTTGAATCAATGATGAAAGCGACCGGCTGCGAGACAACCCTTGATTGTGCTGGTAATATATGTGGCAATCCTACAGGAGTGGACTGTACAGAAACCACAGAAGATGTGTAAGAGATTGTGGGAGGCTGGTGAGTTGACTCTTTCAGACACCGCCTTTTAATCTTAGCCGTACCAGCTGTATCAGATGGAGTGGTAAACTGGTGGATTTCACTCAGGACGGGATTCAATATTTTCACATATTTTCTCACAAAATGCAAGCCAAAATTGGAAAATTCAAATTGAAATTTCAAGCACTTGCTAAAAAATGCGAGTGAAAATTATTCAAGAGCAGTTATGGAATGTACTAAAATTTCATATATGAATACAAGAAATAAAAGTTAATTCTTTTTGTTCTGGATTAACATCCGTCATGTTGCACTGAGGTTACCCTTTGACGGCTGTTGATAATTTTACATCTCGCCATTGAAGCCTCCGAATTGTCGTTTGTTATCAGAGTTTCATGAGGCAAGTGCATTGTCTACACTCACAGCCGTTACTGAGGTTTTGTGTTTTTAGCTCCACTGGTCCAAGACCAGCAGGCTTTTGCGACAATTTGCTGCTCTTGTTTCATTATCATTTTGCTTTGAACCTTGATATGTGGTATTTATCTTTATTTTAGACCTTTGCTGCTTGGTACTCAGGTGATCGTTATAGGACCATCATGGTCCTCTTGTTACCTTATTTTTTAGCAATCCAGTGTCATTCAGTGTCACATACACGTGAATAAAGTCTAATAATATCCTTGAATAAATCACTCGTAGAAAGCTTGAACAGTGCCTCTTTTCAATAAGTACCTATGACAAAAATGTCTTCACAGGAAGTTTTAGTCTGAAAAAGCACTGCTTATGGTTAAGATTTAAACATGGCATTGATGGTGTTATCTGTAAAAAATACTAATCTTGTGTATAGCAGCACTCTCAAGTTAGTAATGTTCTGTGGAAAATGTACTTCTCCTGACCATTTTTCCTTCCATATCCTATACCTCTCAGCTGTTGTGTCCATGTCTCCATAGAACATGTAGCAGTAGTTGCACAGAACCAGTTACCAAAGTACTGTTGATGAGCAGGTCGTGTTCGTGGTTGTCCACACTTTTTACTATTGATGGTGTCTGACTTTTTTGATACTTTTGAATATTCCAGCTTTTTTCCAGCTCTAATTTTCTTTTTCTATAATGCTGGGTTGTATAAGTAGTTGAAATATTTGAAGATTTACCCACAGGCTGTTCCTGGCTAGTCTGAACAACTGGAAAAAACTGGTTTGAATCATTGATGAAAGAGACCGGCTGCGAGACAATCCTTGATTGTGGAGGTAATATCTATGGCAATCCTACAGGAGTGGACTGTACAGAAGCCACAGAAGATGTGTAAGAGATTGTGGGAGAATGTGGAGTTGACTTTTTCAGATACCGCTTTTTAATCTTAGCCGTACCAGCTGTATCAGATGGAGTTGTAAACTGGTGGATTTCACTCGACCCAGGGTTCAAAATTCTCACATATTTTCTCACAAAATGCAAGCTATCGTTAAGATATAACCCTTTATATACTACACCACTTGTGTAAACTCAGCACTGCGCAGTGTTTACTGACAAGCTACACAAGCTTGTTGCTAGGTAGAATACTAGCATCAAAATGGCTGCAAGCAAAGATGTTTACAAAATTGGCATAGTTAAATATAACATTTTTTTTCCTAAACTATTTGATAACTTAACCTAGAAATAAAAGTTTTGTACTTAGTCATTTCTTGTCCTTTTTAATCCAATATAAATCCAGTTATAAGATAAAAAAAAAAAACCTATGTAAAGTTTTAAATGTTACACAACTTACACTATACACAGTGTTGTGCCTAGGCCAAAATTTTTGGGGGACACAGGTGTCCCCCTACCTTTATTTCAAGGGGACACTAGAAAAATCTAGGGGACACATTTCATCCGACTCTTGTAACCACGGAAATTTTATGAGCCGATTTTTTCTGAAATGTTCTGTCCTTTTTATACGCCCGTCGAAGACGGGACGTATTATGAGATCACCCGTGGCGGGCGGGCGGGCGGGCGGGCGGGTGGGCGTCCGGGCGGGCGGGCGTCGTCCAGTTCTTTGTCCGGAGCATATCTCCAAAACTATACTACCTAGGGTTATGAAATTTCATGGGTGGATACATCTCATCGAGGGGGAGTGCAGGATAGATCTCACCGAGGGGGAGTGCAGTGTACAGGAATCACAACTCTTGCTTGCTTAATTTTTGAGTTATTGCCCTTTGTCATTTTTCATACTTGATTTTTGTCCGGAGCATATCTCCAAAACTATACTAGCTAGGGTTATGAAATTTCATGGGTGGATAGATCTCATTGAGGGGGAGTGCAGTGCACAGGAATCACAACTTTTGCTTGCTTAATTTTTGAGTTATTGCCCTTTGTTGTTTTTCATACTTGAATTTTGTCCGGTGCATGCCCCAGCTTTACAACTTGGGGTAAGACGGGCGTATCTTGCGACAATTTGCCGCTCTTGTTCTTACTTGTTCCGGAGGTCGAAGAAGCCGCGATAGATTCGGGGTTTTCACAGTCCTCTGTAATTCAATTTCGTCTGCAACTTTTCTATTTTTAACCTTTCCCGACATAAAGTCAGTCAACCGCATCCGGCGTTTCGCCATATTGTTTTATTGACAACAGTAAGACTGGTTTAAATATCGGATTTCCCTAAGCGACTTTATCTCAGTAAATTCCGCGGTCACAGTCTACGTTGTGCAGGTGCCCATTGTAATTAACGCAATGTATGTAAATACCGAAATGGACTCCAGACAAGGAAAATTCGTCGGATTTTCGTGAGTGCGCCCGACATCCCGCAATGCTTAAATTTTAAGGGACAATGTTAAAAAAATTGCGGGAATCCCGCAATCTCGCGGCCTAGGCACAACACTGTATACACTGTAAAAAATTATGTTCAATGTCTTTTTTTTTGTTCTGTTTTTGTTTTATTTTTTCTTTTAACACTTAACTAATACCTAAAACTTAACTTTCACTGCGAACTGAAACACACTTTATAAAATTTAACTTTTTTCGTGTTTTTTTTTTATTGAGTTCTACTCAACTGTTTTATTTTTTTGCGCTTTTTTAAACTTTTTATATTGCCCCATCACTGTTACAGTTCACATATCTGTGCATTTCCTGGGTTTCACCAGTACACTGGAAGGACACTTAAGTGTCTTACCAAAGATCGATCCTGATATGCATGTAGGCCATAATCGAGTGGTTGGGCAATCCCTACCTACTCAGAGTTTTCAGGCTTGAACCCCTGGTCTCTGGACACTTTACTGCTGAGTAACAGAGGACCCATTTTTAGCTTTTCAAAAGCTGTGTGTGATACTTTTCAAAACAGTCATGATCAATACACAAATGTTTTTAGCTCACCTGAGCACAACGTGCTCAAGGGGAGCTTTTAGGATCACCCGGTGTCCGTCGACCGTCGTGCGTCGTCAACAATTCTTCAAACATCAACTCCTCCTAAACCGCTGGGCGTATTTGGACCAAACGTGGCTGGAATGTTCCTTGGAAGGTCCTCTTTAAAAATTGTTCACAGAATTTGATTCCGTCAAAAACTCTGGTTGCCATGGCAACAAAATGGAATTTTTTAGGAAATTCTTTAAAAATCTTCTTCTCTAAAACCGCTGGCCAGATTTTAAAATAATTTCACAGAGATGTTCCTTGGGTGACCCTTTCCAAAAATTGTTTGCGAAATTTTGATCCGTCAAGAAACATGGCTCTGGTGAATGGGGGCTTCTTGCACTATACAGAAATGAAGAAATTCTTAAAAATTCTTCTTCTCAGAAACCGCTGGTCAGATTTTAAAATAATTTCACAGAGATGTTCCTTGGATGACCCTTTTCAAAAATTGTTAGCGAAATTTTGAGCTGTTAAGAAACATGGCTCTGGTGAATGGGGGCTTCTTGCACTATACAGAAATGAAGAAATTCTTAAAAATTCTTCTTCTCAGAAACTGCTAACCAGATTTTAAAATAATTTCACAAAGATGTTCCTTGGATGACCCTTTTCAAAATATGTTTGCGAAATTTTGATCCGTCAAGAAACATGGCTCTGATGAATGGGGGTTTCTTGCACTATACAGAAATGAAGAAAATCTTTAAAATTCTTCTTCTCTGAAACCGCTGGTCAGATTTTGAAATAATTTCACAGAGATGTTCCTTGGATGACCCTTTCCAAAAATTGTTCGTGAAATTTTGATAGGTCAAGAAACCTGGCTCTGGGGAATGGGGGCTACTTGCACTATAGGGAAATGAAGAAATTCTTAAAAATTCTTCTTCTTTTGAACGGCTGGTCAGATTTTGAAATAATTTCACAGAGATGTTCATTGGGTGACCCTTCTGAAAAATTGTTCGTGAAATTTTGATTCATAAAGAAACATGGCTCTGGTGAATGGGGGCTACTTGCACTTTAGTGCAATGAAGAAATTCTTAAAAATTATTCTTCTCTGAAACGGCTTGTCAGATTTTGGAAAATTTTCACAGAGATATTCCTTGGGTGACCCTTGTCAAAAATTGTTCGTGAAAGTTTGATTCGTCGAGAAACATTGCTCTGGTGAATGGGGGCTACTTGCACTACATGTATATGGAAATGAAGAAATTCTTGAAAATTATTCTTCTCTGAAACTGCTGGTCAGATTTTGAAAGGACTTTTACAGGTGACCTTTTAAAAATTGCTTGTCAAAATGATTTTGTTTCCAGTGTTTCAATACCTTCAAAAAAAAAAAAGGCTATGGTCCTCTCAAAAATTCAGGTGAGCGATCCAGGGCCATTTTGGCCCTCTTTGATGACACTGCTTACAGCCAAGGAGTACTTCATGGCATCGACCCTCTTTATTGCAGTTAACACACCGGCCTCTCTTAGGAAATTTAGTTGGCCAGTGCCGAGTTCCCTCTGAATCCAAATTTGAAGGAGCACGCTGCTTTCTTGATCCAATGAAACCATCAGCAAGGTGTCTTGCAAGATTCATTCTAAAATCTATGTGTGTTCTCCTCTTGGATTTCCCCGACTTAGTTTTAAGCTGATGATTAGGGGACTCTTTCATGCAGACAAGAACATTGCACAAAGCAGTGTCAAACAAAAACCAAAACAGATATCTCCACCACTTTTTTGCCTTTCTAGCAGTTGTATACTGCATTCTGTTTTGGTCAGCTATGTCCACGCCTCCTTTATGTTTGGAATAGACATCGGCCACTTTTGGACAACGTATATCCTTAGTCAGACCATCTTTTTGTCGACATGCAACATGTGACAGCTGATTTGGGTCCATGTTCTTTAACCCTTTACCAAACAACAAAATTTTAGACTGATCCAAATTGAAAACACTTGCAGACGACAAAATAAATGTAACTTAAAAATTGAAATTTGTTTCCAGCAGGGAAGAAAACATTGTGGGAAAAGGAGAAAATGCTGGTTACCAGCATTTTCTCCTTTTCCTACAATGTTTTCAAAAGGCCTCTTTCTCAGGGTCGTTAAAAGTCGGGATTGTGTGGTAAAGAGTTAAAAGCAAATGCACCAGCTTTTTGTCCTTCCATGCTACACAAATCATAGTGTCGTTTTGGAGGCTTTTCATGTCTCCTTGTTTTGTCACTTCTCGTGGTTTTTTAAGTGACTCTGGAAGGCCTTTTCAGTTACATTTGACTGTTCCACAGCAGTAGATGTCATCCAGGAGAAGATCTTCAAAAAGCTTAGGACTTGAAAAGAAATTATCCATGTATATGTGGTGGTATTTTCCACGGATATTTCTTGTCAAGTCTTTGACAACTCTGGTCCCTAAGCCTTCTTCTGTTACTCGCTGCCCTCTGATTGAGTCTGGTTTACCGACATAGACTTGGAATTCATGCACATAACCTGTCTTCGGGTGTGCTCGTTCCCAAACCCTAATGCCAAATTTTGTTGGCTTGGCCGGTAAATACTGTTCGAATGACAGCCTGCCTTTGTAGGCTATCATTCCCTCATCAATTGATTGAGCCAGAGGAGGGTCATATTCTCTAAACAGAGAGAATTGACAACATCGTATACTGGTCTGATATGATGCAACTTGTCATGACCGGCTGTCCCTCTAGGAGGATTTGTTTGGCGGTCATTTACGTGGAAGTATTTGCACAGCTTTTCAAATCTCTCTCTGGTCATAATATCTGGAACCCCTGGCAAACCAAAGTATGATGCAGTGTTCCATGCAATGGAGAATTTTGGTATCTGTATGATACTAAAAATTTCAAAAATCCCCAGGAACGCATACATCTCTGCCAGCTTCGTTGGATACCATTTTGGGTCGGCCTTATCTGCAATCATTCTCGTTGCGTAATTGTTGGTTTCTTAAACAATTCCCAGCATGAGATGATTGGGAAAGAATTTCTGAAAAAAATCTCTCTCATTCTTTCCTGGGCCCAAGTCAAAAGTAGCACCAACATTCGACGAGAATTCCTTGTCCTCGAACGATCGCAGATTTGAACTCCACACTGACGTGACGGGCTCTTCTTCTGACTTGTCCTTGCTGATGTCAGGCATGGAGACCGGACTAATACTGATATCTGAGCCATCCTCGCTCAAAAAATCAACTCTTTTGTTCACAGAAAGAAGATCTTCCTGGGAAAATCCCTCGAATTCACTGTCACTATCGCTGAGGTAAGACGCCATTGTTTTCAATTTCACGTTTGAATGATAACAAGAGCATAACTGTCGGAAAATCCCCTCGCATTCCTTTGTTTGAAAGATAAAAATAGAAGTATTACATGTTTCTGAATCATGAAACATTATTTGATTGGAGCAAATATTTGGATTTGTTGCATTGTGGGTTGGTTTAAGCCAATCGGCTAATTTTTAACATCGGGTGTTTTCCATACGAAAACGCGTCAGTGGGATTTCCAGCATGATAAACAGCACCAAGGAATCTCATCTCTAGGATTACAATGCAGGTAAAATTACACGTGTAAACACGTCTCTGGGATTTTGAGGGTAGCATTTTACGACGCGCTATGGCTGTACTCATATTAAAAGGGTTAAACATAACATTGATGGTGTTATCTGTAAAAATACAAGTCTTGTGTATAGCAGCAGTCTCAAGTCAGTAATTTTCTGTGGAAAATCTACTTCTCCTGACCATTTTTCTTCCCATATCCTATACCTCTCAGCTGTTGTTTCCATGTCTCAATAGAGCATGTAGCAGAAATTGCACAGAACCAGTTATCGAAGTACTGTTGATGAACAGGTGGTGTTCCTGGTTGTCCACACTTTTTACAATTGATGGTGTCTGCAGTTTTTGATAACCTTTAAATATTCCAGCTTTTTTCCAGCTGTAATTTTCTTTTTCTATAATGCTGGGTTGTTGTATAAGGAGTTGAAACATTTGAAGATTCACCCACAGGCTGTTCCTGGCTACTCTGAACAACTGGAATAAACTGGTTTGAATCAATGATGAAAGAGACCGGCTGCGAGACAACCCTTGATTGTGCAGGTAATATTTGTGGCAATCCTACAGGAGTGGACTGTACAGAAACCACAGAAGATGTGTAGGAGATTGTGGGAGGCTGGGGAGTTAACTCTTTCAGATACCGCTTTTTAATCTTGGCCGTACCAGCTGTATCAGATGGAGTGGTAAACTGTTGGATTTCACTTGACCCAGGGTTTGAAATTCCCACATATTTTCTCGCAAAATGGGATCCAAAATTGGAAAATTCAAGTTGAAATTTCAAGCACTTGCTAAAAAGCGCGAGTGAAAATTATTCAAGAGCAGTTATGGAACGTACTAAAATTTCATATGTGAATACAAGAAAAAAAGGTTAATTTCTTTTTGTTCTTGATTAACATCAGTCATGTTGCTCTGAGATTACCCTTTGACGGCCGTTGATAATTTTACATGTCGCCATTGAAGCCTCCGAATTGTCGTTTGTTATCAGAGTTTCATGAGGCAAGTGTGTTCATCTACACAGCCGTTACTGAGGTTTTGCGTTTTTAGCTCCACTGGCCGAAGGCCAGTGAGCTTTTGCGACAATTTGCTGCTTTTTTTTCATTATCATTTTTTCCTATTTTAGACCTATGCAGCTTGGTACCCAAGTGAGCGTCATAGGACCATCATGGTCCTCTTGTTCCCTTATTTTTTAGCAATGCAGTTTCATTCAGTGAACTATCAAGCACTTGCTAAAAAGTGCGAGTGAACATTATTCAAGAGCAGTAATGGAATGTACTAAAATTTCATATGTGAATACAAGAAAAAAAGATTAATTCTTTTTGTTCTGGATTAACATTAGTCATGTTGCACTGAGAGTACCCTTTGACAGCTGTTGATAATTTTATATGTAGCCATTGAAGCCTCCGAATTGTCGTTAGTTATCAGCGTTTCATGAGGCAAGTGCGTCCATCTACACTCACAGCTGTTCTGAGGTTTTGTGTTTTTAGCTCCACTGGCCGAAGGCCGGCTGGCTTTTGCGACAATTTACTGCTCTTGTTTCGTTATCATTTGGCTTTGAACCTTGATATGTGGTATTTATGTTTTAGACCTATGCTGCTTGGTCCTCAGGTTAGCGTTATAGGACCATTATAGTCCTCTTGTTACTTTATTTTTTAGCAATGCAGTGTCATTCAGTGTCACATACACATGAATAAAGTCTTAATAATATCCTTGAATAAATCACTCATAGAAAGCCTGAACAGCGCCTCTTTTCAATAAGTACCTATGACAAAAATGTCTTCACAGGAAGTTTTAGTCTGAAAAAGCACTGCCTATGGTTAAGATTTAAACACGACATTGATGGCTTTATCTGTAAAAATACAAGTCTTGTGTATAGCAGCAGTCTTAAGTTAGTAATGTTCTGTGGAAAATCTTCTTCTCCTGACCATTTTTCCTCCCATATCCTATACTTCTCAGGCCAAATAAAAAAATATGTGTGGTTCAGGTTACATGGCCAAAAAAATTAGGGTAGGTAGGTAGGGAATTTTTTTTTTTTTTTTTAAATGTCGAATTTTTTTGTTCTATCACATGTTTGTTAGATATTGAACTGTTTCAATAAACCACTGTTCGAGAGTGCAATTAACTCATTACCACACGAGAAAATTTTAGACTGGTCCAAATTGAAAGCATTTGCAGACGACAAAATAAAGGTGACTGAAAAATTGAAATTTGTTCTGGGAAGGGTAGAAAACACTGTGGGAAAAGGAGAAAATGCTGGTTACCAGCATTTTCTCCTTTTCCCACAGTGTTTTCAAAAGGCTTCTTTCTCAGGGGCGTCAAAAGTAGGGATTGTGTGGTAATGGGTTAAGAGGGAAGGGAGGGGGGGCAAGACAGAAGAAAGGGGAGAGGTGGGGAAGTGCACTGGCTCATATTGACTGCAAAGAGTCTTGACTTGGTGTCTGCGTTCAATGCACAACCTTTCCCCCAAGATTAGCCCTAGATAGAGATGGAAAAATACATAAATCATAATGAATAAAAATGATTCACAAATACGGAGCACCATTACATATGTACCTCTTTTTCTTCCTTCTTCCCCAACACGATAAACTCGGCTTTGGTAGTTGATTTGGCAGCCGAGTCAAGAAATTTGGCCCTGTCGATTGGGGGATGGTAAAAGTAGCAAATATCTCTCATGCTCATTCCATTTGAAAAGGGCCTGAGCTCGTTCGTTCCGCCCGAGATGTGTGAACATTTTTTGACCGTCACTTTCAATATCGAGGTGGCCATATTGATCTGATAGCATGTTAGAGTGGTTGAACGCTTGCTCAAATACTCCGTTACACAACAAAAATCGATACAAGCGTCTCGGAGAGCTCGACGGTGCAAGAAAGACAACTCTTGCATTTTCTAAAGGCCGAACCGATTCGCCCCCAAAAAGTTCGAACTTTTTTTAAAAAAAGATTTTTTTTTTTTTTTTTTTTTGAAAAAAAATTAGGGTCGGCTCCTTTCAGCTGGGGACGGTCGGGTAACCTGAACCACACATATTTTTTTATTTGGCCTCAGCTGTTGTTTCCAGGTCTCCATAGAGCATGTAGCAGTAGTTGCACAGAACCAGTTACCAAAGTACTGTTGATTAACAGGTGGTGTTCCTGGTTGTCCACACTTTTAACAATTGATGGTGTCTGATGTTTTTGATACTTTTGAATATTCCAGCTTTTTTCCAGCTCTAATTTTCTTTTTCTATAACGCTGGGTTGTAGAAGGAGTTGAAACATTTGAAGATTCACCCACAGACTATTCCTGGCTAGTCTGAACTGGTTTGAATCAATGATGAAAGAGACCGGCTGGGAGACAACCCTTGATTGTGGAGGTAATATTTGTGGCAATCCTACAGGAGTGGACCGTACAGAAACCACAGAAGATGTGTAAGAGATTGTGGGAGGCTGGGGAGTTGACTCTTTCAGATACCGCCTTTTAATCTTAGCCGTACCAGCTGTATCAGTTGGAGTTGTAAACTGGTGGATTTCAGCAGGTTTCTTTAGCTCTCTGGGAAATCCTTTCCTGCAGGGTCGGATAGTGCCACAAGAATAAAATTCCTTGTCCCGGAGATCCACAAGAAGCTTGATTCCGGTAAAGAAATTGTCAAAGAACAAGAGCCGAAAAGAGCCAATCAAATGGTCTGACAGCCTTGTAATGACGTTATACCCTAGGCCGTGTTCCGTCGTATCATTCTGGCATCCCAGGTATATGTCGAACCTTGACATAAAGAAATTTTTTGCATCACACAGGACTCACACCTTTACTCCTCTTTTTATTGGCTTGGCTGGCATGTATTGTCGGAAAGCTAACCGTCCTGTGTAAGCAATCATGACCTCGTCCAAGGAAACCTCTCGAGATAGAGTGTACATGTTACGACAAGTGTCAGAAACAACATCAATTACGGGTCAGACCTTATACAGTTTGTCGTAGTTCGGACTTCCTGGCGCTGGCTCATTCTCCCTGTATTTTCTTGAATCTGTTACAAGTCATTACTTTGGTAACACCGATGTTGCCTATGAACTTGAGGCAGTTTGTTGATTCGCATCAGGATGTTCAGCCCCAGGAAAGCCCTACTTTCAGCCATGGTAGTGTCGTGCCATTGGTCATCTTGCTGTCCTCCTGGGCAGTTCATAAACCATGATGTGTACCTTTTCGTGAACGTGACAATCTGGGCCAAAAGCTGCTTCCGGAAAAGTAGCCAAACGAAGCTCAAAGGAGTTGATGCTTCTACATCAAAATCATCTGGAAGGTTGGGCCCTGGAGTCTCATTGAAAGCCTGTATCTGAAAAAATAAAATTTGAGAATAATCTTTTGACAGCTTGGATAGTACCGGATTGCACGGATAGTGTAGTCTGATCTTTGATCTACATCTGTCGCAGCTCTTTTCATCCTGTCCCTCGAGAACGATTTTTGTTATTGATCAATTTGCCCGCAGCCAAGATACAATCTGACTTAATTCTAACATCTGACATCCATAACTTTATTCTACACTAAGACTAAACTATATAAGTTCATTTTGCAATCAAGTTTCTCAAACCCGAAAATTGTGCATTTCACTAATAAAGTGGGGAAAAAAAAGAACTATATCGAGAAGAGACGACAACAATATTAGAACAGTAATTATTCACCTCTAACATAACAGTTGTTTGGAAATGGAGAAAATGTCGCCTCTGATCCTTGTAGAAAAGCACCAAATGCATCAAACATAGCTTCTTTGTCTTCAATCGTCCATGGAATGTGCACTTGCTTCTTCTTGACTGAAAAAGAAAAGTGACAAAAGCATTTTAATCTTTCATCTTGATCATAGCAATAAAGTGCAAAGAAGGAGAAATTGACAGAAAGTAGACAGACAAATGTATTAACCCTTACCCAAACAACAAATTTTGGACTCTTCCAAACGGAAATAGTTTGCAGATGACAATTTTAGATTTGGAGAAAATGGCAGAAAGTTCTCAAAAAGGGCAGAAAACACTGTGGGAAAAGGAGAAATTGCTCATTACGAGCAATTTCTCCTTTTCCCACAGTGTTTTTAAAAGACGTGAACTGCAGACACGTAAAAACCAGGGCTTGTTTGGGAAAGGGTTAAAAGGTGTTTGTAAAGCATAGAGGCCCCTGCAATTGCCAATTTTCCCAAACTGTAACCTACATATTTGACCTTCTCATAAGACAATGACTTTAACTCATCACCAGGCAATAAAATATTTAGACTTGTCCAAATTATGAGTATTTGCCATTGATTTATGGAATATTACCCAAACAAAATAATTTTTCTTTGAAAGAGAGGAAACACTGAGGAAAAAGAAAAGGCTTGTTCAACAACTTTTCAGTTACATCACAATGAAGTTAGCTTATTCATGTGCTTCCTGAGTATCACTAGTACTAGGTTGGGGCTCTCGAAAGATTTACCCAAGGACATACATGGCAAGCGGTGCCAGTGCAATGCAAACCCGTGACATCTCAAGAAGTCCAACATTACAAGTTTTTAACTCTAACCATTGTGCTCCACAAACTCTTATACCCAGAAGACAGGAATAGCTTTTTTTTTTATTCTTCCATAAGTCAACATAACAAGAACACCTTATGCAAGCAGGTGCAAACACTTGGCTGGATTTTTTTTAGTAATACTGTTGGGCAGGTGGCCAAATCATGTAGTCTGCTAATCAAGATGCACAAGTGTGTGTAATATTTTAGAAATCAGACTTGGTCTCCCAATATATGTAAAGCTGGCATTTGATTCCTGCTGTGACCTTTACCTTGGAAGAAGGTTGCGAAATTATGTCTCTGCATGGTACGTAATCGAGCGTCACATGTATATCATGTATTTTAATAATAGGACTAGTGGTTAAGGAGATGTTGAGCAGACACAAATTCAGTGCAGATGACCTTTGGCCCTTGATGAGACCTCGACCTTTATTGTAGGTGCCCAATTCATATGCTATGCTCAAAATGAAGATGCGTAAGTGTGTGAAATATTTTGAAAATTGGACCAGGGGTTCAGGAGATATAGGCAAGGTGAAAATAAGACCTTTAACCCACTGCTGTGACCTTGACCTTAGTTATAATGCGCTCTGCTCATTGTCTCATCAAGATGCACTGTTATTTATTTTGGGGGTCATTTGATTTAAGATAGAGTCATTGACACAGGATTTGTGTGTTATGGAAAACCCTGAAAGGGGGTCACTAATTCATCTACAAAGTTTCAAAGCAATTGCTTGAGTGGTGGCAGAGATATGGTGAAGTTGCACACAAAGCTTTAACAAAAAAATTACGCAAACACCAATGCCTACATCCCAGTGACTGGAATAGCTCTCCATATTCCTCGAATAGTCAGACTTAAAATGATGACAGTTACCAATCATAATACCATCAAGAGTAATTTGCTCATGCGAGTTATTTAGAAACAAGAGCCGTCATTTTTTTTTTACTTCAAAGAATGACCTTGTTCTTCCACAATACACATCCTCTCATGATTGTTTATCTTTGAAAACCATGAACAAGATGTGTTTGTGAAACACAAATGCCAAAAACAGTAAATTTTTAGAAAAGAGACCAAGTTATTTGACCTTGACCCAGTGATATGACCTTGAACTTTATATCAGTAGATGCGTATCAATGAAAGGTAAATACAATCCAAATGTAAGCATTGACATAATAAGTTATGAAGTTCACGGCAAATGTTAAACTTCCATCATATTTTATATTTGACCTTGACCTAGGTATCAGCACATGGGCATCGATAACGTACCTACATACCACATATGAACGGTGTACCTTAAACTCTATCCCACACAATCCTGACTTTTGACGACCCTGGAGTAGAGGCCTTTTGAAAACATTGTTGGAAAAGTCCAAATTGAAAGCATCTGCAGACGAAAAATTAAATGTGAATGAGACGACAAAGTTTGCCTTTTAAAGGGTAGAAAACATTGTGGGAAAAGGAGAAAATGCTGGTTACCAGCATTTTCCCCTTTTCCCACAATGTTTTCAAAAGGCTTCCATCTCAGGGTCGTAGAAACCAGGGATGGTTTGGGAAAGGGTTAACCCATTACCACACGAGAAAAATTTAGACTGGTCCAAATTGAGAGCATTTGCAGACGTCAAAATAAAGGTGACTGAAAAATTGAAATTTGTTCTGGGAAGGGTAGAAAACACTGTGGGAAAAGGAGAAAATGCTGGTTACCAGTATTTTCTCCTTTTCCCACAATGTTTTCAAAAGCTTCCATCTCAGGGTCGTAAAAACCAGGGATGGTTTGGGAAAGGGTTAAAGCAGTTGGCCTGTCAATGAAAATTTCTGTGCAGTCTATGACACATCTAACTTTCCTAAAACGGTCATTTTGAAAACAGTCGGGCAATTCCATCACAATAGTTTCGGGCCAAAGAACTAGACCACCAACAGCAACATGTGGAGCGTTTAGCCAGCGATGAAATATCTTCGTAACTTGAGATGTACTTTTGTTAAATCTGTAGGCTATGTCTTCCATGGCCAGGTTTCTTCTAAGTTTTAACCCTTTACCACACAATCCCTACTTTTGACGCCCCTGAGAAAGAAGCCTTTTGAAAACCCTGTGGGAAAAGGAGAAAATGCTGGTAACCAGCATTTTCTCCTTTTCCCACAGTGTTTTCTACCCTTCCCAGCACAAATTTCAATTTTTCAGTCACATTTATTTTGTCGTCTGTAAATGCTTTCAATTTGGACCAGTCTAAATGTTTCTCGTGTGGTAATGGGTTAAAAGAGTTAATAAGAGTTCATCCTTATGGTCAAGTTTGGTGTTTTGTCTGTTTGCATGAACTTTTTTGTCGTTTCAAACACTGCCATAAATATGCTGGTGTTAGGAAGGCCTGTATAGAACTTTATCTTTTTGTTGCTCTCTGATGAAGATGCAAAGGAGACTGTCTTTCTTTGTAACATTTCAATTTGCAGTTCATTTTCCACTTTTAATTTTTCTAAATCAAGTCAGTTTAGCTTTTAAATTTTCCAGTTCCAACTCCAGGGCAGATATCTGATCTCTTTGCCTTTCCAAAACCTGACCATTTTCCATGATTTCGTGTTTTAAAGTGTCTTGCTGATTTTTAAAAGAGTATTCGTCTTCAAAATACCTTTGATGAGAGGATACATGTATGTCAAGTCTGTCTGTGTCCCCTTACTTTCTGTCTTTGTAGAAAAGTTGGTCTGTGTACCAACACGGGAATAGTGTTTTCATCCTTATTAACCCTTTCCCACACAAACATTTTAGACCATTCCAAATTGATAGCATCTGCAGGCAACAAACCTGACAGGGATATAGATGAAGTGTAGTTTTATTACAGAGTAGAAAACATGTTGGAAAATGGAGAAAATGCTGGTAACCATCATTTTCTCCTTTTCAAACAATATTGCAAAAGGCCTGTTCTTACGGGTCGTGAAAACAAGGGACTGTTTGGTAAAGGGTTAAACAGGTGTAAAAGAGCAGCTGCTGCAACTTTTCTGTTCTTCTGTAGAGTTCTCTCTTGCAGCCTTTCATGTCTATCCACTTTATCTTTTATGACCTGTACACTCTTCTTTGTTGCTGGTGTAAAGGAAAAAAGAGATGGAACGAAGACTGGGTCTGTTGGATCTCTAATGGGACAACCTGAAAATGAGAAAAGCATAATAAATATTAAGCTTGTAAGTTTTGTCGTACATATATATATAGCTAGCACAAATCGCTAAAGCAAGTGCTGGTCATCGGGTTTCTTTTCCTTTAAAGTTTTCACCTTTTTTTGCATAAATAAATTGCATCATTTCACCTTTTTATATTTGGAGAAGTCTGTTTTTTTCAGTCTGCAAAAAGGATTAGAACTCGCTCTTAATAAGCATAGCAGATTATAAAATTTCAGAATAATTTTAATTGAAAGCGCTGCAAACTACAAATTACATAAAACCTTGAACATAAAATTTGCAAGCCAGAAGGGTAGGAAAATTGTGGAAGAATGAGAAGGAATTGCGATCCAGCCGGATTCAAATTAAAGCGCCCTTTTTTTTTTCAAATCCCATATTACCGTATATGCTCGACTATAAGACGCATTCGCTTATAAGACGCTACCCCAACTTTGTGATTCAAAATCAGGGATTTTGTTGATGACCTCCTATAAGACGCATGTAGACTTCACACGAACCATAACAGTCCTAAAATTGTGATTATTCAGCTGGATATACACCAAGCAAATATATCGTCGAGTGTCAAAGTTGCATCTCTCCAAAAATGAATAGCCTGTATCTTGGCCGATCATAAATTGATTCAACTCTTCAACTAATTTATTTTTAAATTTAAAATGGGAAAAAGAAAAGGGTGAAAAAAGTGTAAGGCATACCCAAACCACTCACATTTTTTGTTAAAGAAATCCTTTCGGGGAAATTAGGTCTTCGACGGTTTGCTCTAACTGTTAATTATCAATGGGTGCACAGACTATTTATCTCGCCGACAGAAGGAGTTAAATCAAAGAACTAAAGTATTCAAGTGTATTACGCTTGAAGTAGGCGGTAATTTCAATCTCTACTAAAAGAAAGGAATTTGGACCGGTCCAAATTCAAAGGATTTGAATATTATAAAAGTACCAGACTCAAAAACTGCACTAATTTATCGATCAATGGCCTGGGTAGTGTAACCGATAAAATTTTGACATCTGGCTGTAAACTTCTAAAAATAGGCGTGTAATGTCTTGTAAACCACAGGGTCTGACTGCAGTCACAACCCTTTACCTCCTTACCTCCACGATCAACTAATAAATGCTTCATAATCTTTATTTAGATCTGAATTGCACCGTGGAAATTTTTTACCTCAGTTAGGTTACTTAATACATCATTCTGATCCTTCACAATGCCAAAACTTATCAATTAGAATGCATTTGATTTTGAAAAAGTAATGATTCATCTTTGAATTTTACAATCGTCGAAAGGGTCAATCAGTAGATCGTACTTTTATCTGTACTACACTGAACTAGTGGGCCATAAATGAACTGGCTGAAACTGACACAGTAAGAGGAATAACTGCTCAGTCGAGTAATTTTTAATCTAAACTAACTAGTATTACGTGATAACTGTGTTTTAAACTTAAATTGCTTCACACAATGGTTGATAAAAACAACTATTACTTATAGCTTTAGATCAGCGTAACTCGTTTGTGAGATGTTTTTTTCCTTCGCGCTGATCAGCAGGTAAGTACGTTCTTCAGATGAAATTTTGCAAAGTCCTTTGATTATGCGCTTATAAGACGCTCCCACAACTTCAAGCTCAAAATTCCAGGGAAAAAAATGCGTCTTATAGTCGAGGATATACGGTATTTCAATTACTCTTCTGTACCCACTGTTAACTATATTCATGCTATATGCATTAACATATCATTGTTATGTAGGAAATAAATCCGTTACATCATGACATTTCAACAAGAGGGACATTGGCCCGGGAGTGCTCACCTCAGACTATAGGTTTATTTCCCTAATGCTTATGTGATGAACTTTAAACTAACCTGTGACTCAAGGGGCCAGGAGTACAACATTTGAGTATATAGGGATTGCCCTGTAACTCGATGATGCCCTTTATGCATTAAATTTTCTTAATTCAATTCTTTTATTGTCATTCAAACTTTATTCAGTTTAAACAACTCCACGTTTATCTATCTTTTAACATAGATATGCGCGCTAAATGACCAAAGTTGTCGATGCGCCATAAAACAACATTCATTCATTCATTCATTCATTACAGGCGTTTCTTATTTTCTCTTTTAAATAGGACTCAAATGGTACCTTTACGCCTTCGGGCTGATAGTCCCGAGTCCATATCCCGTTGGCAATTCCTCCTTCGAACAATTCTTTAACAACCTGACTGTTGGCTGAAAATAAATTCAGAATAAAAAATTCAAGCCATGGAGAAATGAAAGCGATATCTCTCGGAAAATTTGAAACCCCTGTGAGGAAAGCAATTTCTGCCATCCCCGCAATGTTTTCAATTCTTAAAGGTCGCAGAAAATTCGAAGAAGCAAATGTGTGTTGGAAAGTGTTATCGACCCACGTTGCTGCGTTGGTCATTAACCCTTTCCTGAACAAGCCCTAGTTTTTACGTGCCTGCACGTTTACAAGACTATTGAAAACACTGTGGGAAAAGGAGAAAATTGAGCAATTTCTCCTTTTCCTACAATGTTTTTTACCTGTTTAAATAACTTTCTGCGACTCTTTCAGTCTAAAATGTGTCGTTTGGGAAAGGGTTAAGTTTTAGTATCATGAGATTTTCTGTGTTCGTCCTTGAACATCAGATAATCATTCAAATTATTTTTTCATCATGGTCATTATTATTATTATTACTGTAATGAAACAGACTTACCTGAGCTGTTCCCTTGGCTGGTCACTTGAAGAAAGTACGTGAAAAACGCCATTTGGACCGCATTAAGTTTGTGGCCAGCGCCGCTGTTCTCCTTGTAGTGGGGCCTTAATTTTTCTCTTAGGTCTTTGTCTGTCAGGTCAGCCAAGGAGGAGGGAACCTCGAACAGGACTTTCTTGATTTTAGGCATAAAGTCTGTAACGCTAGGTTCTTCACTTTGTTTAGACTGTGTTGATAGACCTGATATATTGTCCTCTAGAGCATTGATTCTTTCGCGCATATCTTTCATTTCAGCTGTGAGGCAGCCAGATTGGTTTGAGTCTGGCTGCATTGACAGACCAGAGACTTTCTTCTCTAGAACCTGCAAACTCTGGCTCATTTCATTAATGTCATTTTTCATGCGTCCAAGGACCTCGAATGTGAACTCCTTTAAAGCAGCGAAGATGGCGTCATGTTTGTCTTCGAGGTCTTCGATCATAGTTTGAAGATCTGTTAAGTCAGCCATCTGAAAAAGAAACCGACGACACACTTGAATAGGTGAACTATTGCTGCGATATGACTGAAATGATGCTGAGAAAAGAGTAAGGATTTACCCAAAGTAAACTCAGAGTTTACCCAGATTAAACCTTTACCAAAACAAAACCCCAAACTTTAACTCATACTCTTTCTTGAAGTGCCAAACCGGAAACCCTAACCCTTGACCGTATCCGAAATGAAAACCTAAAGCGAAACCCAATGGAGAAACACAGAACCCAATCCCAAACCCATCCTCAATTCAAACTGACAAAACACAAACCCATGATTTACAAAAACCCCGAGTCAACCTTTTAGAATTATCCCTGTTGAGTAAAGAGTTGGGTTTACTCAGCGTATACCCAGCGTAAACTCATAGTATACCCTGAGTAAACGCAGAGTATACCGTAGAGTAAAAAGTTGGGTTTACTCAGCGTATACCCTGAGTAAACGCAGAGTTTACCCAGAGTTTACTCAGGGTATACCCAAGTCTTACCGAAACTCAGTGGTAAATTGTAGGATTCGTATCATGGAGGTTCTGGGTTCGATCCTCACCTAAATCTAACTTTTTGAAGCACAGACTGTCTCCTCTCATTTCAGACCGAGATCAGCCTTCCAGAAAACTTACTCAGAAGTTGATAAAATTACCACCCTTTACCTAGATCTGGTGAAACCCAGGACTCACAGAAAAAAGTCAGTTCTGGCCATGACATGACTGAAATAATGTTGAAAGCGGAACCAAACACCATTCAATCAATCAATCAACTTGCGTTTCTGGGACTAGCAAAGACTCTATTCGTTTAGTATCAACTGTATTATTAAATTTGAGACCAAGATCAGTTAAATCGGTGAAGATAGAGATGACGAACATAACGTACGTAGAAATTTCCTTTGCTATTGTGATAGTGCTCTGTAAGTTCATGACCTACAGTCTTTTTTATTTTGAACGAAAGTAACTGAAAAGAGTGCATGAGCTAATCAGACGACACATACATGCAGTCCGATATTGGGAGTGCACTCTCCACAAACACTCTCCATAAACATGGACAGTTTGACCAGATAATATCGAAATAAATGAGAAAAAAAAGACGAGAGAACTAAGAATGGATGGATAGTGAGAAGAAAGGTAAGCGGATAAAGATAAAGTTTAGAGGAAAGAAAAAAATCTAACCTCCAAATATTTAATCCAAGAAAATAGAAAGAAAAAAATGCACTGATAACTTCACTCCAGAACAACGCTCGGCAACTGAATCAGCGTGGGAAAAAAGTTGCCTTTCGTATGCCTTACGGTGTACGTTGATTGGTTGATACATGTCGCGTTGCTGTATTCAGCATTCTTGTAGACAAATACTTGCTACATAGGAGCTGCAGACAGAGACAAAGATGCTTAACCTTTGTAAAGATAATCCCGACTTTTAACCAGCATTTTCTCCTTTTTCCACAATGTTTTCTACTCTTCCCAAAACAAATTCCTATTTTTGAGTTACATTTAAGATCAAAAGCTAATAAATAAGTGGACTGCTGCACTCAGGCGTGAAAAGTGGACACCGAACGAGCATTCCAGAATATGCAGTCAACATTTCATGAAAGGTTTGTCCATTTTCCCTCTGAATATTTTTGGAAATTTCTTTCCTCAATATTCAGTCTAGTTCCAGGTTAGAGCCTGGCTCGATATACTATGGAAGCAATCTTCCAGCTTCAAGTTCCTGTTAAACTTTAAAATTATGATCAAAGTTATGATGGGTGGTGCAGCAGTCCACTTATTTATTAGCTTTTGATCCTCCGGAAAACCAAAAAATTTAACAGAACTCTCCTTTGATTGTCGATTGGTACATCCAATGCAACAACAACTGCTTGGCATGATAAAATCTAGATTTCTTTGTTGAGGGTGCCAAATAATTTTACAGTCGATTCGATTTGTGGGTCAAGATTGTTTTGCCCTTAGTAACGTAAATTGCGCACGGCTATCGGAAGTGTTTCTTGGATAGATTATTGGAATTCTCATAGGTTAAAAATAGTAACAGAAAAAGGTCTATACTCCACAGAAAAAAAACAATAATCAATACTTCTCATCAATAGCAAAATACAGGTATAAGCTTATCAGTACACAATAAATAATTGAAACATTGTTGAAAATCAGTTGAACTTCGTACAGACGGTCAAAATCATGGCAGCCCCTTTGAGGTTCTGTTTCATGGTCTGACACATGGAAGTATTGGCACAGTTTCTGGAATCTGTTGCAGGTCATAATATTCTGTATGCCAATGTTGCCAAGGAAGCTTTTTGAGGACCAGTACATGTCATATTCAGGTAGCTGATGAATTCCCATGAGAATGTTCATACCAACAAAGGCCCGCATTTCCAGCTCATTTGTCTCTGACCATTTATCATCTGTGGTGCCTGCCAGTAGTTGTGTTTCCACCTGGCGTAGTTGTTGGTATGTCTTGCCATATTCGTAAACATTGCTGGGTGGAATAGTAGCCAGAAGAAATCTAAAGGTGATGCTGTGTTACGGTCAAAGTCAGGGGGTAGCTTTGAACCTGGCTGTCCTTGGAAATCACCCACCTGAAAAATTAAGTGACGAAATATAAGTTGCGATACATTTCAACAGCAATTTCTATGCAGTGAATTGTAAACTGTCATAAGCGCCAGTAATATCTAGCCACTTATAATACTTTACTTCCACTGATTTTCCCATTTCAATTCAATTGTTACTAGATTCTGCTCAACAGTTTGCTGGGCATTCAACATCCCCCCCCCCCCCCAAAAAAAAAAAAAAAAAACCAAAAAAAAAAAACATATCTATGCACCCATTAAAAATTAATCAGGACGCTTATTTTTGTTTTAAAAAAAAAAATGACGAAAATAATCGTAACCAACATATACTCAGTTGACCGGAATCAAAACCTACAGAAATGATGTTGGTGTGTGAAAAATTTCGACAATTTCGTGAGCGATTGTTCTTATGATCCGGAATTAGGGCTTACCCGAGAATTAGTGAAGCAGCTCGTCCATTGATGATCTCTGGGGGCTTCCTCGTCAGAAAAATCACTCATGTCGGCGGAGTTAATGCTGCTCACAGAACAGAAGAAACTTTGATGTTTGAGTCGGATTCAGTGTCTCTAGCCCTCATGAGCAAGTCGGATTCATCAAAACCCTTGAAGATCAAGTCATTGTCGCTATCGGAAAATTCAGCCATTTTCGCTTGTTGTGCTATTTAGATTGAACAGGGGTTTTTCTATTATAAGCTTGTATTTTGCGCATCGTATTAGCGAATGAAAAGCCTAGAAATTATAGGTCAATCTATTTTTAAGAAATAAGTCACGTTTTATGGCCCATAATTCATTGGGAAACCCAACAGAATCATGTGCAATACTGCCTGGGTGATGCATGACATGTGTAGTCTAAGGCCTGGCCAGCTGGATTCAATTTTTTTTCAATCCATCTGGTAGAAAAATTTCATTGGTACCAGGTGATAGTACAGCTATAAAGAAGTCAAATTAGGTTGGATGCCAGAAACAAAAGTGGTGCAGATTTTTTTTAGACGACATTTTGTTACCCCACCCACTGAAAATGCATTGAATTAAGCTTATGTGTACAAACCACAAAATTTCAATATCTGCCAGAGTATATTGATTGCAAATAGTTCTAATTGACAGTAAAGCGCATAAGTAATGGTAAAATTAAGTTACAGGAGGAGAAAATATAGATTGGGCCCCTTGGTGTTACCCCACCCACCAAATTTGCATACATTTACTGAAAATCATGAGCAACTTAATATCATTTAAGACCTTTGGGTTTCAGCTTCTTGTAGAAGGGTTTGATGAGAACTAAATGCTTACTATTGTACTAAAAATCTGCATTGTATTTATGTTTTGGTCTTGCTTATCCTTTACCCCACCCACTATGAGCTAATATATAGTTATGGCAGATTGTAGGAGACATGATTTTTGAAAATGAAGTTGGATTTTTTTTTGTTTGATAAGGTTTCTTATATGTACAAATAGAATGTACTGCACACGGAAAAATGCATATTCCACACTTGAATATTGTTTACGGTGATGCATTGCCAGTCATAACACATTAACATGTCCTTCATGTAACGAAATTGTAAAGTAAAATAAATCCCATTCTAATTAAGAAAATTAGATACTTTTTAGGTCAGATTGCACTTCGAACCATCTGTATAACGCATATTTGTTTTATTTGAATTGAGTATTTTGGAACAAAATTTTGGCACATTCTATGTCGGAGAAAATCAGTTTTTTGCAACTATTTTAATTCCTTGAAAAAGTTATATAGATTTAGTAAATAGCTGTTTGTAATGAAAATGTAACTGTATTTTCCGTTTTGTTTCCAGAATGTTCTTTATTAAATCAAATGGCGTGGCTTCATTTTATGAGCAGTTTTTATCATTGTTATGTAATAAACGACACATGTGTTACAGCAATGACACAAAATGTTACAGTGCAGACACATAAAAGTGTTAAAAAAAAGTTTTGCACTTAGTGCCTTTATTTGAGAAAAAATAAACTAAACAATTATTGAATAGTTATACATGAAATGAAGAAAGGTCATTTGCACCAAAATACTGTCTTGTTGACTAGTTAAGATTTGTTATGTAGGAAATAAATCCGTTACATCATGACATTTCAAAATAAAACAGAAAAACACCCACATCCACATCCCACACACACAAATATATATACACACACAAAGCAGCTGTACTGTCAATGCAGCAAACAAAGAAGCTGATGATTGATCACACGTCACAATTACACTCAATAAACTGCGCATTTGTTTACTTTAAGTCATCAAGAGGTATTTAGCTCCACTGGTTGAAGGCAAGCGCGCTTATGTCATAGCCCGGTGTCTGTTGTGCGTCTGTCCATGCGTGCATTAACTTATATTTCAAACATCTTCTCTGACACTACCCATCCAATTTTGATGAAACTTTACAGAAATGATCCTGCCGTGGCCTTCTTCAGAATTTCTTGAAAGAATTTGATTCCTTTAAAAACTCTGGTTGCCATGGCAACAAAACGGAAAAATATTGAAAACCTTTGAAAATCTTCTTATCCGAAACCCGAACCTCTACAGTGTTCCTTCAAATAATAGCTATGGAGTCAAAATTGTCCGGAGGGGGGGGGTCACAAGTTTTATATGGGGTTATATAGGTAAAATTTTAAAATCCTTCTGATCCCTAGCCATAGGGCCTTGGTTGGTTGGTTGATTGGTTGGTTGCATTGGGGTTTAACACTACTTCAACAGCTAAGGTCATATCATGGGGGTCGGTGACGCACATGTGTTTCCTGGTTTTCTCACACCAGTACTAAGCTTTCTTTCCATAGCCACCG
Source organism: Tridacna crocea (assembly GCA_943736015.1). Taxonomy (NCBI): domain Eukaryota; kingdom Metazoa; phylum Mollusca; class Bivalvia; order Cardiida; family Cardiidae; genus Tridacna; species Tridacna crocea. The sequence continues at coordinate 4,504,785 of OX031068.1, read as the reverse complement.
ACTACTTTTCTCACATGCTTCAGCAGACGTGAGAGGGGAAAATACGTCGGAAAGAAAGTTCACCTCAACCGGGTATCGAAGGTTTATAGAATAAAGGTGCATATCAGACACCAGGCTAACATGCTATTGACCGCATCCTTAATGTGGGACGTCAGAACACCTGTATTGGGGTTACAGCTGTTGCTGGTGTGATCCAAGGCCTGCACTAATGGGATGAGCACCTTATTCAAAATTGCAATGGTCTTTTGCTTGGCAACATCCTGTGATTTTGTAGACATCTTTAATTGATCCCAAAGAAACCCATCCACTCTAAGAATTTGCAAATTCTTGACATTTTCTAGACACTTGTTTTTTTCAACTAGGGCTTCCATCTTTTCGGGGTTTGGTTGTCGACGAAGACTCTTATTAATGGCCTCTGCAACTTTGTTGGAAACGTTTTCCTCAGTGGAAAGTTTTGATACAAAAAAATTAGTTGATCTCCTCCAGCCAATTTTGCTCCACTTGTTCTGATCCCTGAATGCTGGTTGGTGATCCCAACTGATCGATGTCATCATCTAAATCAGAACTATCATGGCTAGATTGTAGAGATACCTTTGCCCTTTTTGAACTGGGTTGGTCATTGAGTTCTGACTTATCATCAGATAAGTCTGATTTGTCAGTGCTTGTTCCAGCACGATAATGTTTCCGTTTTAGATCCTGCTCAATGGATCCAACAGCCTGTGATAACTGTTTTATTTGGAGGGACCGAGCCTCAAAACTTCTAATGGACTGCAGGGTTTTCCCTCGGCCACAAAAATAGGGGGTCATTGTGACCCCCTACTAAAAAATATTGGGGGTCATTTTGGAATTTGTGGGGGTCACAACAAAATGTAATTCGCTAAAACACTTAAACAAAAGCTACTATTTGTGAAAGTATGTGTTCTTTTATGCGTAGCCTCTCGCTATGGTTAAGGGTTATTTTGTTTTTAATCACAGGAATCGACCATTTCGTTGGCGAAGACAGCTTGGTGTTGGCCAGTGTCGGAAGTCTCTGTTATTTTTCTTGATAAAGATTATCTGTTTCGGCCGAAAATTAACTATTTTCACCAATTAGTTAAATGAAAGATTCTTGTGTTTTGTTGACACGCGTGTCGTGTTCATGCCGCTGTTTTCAAAGAATAACAAAGTGTATCTCTAGCTAATTTGCCCCCAGCTGGGCGGGGGGATAGAAATAGCTCAGCTGTCGCACTATAGAAGGGGTAAGACCCCCCCACTGTGCCTGCCTGTTTGCCGTAGGCTGCAACTCGTGTCGTTTGATGACGGGATCCTGGTGGTTGAGTGGATTCAGAGCTTGGCCCTTCGATAGCTTTGTTTACACAACACACCACTTCGGCCTTGAACTGAACTAAACGAGGGGTCAGAAAGGCCCGTTCTGATCAATCGGCTGGTCATGCCGAGCCCTAGGGTGTTTCTCTTTGTTGTCCTTCACACATGCACAAATACATCGTTTCTCTGTCATTAGTTGCTGTATGTCAATACCCTAGAAGGCGGTGGCTCATGGGCTAATCGGGTGAAGGTTGGTGTTTGGTTGACACTTGTGGCCGCCCAAAGACAGTCTATGCTTGGTATGACATTCTGCGGGCCTACATTTGTCCAGTCTAGCCCTTTCACTTCGAGTATATCATCGATGTATCCTTGTCATGATCTGAGTTGGGTTTCCCCAGATCATGTCCCCTTGTTGGGCTCCGAGGCAGGTGGGGAGCATCGGTGATGAATATTCAACAACAATAATGGCTTCTCAAAAAAAGGCCAAGCGTGTACTCTCCGACTCTGATTCAGAGTCGGAATATTCAAGACCTTCAACAGCATTTGCCCGTTTTATAGTAATTGAATCTATTGACTCTTCCAAACCTGTTACAAAACTTTCTCCTTTCATTATTGAAAAATCCATCTCAGCAATTTTAGGCACCCCAAAATCTGTTAAAAAGCTTAAAAATGAAACTTTACTTGTTGAGTGCTTCTCGCAACAACAAGTCAGAAACCTACTAGGACACAAGAAACTTTTTAATCTTGATGTTAAAATCTTTCCTCACAAGACTCTAAACACCTCCAAAGGAGTCATTAGATGCAAGGAATTAAGCTTCTGTGACTCTTTGGAGGAAATCAGATCAAATCTTAAAAACCAGGCTGTGTCTGATGTGAAGAGAATTTCAGTTCTCAGAAATAGCATTCGTAGAGATACACATACCTACATCTTGACTTTCTCTACTCCAACTCTTCCAACTTCAATTAAAGTAGGATTTCAATCTGTCAAGGTCGATGTTTATGTGCCCAATCCGTTGCGCTGTTATAGGTGCCAACGGTACGGCCATCATGAAAGTAATTGCAGAAGCACACCTGTTTGTCCCAGATGTGCTTTTGAAGGGGAAGAACACGACCAAAAGGCTTGCAATAACCCCCCACTTTGTGTCAATTGCAAATCTTCTCATCCTACATATTCCAAAGAATGTTCAGTTTGGAAGGATGAGAAAGAAATCCTATCAATCAAGTTTAAGGAGAATGTTACCTTCTTAGAAGCCAGGAAAATAGTTGAAAAACGCAGGTCTGATCAGGCTCTTTTGAGCAAAAGTACAACATATGCAAATGTTGCTTCTCCTTTGCCTGCAAATGGACATTGTCCAACCTGCGAACTATTGGCTAAAAAACTTCTCCAAAAATTTCCTGAAATGATTGATGAACTGAAAGCTCTCATCCCCAATGTCCAAGTTGCAACACCTTCTACTCAGACTCGGCCTGCATCTGAAACAAACAAAACTTTTTCTGTACCCTCAAAACCCACAAACTCTCAAAGTAACTCTTCACAAAAAAACTCAAAACCATCTACCTCTTCACAAAATATCTCTTCGAAAAAAGGTTCAAAACCATCTCCCCCTTCACAACAGACACAAAAGAAACCACAACCTCCATCTTCACAGCCTTCAACCAAATCCAACGTCTCATCTAAAGACAATCCTAATCCTACACCCCGACCTCCAAAAAGGTCTTCTTCCAAATCCAAACCACAATCTAGAGATAACCAAGAATCTTGTGAAATTACAGTCAAAGTAAATGATCCTGTCCCTACCTCCAACAGATTTTCGGAGCTAGAGGACATGGATGCAGATACTGAAAATCTAGAAGGTGAGGCTTCAGATTCAGAAGCCTCTATCTGGTCCACTTCCAAAGATCTTTGGAACAAGGATTTTGATGCTTGGCAATCATCCAAAGCCGAGACATCTGTAATTAAATCTTAACCAGTCTATTTTAAAATGCATTGGTTTACGGCCTCGTTTTTTACTTTAGTCTTTATACTTTCCTCATGCACTATGGATACCATAATCCAGTGGAATTGTCGAGGTCTGAAGTCAAACTTTGACAAACTTTCACTTTTAATCAATGAGCACAAACCAGTTGCTGTTTGTCTGCAAGAAACAGCTACTTGCTAAATTGTGTAACTAATGGGCCCTAAATTAAGCGTGACCATCTCCTGCAAGTCTTGGCCTCATTCTGATTCTGCAAGTAACAAGCCACATCATCTCTGTGGAGCCCTTCTGTGGAGCCCTTCTGGGAGTTACGCAGACGATAAAATTCACATATATATTGACAAGGTAATAACATCCATTATATTTGATAGGCCATAATCATTCATAACTTTTATAAAAAAATCACAAACTATCTTTTTTTCCGCCAATTTCTGAAACTTTAGTAAATATTTTACCAGTATAACGCCTAGAAAATGCCCAAATAAGATCTAGAAAAACTCATTGTGATGGGAGGTTATTTTTTCCATTTATCTGAGAAAGGCCCGTTTGTCAATGGCTTTTGAGTTACCTTGTAGAGCAGAATAGGCTCTTGTAGAAGAACCATGTCCAAGTTTTTTAAAGTTTAGGTTTTTCGGCCAATGTATTCAAAGTATTCCATTAGTTGACAGGTAGAGAAGACATGTAAGTTTACAAAAGATGAATCTTTTAACTCTTTACCAAACAACAAAATTTTGGACTGGTCCAAATTGAAAGCATTTGCAGACGAAAAAATAAATATGAATTAAAAATTGAAATTCCATTTGGGAAGGGTAGAAAATATTGTTGGAAAAGGAGAAAATGCTGTTTACCAGCATTTTCTCCTTTTCCTACAATGTTTTTAAAAGATTTCTTTTGCAGGGTCGTTTAAAGTGGGGATTGTGTGGTAAAGAGTTAAGTCAGCACCTTGTGTATGAAATTGATAGGTTTGATACATTTTGAGGTATCCTTACATGATGTGTGCCTTAATCCATTACCAAATGACAAAATTTTAGGTTTGTCTAAATTGAAAGGAATTGCAGATGACAAAATAAAAGTGACTGAAAATTAAATTTGTTTTTAGAAGGATAGAAAACATTGTGGGAAAAGGGGAAAATGCTGGTTACCAGCATTTTCTCCTTTTCCCACAATGTATACTAAAGGCTTCTTTCTCAGGAGCGTCAAAAGTAGGGATTGTGTGGTAATGGGTACTTTGTTTAGTGTTGAGGATTCTAAGTCCTAAAAATAAAAGTGGATGTAATTATAGCCCCCGAATATTATATATGATATTTGCTGGGTTATACAGAATCAGCCTGTCTGTCTGTGTGTCCGTCTGTGTTCACAATAATGGCAGTTGCCTGTTTCCGTCCAAGCACTGGTGGGGTTATTAATCGTTTACTTTACAATGCCAACATTTGAGGCTCCTGGAAAAGAAGCCTTTTGAATACATTGTGTGAAATGAAGAAAATGCTGGTAATCAGCATGTTCTCCCTTTCCCACAGTGTTTTCTACTCTATCAAAGTAAAATTACACTATTTGAGCCACACTGAAATTGTTGTCTGCAAATGTTTTCAGTTTGGACAAGGGTAAAATTTTGTCATCTGGTAAAGGGTTAAGTGGCATTCAGTGACAGCTCCAGTTTCTGACTACTCTTAGTATGTTTTTCATATCTATTATTAACCCTTTCCCAAACGACAAACACTTGGACTAGACCAAATTGAAAGAATCTGCAGACGACAATTCAACTCTTGCTGAAAAGATGATTTCTGCCCATGATAGGGTAGAAAACATTGTGGGGAAAAGGAGAAAATGCTGGTTACCAGCATTTTCTCCTTTTCCCACAATGTTTTCAAAAGGCAACAATTTTAGACCCGTAAAAAACAGGGATTGTTTGGGAATGGGTTAAATGCCATGTTCAGCCATTCATCAGATTATCCTACTTCATTCTAATCTTAAAGAAATATTAAGAGTTTTAAAGACATTGTGCGAAAAAGAGAATTTTTTTTTTTCTTTATCCAGTGTTTTGGTACCTATGAAGACGATTTGCAGCATTTGAGTCACATGTAATGATTATGTCATCTGCAATGTGTCCAAGTAAACAAATCCAATTTGTCATTTGGTAAAGATCTTAATCTGCAGGTTTCACTTTAATTTTTGTCTCAGGTGTGCTCCTGGCTCCAAGATAATTTTGTGTGGGCCATGCAAATTGTAGTAAAGTACTTTGATAATATGAGTTTTAAAAAAAAAAAATCTTATTTTGGCTATTGATCAAATACTGCAAAACTTTAATTTAGAGAGACTACAGATCAACAGGCAAGTAACTGCACCTGATAACCCTTTTTGTGGCCCACCCAGCCAACAATTTACAACTTTTTGCATTGATTTTATACCATCTTTTTTGTACACAAACATCTTCTGGAATGAACCCATCTTCGCAAGCCAAGGATACTAAGGTAGTACCCTTGGCCGCTCGCCTCTTTAAAAATCGAAGCTCCCGCTGCGCCATTTCATTGGACGCGATCAAAACCCATCGCGTCCAATCAAACCATCCGTAAGAAGAAATCTTTCGCAAAACAGAAAATAATAAGTTGTTGTGTTTGTGACGAAAATTTGCCAAGAAAGAGTAGACGATCGATATTTAATGAGTTTTTTCTAGTTTACGGTCAATTATGTGAAGTATTAGGACGGGTTCTATAGCCAAATGATTGCGAATTATCGTAAGTCTGTTCGTCTTGTTTTTGACGTGATGAATCCGAAAGCGCAGCTACATTTGATGCATGGCCAACAAATTTTAGTACGAGCATTTTGATTGGTCAGAAATAACATCAGCAAAAGGTTACGCAACTCGTAATATTCGACAGGTGGCGCAGCGGGAGTTTCGATTTTTAAAGAGGCGAGCGGCCAAGGTACGTAACGAACAAAGTGGAGTTAGTATCCTTGGTTTGCGAAGATGGAATGAACCCTGCATTTCTTTTTACCCAAGTCCGAAGCAATTCCTATGTTGTTAACCCATTACCAAACGACAATATTTCAGACTGGTCCAAATTGAAAGCATTTGCAGACGACAAAATAAAAGTGACCGAAAATTTGAAATGTTTTTTGAAGGATAGAAAACATTGTGGGAAAAGGAGAAAATGCTGGTTACCAGCATTTTCTCCTTTTCCCACAATGTTTTCTAAAAGCTTCTTTCTCAGGGGCGTCAAAAGTAGGGATTGTGTGGTAATGGGTTAAGGGTCTTAGAAATATTAGTTCTTTATCTCGTACAATTTCGATGGAGAGGATCTTAGATCCAGAAACAGAGTAAACAAGTAACTCATTAGCGCACACAGTTTTTGATGTTAAGGATCTTGCATCCAACTTTGATCAGATTGATCATGAAAAAAAAATTGCGGAACTTGAATGATAGCTTGATAAGTAAAATCTGTTCATGTCAGTTCTGAAAATGGATTGTATAAAGTACCATTATCTTTTTTTTTTTGAAAGTTAAAAATTAGAGTACATGGAACATAATTAGTTTTATACTTCATTGCTCAGAAAGGCTTTCCTTGCCCAAATGATGATTACCTTGAACTGGCTAGAATCCAGGAAACACAGCAGAGAGATACATGTAGTCAGGACAGAGTTGATTACTGGGTGGAATCCAGGAAAGATTCGTCTTTTGACCAAGACTTTTTAGCCATAAGCAGTCAAAATATAAAGATAAACTGTCACCAATGACGGATCAAGGCAAGTCAGAAAGGTTTGTCGGTCTATTCAGGGGCACTGAGGTTTTTTAATCATGCACAAGCCAAAATATAGAGATGAACTGTCACCAATGATTGATCAAGGCAAGTCAGAAAGGTTTGTCGGTCTATTCAGGGGCAGCAGCTGTGTTTCATTTGCAACCTTATCTGAGCCTTTTATCAAAACCAAAGTGTCACTGAAACAATTTCATGAATGGAAAAAAAAAGACTATTTTCACAAGTTATGTGAATGCATTTATCTTACCTTTAGTTTGACGAAGACATTATATATATTTTTGGCTTTCCACATCTAATATCAAACTAACTCAATACCAAACAACAAAATTGCAGACTTTCCAAAATAAAAAAGCCTTTATAGACATGATCACTTGTACAGCACAACAGAACAGACCTGCCCTTGAGAGGATGGAAAACATAGAGGGAAAAAGGAGAAAATTCTGGTTACTAGCATTTTTGTCATTCCCCCACACTGTTTGCAAAAGCCTTCCTATTCAGGCTTCAAAACTTATGATTGTTTGGTACTGAGTTTAAAAGATCACATGGTTTTTGTGTGTATGTGTGTCAATGTATAATAATAAAGTTTATGTAATCAAGTGCCTCTCACAATTTCATATTTTTTCAGGCTAGTGCAGATCAGGATCAGACTGTACAATGAAGCATGCTCTTAATTCTGCCGTACTTAATGGGCGGAGTTCAGTATTAAAATGACATTTTGTCTGGCCTCTGTTCCATGTCTACGTAGTTTGGTTGGTATTTGAAGAGTATATGAAATAGAGATGTAGAGCTTAATGGTACTGGACATTTATCTGTATTCATATATTTATATCAGATCTACACAAATATACTTGTGTTTTTTTTTCTTTTGAACTTTTCCTTGATCAAATTATCTTTGTGTCATTGTTCTAAATTCTCCATTTATTCATTCATTAAATCATCCATTTCCTTTCTTTCACATATGATTTAACTATACCCCACACAATGCCAACTTTTAACGACTCTGAGGAAGAAGCCTTATGAACAAGAGCTTCTCAAAGCAGTGCATATTCGCCTGAAGGCTTGGTTTAACCCTTTCCCAAACAAGCCCTGGTTTTTCGTGTCTGCAGTACAAGTCTTCTGAAAACACTGTGGGAAAAGGAGAAATTGCTCGTAACGAGCAATTTCTCCTTTTCCCCCAGTGTTTTATACCCTTTTTGAGAACTGCCTGCCATTTTCTCCAAATCTAAAATTTGTTGTTTGGGAAAGGGTTAAATCTAGAACTCCTGCAGATATCCAAATTTTAAAATCACCTGCAGAACTACACATTATAGAGATTCATTGTGCTAAGTGCTAAGTTTGAGCTTATTCCAATGAAAACTAGGAGAAGTTGATTGCACAGAAATTGCTACCACATAGACAGACAGACAGACAGATGGACGGCTAGGGCCATAACATAATATGGCCCTTCAGGCGCATCCTCGGATACCCTGGGGTCTCCCTATTTGCTACGCTACATCGTCCCCTGGGACAATTAATTGAATTTCCCTCGCTTTACCGCTGGCTGAATGCTGGCTTTTCATTGGTTCCATCATCATTTTGTGATGGGCGAGTGGACTGTACACTATGACGTTTCGTATCGATTTCCAGCGGCTGATTCAAAGTTTTATTAGTCAGTTGTCACGGGTAGATGTAGCGTAGCAAATAGGGAGATCCTGGGGTATCCGAGGATGCTTCAGGCGTATAAAAAGGAGAAAATGGGGGTAACCAGCCTTTTCTCCTTTTCCCACATTTTTAACCCTATCAAACAAAAAACATCATTTGAGCAATATTGAAATTGTCCTCTGCAAAAGCTTTCAATTCTGATAGGCACAAATTTTTTGTTGTGTGGTAAGGGGTTAAAAAAGGAAAGCTGTGCTATTCCTCAGTATGGTATAGTTATGTTTGTTATAATTTTTTGTGATCTGACTCTATATTAATGCATCCCTTTGCTGACTTTTGTAACAAAAAAGGAATTTTCATTGATCATTTTGTTAGGTTGTATTGTATATTTCACCCTTTTTACCATTTAATTCTGAATTTTAATGACCGAAAAGTGGAAGAATTTTGAAACTGTTGTTGGTAAAGGAGAAAATGCTGTTAATGACGTTTTCTGAAAAGTTCAGTGGTTGAATCGCATATGTTTTCTTGTGTGCAAGTGCTTTCAATTTAGACAAGTCTAAGGTTTTGTTGTTGGGTAAAGAGATAATATACTGAGAACTAAAGTCATGTTTTCCTTGTTAAGTAATCTCCGTTGGTTTTAAAACATTTCAAACATGTTTTCTATAAAATGATTTTGGATCAAACGGGGGAATTAATGTCCGATAGATTTTGGAGAGACATGGTGCATTTAGAAGATTCATAAACAGGTATATAATATTAATACATTGACATTGTCTGATCTCAATTTAGTAACACATACAGATCAGCTGTTGGAATACTTTGAAACCAGCCACACTATGAAAACCTTCCCATATGAAAATTCCAAGGCGGAATCCACCCGGAATACAGGCAGAAAAAACAGTAAAATTCCTGGCGGATTTCATAAAGTTCACTGATCAACATTGAAGAGACGGATTACTATATATAGTAACAAAATGAGGCGAAATATTTAAATTAGTCCGGGTCATGTGATTTAGTCCTGGCGGAAAAACAAAAATCCGCCTGGATATTTATCGGATTGTCCTGGTGGACTTTCATATTCCAGGCGTAATTTTTCTCAGTTCCAGCGGATTTTGGCTGATTTTGCAGGCGGACTAATATCCGGGCGGACTGTTATATTCCAGGCGTACTTTTCCTCTGTTAGGCGGATATTGGCTGGTTTTCTAGCCGGACTTATTTCCAGGCGGACTATTATATTCCAGGCGTAATTTTTCTCTTTTGAGGCGGATTTTGGCTGGTTTTCCAGGTGGACTTATATCTAGGCGTACTATTATATTCCAGGCATAATTTTTTTTCTGTTAAGGCAGATTTTGACTGTTTGTCCTGGCCGAATGCAACTTTTGTCAAGGCGGACTTTTTAAAATTTCAGGCGGAATATATCTCTTTTCAGGCTGATTTTGACTGGTTTTCCTGGCGGATATAATATATATCCAGGCGGATTTTCAATTCCAGGCGGAAATTTAAACATTTATCCAGGCGGACTTTCATACACCATCCCCACCCTTCAAAAAAAAGGGTAGGGAGAATGGAGGAAAAGGTCTTACATGTGGCTCTTCATGCACAAGATATCATACATATTTTGAAATTGTGAACTGGAAACCAGACATTCACTCATCCTAAAAGCTCATCCAGACCATTTTGTGGTCAGGTGAGCTAAAAACAAAAATTTAGATAGAAAAAATACCACTTAACACTATGATACAGCTTTATTTCAAGCATTATGTTGCACAAAATAAATCGATGATTTAATTCCTTTTTTAATTTTTTTCTAGCATATGCTGTCTGTTCTGTGACGGCATCATTTAACTCGGTCTCTTGAGCCCTTTCTCCTTTTCCTCTTGCCCATCCCAACACATAATCTGCAAAAAAAATAGATATCATACAGTAAAATGGTGCCTAATCCATCAAGAGCTCCTGAAGTCGGAGCAATATACGCCAAAAGTATAACCTGTAGACAATTAACTTTTTTTATTTTTAGCTCCACTGGCCGAAGGCCAGCGGGCTTATGTCATGGCCCGTTGTCCGTCGTGCGTCCGTGCGTCCGTCCGTCTGTGCGTGCGTGCGTGCGTCCGTGCGTGCGTTAACTTTTATTTCAAACATCTTCTTCTCTGAAACTACCCATCCAATTTTGATGAAACTTCACAGAAATGATCCTGCCATGGTCCTCTTCAGAATTCCTTGAAAGAATTTTATTCCTTCAAAAACTCTGGTTGCCATGGCAAGAAAAATGAAAAATATTGAAAATGTTTAAAAATCTTCTTCTCTGAAACCATAAGGCCTAGGGCTACCAAATTTGGCATGTAGCTTTATCTAGTGGACCTCTACCAAGTTCCTTCAAATAATAGCCCTGGGGTCAAAATTGGCCCCACCCCGGGGGTCACAAGTTTTATATGGGCTTATATAGGGAAAACTTTAAAATCCTTCTAATACCTAGCCATAGGGCCTAGGGCTACCAAATTTGGCATGTACCTTTATCTAGTAGACCTCTACCCAGAGTGCCCAAATGATAGCCCAGAGGTCAAATTTGGCCCGGCCCCGGGGGTCACAAGTTTTATATGGGCTTATATAGTGAAAACTTTAAAAATCTTTTCATACCAAGCCATAAGGCCTAGGGCTACCAAATTTTGCATGTAGCTTTATCTAGTGGGCCTCTACCAGGAGAGCCCAAATTATAGCCTTAGGGTCAAGTTTGTCCCCACATCAGGGGTCACAAGTTTTACATGGGCTTTTGTGGTGAAAACTTTCTAAGTCATCTTGTTACTAACCATAATAAAGACTAGGACCACTAAATTTAGCCTTGTCTCATGGATTTTATGTTTTACAGGGCCTTTTATTGAGAAAACTTTGAAAATCTTCTTGTTTATAACCACACATTCTAGACCTGTATTATTTAGTATGAGGCTTTATCTTGTAGACCTCCACTAGGATTCAAGTAATTATAGCTTTGTGGTCAAAATTGGATTTGCCCAGGGGTCACAACTTTTTTGTAGGTTTTTATGGAAAAAAATTGTATGCCCTCAAGTTTGAAACCAGTTTGCCAAAAATGTAATGTTTGCCTTGTAGTGTTTTTACGAATTAGCCAGTGGAGCGATACAGGGCCATGATGGCCCTCTTGTTTCAAATTCAAGGGAAGATTACTCCAGAAACATTGGTCCAATCCTGACCACATTCAAACTCTTTCGAGATCGTACAGCTATAAACATTTTGACCAACTTTGGTCTTGACTGGTAACCATCTGTGAATACTAGAGTGTAAACAAGATAAAATATAGCAATTTTTTCGAATTCAATGGCAGATAACTCCAGACATCCTGGTCTGATCCTGACCATAATCAAACTCATCCGAGATTTATGGCCATAAAGACATTGACCAAGTTTGGTCTTAAATGATGACCATATGTGGATGCCAGAGTGTGAACAAGGTAAAATATAGCAAATTTTAGATTCAAGGGCAAATAACTCCAGATGTACTTTTTGAACCTGACCATAATCCAACCCATGAGAGCTCTTATGGCCATAAAGTCTTTGACCATGTTTAGTCCTGCTTGGTTTACATTTGTGTATGCTAGAGTGTAAACAAACCAATTATGGATACACGTATGACAGACAGACGACAGACATCATACAATCCTTGAAACTCACCCTGACCACTTCGTGGTCAAGTAACCTAAAATGTAGGAAAAGAAGTTCCTGGTCAGATATACATTCAGAAAACAGTAAGAAGAGTTTAAGATTACCTTTGCATGCCTTAATCTTCGTTGCGTCAAGCAGAGGTCGAGTGTCACCTTTAGGAAACTGGCCAAGAGCATATTTCCTGAATTTCATATGAAATGACCATCTGTAACATACTTTGAAAGCTAAATTCTTATTACTGATGAATTCTTATGACTGATTGTGAATATCTGGGATATTGTGCAGTGCAGACAAGATTTCTAGCACATTCTGTGACATAAAGTATTCAGATTCAAATGAAAAAAATATACCCTGTGCTCCCTTGCCAAGTTTCGATCCGATATAATTCCTGGCTTTATTTTGTTTGTTACTTGATTGGCTTCTGTGACTGGATGGTTTAAAGTGTTCTACTGCAACTCTACAAAAAGGAAGTGTATAACAACTCATGCTTTATCAGCACTCATTTCAAAATGCATAATAGGGAGTATAATTTTAAACATGACAAACAAGAGAAAACAGACAACAATGGCAGAAAAATGAATTTCAAAATCAGGCCAAAAGTGAACAGAAGATATAGTTACCTGGCAACTTTTGACCTAGTCTTGAAATAATTTTTTCTGCCAGCAACTAACATTTGGATCAACAGTACAATTACAGATTGTCATCCTCACATACTTTCCATACTTCTAACTGATGTGATATAAATGCATTTCAAACTTTGTTTACTTTTGGCAGCTATTGCTACTTTAAATCTAGTTGTGCATACAGGCTCCCCAAACAGTTTTGAGTCATCCCATTTATTGGTTCTAGAGAAGATGTTGAAAATAGATTTTCAAGATGGCAGCCTTAGCGGCCATCTTGGATATTGAATTGCCACAATCTGTATGAATTGTAATCTTATTGTCAGCCCAATGCTTTCCAAAAAGTTTTTAGGTCTATCCAACAATTTTTTTTTTTTGAGACACAGTCAAGAATGTATGTCCGTGATGGCTGACCAAGCGATATAGAAATCACTACTTCCATGAGTTCTAGGGTTCTACAGTAAAATGTGGAGCAAAGCACACAGATTAGGGTACTTAAATCATGTTTGCGCACCTAAAGGAAATAATTCAAAACTTTACACCTCAAAGAAATAATTCAGTCAGATAACAACATATTGTCATTCTGCATTAAGATGATTGTATGATAAGAGCCCTTTGTATTACATCTTTGTAACTTAACATAATAATACCTTGGCATCTTCATTTTAGGCGCCTACATTGAGCTTCTGTGCTGTCCAGTCTTTCCTTCAACAGTCTGATTTCTTCACGAAGTTTTCTACATGCTTCTTTGTCACAGAGCGTTGGCTCCACCATTTACCTTGGACACTTGGCAGCCACAGGCACTGGTGTCATTTCAGTCAACACCATTGCTTCCTCTGTTTCCAACTCGTCTTTAGATTCTGTATCCTCTATATTATACTTTGTTGACTTGAATATATTTTTTGAAGAAATTGCTGATACTGGCAGAGCTCTATGTATCTTCGGTGACACCTGTGTTTCCGTACTAGGGGTCACCTGTGGCATTTCTTTTCCAAGACAGAAAAACTCTGATACTCTGGCCTCAAGATCTTCTTCATCTGAAAATGATACATAAAATATGTACTTTTTTCCATCATCATTGTTAGCTCACCTGAGCACAACATGCTCAAGGGCAGCTTTTAGGATCACCCGGTGTCCGTCGGTGCGTCATGCATCGTCAACAATTCTTCAAACATCAACTACTCCTAAACCGCTGGGCCAATTTGGACCAAACTTGGCTGGAATGTTCCTTGGGAGGTCCTCTTTGAAAATTGTTCACAGAATTTGATTCCGTCAAAAACTTCTTAATTCAATTCTTTTATTGTCATTAACATGTTCAAACTTTATTCAGTTTAAACAACTCCACTTTTATTAACTTTTAACACAGATATGCGCGCTAAATGACCAAAGCTGTCGATGCGCCATAAAACAACATTCATTCATTCATTCATTCTTCTCAGAAACCGCTGGCCAGATTTTAAAATGATTTCACAGAGATGTTCCTTGGGTTACCCTTTCCAAAAACTGTTCGCGAAATTTTGATCCGTCAAGAAACATGGCTCTGGTGAATGGGGGCTTCTTGCACTATACAGAAATGAAGAAATTCTTAAAAATTCTTCTTCTCTGAAACCGGTAGTCAGATTTTAAAATAATTTCACAGAGATGTTCCTTTGATGACCCTTTTCAAAACTTGTTCGCGAAATTTTGATCTGTCAAGAAACATGGCTCTGGTGAATGGGGGCATCTTGCACTATACAGAAATGAAGAAATTCTTAAAAATTCTTCTCAGAAACTGCGGGCCAGATTTTAAAATAATTTCACAGAGATGTTCCTTGGATGACCTTTTTCGAAAATTGTTCGTGAAATTTTGATCCGTCAAGAAACATGGCTCTGGTGAATGGGGGCTTCTTGCACTACACAGAAATGAAGAAATTTTTTAAAATTCTTTTTCTCTGAAACCGCTGGTCAGATTTTGAAATAATTTCACAGAGATGTTCCTTGGATGACCCTTTCCAAAAGCTGTTCGTGAAATTTTTATAGGTCAAGAAACCTGGCTCTGGGGAATGGGGGCTATTTGCGCTATAGGGAAATGAAGACATTCTTCAAAATTCTTCTTCTCTCGAAGGGCTGGTCAGATATTGAAATAATTTCACAGAGATGTTCCTTGGGTGACCCTTTTCAAAATTTGTGCGTGAAATTTTGATTCATCAAGAAACATGGCTCTGGTGAATGGGGGCTACTTGCACTATAGGGCAATGAAGAAATTCTTGAAAATTCTTCTTCTCTGAAACGGCTTGTTAGATTTTGGAAAATTTTCACAGATATTCCTTGGGTGACCCTTTTCAAAAATTGTTCGTGAAAGTTTGATTCGTCGAGAAACATTGCTCTGGTGAATGGGGCCTACTTGCACTACATGTATATGGAAATGAAGAAATTCTTGAAAATTCTTCTTCTCTGAAACTGCTGGACAGATTTTGAAAGGACTTTTACAGGTGACTTTTGAAAAATTGCTTGTCAAAATGATGATTTCGTTTCCAGTGTTTCAATACCTTCAAAAAAAAAAGGCTATGGTCCTCTCAAAAATTCAGGTGAGCGATCCAGGGCCATTTTGGCCCTCTTGTTGTATAACTCCTCAATGGAAAAGATGTCTTTAAGACCTGACAGTACTTCAGAACAATAATAAAATTTATTTAGCCTATACACACAACAGAATTTAGACTTGTCCAAATTGAGAACATTTGCAGATGGTAAATTAAATGGGGCTCAAATGATTGAATTCTTTATGAAATGGAAGAAAAACATTGTGAGAAAGGGAGAAAATGCTGACTACCAGCATTTTCTTCATATCCCATAATGTTTTCAAAAGTTATCTTTCTCAGGGTCTATTACAGTTGTTATTTTACGGTTAAGAGTTTCACTGTTTCAGGCATCATAAATGTTAACAATATTGTAGATGTGACCCACTAGAACATTGAACAAAACTTCGTCTCATGCAAACATGCTTGCAATGTTTCAGTTTGCAGCCCAAAAAATAAACCTTTTTTGAAAATTGTTTGCAAAATTTTGATCCATCAAGAAACATGGCTCTGCTGAATGGGGCTACTTGCACTATATGGAAATGTAGAAATTCTTGAAAATTCTTCTTCTCTGAAACGGCTGGTCAGATTTTAAAATAATTTCACAGCAATGTTTCTTGGGTGACCCTTTTCAAAAATTGTTTGCAAAAATTTGATCTGTCAAGAAACATGGCTCTGGTGAATGGGGGCTACTTGCACTATAGGGAAATGAAGAAATTCTTGAAAATTCTTCTCCGCTGAAACTGGTAGTGAGATTTTAAAATAATTTCACACCAATGTTCCTTGGGTGACCCTTTTCGAGAATTGTTCGCGAAATTTTGATCCGTCTAGAAACATAGCTCTTATGAATGGGGGCTACTTGCACTATATGGACATGAAGAAATTCTTGAAAATTCTTCTTCTCTGAAACGGCTGGTCAGATTTTAAAACAGTTTCACAGAAATGTTCCTTGAAAGACCCTTTCCAAAAATTGATAGCGAAATTTTGATAGGTCAAAAATCTGACACTACCACTTTATAAGAGTCACCAAAAACACGAAAGAGTCGAAAAGTTCTCATAGAATTTAATATCAGTCAGGTTAAACAAGCCAGCTCTCTGTGTCACGCTCTCACTCTAGATCTTGTCCCATTCTTTTGCTCTCTTTGTTTCATTTCTCCCGCGCTCGCTCATCTCGCACGCATTTTTATGTGGATGGACGTATCACATGCCGATTATACTACACGCTGGGATCATGTATTTCACTTGATACCCAGGGTGTGTATAACATCAAAAGTACATCTCCAAGTATGTATTCATGGTTTCAAATTCGCATCTACGCCAAAGGTCATAGTGTTATATCCGCCCCTTTCTTTAAAATTTTCTACTTGTTGAAAATTGAAATTTTAATTACCGTATTGCTTCCTTCATAAGTTGACCTCAGCCATAAGTCGAGGTGGTCTTTTGGAGGAATTTAGGAAGTGTTTTGACTGGGCTTGTTCATAAGTCAACCTCTAAGTATTGACCCAAGTCCTACCTAGCCATATAATGAATTTGAAGAAAACCTAAGGCGAGCCATAGATTTTGCAGGTGGTCGAAAATTTTTCCTATGGATAATAATCGGTAAATTTTCTGCCAAGTTAGATTAGGTCTTATAGTTCGATTTTAATGAACTTATAATCTTTTTAGTGAAAGAATGTTGTTCAACTTAGATCTAGATCTATTATCTAACATTTCTAAATCAAACAAATTATCAAACAATGTTACTTGAATAAAGCTGTAGGCTACACATTGTTTCTTCTGCTGCAGCAAAAAAAAAAGTGATTTATTTGGTCGCACGTGTTTTTTGTAACCACCTGTTTCGTATCATCTTTCTTAAGTACTCCCCGAATGTTTAATGGTTATAAAAATTAACCCTTTACCAAATTAAAAAAACTCTTCTCTAAAGTCGAAGATTTGCAGTCGGCAATATAAATGTGACTGAAAATTGCTGTTTAGTCACTGTAGGTTAAAAGACATTGTGGGAAAAGGCGGAAATACTGGTTTTTATCTGAAAATGTCAAGTCCGATTTTGTGAACATTTGCATAAAACATCTGTTGGGTATGACGTAATAGGCCGCTATCTCGTAGCAATAAAATTGTAATGCCCCCGTTTATTATGGAGTTTTACAACTGTTCTGCATTAAGAACTCTGTACCCAGTTACACACAACTTCCAACCAACACATTCATGGATCACGCAGCAAGCTAATATCATGCCATCATAACATGAGGTGATATACTGCCTTTTTTGCGTATACTTATGATTAATTGCAGAACACCTGGGCTTGCCATGTCACATGTTTTGTCTATAGTCACAGTTAAGAAATAACTGGCAATTTTCTTTATCAAGTTGCATAGATTTAAAAAGCATGCACATGAAAATTCTTATTTAAATAGTGGCTGATTTGACATTGATTGTCTACATGATTTTTCTGTGGGATCATCCATAAATCTAGGTAAGTTTTCACGCTGATTTTATGCCCCGTTTTTTGTCATTTATGGCCGAAGCAATACGGTAATATCAAACCATGATATTAACGATATTATAAAATTTCTTAATTCAGTCTGTCAACATAGCGTCAGTAAGGTAAAAATTGAATGTCACTGAACTCTTTCCCACACAGACAGGTAGCCATAATGCTTATCTCTGTTGAACACTGACCAGTATAACCAATAATCAATAACACATGTAGAGTTTGCCCATATCATGGTCCTGTGTGAACAGGGACTGTTAGTTTTTGAGTCGCCTGTTTGCGTAGCAAACAGGCTCTCATTGTTATCGTCCTGATCTATGGGGTGACGTAAGCATACCTCCGGCCTTGTACTGCTTCCTGTCCCAAGTTCCGGTTTAGGAGATAAAACAGTTTTCTAATAATTCAGTGAACAACACAGTTTTTTTTCTGTTGTAAATAATTTACAATTGTGCCTTTGTGATAATGAATATGTCTATAAAGACTGAGCTGTTTAACGGTTCAAACCTTTGAAACAATCATTTCGTCCACAAGGGTACACATTAGCCTGATGTCTGTGTAAGATATCATCTCTAAAAATAGCGCATTACGTATATATGTAAAAATAGCTGCCGCGAACTAAACAAGTCTGGGACACGCTGAGAAATCTTCAACTACAAGCATCTTTTCTGCTTCTATTTGTGGACAATTCTCAGTGAAAATTGTTTGATAATAACCTATTAGAAGTACACTCTAACTCTTACATTCTTACAATCCTAACTGCAAGCCTTTTTTCAATTCAACGCTCAACCTATGATCGGACAGAGAAAGGCGATGACGAGTTAACATACTGCTTTTTTTCCTCAACGGTAGGCTAATTTTTTTTAACGAATTTATAACGACACGGAATGGTTGCATTGCCTTCTTAGACATTCTTACACGTTGTTTCTTCCCAGCTTTTTAATCTAGACTTTAGATACTTTGCACACCCATATTCTAGGTGCACCAGAGATCGTACATAGCGTATGCAATGTACACGGCTCTAGGCTGTACCAAGTTATCGCTTTGCAGGTGTTTTCTGGAATGTAGCTTTGCGACAAATATAGATTTTTGTAATCACGTGACGTATAAACGTCATTTGCACCACGGAAATCTTTATGAATTTACATATTTATGAATCAGTCGCTGAACCAGCATTTACTTTCAGCGTGCACTGACCTATGTAGAGAGAGTGCTTTGAAGTTTACCATATTTAATTGGTTTTCGTTCATAAAGACGGCCAAATTTGTTAAAGTCTGCTGTTTTATTTTTTTCAATGAGCGATTAACTTAGATCTAGATCTAGTATTTATTAAACAACAATTTATTAGTGCGGGTATTAGAACGCAAGGTGCTTTTGTAACTGCCCAAATCTGAATTCACACTACGCAGTTCTAACAACCAGCAATCTGAGAAATTGACTTTTTACTCCGCTATAATTCAAATATAATAGAACAGATCAGTGTTTACCCGCTCGAACAACAATTCTTTATTGGAGTGCTTGTAATCTTGTGAAGGGTTTCTGTAAAGGGTAATAAAGCGAATCGCAAACATTAATTTACATAAAAGCAATATACATGTAGACAAATTTCAATTGCTGTGCAAGCACTATAATCCCTGGGACGTTATAAAACGCAGGCAAATATTAAAGGCTGATGATCATGCTGTTGGGTTATAGATTTTATTGAGTTGTAGCAGCCACATTCATAGAGTCCATTGCTGGTCAAAACCTCAACCTGCACAACAACAAAAACAAAATTATTTCCAAAGGACAGGTAGATCACTGAGTCAAATATTTGTTTGTGCTCCAAAGGCTACAGTTCAGTCCAATGATCATGAAATTGCACGGCTGTTTGTCTCAATAATTTCTTTGACAAAACTGACTATAGGTCACCTAGGGATAAAAGAAAAAGCCTAAAGGTTGTCATTAGGTCAAATCAGATGAAACCGTAATAGAGCTGTAGAATCCATTTATGTTCAGTGTAATACTTATGAAACTTTGTAAGACTGCTAAGATTAGATATGGGTGAGTTGCAAAAGGGCATTTTTTTGTCTAAAAGTATGTCACTAGATCCTATACCAGATGATAATCTGGTCTTTATTTGTAAAGGGTTGTTGTCTGTGAGTAAAAAACATTGAACTTATTTAAGCTGGTCCTGGTGCCTAAATTTTAATTTCCACCACATTTTTTAAATGTAAATTTTTATACGGATATTTTGAATTTTAGGATGACAACTCAGAAATATGCTTGCATATAATACTGTCTTGTGGTTAAGTTATTTTGTATCTTGAATGCTTTTAATAGATTTCAACAAAAAAGGGTGAAAACTTTTAACCCATTACCCTACAGGCGACTCTCAGGACTATCAGTCCTTTGATTTGCCTTTTCTTTGTATTTTTTTACAGGTGTCTTAAATCAGTGGTTAATAGACCACTTATTGATCATTTTACACATTTTTCATAAATAAAAAGTTTTCAGAGAATTGAATGCTCTTTTTTATGGTATATTTTTTTTTGCAGATGTAATGCACTGTTTATTAGATATTGAGTATTAAAGTAAGTGAATTTTTTGTCTCTAAATTCTCCTTGGCAATTTTTTTTTACTTTGCCCTTAAAGCTTGCATATAATCAGAAATAAATCATCTTGGTGAATTTTCATTATTTAGAACTTTACAACATAACAAAAAATGTAGACTCGCAAAAATTAAACGCATTTTAAGAGGTCAATTTAAATATGGGTCAAGTAAAAGACTTTGTCTTTGATAGGGTAGAAAATATTGTTGGAAAGGAGAAAATACTGCTTACCAGCTTTTTTTTCTTTTGCTATGATGTTTTCAAAAGGGCTTCGTAATCAGGTGCATTAAAACTCTGCATTGTTTTGCTAAAAGGTCATAGTTTGGGAACTTTAAAGTTTTCCTCAAACTTTTTGTTTCTAAGCTCTTTACCATACCACAAATTATTGGATAGGCCATACTGAACGCATTCACAGAAGACAAAAAGGCTGATTCTAAAATGATGAAATTTTTCTTTGAAAGAATGGAAACCATTGTTGGAAATCAGATGCTGCTTACCAGCATCTTCTCCTTTACCCACATTGTTTTCAAAAGCTTTTTTCTTCACCACACAATGCCGACTTTTAACAACCCTCGGAAAGAAGTCTGTTGAAAACATTGTGGGAGAAGGTGAAAATATAGGTAACCATCATTTTCTCCTTGT
Organism: Tridacna crocea; assembly: GCA_943736015.1. NCBI lineage: Eukaryota > Metazoa > Mollusca > Bivalvia > Cardiida > Cardiidae > Tridacna > Tridacna crocea. The sequence goes on along the minus strand of OX031068.1, from coordinate 4,483,544 downwards.
CCAACAATGTTTTTTTACTCAGCTAAAGGAAATTTTCATCATTTGTCAGTCACATTGCTGTCTGTAAATGCTTTGCATTTGGATGGATCTAATGTTTTGTGGTGTGTTAAAAAGTTACAGCCGTTAAAAGTCAGAGATTTTTTTAGTAAAAGTTGAAATGTGTCATTACCAAACAGCAGAATTCATATTTACTAAAACAGAAGACATCGTCAGACTAATTCATGCAATGTCAGATGCAAATGAAAAAAAAAAAAGGGGGGGGGGAATAAACATTGTAAAATCAGGAGATAATGCTCATTATGAACATAAACTAAGGGGGATTTTTCTTTGATTGGAGAGAGGGGGGGTTGGGTTTTAGACTTTTTATTCATATAAAGAGCGTTCGGTTATGGCTGTATAAATATTATAAATATTTTTTTTTTGAACTGAAACTAGGTACAGCACTATGAATATATATTGGCATCTGATAATTTAAGATAGCACTTTTCATTGTTCATCAAAACAGTTCATAATATTTATCCAGCCACATCCAGGCCACACCACGAGGAAGCGCTCTTAATCATGGCCCATGGGTCCTCTTCTTCTCATAGCATTCTACCCTTCTTGTTTTTTGCTTCGGTTTATCATGTGCGATAGTCCATTGTTCAGAATCATAGTCCATATTCAGTCCGGTCAATTTATATTTCTGTTTTTCTTACAGGCCATGGAACTTGGCATGGCATCCATCTTTACACAAGTGCACATTGCAGGTGGCACAACCATACACAGTCTCTTTTCTTTTCTTCAATACTCTGGTGTGGTATTTGCAAGTTTTGTGATCTCCAGGCATTCTGGTGCTGGCATGGCCTTGAAGATTTTCCTGGTCTACCAGTACTCCTGCTTCACCCATCTCATTCAGTGGAGTCCTCTTTCTCTTTGTAAATCCACCTATCAACTCTTCGATCAGCTCCATGCGGAAGTCAAGATGATAAAATCTCTTCTTCTTATTCATCCGTCTTGATGCTGTCTGAAACAAGATGTAAGCATTGACGATGGCTCTGTTCAACAGGAACCAAAAGATATATTGCCAGGCTTTCTTCCCATTGCGTCCAACATCATACTTCATCCGGAGCTGATCGTTCAAATCCACACCACCCATGAACTGGTTGTACTGGTGCAATGTTCGAGGCTGTCGAAGGTTCAAACAAGCTGGTCCACATCTCCGCCTGGCATCCATCACTCTTGTAGGATCACTAACAGTTGACAGATGGTGAACCAGCTTCTTGTCCTTCCACACGATGGCTACAAGGTTGGAATCTCCCAGCTGTAATATTTTGAAATCTCCCCAATTTCTAACGGGTTTCTTGAGTGCTGGTGGGAAACCCTTCCTGCAGGCGCGAACAGTTCCACCGGCATACAACCCCTTTGCCAACAAGTCCTTCATCAGCTGCACACCTGTGAAGAAGGTGTCGAAAAAACAGTATACGGCATGTTCCCTGCAGGTAGTCTGTGAGCTGTGTCACAACGTTGTACCCAAGTCCATGTTCCGTGGTGTTGTTCTGTCGCCCCAAGTATATATTGAACTTTGATATATAACCATTCCTGGCATCACAGAGAGCCCAGACCTTAATCCCATGCTTCACAGGCTTGGCTGGCATATACTGTCGGTAGGCAAGTCAGCCACTGAATGGGATCATCGCCTCGTCAACAGAGACTTCCTGGGAGAGGGTGTACGACATCTGGAATGTGTCTGCTACCACATCAATCACTGGCTGAACCTTACATAGGCGGTATTCTGGAGTATCCCTGGCTGGTTCCGTTTCCTTATCAGCAACATGGAAGTACTGCAAAATTTTCCTGAAAGGGTTGCAGGTCATGATTGATGCGACTCTAGAATTGCCTATCAGACTGTTCGAACTCCAGTACATCTCCAGGCGAGGAAGTCTGTTAATCCCCATCAGTATGTTGATAGCCAGGAATGCCCTCATCTCAAGGAACGTGACATACCATGTCGGGTCCTCTCTAGCTCCAGGCTGACTCGTCACCCATCGAGCATACTCATTGGTCCATGTCACTATATGAGCCAAAAGCTGCACTGGAAAAAGTTTCCAAAAGTAGGCAATGGGCGAAGATTCGTAATCGAAGTCTCCCAATGTAGGCCCTGGAATCTCCTGGAAAGGCTCAATCTGAAACCAGTAAAAAGTAAAGTTATAGAGTATGATTATGAATAAATTTTATCAGTAAATACTTGCAGATACTTTTGTTTTATGATGTCAAGTTTTTTTTTTAGTTATTGACAATGCCCTTGTAGCCAAGGTAAATTTGTACAGGCAATTTTTTCCTATTCCAAAACATATCTAGATCTACAAGTAAAAAAAAAAAGGAATTAATTTTAGAAAGTGTGGAAAATATAATGGGATAGGAATGTCTGTAAAAGACAGTTGTTCCTTTTCTCAAGATATTTTCCAATGCTTCGAAACATGGGTTGTAAGAAATTTTATTTAGTTTTCTTCTTCTAAACAGCAGTTCTTCCCATATTAATTCATGACTCACCCATTCTCCTTTCAAACTTTTTTTTTTGTTATATAGATCTATCACGGTGCTGTTCCTTCCTACTTTTCGGTCTTCATAAATTTATCATGCATTTCAGAAGCGGATCTACCGATATAGATCTAGACCGTTAAAGATTTAGGAAACAGTACGGCAGATGACAAGTTTCCTTGACCCATTAGATTACGTATCTTATTTCACGAGCATAAGAAAAAATCTACAACACGCTATGCGTCGTTAGGTATTCAGCTTTAATCAGCAAGTAATAAACGTTAGATTTTACTGCAAAACTTCGAGAGAATGTTCCCTATGTCGTCATTGGCAACTAAACGTTTCGGTAAACTCGGACTTTTGTATGTATTCAGACCTCTATAACCCGAGAAAATGCGATTTTATAACGATCGCGTTTCACCCTAATACATTTCGATCCTACAAGTTATATCATGGCGAACGTTTTTGCTCCCTAGCGAGTCGGGTTGTAAACAAATTTTATTCAAGAGAAAAACGCAATATCTTTAACGAGAAAATGTGCGTTTCATGGATGTGAAATTTAAGAACGTCTTACGCGTTAAGAAAAGATGAATGGAAAGAAAGTCAAATTATTTTTTTTTTTCCTAAATAACAACAAAAACACACCGTTGGTGGTGTCAAGTCTTCCTGCCATTCTAAATCAGGAATGTCCTCGGTCTCAGAATCGGAAGATTCTTCATCAGATGCAGAAAAACCAGAGAATTCTGATATGTCTGTGTCGAAATCAAACTCGAACACAGAAGTATCAGAGTCAGAGTCAGACATTTTTCAAAGTTTTGGAAAATATTCGCAAATAATGTTTATAAGAGTGCTAAGTAGCGCGCATTCTCAAACGAACTGATGGATGGTCGTTAAAAGTCGGGATTGTTCAGATAAGATGGGGTTGTAAAAAGTCGGGATTGTGTGGGAAAGAGTTAAATTGTTGATTGTAGCACTAATCAAATTAATGAAATTAAACACTTAAAAGGTAATTATAATTGACTTTTTTTTATCAGTCTTATATTATTATGTTGATTGTCTGTCGTTGAATCCTTTCGTTGTACCAGTTTGTTGTACCAATTTGTTTTGTCAATCACAGTGGTCATCCATCACGCTGAAGAGTCCTCACTGCGTGGTAACTCTTTGCCTGTGGCACAGTTTGTTTTTCGTCATAAATGGCTGTAAAGTCGCCGGTCATTAATCTGGTAGCTGCTTCCACCACGATGTTAAGAGACAGTTTAGTTAATAGTTCCGGTTCCACATATGGTAACTCTTTTTTCAAGATAAATTCGGATGTTTTTGAAACTTCATGCACAATTTTACTCCAGTCAGTATTATTCACCATTTCGAATAATATCCACAACATTTTGATGAGCTTTTTGTCATTCTCGGCTTTTAAATGTTTGGTAAGCATTTTTATTTAGCTCACTTGAGCACGAAGTGCTCATGGTGAGCTATTGTGATCGTGCTGTGTTGGTCATCCGTCATCAACTTTTTACCTTGTGTACACCAGAGGCCACATTTTCAGTCTGATACTCATGAAAGTTGGTCAGGATGTTTGCCTCTATGAAATCTCGGACGAGTTTGAAAATGGGTCATGTCGGGTTAAAAACTAGGTCACTAGGTCAAATCTTAGAAAAACCTTGTGTACACTCTAGAGGCCACATTTTTAGTCGGATACTCATGAAAGTTGGTCACGATGTTTGTCTGGATGATATTTCGGACGAGTTGTAATATGGGTCATGTGGGGTCAAAAACTGGGTCACTAGGTCAAATCTTAGAAAAACCTTGTGTACCCCATTGAAAATACTAGTTGAAATTTTGGCGAGATCTCGGTGAAATTTTGCTGAAATACCAGTGAAAGAAGGGGGCAAAATCTCATTGAAATTTTACATAAATTTCATTGAGATTTCACCAAAATCTCATAGAAATTTCACCAAAATCTCATTGAAATTTTACCAAAATTTCAATGAAAGAAAGGGGCAAAAAATCACTGAATTTCACCGAAACTCAGAGAAATTTCACTAAAATCTCAGAGAAATTTCACTGAAATCTCAGTGAAGTTGAAACACATCTCAATACAATTTTATTGAATCTCTCTGAAATAGTTAAGATATTTTGCTAAAAATCTTACCACTAATGCATGCATACTGATTATATAATTCAAAATAAATATCAGCATAAAACTCTATTTACGTTCGAGAGTGCGTGTATAAGAAATAAGACAAGGAAAATCTGATCGAACTCTTTACCAAACAACAAAAATTTAGACCAATCCAAAGTGAAAGCACTTGCTGACCTCAAATAAATGTGACTCAAAAACTGAAATTTCTTTTGGACAGGGAAGACAAAATGTGGAAAAACTCAAATATTTTCAAAAGCCTTCTTCCTCAGGGCCATTAAAAGGGATGGGATTGTGTGGTAAACCTATTTTTTTTTTCATTTTCTATACAATATATATGAAATAAACTGTGCTCTGATAAAAAGGACCTATAACCCTTAACTCATTACCACACAGTCCCTACTTTTGACGCCCCTGAGAAAGAAGCCTTTTGAAAACACTGTAGGAAAAGGAGAAAATGCTGGTAACCAGCATTTTCTCCTTTTCCCACAGTGTTTTCTACCCTTCCCAGAACAAATTTCAATTTTTCAGTCACCTTTATTTTGTCGTCTGCAAATTTGAACCAGTCTAAAATTTTGTCGTGTGGTAAAGAGTTAAGCTGCGACGCCATTTGGAGTTTGTGTAGATCAAGATTAGGCATGCTACACTGAACATTGCAGCTTCATCCTGGATCTACACTATCCAATATGTAGATGATTTTCACCAAATAAAAACATTTGAATTGCCAGTATTTGAGATCGTTTTCCACTGAAGCACCTGATAGTTTCATTCGAGTTATTTAGCAGATTAATGGTTCATAATACACCTCTGTGATTCACAGTACCAGGTAAGATATTACATGATTATGGATCAATTAGATCTATTTTGTCTATCAAGGGACTAAATCATGATATGGAATGGCATTTTGACATGCCGAAAATTTAAGGTGTCCAGGCCCTGAATATTAATTTTTTATTTGTGTTATCTGGGATATTTCCATTGTACGAAAGAAAACCACTCTATTTCAGATTCAACTGGTGAGCTGGTCTTAATGGAATATGAAATAATGAGATTGGTTTTCTCAAAGTACAACAAAAATATCTGAGGTAACACAATTAAAATCTGATCTTTAGGGTCTGGATACCTTAAAGATAGTGAAAAGTTCCTGCCCATTCAGCCTGCAGACTGACTGGGGTTGATACTTTTCACAATTGCATTATGCCCCCTTTTTCAGGGGACAGTACTAGCTCATTAATTTGTATGCAATTTTTACAGTTTATATTTATCATTTCTTATGCCCCTGATTTTGTTGTTCACTTTTGGCACGACAGTCTCATTCCAGATTTTTGCCTTTTCTTCTTCTTTAGCTGTTATGTAGAAATTGTGGAATAATTCACCTGTAAAGAAGAAAATCAAGATTTGATGTTTCAAGTTGCAAATGATAAAAGTCTGAGTTTATGAATTTGCTGTAACATGGTATATGTAAAATGTTTGCTATTGTTACACAGTCAAAGAAAAGATTTAGGGGAAAAAAACATTAATGCAGCATTTAAAATTCTGCAGCATCTAATATATCTTGTCACAAATGTACCCTGAAGACATGTAGGTTTACATATTTTGCTTTCATAATGGTATTTCCATCATACTAACATCTTATGATATGTCTGTAGCAATAGCAAAACTGAAGCTTGTCACTGAGTTGACTTATACCCCCTCCAGCACTGTCACAGAAGTAGTCAATTTCACAAAAAAATTCTAAATTCAAGGAGAAATAATCCTTGAAAAATTGGGAGTAGACAGTAGAAAACTGCATGTTTCACAACTTCAATACATGTCCTACCTTGGGAGTCAGGCAAGAAAAACACTTTAGCTTAACCATGATAAACTACTAAAAATTCAGAGTGACGCTCGGGCCCTTCTGGTACGAGTTCCTGGATGATTTACAACCACCATTTATTTACATGATTCATATGAATTGGTGCATAGTAGGAATTTCCATTTCTATATTGTGATACAAAACATTTAACTCTTTTATATTGAATTCCATGTATACCAACGAGAAGTGTAACTGTATTGATAAGACTTAGTCTTAGCTATATATACTCATGAGACTCTCTCAAAGATACTGTAGTAGAATTCTTATGGAAAGTCATATTAGAATATCCCTCAGACAACCTCCGCCATTTTATCTTAAAATTTGTGTACACCAGTATGAATAACAAAAAAGTATACATACTTCTCAAGGCCTTTCTTTTGTTGGTATCGAGGGCAGTTTTACCTTTTCCCTCACCATATACAGTCAAATTATTCTTGCACTCCTCTGGAGTGACAAGAAGCTCTATTAGATTTAGTGCCATCTGGGTAATGTCCTTTGAACAGGACTTGACTGTTGTCAGCCTTTCTCCTGCCACCTTTATCCCAAATTGGCTATCACCAAGATACGCAAGACCTGAAATGGAAATTTGAACATATATTACCAGTTTTTATCCTTTTAGTGGAAGATGTCAAGTCGTACACTTGTTTTCCATGGCTTGAACCATTCCATTACTGCAGGCTTTCCTGTATAGAAAATATTTGTTATGTATACAATAAACAAAAAATCTGACTGCAAGTTACAAACAACAATAACTTGGTTCAAGTTACAGTTTGCTTGAAGAAATACTCGCTTTCCTGTTAAATAACAACAAGTGCCAATTGTTGACTGATGGTGCTGGACAGTTGGATATTCCAAGTCGAAAAATGGTCATAGTTCTTAAAAAAAATTCCCCACAGTTACTCCCCCTTGGTAGTATTGCTATTATTGATATTGAACACACATGCCAAGTTTCAAGAAATTCTCTTCCATAATAATAGAGATATGACCAATATTGAGAGTTTGTCACACCAATGCCAACAACAATGCTAACAACACAAAGGTGATGACAATAGCTTGACTTTTTGTTCTAAAACATCTGACCTAAAAATGCATTTACAGTTATCTCCCTTGATAGTATAGATTAGACTTTTGATACCGAATATATTTGTGTTTTATCAAGGGAATACCTTCCCCTATAGCAGGGATATTTCAGACTGGCTTCATGAGGGTTACACACCTCTTGTCTAGAGCATCGTACTTGGTGAGAACAGCTGGAAAACTGTTATGGTGGCTGGGATCCAGCTGCTCCATGATCTCTGGCATCCATTGACAGAAGAGAGCCCTGCATTTCCCACAGCGGGGGTAATCAGCACCAACCAGGTAATACCTTGAGTCCACATCCATTACTTCTCTGGCTTTTGTATAAATCCCACTATGCTGCAACTGCATATTACAGGTTGGGCAGTGCTAAGGCAGGGGTGTGGAAATATTCAAACTTTCTACTTGTCCATGGACAAGTAAATCGAAAAAATCTACTTGTCCGTCAGAGAAGCTTACTTGTCCAAAACAAAACAATTTTATATAGCATTCAAAGACCTAACTGAATGTAGTTTGTTGATAATTATGATCTTTTCACTATTTGAATTTGCTTTGTTTGGCTTTTTAATGATGATTATGAAAAATCAGACTGACTTTCAAGGTACATCAGTTTAACAAAATAATGGCATTGTACATAGGTACAGTAAATAGAAAAGTGCAAGAATTTAATAATTGAGAAAGATTCAACAATTACACTATAGCTGCTTAAACCATGGCTAAATATCTCAGTGTTTGCACTTACAGCCCCTTATTAACGCTACTGTCATACACCCATGGGTGCCGAATGTAATACTTCTGCAGAACTGCTTACCAGCCGTCATAATGATACAAGGGAATAATTATCTGTGGCTTGGTTATTGTGTCTGGAGATGTAGAGTTTGCATGAAGCGCAGTGATAATAACGTTCTAGTTTTCAGACAATGGGAGATCAGCGATGTCCAACACTTCAGATTGAGACTCAGAAAGCGGATAGTTGATTACCTGCAGATCGATCTGCAAAGAATTTCACGCCGAAATTTCACGCCGAAAGTAAAACGGCTGCGCTGGCTTTTATCATCTACAGCCCTTTTAACAAACTGTTTGTAATGTTTCCCAGTTCTTGACATGTTTTACATGGATACAGCTTGTTTGGTTTTCTTTCAAATACTGCGACAGAGTAAGAATGTGTTCCACAGTGTTAAATTGAGACAACTTCTCTTTTGTCAACTGTAAGTTCTTGCAAACGACAAAAAAGAATTTAATTTTGAATGATAGAGATTGAATGACAACCGCATCTAGTCTATGTGCGGTGTAATCATGTGCAAAAAAAAAATAGGCTAACTCGATTCGGTTATTGTTGCCTCCACTAAACAAGCCAAATGGAGCCAAGAAACCACAACATTTCGGCCGCACTGCAGCGGGATAAAGTCAGAATCAGCCAAATATTCAGGCTTTATTCTGATTCCAGATATCAGGGAATGGTTTATCATAATACAATTTAAAAATGTTATTGTTCTTGTAGAGAGAACATATCTGTTTCGCAAGGATAATTTTATTTAATAATGATCTTTTCTTCCAAATTACCCCTCGTTTTCTACTTGTCCGCGGACGAGTAGATTGCAAAAAGCCACTTGTCCGACGTCAAATTTACCCGAGTCGGACAAGTCGGACGTAGGAATTCCACACCCCTGGCTAAAGAATTTGCCACATGCGCATAGGGGCCCAGATAACCTCTGTCTGAAGTAGTGCTAAGGATCTGGAGGAGAACCTGCAGGTGCTGAAGGCTGTGGGGGATAGAACCAGTTTTGATCCCACAGCTTGTCCTTCAACTGTCCGTTTGGCTCATACAAACACTCTGCAATCCAGGCCTGATCAGCTGGGGCAATGACCTGATGAAATTGTTTGGGAAGGTAATGTTGCCTTCTTCCTGCGGAGGCCTCAGGCTTCTTAATTGTCATGGGGGCATCTGGCTTCTTTAATGTCATGGGGCCTCTGGCCTCTTAATGGTCGCGGGGGCCTCTGGCCTCTTAATGGTCGCGGGGGCCTCTGGCTTCTTATTGGTCGCGGGGGCCTCTGGCTTCTTAGTGGTCGAGGGGGCCCCTGGCTTCTTAGTGGTCGCGGGGGCCCCTGGCTTCTTAGTGGTTGTGGGGGGCCCTGGCTTCTTGGTGGTCACGGGGGCCCCTGGCTTCTTGGTGGTCACGGGGGCCTCTGGCTTCTTAGTGGTCACAGGGGCCCCTGGCTTCTTAATAGTCACGAGGGCCTCTCCCTTCTTAATAGTCAGGGGGGCCTCTGGCTTCTTAATAGTTATGGGGGCCTCTGGCATCTTATTGGTCATGGGGGCCTCTGGCTTCATAATTGTCATGAGGGCCTCTGCCTTCTTTATTGTCATGGGTTCCACTGGCTTCTTAATTGTCATGGGGGCCTCTGCCTTGTTAATTGTCATGTGGGCCCCTGTCTTAATTGTCATGAGGGCCTCTGCCTTCTTTATTGTCATGGATGCCACTGGCTTCTTAATTGTCATGGGGGCCTCTGCCTTGTTAATTGTCATGGGGGCCTCTGTCTTCTTAATTGTCATGTGGGCCTCTGGCTTCTTAATTGTCACTGAGGCCACTGGCTTGGCATGTTCATCAGCCAGATGCTGCTGAAAGTCATTGATATCCACAGGAGCTTGACAAAGAGCGCATTCAATTGTAGACTTCTCTGTGGTGGCAGAGGCAGCTTTGGTTGTGACTTGTGCATCCTAAATAAATGTTAACCAATTAACAAATGACAAAAATTTTAGACTGGTCTAAATTGAAAGAAATTGCAGAGGACATTTCAAAATTTGTTTATCATTTCAAAAGTAAACATCACATGTTGGAGAAAACTTTGTGGGAAAAGAAGAAGTTGCTTGTTACAATGTCTTCTTTTTCCACAAAGTTTTCTTCGATATACCATCTTAAAGCCGTAAAAAGTCGGGATTGTGTGGGAAAGGGTTAAAGGGACTATGCTATATTTTAAAAAACCAAGCAGTCTCGTTGAAATGATAGACTGCACAGACTGACCTGGGCCGATACTTTTCCATTATGGCGTATTTTCTGAATCAAGAAGGGTCATTCTTCTTTACTCTATTTATTTTCCAATAACTGTCTTTCAATAAAACTGGTATTTATATGATAATAACAGTTCACCAATAGGGTAGAAAACAGTGGGAAAAGGAGATCTTGCTTATTGCGAGCAATTTTTCCTTTTCCCACTGTTTTATAAAAGTAGCCAACTGTTGACTTGAAAAAACAAGAAACCAACTGGGAAAAGGTTAAACTGGAATGATATGTACATTAACAACTTGCACCCACGCACAAAAATGTTTTATCAACTTATCAAAACAAGCAAAACAAAATAGATAAAATATACATATGAACTTTTTCATAAAGTTGTTTATAAGTACCAGTAAAAGCATTGTGAACAAAGAGAAAATGCTGCTAACTTGAATTTTCAGTGAATTTTTTTATTCAATTTTTTCATCTGTTTATGTTTTGATTTGGACAAGTTTTAGTGACTAGAAGAGGCAACTTAGAACACTGTTTAACAGTTTCTTTTGTTTGATATCGCCTCCTCCTTCTTCTTCTTCATCCCATGAGGTAATCAATAAAATTGAGCATCCATCCATAAATGAGAACGTACAACAGGAACAACCTTCTTTGAGTGATCGCTACAGTTCCTAAAAAAAGGATGGGAACAAATACAGTATTAGAAGTCTGCTAAAGGTATGGTTCTGTCAAACAATACTGTTTCATGGCAGCATACATTGTAGTAACTACAAGAGTTCAGTAAACTCCTTCACAGTTTACACTTTGTTCCTCGAAAGATCCATATTACATACAGAAGTATTGCTAGAAGAAGGAGCACTGAAAACAGAGAGAGAAAGAGGGAGACAAATGAGAGTAAATATCTCTTAGAGATTTTAAAGTTTGAAAATTAGCTAGATAGTCAGAAAATTAGGTAGTATTATATTATTATACAAAATTTACATTCCTTCTTGCCTTAACTTGAAAAGATGTCTAGCTATGTGTAAATAACATGTATGTATACTACAAATAATTTATTTCAAAGTAGAATTCAAAAATTCCTAAATCCACACTGACTCTTTTTCCTAGGTTTATAAAAAGAAAAAAGATATGATATTACCATTTTTATACATTATAGTATGAATAATTTTAAATATTGTAATTTTTAATTTGAGTGTAACTAAATTTCATAAAATAGGATAAAGTTACCTAATGATGCTATGATCAATGTTTTCATTGTAAATGTGAGGTTTTCCCAACCAACCAACATTGTTTGTTTCTCAGTGGTCATGAAGATTGAAACAGAAACTGTTGTTGACTGAAAGAAAAAATCATAACACTACTAAAAGTTAATACTTTTAACATACATATACTTCGTCGCAATAATAAAATAGTTAATGCTTTTAGCAATAACAACAACAACAACAACAAAATCTATAATTAAAAAACAAATGCTACTTTGTGTTCTTCACAGTCATGATTTTATCACCCCCTCAGAGAAAAATAACATTGAGTTAAATGAAGAAAATGCTCCTAATAAACTTTTTTTTCCTTTTCCACAATATTTTCTATTTAATGGTCAAATTTTGGTGTTTATTAACATTTTCTATGCTTTAAAAAATGTTATTTTGTGCAATAGGTTATAAGCACAGTTTCATAGACTTGAAACAAAGAACAACGCAAATTCTAGTCTTGATAATTAACAAGTTTGCTTTATAGCATGGAAGAATCAAATAACAGATGTTTGGAATTCATTAAATTTTTTCTCATTCGCTCACAATCGCATGTTTTTATGATCCAGATGTATAAACTTTATGAAAACAGTGAGGGAAAAGGAGATATTACTCATAATATACATATTTTCCCCGCAATGTTTCTTGCAATATTGGAAAACAAAGACCTATTTGTTGTATTTATAAAATTATTGCCTTGTTTTCAGTTTGGAAGAGTCTAAAATCTGTTGTTGGAATTGTTTAAGATTTACAATGACAAAGGTAAACATAAAGATTTTGTATCTACTTAACCCAAATTTATTAAGATTTTCGAATAAGAATATGTTTGTTACCTTTTCAGACTTAACATGAATTGTTGTTTTTGATTCAGTTTTTGAAGTCAAGTCTTCATTTTCAACAGAGATCTGAAATGGTAATTTGTACAATAAGTATCAAACAAGATAAAAGCACTGTAATAAAAGAAGAAACTATTTGAGACAAACATTTTTTCTTTCTGTTGGGGGAAGGGTTAAATACCATAAAAATGTTGTTCAAACAAATTTAAGGTGCTTGTATGATAAGAGCCTTTTGTATTACATCTTTGTAACTTAGTATAATTATACCTTGGCATGTTTGTTTTAGGCGCCTACATTGAGCTTCTGTGCTTCCCAGTCTTTCCTTCAAAAGTTTGATTTCTTCAAGAAGTTTTTTACACGCTTCTTTGTCACAGTGTTGGCTCTACCATTTGCCTTGGACACTTGGCAGCCATATGTACTGGTGTCATTTCAGTCAATACCAGTGCTTCCTGTTTCCGACTCGTCTTCAGATTCGGTATCCTCTATATACTTCGGTGACTTGAACAATTTTTTCGTTGAATTTGCTGATATTGGAAGAGCTCTATGTATCTTCGGTGACACCTGTGTTTCCTTACTAGGGGTCACCTGTGACATTTCTTTTCCAAGATTGAAAAACTCTGATACTCTGGCCTCAACATCTCCTTCATCTGAAAATGATACATAATATATGTACCTTTTTCCAGCGTCATTGTTGTATAATTCCTCAATGGAAAAGATGTCTTTAAACCATTACCAAACAACAAAATTTTATGTTTGTCCAAATCAAAAGCATTTGCAGACGACAAAATAAAAGTGACTGAAAATTTGAAATTTGTTTTGGGAACGGTAGAAAACATTGTGGGAAAAGGAGAAAATGCCGGTTAGCAGCATTTTCTCCTTTTCCCACAATCTTTTTATCAAGTTGCATAGTTTGAAAAAGCATGCACATGAAAATTCTTATTTAAATAGTGGCTGATTTGACATTGATTGTCTACATGATTTTTCTGTGGGCTCGTCCATAAGTCTAGGTAAGTTTTCACACTGATTTTATGCCCTTTTTTTTGTCGACTTATGGCTGAAGCAATACAGTAATATCAAAACCACAATATTAACGATAATATAAAATTTCTTAATTCAGTCTGTCAGGATAGCGTCATTAAGGTAAATATTGAATGTCACTTAAATTGTTGATTGTAGCACTAATCAAATTAATGAAATTAAACACTGAAAAGGTGATTATAATTGACTTTTTTTTATCAGTCTTACATTATTATGTCGATTGTCTGTCGTTGAATCCTTTCGTTATACCAGTTTGTTGTACCAATTTGTTTTGTCAATCACAGTGGTCGTCCATTACGCTGAAGAGTCCTCACTGCGTGGTAACTCCTTGCCTGTGGCGCAGTTTGTTTTTCGTCATAAATGGCTGTAAAGCCGCCGGTCGTTAATCTGGTAGCTGCTTCCACTGCGATGTAAAGAGACAGTTTAGTTGATAGTTCTGGTTCCACGTATGGTAACTATTTTTTCAAGATAAATTATGATTTTTTTGAAACTTCATGCACAATTTTACTCCAGTTATTATTCGCCATTTCGAATTATATCCACAACATTTTGATGAGCTTTTTGTCGTTCTTGGCTTTTAAATGTTTGGTAAGCATTTTTATTTAGCTCACCTGAGCACGAAGTGCTCATGGTGAGCTATTGTGATTGTGCTGTGTCTGTTGTCCGTCATCAACTGTTTACCTTGTGTACACCAGAGGCCACATTTTCAGTCCGATACTCATGAAAGTTGGTCAGGATGTTTGCCTCCATGAAATCTGGGACGAGTTTGAAAATGGGTAATGTTGGGTCAAAAACTAGGTCACTTAATCAAATCTTAGAAAAACCTTGTGTACGCTCTAGAGGCCACATTTTCAGTCGGATACTCATGAAAGTTATTCACGATCTTTGTCTTGATGATATCTCGGATGAGTTTGAAAATGGGTCATGTGGGGTCAAAAACTGGGTCACTAGGTCAAATCTTAGAAAAACCTTGTGTACGCTGTAGCGGCCATATTTTCAGTCGGATACTCATGAAAGGTGGTGAGGATGTTTGCCTCCATGAAATCTCGGACAAGATTGTAAATGAGTCATGTCGGGCCAAAAACTAGGTCACTAGGTCAAATCTTAGAAAAACCTTGTGTACCCTCTAGAGGCCACATTTGCAGTCAGATACTAATGAAAATGGGTCACGATGTTTGGATGATATCTCGGACAACTTAGAAAATGGGTTGGTCAAATCTAAGAAAAACCTTGTGTTTGCTCTAGAGGCCACATTTTCAGTCCAAAACTCTTTTAAGTTGGTCAGAATGTTTGCCCTTTTGATATATTAGACAAGTTTGAAAATGGTTCATGTTGGGTCAAAAACTAGGTCATTAGGTCAAATCTTAGAAAAACCTTGTGTATGCTCTAGAGGCCACATTTTCAGTCTGATATTCATGGAAGTTAATAGGATGTTTGCCTGGATGATATCTCGGACAAGATTAAAAATGGGTCATGTGGGGTAAAAACTACCGTATAACATTTTTTTTTAACTGCTGTTAAAGTTATGGATTTGAGCTAAAAAGCATGTGATTTAAATTTTTACGATTTTATTTTTTACTAATAGTGACCATGTGTAAAAAATTACAGCATTAAAAATATCAGTGCATTGTCCACTCTTTCATTTAAGATTATAAGTGTACTGTTTGTTTTAAATACAGGTTGAAAGAAAAGTGTCACTCTTTGGCGTGCGAATAGCGGTAATTGTTTTGACGTGCGAATAACTGTCTTAACAGATACCTGTATGGTCATAATTGATAACTAACTGTGGAGGCACATTGTCATCTGTCATTACTTTTTTCACTCTGTTTAGGAAGCGCTTCTTTAGCTCATTGAAGTTTTTAACGTCGGTTTTTGCAGTTGTACAGCCACGTCTTTTCAAAAGTCCCATTCCTGACATTATTGAAACGGCCCAATGCCAAGTCAAATTCTCATCACCGCCATTATCAACATGTCGAGTGTCATGAAGGTGTCGCGTTTACATGGGTACAAAGCATTTTTTAACTTTAATATTCAATTCACATAATTATAGTATGGGTTGGAATTCTCTCAGTTCCGTTTGGGCATAGGCCAGGGCTTAAAATATCCATATAGAGATGACTGATTGAGAGAAGTCATATCACACGTAACCAGAACACAAGTGAGTAAATTCTTATATTGCGTGTATTTAGTGCACAGGTATTACATACTGATAACCCTTTATTCCATATCGATACAACACTATGGTTTTACGCTGTAATTATTCACGCATCGAATTTTTACGAATCTTTTTGATGCGTAAAAATTAGTAAAAATTGGCAGCACGTAAAAAAAACCCTGTTATACGGTAGGTCACTAGGTCAAATCTTAGAAAAACCTTGTGTACGCTCCAGAGGCCACATTTTCAGTCAAAAACTCTTGAAAATTTGTCAGAATATTTGCCTTTACGATATCTTGGACGAGTTTGAAAATGGGTCATGTGGAGTCAAAAACTAGGTCACCAGGTCAAATGTTAAAAAAACCTTTTGTAAGTTCTAGAGGCCACATTTTCAGTCCAAAACTCTTGTAAGTTGGTCATTTTCTGCCTGATACTCTTCAGACTTGGTCAGAATGGTTTTTTTGGTGATGTCTCAAAAGAGTTTGGTGATGTCTCAAAAGAGTTTGGTAATTGTCTGATCCAAAACTAGGTCACTTGGTGAAATCTTAGAAAAACCTTTTGTACGCTGTAGAGGCCACATTTTCAGTCCAATACTCATGAAACTTGGTCAGAATGTTTGTCTTATTGATATCTCAAAAGTGTTTGATGATGGGTAAATAGAGGATATTTATTTTTTTCGGTGAAAGATCGAAATTTATTTCATCGAGTGGATGGTGTTCACGAGATGAAATAAATTTTGACCTTTCACCGAAAAAAACAAATATTCTATTTATTTCATGTTTTTAAACCTTTCTGGGAGGAGCTTTATCAAATTCCAGTACAGCTCTTTTCCGTTATTCCCCGTGGCGTACCCCTCCTGCATAGCAACGTTACGTCAAGCGCGAGAAATATAAGGTATATGACGTCATATTTCCTATCTGGTTGTTAGGCACGCGCAATTTACCTAGGCAACAAGAACGTGAAAATCAGTATTTTCACTGGTGGTACCAGTGTAAGATCGAAAAATATTTTTACTGCTATTTCTCGATATCCTACCGGAAGGCATGAAATAATGTCTGATAAAAAACTAGGTCACTGGGAAACTAGATGCTTCATGTTTGGTCAATAGACTCAGGTGAGCGATTTTAGGGCCATCATGGCCCTCTTGTTTTCTTTAATTGAGAGAGAGCTACTCATTATTATTCACTATATTTGCGAATTCTTGTGCCTCAATAGTTGTTGTGAGCTGACTCATCTGAGTCTCCACAGTTTCAAAAAGTCTAACAAAAGGAGGTTGTTCTGCCGTCATTTTTCAAAAGTGTATACAGGAAAAGTCAACTTACCTTTTTTTTGTTGGAGTACTTCTTGTTGTTCCGGTAAATCCAGATCCTAGTCAAGGCAGCAAAAATGAATATGTGACACTACCACTTTATAAGAGTCACCAAAAACACAAAAGAGTAAAAAAATTTTCATAGAAATTAATATCAGTCAGGTTTAAGAAGCCATCCAGGGCCATCTTGGCCCTCTTTTTAGAAATAATTGCTAAGTTCAAGGAGAGATAACTCTTAAACCAGGGAGAGCTTACACTTCAGAATTATGTCTTGCTCAATTGGATTATAAGAGCTATCTTTGAACAAATTGTCAAAACAATAGCAGCAAAACTGAAGGAGGAGTTCGCGATACAAAATTATTTGAATTTGATACATGTTTAGAAACAATGGTCATGTTTTTTGGGAGATAATCTTAAACCAGGGGGAACTGACACTTCAAAATCATGTTTTGCAAAACTTCATTATGTTACTAATGTTTATACAAATTTTCAGAACAATCGCAGCAAAACTTAAAGATTTTGTGACACAAGATTACTAGTATTTTGTACAGACGGACAAAAGGATGGACATACAGATAGACAGGCTGATTCCAGTATACGCCCGAAAACATTTGTTTTATGGGGGTATAATAATAAGTGTTTACAACATGCACAGTGGTGTTTATGATTGTGATAAATATAAATTGATTTTTGGTGCGAAATCCAAAAATACCTTAAGAGGCTACGTAGCCTTTTAAGGGAATACCATCAAAAAAATTTTTTTTTGTAATTTTATGAATCTTAATTATTGATGATTTGTATTATTTTTTCATATGAATTTAAGTGATATAAATATTTTTTAATTTGGTGAGATGTAAAAATTCTAAATACCCACCTTTAATAGTTAATACACCAGAAAATATTTGACTCTTTATTACAGTGACTTGAAGCTAATATGATGTGTTCATTCAGCAACAGATTACAAGAGAAGTCTTAACTATTCTTATAAGACTTTTTACAAAACTAGATTTCTTACGGCAGCTTGGTCCCTCTTTAATATGTTTCTTTAACTTCCAGTGTGATATCTTCATTTGTGTAACAATGAATATTAAATAAGCTTACATCTCAAGGCCTTTCTTTTATTGGCATGAAGTATAATTTTCCCTTTACCCTCAACATACATCGTTAAATTGTTCTTGCAGTCCTCAGGAGTAATAAGACAGTCAATTATGTTGAGGACCATCTTCGTAATACCCTTCGAACATGGCTTCACAGTTGTAAGGCTTTCCCTCCCAATTTTGATAACAAACTGGCTCTCTCCAAGAGCTATTAGCTGGATCCTGAGGCAATTAATAATAGTTCTATAACTTTATTGAGTGTGCACATTGTCAACTAAACAGAGTTCAGAACAGCAAGATCTATGTATCTTGAATACAAATCTCTAAATTCATTATTACTATCACTCTCCCTCTCAATTTAGCTAAAATCTACAAATTTTTCAGCATACTTTGAAGAATAACTTTTGTACAGGAAAAAAGTGATCTGAGGGATTCTGTTTCTTAAAGGGATTGTAATTTTGTGATCAGAGGATGAAACATGACGTTGAAGTGTGATTGTATGAAAATTGTCAATTCCAATGGCAATGTTATTTGTTATATTTAAATCTAGACAATAATAAAAGTGCATTTCTTTTTTTTGAACTATCAAAGCACAACCATCCATGTATCTTAAGCCACTTTTCGTCAAATTTGGTTTTTTCGGTATCGAGGGATCCAAAGAAGTACTGGTGTCATCATTGGACTTTTTCGGTATCGAGGGATCCAAAGAAGTAGCGGTGTCATCATTGGACTTGGTCGGTAATTTATCATGTTTATCTTGGCTTTCAGCACTCTCGTCAGCCTCGACTCATGAGTTCGTAAGAAAACTGGTTATTTTATTACAAGATCTTATTTGGTTTGATTCTACTTTCCTCTTCTTGGGAGGCATTTCCTCGCGCTGTGCCCAACACAGAACTGCAGACGACTTCAATATGAACTGCATTCGTACGCAACATCACGGTCCGCTAATGATAAGGAAAAACACAGAATAAGCTGAATGTTGCAAAAGGTAATCTGCTTCCCTTATATCATGTTTTACAACTCGGGGAACCAGTTTATGGACTAGTTTATTGGGCAGATTTCAGCTATGTAAGGACTGACACTGGAGTTCTATCCCTATCACCTGCCAAAAATCAGTATGCGAGATTTTGTTTCAATTGATATTTAGAAATGCGATTTTTGCAATTTTAATAAGAGAATCTCATGATTTCATGGCCCAGAATGATCCCTGCATTAATCTTTTATTGGTCCGAAATGTTATGGTACATACATGTAGCTAGTGCAATCTCTTTCAGAAATAATTGACATGACAAAAAATGCACTGAACTTATGCTAAAACATTATTATCCTCCTACAAAAGAAAAACAAATAAATAACTACTGTAAAGGTTTTCAACTTTAAATTATTACCACAGGTTCACTAACTTCTTTCAACCTTCAAAATGTTACCCGGTACTTCATTTTTGCTCTTGTAAGATTTCATACTGTAATGAAATGTACAGTCCCAATGAAACGTGTATCAATAATATCTTTTCACTGAAATACTGAACATGTTTTGTTCTCAACGGTTCAAATACATGCTCAGTTTGCAAATGCGCCTGCTAAATGTTCAAGGCACCCATGCTTACATTGGAAGAATATATCGCTGGAAAATCTTAATAATACCAAACATTTCTAATTTTACACAACTTACAAAACTTTGATGTAGAAGGCTTTTTGGACTCGTTTTTGAAAAATGAGAAATGCTGGTTACATTTTCCCCCGTTTTAAAACATGTTTTGACTCATTTTTATTTAATCAATTTGTACCACTTTCAATTTGCCTTAAAATCCTTCACTTTTGAGCAGTCACAAGTTTTGATGTCTAAATCATCGTTACGATTAACCAGCCAAAGTATTACCTACCATGTTCAAATAAGTAAAGAACAACACGTTTAACAACATTTCATATTTTATCCAGCGTTTTAAGCCTTCTTCAGGAATAACATTAATAAACAGAGGTGACTTTCCGTCAAAAAACATTAATTGATATGAAATAATTTGCCGGAAAAATACTGTTTCAGGAAAAGTGATCAAATAAAAGAATGTCAATACAAGGGAAAACAGATCTAGGTTGGGTGCCATATCAGCGAAATGTTTTCCGATCAAGGTGTGTCTCCAGTGAAATGAACATATTGGACTATATAGATAGTGTAGATTCTGATATGCTGTCTCATCAAGGGCGGAACCCACGAACGAGTTCCACACTATTACCATGTTCAATAAGTTCACCTATTTCAGACACACAAATCTTCCTCCCAGCTCTGAAGAATAGTCAACCAATTACCAGACAATCCCTACTTTTGACGACCCTTAGAAACAAGCCTTTAGAAAACATTGTGGGAAATAGAGAAAAAGCTGGTAATCAGCATGTTCTCCTTTTCCCACAATGTTTTCTACCCATCACAGAACAAATTTCAAGTTTTCAGTCAGTTTTATTTTGTCATCTGTAACTCCTTCGATGTGGACAAACCTAAATAATGAGTTAATCTAGTAAACTAGATAAACTTTTGACAAATACTGGGATTGTGGTGCAATTAATAAAAACAAATATTGTGAATAAAGAAAGCTATATGTTCAAGGCCTAATCGGCCTGAAATGGTGAAGGTGTGAAAATAGCTGAGGCTCTCATGAAATCTTGTTCATGGGAGAAAGTATTGAAATTTGGGTCGGAGTAAAATTCTGCGGTCACCTTACCTTTAATACTATCCTGGCAATTTATAAAGAATTGTCTTTTCTCCCCCTCCACCCATTTTCCCACAAATCCAAGATATAAAAAAAATGAGACTAAAAGTTATTCATACTACTTTTGATCATTTTAAAAATAACGCAAAAAAACCAAAGTTTTTATCCCACAAAACTTTTTGATAGTATACCGTACTGATAATAGCCTAACCTTTTACCAAGCAATTCCTGTTTACGACCCCCGACATAGAAGCCTTTCGAGAACATTGTTGAAAAAGGAGAAAATAATGGTTAACATTTTCTCCTTTTTATACGCCCGAAGGGTCGTATTATGTTATACCCCCGGTCGTCCGTCTGTCTGTCTGTCCGTCCGTCCGTCCGTTAGCAATTTCTTGTGTGCGCAACTCCTACAGTTTCCATCGGAATTATTTGAAACTTGCCACAATGAATCTCCATGATGTCTAGTTATGCACCTGGGTCTTAGAATTTGGATCGCTGTTTGCGTTCTAAAATTATCTGCCCTTGATTTCTGAAATAACCAACTTTTCACTTTGAATTTTTTGTTCCAGCTATAACTTTCATATTATGAAAGGTATCAACTTGAAACTACATACACTGATAGGACGCATTATGGAGAAGTGCAGTGCACATGAACCATAACTCTGCCAACGTTATTTTTTGAGTTACTGCCCTTTGTTAATTTTCAGTTTGAATTTTTATAACTTCTAAACTATAAAAGCTATTAACTTGGAACTTCATACACTGATAGAACCCATTATGGAGAAGTGCACTGCACATGAACCGTAACTCTGTCACCTTTATTATTTGAGTTATTGCCCTTTGTTAATTTTCACTTAGAATTTTTGTCCAGGCCATAACTTCCAAACTATAAAAGATATCAACTTGAAACTACATACACTGATAGAACACATTATGGAAAAGTACAGTGCACATGAACCATGACTCTGCCAACGTTATTTTTTGAGTTACTGCCCTTTGTTAATTTTCAGTTTGAATTTTTGTCCAGGCCATAACTTCTAAAATATAAAAGCTATTATCTTGAAACTTCAAAGACTAATAGAACACATTATGGAGAAGTGCATTGCACATGAACCATAACTCTGCCACTTTTATTTTTTGAGTTATTGCCCTTTGTTAATTTTCAGTTTGAATGTTTGTCCTGGCCATAACTTCCAAATTATAAAAGCTATTAATTTGGAACTTCATACACTGATAGAACCCATTATGGAGAAGTGCATTGCACATGAATCATAACTCTGCCATCTTTATTATTTGAGTTATTGCCATTGGTTAATTTTCAGTTTGAATTTTTGTAAATACCATAACTTCCAAACTTCAAAATCCATCATCTTGAAACTTCAAAGACTAAAAGGACACATTATTAAGAAGTGCATTGCACAAGAACCATAACTCTGCCCTCCCTCCTTCTGAGTTATTTCCCTTTTCACTTTGAATTTTCGTCTGGGCCATAATTTCTAAAATATAAAAGGTATGATCTGGGACCTTCAAAGACTGATCGAATACCTTGTGGATAAAAGCAATTCACAAAATTTGTAACTTTGCCACCCTTATTATCTTAGTTATTGCCCTTTAATATTTTCCATATATCATGGAGAATAACTACTCTTCATTCATGGCCCATCCGTCAATGCAAGTCATTTCACTGACAAGCCCCTTCGGGCGTATATGCGCCGCTCTGCGAAGCTCTTGTTCCACAATATTTTCTACCCTGCCGAAAACGATTCTCAATTTTTGAGCTCTCCTGGGATGAAATCGAAATGTTTGGTTCCACGCAAACCGGCAGCTGGATGTTCTTGGTTAGTGGCTGCCTCGGCTTCCTTCTTAACAATTCGTTTATCTTGGGCGTAACTACCATGCGCCATGTTGCCTCTGGATGCACCTCTGGAAAGTATCTGATAACAAAGGTTCTGATTGCTCTCTTCCTTGCTGGTTCCAGTTCAAGTTTTTTAAGTAAGTCTCCACCATTCCAGTTAATCTCCTATTTGTGACGCCAAAAAGTTCCAGAAAGAAATGCACAACTAGCCTTGCCACAAAATTCCCAAAATCTACGTTGTCCCTATTGATTTCTCTCAGAGTGAGGTCATCTACATATAATTCTTCCTTGACAGGGCATGCATCTGTTTCGGCCAGAATTGTCAGATGTGAAACTGGCTGGATAGCATGATTGCTGTTCTCCACAGACGGGCCTTTCCTGATTTCCTTTACTTCTTCCACCAGACTGTGTAACGTTTTGTTAGTGTGGGCGTTGGCCTTCCTCAGTTTTTCATTCATTTCATTCCCAATTTGTTGGAGAGAGGATTCCACTGCCTGCATATAGGGGTCATCCTTTTTTGTCTAAAATATGAATAGACTGATGAAGACAAACTAGACATACATATATCAGGGTTTTCCTCTGTCGCTCTGTTTGGCCTTAGAGATTGTGTCTCGTCAATGACATCCAGAACATCAGGCACTGTTTCCTCCTGCATCCTTTTTTCTGGTGTGACAATCGTCACAACTGATGCCATTCTTTTGCCATTTGGAGTCTAAAATGAAGGAAATAATTATGTAAGAGAGATTTTAGAATCTCTAAGAGAGTTTTTTCTACATCCAAGGGTCATAACTATGAATGATGTATAAGAGCTACATGTATCTCACTTCATACTGATCCATAGTTGAAAATGTCACAAAAAACCCTTGTTAACACTGACAAAGACCAGGGGCTAAGATAGTTACAAACAAAATTTTCGTAAGTATTTTACGTAAGTCTAAAAAAAGTGCGTAAGTGCGTTTCACTAAAAAAGTTCGTAAGGGATTCGAGCGTAAGTTTTTGCGTAACTTTACGTTAATTCACTTAATTCACTTCCTTGAGCATTGATCCTGTGCATGTGAAGATAGAAAAACATAGAAATAAATTGAATATTGTAATGAGTAAATTAAGACTTGAGGATAGTAATATACAAAAGGAATAAGGCATTTCCCTATACCACACTTCTCAGGAGTTTTAACGAGCTTGTAGGGAATGATTTCTGGAAACATTACAGTAAAAAAGTTGGTAAACAGATTTTTCTCTTCTTACTTCAACTTTTTTTACACTTCTGTGAGTAATTTCTTTACCTGAGTCTCTTTCATTTTGTCAACTGCAAAAGCTTTGCATGTAGAGTCGTCCAACACTTTCTATACTGATAGAGTGATAATGATTAAATTACACACAATTATTATTGATTAAGATCAGACAGACTGAATGTGCCATCTGATCCTGGATTACGCAGTCTACTTTGGATAAATTCTATATGTGACAAAAACCATAAATAGATTTTGTTCTTGACACTAGTTTATATGAATTTCTGTTTAATCTTAATTGAAAAAATTCAACACGTTTAACCTGATATTCCAGACAAAATTAAATATTGCCTGTAATAGCGAAATTATCTTTGATTTTAAATGACAAGGAGAAAACATGTGAATGTCTATCACTTGAATTGCAAATAAGATTAAACAGAAATTCATATAAAGATGGTGTTTAAGCATGCTTTCGATTTTTATATATAATTTGATTTGAATAATCAGACAATTTTTTGCACCCTGAACAGGATTGTATTGATTTTTCTGCATTAATCTCACTGTAGATTATTACTTTCAATAAAAATCACATAATCCTGACTTTTAACAACTTTGAATGTGATGTTTTTTGAAAACAGGAAATTATCCTTTTGTCTCTGTTTTTTATCCATCAAAGAAAAATAAAAAAAAAAATATCATTTTAGTAACTCATAATTTGTGATCTGCAAATGCTTTCATTTTGGTACACTCCAAAGTTTTGGCCTTTTGGCATTGGGTCAATATATTTCATTATACCATTGTTATGAAATAAAGCTATGATCCCATGTCTTAGATTTCCCTATTTTGTACCCAATCCCCTATTTTCAAATGCCGGTCTATTTCTTGTCATTTGCATCGTTGAAATAAATACAAGTATTCAAAAATATGATCTGTACTGTTTGTAAACTTTGGTAAAGGCATCTTTACAGACACCACATCATGACATCCAATGCAGTCTATTCTGTATACCCAAGGACCATTCCACCTCTTGATTCAGTTGTTCAACAAATAAGGTATTTCAATAATTACGTGAGAACTTGCTTGGTTTCTTTCACCAGAGATGCTCTTTTTTTGCCAGACCATGACTCATTTATGAATATCGTACATGTAAGAATGTTGTACAGTGGTAACACTGATTTGAGTTATGCTCTGGGCAAAAAGGGCTTTTTGCATTATTATACCATGCAATGGATCCACAAAAATCAATTTATTTTTTTTTATTTAAAAAAATATACATTATTTAGACTGCGCCTCAGGCATAAAGGAAACTGATCAACTCAAAAAGTTTCGAATCGGCTCAGCCTGTGCAGACTGCTCAGTCAGTATTTTCTGCTGTAACTGTTTTTGCACATACATAATAAACATTTTGCTTTTCATGTGAATCAATTATAGAATGAAAACGACATGCTTGTACTTACTAATTATTTACTAGGGCTAGACAGTGCCCTACATTGTAAATGGACACTTCGATTTTACCAGTAATGATAACCCTTTGCTATGGGCACAAACTATCTTTTCAAACAGGTCAACTCAAATGACACAAAACGCATGAATTTCTGAGGATTTCATACAATACATTCAAATGAGCCATTGTCACTTTCTGTCTGAAGGCCCACTCCAAAATTATTTTGGTGCTGGGTCTCTACAGCACATCTCAAAACTTTGGAGCTGGCAGATTGAAGGGAGAATCATATCCTCATAAAATGGGCGTTTCAAAGCATCTCAGGAAGATATTATACATCAAGCAAATCATCACGTATGTAAGAATCCATGAAATTCATTTGTTTCACTAAACCTACTTCAACAGGTAAGATTTTAGAGGTGCGATTTCACACAGGGTTGAGAATGGATCCATTTTCAGGTCTAACTGGACGATCGACGAAAAACATGGGCGAAATCTCCGGCTCCATTTAGAATGCTTAATAAATCACAATATCTTAAGAAATTTGCAATTAAAGTAAGTTTTAAGCATACCCGTTGCTTTTCTATTTAACTAAGCATTGTTTATAATATTTTTTTTACCCAATATAATCGCTAAATATTCTTTCTCGGCTTCTCGAAATCTTTGTGGCAACTGTCAGGATCTCAAAATGGGGCCCCTCAAAATGGCCGGTAGTCTAAACAGCGAAAAGAATAAAAAGAAAATCCGAATATTAACATACCAAAAGCATCGCAAATATTTCATCAATTAAAAATATACCAAATATATTGCCTCATTTTTTTTGTTCTTTGTTGCCGGTACTGTTTCAAAAACAATAAACAGTATACAGCTAAATCAAGTGCAATAATCTACAGATCTATCGGAATAGTAACCTTTCGTGAATACATTTCCACGCATTGTCTTTCTCTATGTTCGAAAGTGATTGGAGGCTTCAATCTTTACCAGTTTTAACCTCATTTCCAAGGAAAAACAATATTATCAGTCTTGCCTTTTAATCTAAAACTGTTGAGTAGGCAGGGAATGCCCAGCCACTCATCATATTTTATGCACATTATAAATATTTCTTTTTCATTTAAAAAACTTCTTTTTATCAATCCAACACTGACTTCAAACTTTTTTATCACAATCTTAAATCTTATCATCTAAAACTTTTGAGTATATAGGGATTGTCCTGTAACTTGATAATGCCCTTTAGGCATACTTCTTATTCAATTCTTTTATTGTCATTAACGTATACAAACTTTATTCTGTAACTCGATAATGCCCTTTTTTGCATACTTCTTAATTCAATTCTTTTATTGTTATTAACATATTCAAACTTTATTCAGTTTAAACAACTCCACTTTTATTAACTTTTAACAAAGATATGCGCGCTAAATGACCAAAGCTGTCAATGCGCCATAAAACAACATTCATTCATTCATTCGAAAGTGACGGCCCAAGTCGTCCTTCCAGAGTACTTCTGAGCTCCAAATACGTATTTTGGAGCTCCTTCACTTCTCTCTTCGTCCAGTTCTTTTTTCGCTTCTTTCGTGCCGGTTCCATTGCTCCATTAGTAGCAGACGATTATCGATTTGACAGTTGGCTCCAAAAAAAAATTCCTTCTTTTTTGAAGAGTTACGAAAAAATATGGCGCAAACGCTCACGCTAAACTTACTCAATGAAGCTATAAACTTGTATGTTTTGATCACCAACAATGCCTTTGACACTCTTCTTAAATATTCCTCAGTCAATATTGATGTATCATCTACAGTGTCTAAGCAGTCCTGTGTTAGTCGCTGTTAGATGTACACACAGTGTTGACAGTAACAGTTTTTTTTTGGGGGGGGGGGTTCTTTGTTCCACAATTAGACTGGCCTTAGGGCTAGTTGAAGGAATGCTCCAATCTTCCTGTTTGGTCCTCCTTTCTTCTAATTTTCTGTATTTTTTACGGATAAAGTCTTCTTCTAGTCTGTCAATTTCTTCTCTGTTGAAGAAAAGAAATTGCTTAGTTACATGTATGTTTGAAGTTTTAAGTGTGTAAATGTCATAAGCCAGATAGGAATTTAGCCAGATCTGAAATCTAGCTAGATCAAATAAGAATTCTTATCTTGACTAGGCCAGGAAAGAGTTCTATTTATTTGGTATTGCCAGATAGGAATTCATATCTTGCTAGAACAGGCAAAAACTATATGCCCCTGATCAATGGATGGGGGGCATAATGAAAACGGTATATACATAACCAGAAAAACTTTACCTTCCATAACCACTATTTGAGCCATGAGAGCAGATTTCATTTGTAAAGGACAATAACATTAAATATCAACTATCAAATTGCCATATTATAATGATACTCAAGTTACTTTAATTAAACACCCACTTTGTTAATATCTTGAAATGTACAGGGAAAGAGAAAGTAGAGCAACAGCAATTCATCCCAAAGGAACAACGACTGTATTGTCACAATGGAATTTCATAAATAAGCTATATATGAAAAGGTGCTGCAATATAAAGGCCATAAATGTTCATACTAAAACTTACTAGTAAAACTGGCATAGTTGGCAATCCAATTTGGTTGAAACTAAAATTGACAAGCCCACTCTTTCGGCCAAAATTGATGTAATCAGAACTTTTTGCATAATCGGATTACTTACAGCCACCTGAATACAATTAATGTAAGAAAATTAAATCATGTGGCTTTAAATGTACATAGTCACAGTAATGAAATATTTTGATTTAATAGAGATAGGTCAACTGCTATGATTATTTAAGCTTACATACCTTTACTTGCCAACATGTACTGATTTGTTGTTTTCAGTCCACCAACTTTTCTGACTTCCTTATCTGTAATGTATTTCAGGGCTTGTGATGCATCATTTGGTATTATCACAGGAACCCACCTGCCTCGCTGCAAATATATGTTAATATAATCAGTCAGGTAATACACAATTTTAAAGACCATTGCAAAGTATGTCTCTGGAAAATTTAACACTGATGCATTATGCAGATTTAAGACCAAACATATTTGAAGTTTTCACTGTTTAAAGTCCAGAAATACAGCTATCAGTAACCTGCCTACATAGGGGAGCTGACCCTGGGGAATTCACATTACAAATTCAAATATGAAATCAAAGGGACATAATACAAGCTTAGCATTTGAATTAATGTGCACACTCATACAAAAACACATACAATAGTGGTCCCATTACTATATCCTTTTGCAATGCATTGCAAGGTGATAACAAGAGCACTGCATCTGGGTGCCAATGCTCAACTGTAAAGTGCTTGGTAGAGGGTAAAAGTTTTAAGTCAAAAAGGGGGAATAATTTGTTCAATGGGCTAATCGGGTCAAGGAATGGTGTTTCGTTGACACTTGTAAATGCCCAAAGACAGTCAATGCTTGGTGTGACATTCTGTGGGCCTAAATTTGTCCAGTCTAGCCTTTTCACTTTGAGTATATCACCGATGTATCCTTGTCATGATCTGAGTTGGGTTTCCCAAGATCATGTCCCCTTGTTGGGCTCCGGGGCGGGTGGGGAACATCGGTGATGATCCCTATCAAACAAGCATGGCAACACAAAAGAAAGTCAAGCATGTTCTTTCTGGCTCTGATTCAGAGTCAGAAATATCATTCAACACAAACACAACATTCGCTAGTTTTATTATCCCCCGCCGTAGGCGGAGGGATATAGTTTTAGCATTGTCCATCCGTCCGTCCTTCCCGGCAAATATCTCCAATACCATTGGACGGAATTTCGTGAGACTTTATACACATGTACAATGACCCATTCTCCCGAGGCACTTTTTTTGTTTTTTTGATTCGATGCAAAATGGCCGACTGAGAGCGATTTTAAGTTTCACCTAAGTTACATTTAAGTACACTTTTAATGTTTGGAGTCTTCTCTTCAAAACTATACAAAGTTTTTACATGGAACTTGTCACATCTGCCAACCTCCATTAGGAAATGCAGGAAAAAAAGTTTCACCTACATTGACCGTGCAACACCACAGTTATTTGCCCTTGTTTTTGTAATAAGGTGTCATGGAAAAAGGGGGTTTCATGTTGCATTTCATTCCATTTCTTTTGAAGGCAACTCATTCGACATTTCTTGACGGAATTGAACAGAATTTTGACAATATTTCTTGTCATGTCACCTATTGCATATTGTCAACATTTTGCGATTTGTACCTGCGTCATGAAAAAAGGGGGCTTCATGTTTTATTTCATTTTATTTCTTGTGAGTGCAACTAGTCCCATATTTCTTAACAGAATTGAGATGAATTTCGCAGAATGTTAATTTCATCATTTGACTTATCGCATATTCTCAAGTTTTAACGATTTGTAGCTGTGTCATGAAAAAGGGGGGCTTCATGTTTTATTTCATTTTATTTCTTGTGAATGCAACTCGTCCCATATTTCTTGACAAAATTCAATGGAATTTTCACAGAATGTTTCTTATCATCTGAGCTATCGCATATTCTCAAGGTTTTGCAATTTGTGGCTGCGTCATGAAAAAAGGGGGCTTAATGTTTTATTTTATTCTATTTGTTGTGAAGGCAACTCCTCCCACATTTCTTGGTAGATTTGAATGCAATTTTTACATTATCATGTGACCTAACACAACACCTCCCACATTTCTTGGCAGATTTGGATGGAATTTTCACATGATCATGTGACCTACACCATATTGTGAAGGTTTTGGGATTTGTAGCTGCATCATGGAATAAGGGGGCTTCATGTTATAATTTCATTTTTCACCTGTATCTCTTTAATTACTGGACATTTCTCAACAGATTTGGACGAGATTTTCACAGATCATTCGACCTAGCACATGTTGTCAGGGTTTTGCAATTTATCTCTGTATCATGAAAAAAGGGGACTTTGTGTCAAATTTAATTTTTTGTCAGTGAATCTCCAACTTTTATGAAATGCCAAGTTCTGCCAAAAGGATACTTAATGTATAATCCTGTTATGGACCTCTTTTATATTTTTTTATGTAATGAAATCCTGTGCCATGGAACAAAGGAGCTTAATGTATAATTTCATCATGGACCAATAACAAAAAGGCCACATGTACATGCAAAACAGAATACCTCCTATACGTTTGTATCAAAAAAGGTCTTTTTCGGCGGGGGATATCATTTCAACGAAATTGCTCGTTGTAATAGAGGCAGTTGATCCAACAAAGCCCATCTCAAAACTTTCTCCAATTATAATAGAGAAGACAGTTTCTTCCATTTAGGCACACCAAAATCTGTCAAAAAACTAAAAATGACACTCTGTAATTTGAACAGTTCTTTGTATTCATTGAAGTTAGACTTTAGACATTTATAAAATGTACATGCTCAACACTAGATTTTTCCCAAATTAAAGCCAGTACACAATTAACACATGTTTGGAGAGTTTCATTTAAGAATCATTTATGATGTCATTAACAAAAGCTATTTACAACAATATACATGAATCTGTTAGAACAAAAATTGATTTTAAAAAGACTTTTACAGTGTACAGGCTGCTTATCATGTCTTAAAATCAAATAGCACATGGAAAAGCTACATTTGACTGGCAAATAAGACAACTAACAGGATAAAAAAAAGAGTATTTTGATGAAGAATTGTTTTCTGAGCCTATCTTCAAAACATGTGTCCATAAAAACTTCATTAGGCAAGACCAGGAGAAGAGATAAGGTGGATATTTGATGATAATTTAAGGGTGCTTGTTCTTTAATATCTATGTTGTGGGTAGTCATTGGAATCATCTTGTCGATAAAATTCCAATGAGTACCCACAACATATATTGTCATGGAGAATTGATAGAAATGATCCCCACCGTTATATGTTCCTCTGCAAGACATCTCTATTGAATTTCCACATCATCTGTTTGTTTGCATCCAGATCCTTTTAAAATATGACAGAAAAATTGTTCATAATTGAGTTTAAACCTTTCCCATACAATCCCAGGTTTTTAAGGGTCAGGAATAAAAGCCTTTGGAAAACATTGTGGGAAAAGGAGAAAATGCTGGTAACCAGCATTTTCTCCTTTTCCCACAGTGTTTTCTACCCTATCATATAGAAAAATCTTCTTTTTAGCAACGTTTAATTTGTCATCTGCAAAATACTTTCAATTTGGGTTGGTCCAAAATTTGTCATTTGGGAAAGGGTTAAGCCTTCTTCACCACAGTTTTGTCTGCATTACGTTGACTTCAAGTAATCACTTAAATGTTCTAAGGTTCATCTCATCTATATAGTGTTTCAGCAAAGTCTTTCAGAAGATTGGAGTGCCCGCCCGGGTGGCTCAGTGGTGAGCGTGTCGGACTCATGACCTGGTAGTTGTGAGATCGATACCCGATTGAGGCGAACTTTCTTTTCGGCGTATTTTCGCCTCTCACCTCTGCTGAAAGCATGTGAGAAAAGTAGTCTGGCTTTGGAAAGAAAAGAGTGTAAGTATCGGTGTGAGAAAGCCAGAAAACACATGTGCATCACCGACTGCCATGATATGACCTTAGCTGTTAAAGTGGCGTCAAACCCCAATACAACCAACCAACAATCAGAAGATTCGATATAATCATCCGTCTAGGTCATCTAGTAGCAAATTGTGTTACTATCATATCAAAGTCCATTTCATACTGAAAATGAATTTTCATTAGGGCTAGCCCAGTGAGTCTTTCTTTCATTCGACATTGTTGATCGAAGGTAGGTTTTGAGTCTTTTCCACACGCTGTTTGCTCTCTCGGTTTCCACTGAAGTGATTGGCAGCGTACAGGCAATCCTTAGAAGGATACTGATGTTCGGGAAGACATCACTGTCACAAGCCTGAAAAAACAAGTTACAGTATGAGACAATGAATCATAATGACTGAGCTCTCTCATGACAAAAGAAATGTCAATATGTGAACACAAAGAAGACTCGCATCAGCGTTGGCATCTTCAATTCCAAGTCTTGTCAGTTTTTGCAATGTGATCCATGGGTAGCTGAGCACCCAGTGTTTCTTCACACATGTATATGTATTTTTAATCTTGCTTGAGAACACTTCTTTCATATTTGGACACAACTGGAATTCTGTTTAAGATTTTATCTCAATTTGATAGTGTGAATTTATCTGAAGACTTGAAATACTGTCACAAAAATAGCATAGGCAATAAAAATGATGAGGCAAGAGACTATTCACATAAAATTGTGAAAAACTGTAGCTATGTGTTTTTTTTAAAGGCAGATGAGACATACGGTTCAACCAAGTAATAAAAATGAAAAATGTCAAAAAATATAAATATGAACATGAAAACTGAACCAATCATCTTATTTAACCCTTTCCCAAACAATCCCTGGTTTTTTCGGGTCAGGAATAGAAGCCTTTTGAAAACATTGAGGGAAAAGGAGAAAATGCTGGTAACCAGCATTTTCTCCTTTTCCCACAATATTTTCTACCCCATAATATAGAGAGATCATCTTTTTAGCAACTGTTAAGTTGTCATCTGCAGAATGCTTTCAGTTTGGTGTGGTCCAAAATTTGCTGTTTGGGAAAGGGTTAATGAGACACTCCTACTAAAAAAACTCCATGGGTCCAGTGCAGCTAGAACCTTGGTCTCCAGGTCACGAGTCCTACACCATACCACTGAATTTGAACATACCTTGAGAATCTTTTGAAGACTGAGAACAAGTTGTAACTTTTAACTCTCTCAGGGCTAGTGCAGTGGCCATGGTTAGTACTTCTCTTGTGAGTTGTGGGGACATTCTTGATACATTTTTCTTCAATGGTGACCTCATCACTGTTTCAAAGCTATCTTTATGAGTAAGCTTTGAACAAAGAAAGGCTAAATTATAATGTTTTTCAAGACAATACATTATAGCAGTACCTTTTCTGTTTTTCTAAGATTTGACTTAGTGACCTAGTTTCTGATTAGACATGACCCGTGTTCAAACTTGTCTGAGATTTCATTGAGGCAAAACATTCTGACCAATTTTCAAGAGTATCGGACTTGAAATGTGGCCTCTAGAGTGTAACAAGATTTATCTAAGATTTGACCAAGTGACCTAGTTTTTGACCCTACATGACCCATTTTCGTACTTGTCCATGATTTTATTGGGGCAAACATTCTAACAAAGTTTCATGAGTATTTGACTGAAAATGTGGCCTCGAGAGGGCCTATAAAACTATAAAATCTCTGAAATCCCTCCATGGACACTAAACAGTGCAGAATTCAGATTTGACCTTGCATCTGACAAAAAGTCTGTCACGGATAGAACTGTGTTTCATGCCAGATACAACGAGATAAAGGAGCATTATTTTTTCTTCACACCCATCTATACAGATGGATCTAAAGAAGGAAATTCTGTAGCAGCTGCCACTGTTTATGGACAAAGGAGCTTAAAGTGCCGCCTTCCAAACAACTCCTCTATCTTCTCTGCTGAAATCAAAGCAATTGATCTTGCCCTTAATCTAGCTGAAAGTTCCAGTTCCAACCGTTTTATTATCTTTTCGGACTCTTTGTCAACATTACAGGCACTTTCAAATCAACGACTTGAGAATCCCTTAATCTGTAGTTTACTTGAAAGGATCTCACAAATTTCTTCTAAGAATAGATTGGTGTTCTGCTGGCTTCCAAGCCATGTAGGCATCAAAGGCAATGAAAATGCCGATAGGTCTGCCAAATCTGCACTTAACCTTCCCATTTCAGATTTTAAAGTTCCACACACTGACTTTAAATCCTCCGTTTTATCACATATCCAGTCTTCTTGGAAATCCCAGTGGGATGCTGATGTTTTCAATAAACTGCATTCAGTTAAACCATCCCTTGGTGAATGGTATCCCGTTTACAGATCTGTTAGTCGAGAAGAAGTGATAATTGCACGACTTCGAATTGGCCATTCATGCATCACACATTCCTGGCTCTTGACAAGAGATAATGCCCCTGAATGTATACCATGCAACACACCTTTTCTGTAAAACATATCCTACTAGATTGCATCGACTTTCAGCCAGTTCGTTCAAAATATTTCAATTTCGATAGTTTGAAAAATCTCTTTGATTCTGTCGGCGTTGAATCTATTATCGCTTTTATAAAGGAGATTGGCTTTTACAATAAACTGTGATATTTACTCTTGAGTTTCTTAACCATTTTTTTTACAACATTCTTTACTTCATTAATATTCAGTTTGCATCTCCTTAATGGGAGGATTAGCCCTCTTGGGGGCATCTTATCTCATTGGAGACAGGACCTCTTTAATGGGAGTATTTGATCCCATTGGAGGCTCCAATCTTTACCAGTTTTAGCCTCATTTCCAAGGAAAAACAATATTATCAGTCTTGCCTTTTAATCTAAAACTGTTGAGTAGGCAGGGAATGCCCAGCCACTCAATATCATATTTTATGCACATTATAAATGACACATATTTCTTTTTCATATAAAAAACTTCTTTTAATGAAACCAGCATTGAGTTTAAACCTTTTTATCACATTCTTAAATCTTATCATTTAAAACTTTTGAGTATATAGGGATTACCCTGTAACTCGATAATGCCCTTTACGCATTCTTCTTAATTCAGTTCTTATTATTTAAATCATTTGAGTATATAGGGACTGCCCTGTAAATTGATGATGCCCTTTATGCATTAAATTTTCTTAATTCAATTCTTTTATTGTCATTCAAACTTTATTCAGTTTAAACAACTCCACGTTTATTATTTTTTAACATAGATATGCGCGCTAAATGATCAAAGCTGTCGATGCGCCACAAAACAACATTCATTCATTCATTCATTCATTCATTTCATCCCATTGAAGGCTCCAACCTTTACCAGTTTTAACCTCATTTCCAAGGAAAAACAATATTATCAGTCTTACCTTTTAATCTAAAGCTTTGGAGTAGGCAGGGAATTAAAAACTAGTTGCATATCAAAACCAAGACAGGCAACATGCAGTGTGTGTAAAGCAATATCAAATCATATAAACTGAAAGCAGTGAAACACTTTTTTTTGAAAATTTTGTTGAGAAATTTGTTTACATTAATAGGAATATCAAAACAATGTTAAAAATGACCTGTTTAACTCTTTACCACACAATCCTGACTGTGTTGTTCTGTAAAGAGTTCAAGCAGACTTCTACTAACAGATCTGTTTGTTATATAAAAAAAAACATTATGTGAAAACCAGGAACCTGGTCAGACTATCCTCCCTTTGCAAGAAAATGAAAACATTGAGGCAAAAAAGAAAACACGTGGGCAATGGTCATTGTTTTTTGTTTTTTTCTGTCACAATGCATATTCTGCAATTTGTTGCAAATGTGCTTAAACTGTAATATTATGTAGCAGTTCTCATCAGAATTACAGAAAATGAAAAAAAAGTAATTTACATGCAAAAAGTGAGGCATATGGGTCATATTCATAGATGTTTCATGAAGACAGTGACCATTTACATGTGGTAATAGACACACCTTTGCCAGTAAAAATTCCATGGCCATTTACCTGTAACTGGGCAATGATACACAAGTTAAGATTTTCTGACATGTTTGCGTTTTTCAAGTCAAGCAGTGCGAAAACCTGCTTCAGATCATCATAAAAGAGTCTGTGTTGCTCAAACAACTGGCCACGCTGAAAAATAAGGGTGGCTGCACAATACCATTTTTCTCTTGTTAAGCTGGTTGCCTTACATGATGGGCATTTGCCGTCTTCTAGTTTTTTTGTTGCTACAGCCTGTAATAAAAAAAAGTTATTTTTTTAAGTCTGGGGATAATTCATCTGCTTATGCATATATTTAGTCTCGTCCATAATCATAGACAAAAAACAAAACATTTGATTGGTTCCTAATAGTGGTGCAGGACCCTCCATGGTGGTTTCCCCTGCACAGGCCACATATGTGGGGATGGGGACACCTTGGAAATCCGCATTCCTCCCTTTTGTTGTAAGTCAAGCATGTGTTGGCAAGAAAGGGCTGCTGCTGGTTTTGATTTTTTTTTTTATTTTTGAAAGGCTTGTAAGGGCGATTCTGTTGAGAAGAAGGAGATTGTGTTATAGACATGGAAGGGTGTAGAATGGTTGCCATCAACCAAAATTCCGTGTGAATCTGATCCCATGACAGGTGATGATGTTCCCCGAAAAGCCAAAATTGGGTATCGTATGTGGCCCAAGCCATAGATTGGGTGCCAGCAGCCAAACTCATAACAGTTTCCCCATACTTCATCAAACTTGATGCTTCTTGGGGAAACTTTGAACAATAAATTGGAACAAATTAAGAAAGGCTGTGGTCCACTGATCGATATTCGATATGTTTCTAGTTTTAGAATTTTGTATCACTTTAATGCCATTCAGGTTTTTGTCTAATTGAAAGCAGTATTGTGGCTGAGCCAACAAGACTGGATAGGAAAGTAGTTGGGCAAAATCTACATATGTTTATTTTCCAAAATTTTTCGTTTCACTGATTCAGGCACCTGCGCCTCAGTGGGTGTGCCAATCAGAAGGACAGAAAGAAGGACAGCATTACCTCCCAACAACCCATTTGAATGATGGGCAATGATAACATTCAAATCATCGGAATCCCCCGATATAGAGGAAACCTCGTCTGTTTCTGACCCTGGGATTGATGCCCCCCATGGTGTGTCCTCGATGGTTTGACGACTGTCTTCGGACTGTTGCTCTTGGTCGTCTCGCCTTAGTGGTTTCCATTTAGATTTAGTGATCTGAGCCTGGCTTCCTGGACCCATCTCCGACGCCGCATGAACATTTGCTGATGTTTAAGAGGAGTTCCCCCTATTGTGTTGGCGAGTGTCCCTTGTGAGCTGCGCCATAGCAGTGGCCAACTCTGGCTCTTGTAATAGTTTTGGAATTGTCAGCTGAGTGATCCTGGCCACAACAGCTGTGGGTACATTTGGCAGTGGCTGCTGTAGACCTCTTCCTCTTCATCCGCAATAGCATATATCGGGTTGTAAGGTATGACCTTAAGACAGAGAAATGATATATGTAGTTGATAAACTGTAGAAGAAAATTAAAATGAAAGATTCATGTTAAAAGTATAATATAAGCCTTTCAAATTAAGAAATTCATAGTGCTTTATAGTGCTAATACATGCCTTTGTGGCAGGTCATTGGACATTTTTTATGATTGCCTAATCAACCTTAATATGTTTTTCGCGTAGGAGTGCTGCTGCCTTGGCACTAAACATTTTGTGGAAGTCATAGAACTTGGCACCATAGAAATTTGAAATGTTTACGATATCTTTCCGGTAACAGTCCAATTCATCCTTTCTCTCTGAAAAGGCTGAGCACATAATCCGTTTATGCTTCCCAAAGGCTCGAATAAATTCTGGTAAAGTTAGGTGTCGGTTGAAGCATGGGTCAGGTCGCCCTTACACATTCAGTTCAAAATTGTCAGCAATCAAGGTGTATGTTTGAGGGCTGTCCAAACTAGGAATAAGTAGAGTCGCCAAATTTATGTGCCTTCCTTCAATGATCTGTCTTTGTAGGTTAGGAGATACTATATCCACAGTAGAAACAGAGTCTGATCGAATTCCAGAATCATGAGTTATACGGATATTGGATTGGCTATTGCCATTACTTGTTTCCTGAAGTTGGTTGTGTCGGTTGTACCATCTTCCCAGGTTATAGGGGCTAACATTGCTGCTTGTTTCATTTTTGGTTGTGATTATTTGTGTCACAGTTGTCTGAAGAGACTGGAAAGACTGAGTGACACTGTCAAGTGTTGAGAGCACCGATGCAATGTTGGTATTGTCACTCTCGGGATTAGTTGGCGACTCCATGATGTGCTTTCCTCCATTACAGCAGAATCATTAGATGATGTTGAACTGTTATCAAGGTGTGATGACAAAGAAGATCCCAAATTGTCAGTGTACAGTAAACTATTGCTTCAGGAATGTTTTAGTTACATTTTTGGATGGAGCTTTTATCCCAATGTCTTTCCAAAGCCTTTCTCTCAATTCTTTTATTGTCCAATTTGAGGGATTCTCAGGATCCCATGTTGAATATGGGTGCATTCTTTGTGAGCCAGCAAGAGTAGGGCCTGCTGTTGTTACATCAGAAACATGTATCGGAAGAAAGACTGGAGACCGATTTACATTAGATGATGACTGTTTTCTCCTGTTCCTCAGCATTGTTAAAGTACAATCCTTGACACAGAGGTTTTCTCACACGAGACAAAGGAAATTTTTCCAAAACAGTACAATACTGGCAGAAATGTGCTTTATTACCTGAGTTTAGTAAATTTTAATTGTAATTGAATAGAAAAAACATCCACATATACATACGTAATTTGTGTCCAGTTAATTTAATGCTTATTATGGTTTATGTCCACTAGATATAATTAATAACAGAACAAAAATTGCTCGAGAAATTTTGATCCATCAAGAAACATGGCTCCGATGGCTGTGGGCTACACTATACAGACATGAAGAAATTCTTGAAAATTGTTCTTGTCTAAAATGGCTGATTATATTTTGAAAAAAAATGGATATGGTTCTCTCAGAAATTCAGGTGAGCGATCCAGGGCCATTTTGGCCCTCTTGTTTATTTCTCCAAATCACAAGACTGTTGCAAAAACAAACACTCAGTTAACTAAATTTCTGTCATTCACTGAAAAAGAAAATGAAAAAAAAATTATCTTCTATTTATTACTAATAGAAAAGAAACACATTGCAGACACTGCACAGTCTGGTACTGTGCATATCTATTATTGAAAGTACAGAAAATCCAATGCATTGTATGAAAAGTCCAGCAAATAATAATTATCGTTTGTATAACTTTTCATTGTTTATCCTTTCAACTTGGTCTTGTTCAAGATTTTATTGTTTGGGACAGAGTTAAGATATGAAAAGAGTCTACAGTAATAAAGCCACTATGATTTGTGAGGACAAAAAACAACCCTGTCTGAAATAACTAAAGAATTGCATTCCAAGCAAAGTTACATACTCCAGTATAGTAAAAAAAAAAGTAAATTAAAGTGTTAAATTGGAAGTATGAAATGTTCTGCATGTGTAAGCTTTTACCAAACAGTTTCAAGTTGAACAACAATAAGAGTAGCCTTTTGAAAATATTGTGAGAGGAGATAAAAAGCATTTTCTTTTATTCTCCCACAATGCAATCTACTGTACCTGTCCAAAGTCATCTTTAATTTTAGACACATTTTATTTTTTATTTTCAAATGCTTAAACTTGGACAAACCTAAATCCTTATCCTGAAGTTAAGGGTTAGTATTTCATAAATGAGATGTCAGAAATGTACCTGCACCACTTTTTGATCTTGGTGGTGATGTAACTGCCTGGCTCAGAAGGACAACTGTAGCTGCAGGAGTGGGGGACCAGAACCTCTCCATCCTCTTGTCTTGCAGCAGGTACATCAAACTGGCCAATAGGAAAGAACTTTGAAGCTGATGTTAGAATCAGGGTGCAATCCCTTTTTAAAATCTTCCTGTATTTCAGAGCAGTGTTCAAGGCAAGTTTATGGAAAAAAACTTTGGCTCATTGCAGACAGCTTTTTCTAAAGTCGGAAACCTCATCAGCTAGGGTAGCAGTTTTGCTATGTTTTGTTTCCCCATGTGCATTTCTGTAGATAACTACTTCCCCTACATAGATTTGTCATATGGCATTTTGAAGTCTGTTTCCATGACTTTGATCAAAGGCAGTACCTGCAAAGACAGGTTTAAGTGTAACAGTATTGTCGGGACTTTCCGAGCAGGTTTAAAAATAACTTAGAGAATGAATGTAGGTTTCTAATTTTAGTTCACTTAAAAACATTTCTTCAGGTCGACATACAATATAGAATTAATGTCCTACCTGGTTAATCTTCTTTTCTTTGAGAGGTCAAATAGTTCGAATCGTTTCTGGCACAATGCAACGTTAACTTAGAAATTCGACCTATTTATAATAACGGCTTGTTATGATAATGACGTCACGTTCGATACACAGTTGGAATTCCGAAGTAATGGTTTCTCGCTACGTACGTGACCTTGTAAAATACAATACATAAACGGGAACCAAACGTTCCAGACTTTTAAACGGAAGTAACAGAACTGTCAGAATACCATTGAATTTAACGTGCAATAAAGTTTATAAAGTTTCGCGGATACGTAATCGCGAGCGAATCGAGATGATACCAGGTAAGACTAACAAACAATGAACATGTTTATACATTAAAGATAAGAATAACAAAAGCTTTAAATATATAACAGTCGGCAATTACAATTTTAAGAACTATCCTCACATTACCCCCGACCTACAGAAGAATTGTCCCAATTCTTAGGAAGAAATATTTAAAGCATAAAGATACGGAGTTTAACTATTAAATATATACACATAGGGATTCAAATAAATGTTTTATTTACCCATTAACAACAACATAATGGCAAATTGACAATAAATATTACTCAATTAAATGACACTTAAAGATATTTGAGTTATGGCACTTAAAAGTGTCTATGACAGTTGTAACTAAACTGAAATGTCACTTGTTAATGAATGTTCACAACACTTTACATTTAATTACTCATAAAAAAGAAATATATTATATTAACGTAATAGTGTCTTTAATTTGAAATATGAAAAACATGTTATCCTGGATCATCTGGATAAGTCTTCAGTTGAGTTTGGGTTATCATACACGTTTTTTGGTATGACATCAAGAATCATTTTCGGATTTTCATCTGATATCATTTTTCGGATTAACATCACAGATCAGTTTTCAGATTGTCATGTAAACATTTTTGTGTAATAAAATATAAGGTTAAATGTATTTAACATTTAAGCAATTATGAATAAAACAAGTCCGCATTTAAAAATATAACTATTTAAAGTTACTGGAAATGTAAATGAAAGAGTGGAATCACTTTGAATTTCAGTGAAAGGTTAAATTTATCTTGGACTTTGCATCATAGGGAAAAAGAAGCTCTTTATGAAATATAATTGAAATAGTTTCATAAATAAAAACTGTAACTACTCAAGTAACATTTTAACAACTTGAATGCAATATAACAACCAATATTGATTCTCATAACTTGTAGGTAAAAAGGAAATTTTCAATGAACAAAACTATCAACTAGAGAACAAGAATATCTACAACAATTTAAAGTTCTTGACAGTCGTGGTCACTTCATACATGTATCAATCTTGTAAATCATTGTCTTCTCCTCCTCCCTGATTAACTGCCTCTTTCTTTTGTTTACGTTATTGAATTTGCTTCTATATATATATATATTTTTTTTATATTTCTTCTTCGAATTCTTTCTCCTCCATCTCCTTGTCTTCTTTCTTTCTTGACTCTTTCCTCTTTTCTTCCTCATTTCTGTCTTCTCTATCAATTACTTCTTTCTCTTTATGTGATTTTCCTTTGTCGTCTTTCTTCAAATCTAAGTTTTCCCTAGTTTCTATTTCCTGTTTCTTTTCTTCTTTCTTCTTTTCAGCTTCTCTCTTGTTTCCTAATTCCATCTTATTTGTTTTTCAATCTTTCGTTCTTCTTCACTCCTCTTTTTGACTTCTTTTATATCTTCTTCTTTCTTTCTATCATTTTCTCTTCTTTCTGACTCTTGTTTCCTTACTTCTTTCTTCTTTCACTCTTCTTCATTCTTCCTTTCTTTTTCAGTCTTCCTCTCAAATTCTTGTTTCTTTTCCTCGTCTTCCTTTCTTACATCTTCATTCCTTCTATCATCTTCTGTCTTCCTTTCTAGATCTTGGTTCTCCCCTTCTGTTCCTCTTTCTTCTTTTTTAATCTTTTCTTCCTCTCTATTTCTACCCATGTCTCCAGCATTGGTCTTCTTTTTTTTAGTTTCGTTACTTTTGTCCCACAAATCTTTACATAATTCTTCTGTTGCCCTTTTCATAAATAGATCGAGGTCTTTTTCAGCTTTTTCATTCTTTGCGCCAGTTACTTGGTTAAATAATATATAATCTGATTTTGATGATATACAATTATGAAGATTATCATTCCTACTGAAGATTTTTAAACATTTCTTGCATTTGTAGGATATACCGGAATGCTGTTCTTTAAGATGTGAAATACATGCCTTCTTACTCCCAAATGTCAAATCCTGGCATAGTGAACTTTTGAATCTCTGATGAAAGTAAAAGGGAAGAGACAAAAAGAAAGATTTGTTAACTTTTGTACAATTTTAGTTTGTCATGATGTACTATTTTTGAATACTATTTTGATTTTATCGCTATTTTATTGTTATTCTGTATAGTACATCATTAACTTTCTTCAGTACTTTGCATAGACCAGTCCATGGTGTTTGAAATTTCTTTTTAACTGGACAATAGTACCAGACTAAATCACCTCCTTATATGAAGTAAAGTTTGTTTTTGTGTCATAACTGTTTTTCAAACTTTTTGAAATAATTTCAATATTCTGTCAGGCTATATCATTTATGTTTAAGATCTTTTTCTCTAAATCAATGACATACTTTGAGTATTTTGTTTGTTCATCCTCCACATTTATGACTTGTGGAGAACCAAGCACTAGATCAATTGGTAGACGTAACTCTCTCTGACTATGTATGGAAGGTGTATAACCAGTGGAAGATTGCTGAAACCTTTTCAGCAGCTCCTTTTCCAATGGGTTCAAAGATGACAATAACTCCCGGTTGACATTCTCACTCTAGTCTGGCTTTGGCAAGTATGTCTGTAACAATAATTTTGATAGTTCTCCACCTCGGCGCTTGTTAAACAATATAAGCCTGGTCATTACATATTGTTCCAACATTCTCCATGATTTATAACTATGGCACTATAGTAATTGATTAGAAATGTTATTGATCTCTAGCTTCATGTAGTCTCTTAACTTGATCAAATCTTCTGTGAGAGGTAGTAGGCAGACTTTTTGGTCTTTTTGCCTTTTGAGGCTGTTCAAGGCATTTGAAGAAATTGTTTCTGTGCATTCTGCCTTAAGTAAAGCTTTAAAGTCCTCTGCTTCCACTTTCTCAACATTGCTTTTGCTTCTTAAGGCCACTCCAACTTTAACATTTGCCCGCCCAGGTGGCTCAGTGGTGAGTGTGTCAGACTCATGACCTGGTGGTTGTGAGTTTGATACCCGGTTGAGGCGAACTTTCTTTTCGGCGTATTTTCGCCTCTCACCTCTGCTGAAGCAGGTGAGAAAAGTAGTCGGTGGCTTTGGAAAGAAAGTAGTGTAAGTACCGGTGTGAGAAAGCCAGGAAACACATGTGCGTCACAGACCGCCATGATATGACCTTAGCTGTTAAAGTGGCTTTAAACCCCAATACAATCAACCAACTTTAACATGAGATGCTTTGTGTTGTAAATGACCTAGTCGAAGTGCAAGGGATTGTTTTTCAAAAGTTCTTGTCCTATCTAAAGATATATGCAGGCCACACAACCCCTCTGTTGCACTTATTACATCATCAAACCTGTCTGGTGAAATAAAGCTACTCAGCTCTATTTCATTCATTTCCAACTCTTTCCTTTAAAACTGAAAGAAGTCTCGCAAGCTGTCTCATTCGTTGAATTATATCATATCATTTACGAGGACTTAGTTTCTTTAGGACCCATTGTGGTGACATGTGCAAACACGGAGGGAACACGGAGGATGTTTTACATAGACCAAATGCAACAAATTTGCAGACAACAATTCGAATATGGCTTAAACGATTGGCTTGGTGCTGAAGGGTTAGAAAACCTAATGAGACAAGGAAAACTTGCTGGTTATCTGCATTTTCTCTTTCTCACACAATGTTTTCCGAAATCTAATTACCCTGCAACATAGCTTTCATTTTGGGTACCTGGAAGCAAATTTCATACAAGCTCAACA
Source organism: Tridacna crocea (assembly GCA_943736015.1). Lineage (NCBI taxonomy): Eukaryota > Metazoa > Mollusca > Bivalvia > Cardiida > Cardiidae > Tridacna > Tridacna crocea. The sequence goes on along the minus strand of OX031068.1, from coordinate 4,439,262 downwards.
GGTACATAATGTGCTTGTGGATGGCCCTAAGCCTGGGAGTCATGTGTAGAATTTTCCCACAAGCTCTGGGAGTAGTCTTTGTAAAAGAAATATACTGCACTTGTAGATTTCCTGCCACAAATCAGTATCAAATAAAACCTGTTCAACATGAAAATCTACAGTTGTCTATACAACAAATATATGTGCATCAATTTTGGGACTTTCATTTGTGTCTGAATTTGAAAAAAATAATCATGCTTTCTGTTTAAATGGAGTTCCCCATCTTTGTCTTTAATAAGACAGAAATTTTCTTGAATCCGTAAAGAGTCGTCTTTCTTGGAATACCGGCACTTCACTTCCACCACTTGATTCCCACAACAATCACATGAAATAATGCAGTCTGGTGTTGCAGCAATAAATGGACATTCCTTGCTTACAAATAGTCCACGTTTTTCAAGTTGAAGATTTTTATGCCTTTCCTCTTTTAATCTAAACATGAAGTTTCGAATGGCTGTTTCTTCATGTTTCAATCCCCGTTATATTGCTTCATCTGTAATTTTTTTCCTGAGTGGATAGCACAGTGATTTGATCAGTGACTTGGTAGGGTTGGCAGGATCGGTTTGTATTACGGTTCTCATGTTAGAAGCCATTATTTACCAGTTTTGAACTGAAACCAGAGTTTACTCTTACATTGTTCTCTCGTGGCTTGCTCAAAGTTTTCAACTTCCACTGAAGTAACATGTATTTTGATTTTTTTATATTTTTACATTTTCCTAGTAGTTCTTTGTAATTTAGAGTTATAGCCAAGTTGTCTCAAAGTTCAGTCATAACCTTAGGCAGTGGTACACGTAGGTTTTTTGAAATGCAGTGGTCTGCAAACTCAGGGATGATTGTTATAAGGGCTGTTCTCTTCCCAGATGCATGTAGATTACTATATGCAGTTTTTGAAGGTCGGCATCTGTGGGAGGCTTCTTTTACTTCTTTGCTGAAGGAGGGATAGGTGTTCCAATAGTATATGGGTTGTCACACAGGCTGTCAAACTGCTTTTTCATTGTTTTTTGCAGAGCTGAAGTTAATATCACAAATTTCAGCATAGCATAGCATACCGTTTTAAGATGTCAGCAATAACCAATAAGCTGGTTCTTTTGTTACTCTCCTTGAATCTCTCCCTCTAACCGTTCCATCAATTGCAAAAAGGAGTGAGCCAATATGTGTGCATGCCTCACTGAGACCTACTGTACAGTCGCAGTGGTAGCTCTAGTTATAATTGCATCTTATCTCATTGGAGACAGGACCTCTTTATGGGAGTATAATGATCCTATTGGAGGCTTCAATCTTTACCAGTTTTAACGTCATTTCCAAGACATAACAATATAATTAGTCTTGCCTTTTGATCTAAAACTGTTGAGTAGGCAAGGAATGCCCAGCCACTCAATATCAAATTATGCACATTATAAATGACACATATTTCTTTTACATTTAAAAACGTCTTTTTATCAATCCAACATTTACTTCAAACCTTTTGATCACATTCTTAAATCTTATCATTTAAAACATTTGAGTATATTAGGATAACCTGGAACTCAATAATGCCCTTTATGCATATGAAGACCAAACATAATACTTCTTAACTCAATTCTTTTATCATCATTAATGTATTCAAACTTTATTCGATTTAAACAATTCCACTTTTATTATCTTTTAACACAGATATGCGCGCTAAATGACCAATGTTGTTGATGCGCCATAAAACAACATTTATTCATTCATTCATTCATTCAATTCTTTTATTGTCATTAATGTATTCAAACTTTATTCAGTTTAAACAACTCCACTTTTATTATCTTTTAACACAGATATGCGCGCTAAATGACCAAAGCTGTCGAGTTTCTTTGAAAAGTAACCGAGGCAAATCTTTTGCGATTGTCGATTGAGGTGAAATGTCCGTATTTATCCAGCATCTCTGTCTCTTGCCAGGTCCTGGAATAGACATATACGGGAGACTGGGAAACGTGTTCCGTTAAGGGTTGTGAACGGATATTCGGCTTGAGGGTTTGACATCAAAGCCAACTTGCAGATATTTTCGAGTGCTTTATATTCCAACTTTGTCATAGGGATTTGAAACGGTCCCTGGTACCCAGTCTTGTGGTCATCCAAACTGACCACATAAATCTTTTCCTTCTCATGGTCAACTGCTTGGGGTGATCTGACCCCTTTGATGGTGAGTCCGGCAATGGCCCCTTCTCTTGCACCGGAATTTATCATCATTATTGAGATAAGATATTTCCGAAAGGGCAGAAGGGATGAGGACGGTGCTCCCTCTGCCATTTTATACACCTCTTCACCCTTCGATATTTTTTTTGTAACCGGGGGTCACGGGATCCCTTGTTTATAACAATTTTTATTTATTATATAGTCTATGGGTGCCAGGAATCCAACCTACTGACCTCTACGCTGACAAACAGACACTGGTAAAAAAAAAACAAATGAACAATATGCCCTTGATCTGTGATCTCGGGGGTGTAAAAAGAATTAGTGTCTCATGCATGGTTGAATCTTGAAAATCTCCAAATGTAAAATGGCCTATTTATGAAATAAAAGTGAATTTCATTTTTACCATGTGAAAATATAACAATTTTTATGGCTTAAACGATATGTAAAGGTACAGTGCATAAAAGTTCCCGTCAATGGCAGAACAAAAAGAATTGAATCTAGAACAGATACTACCGTGCCGCACTTATCTGTCTTTTTTTACATTGATGATCGCCGATTATTAGCTGACTTTTTATTGTAAATCTCCAGTCACGTAAATAGTGAGTTAACCCATTACCACACAATTCCTACTTTTGACGCCCCCGAGAAAGAAGCCTTTAGAAAACATTGTGGGAAAAGGAGAAAATGCTGGTAACCAGCATTTTCTCCTTTTCCCACAATGTTTTCTTACCTTCACAAAACAAATTTCAATTTTTTGTCACTTTTATTTTGTCGTCTGCAAATGCTTTCAATTTGGACCAGTCTAAAATATTGTCGTTTGGTAATGGGTTAAACACCATGTGGTAAAACACCATGTGGTAATTCAGTGTGTCAAAACAAACTTTCATTCACCTAGAGTATTGGAAGTGTAAACAGTGGTCCTGTGTATTACGTCAAAGCACCAATGAGATGCAATATTAACATGTGGCGTTCTTGAAGTCCTAGTTTGAATATACACAGACTATAACCAAGGTTGTCTGGATAAATGGCAACCCTGAAATCGTCAGGCTTCTCGATGAATTTTTGCATGCATATATCATTGCAACCAGTGCAGTGAACTGACACATTTATGTTTTTTCCATGTTATATATGGCTTGCAACACGCAGTCCGCGCAGGCTAATCCGAGACAGCTTTTTACGACTACATTAGATTTTGTGCTACAGTAGACGTGCGCAAAACAGAAAATTGCATTAAAACGGAAAGTGCCATCTCGGATTAGCCTGCGCGGACTGTGCAGGCTTATCCGAGACGACACTTTACGCAGATGTCCGAATGTCCCTTTTCACGTGATGCAGGCCAATTATATATGTGTCGTGATGCGTAAGCTGTTACATTTCCGAGTTTCATACGGTGAAAATTACATTTTCTTTGGATTTACTGAGGCTTTAAGAATCTGAAATCCAGGTGTATAATGGTAAAAACCTGAAGACTTGAAATGTAAAGTAAAGCAGATTTTGCATATTGTCCTTTTTTTCCTTTAGAAAAATACTTCAAGTTAGACAGAGGTTGATTGGTAATTTAGTCTGTTGATGGAAATCCTTAAATGGCTTGAGTAAAGTGAAATTATAGCTATGCATTGGCAAATACTGATGTGAAGTAAAACTGAATTAACCTTTTTCCACCATCAGAGTGGATTAGTGGGTGAGTCCTGGAGAAATGGATGTCTTTTGGCCAAAATGTTCGATGTTCCAATAATGAACAAACTCAAAAACAGAGATAAACTGTATTAAAAAATGTAATCAAATTCAATCCTTAAATAAGATAAACTGTCACCAATGACGGATTAAGGCAATCCAGAAAGGTTGTCAATCTATTCAGGGACAGATAATTGTAATAAAAATGATCAATAAAAAGGCATTAGTCTGTTAGTTGTATTTGATTCTTCAGCCAACATAGCTACTAACTGAAAACGATGTGAATTTTCATGAAACATGACTCAAACAATGAACTTATAATGATCTTAAGAGGTCAGGTCATTGGAGCAAACACGAGTTTTAAATATTATTTGAGATTGACCGTTTCAGAGCTAATGGTAGATTTATAACATCTGCAGAATTACATGTAAATAGGGAGCTTGTACTGTCGCATGACGGATTGAAGCGAGCTTTAGCTTATCCGTCTATTCAGGAAGAGCCATGTTTCCTTTGACGAGTCAACCTTTTACCTCAGAGCTTTTCGGTCAAAAGCCATGTAGCTGAAAAACAAATCATTACAAGTACAGAACAATGAAAATATGCCATTTTAAAACAAGCTGCATTAACAGATTTAATTTACTTTTTCTCTACCAAGGAAATATGATCAAGTTTACATATAGAACAAGATCAGACTATAAAACTTATTTTTGGCTGTGGATTGGCAAACATCTTTAGTTTAAACATGTGGAGTGAAACAGATCTTAACCCATGAAGTGAATACTGTAGTTGATGTTTATTTAGGTCAGTGTTGGTTAAAGCCGCAGGGAAGCCAAAGGATATGTAATGTTCACCATTTATAACTCAAAAATACAGCGGATTACCAAGCACAACGCACATATATATGGAGTGCAACACGCGAAAAGGGTCATTCGGACATTTGCGTAAAGTATCGTCTCGGATCCGCCTGCGCAGTTCGCAGAGGCTAATCCGAAACGACACTTTCCGATTTTATGTGATTTTCTGTTTTACACAAGTCTACTGTAGCACAAAATCTAATGTAGTCGTAAAGTGCCGTCTCGGATTAGCCTGCGCGGGCTAATCCGGGACGACACTTTACGCAAATGTCCGAATGCACCTTTTCGCGTGTTGCACTCCATATCAGATCGGAGAAAACCAGACCGTGTCAGTTACCTCACTGGTTGAAATGATATGCATGTGCGAAAATGTATGGAGAAGTCTGTCAATTTCAGAAATGACATTGATGAGACAACCTTCGTTATAGTTCATGTATATTCGAACTAGGTCTTCAAGAACATCATGTGATAACCTTGCATCTCATTAGTGCTATGACGTAGAAAACAGGGCTACTGTTTACGCTTAGAATATCCGTGATGCAGCCTAAAATTGAGAAACCGGGGAAGAGGTATCTGGGCAATTGTTAAAAAAATAAATTTGACATGAAGCCCCCTTTTTAAACGCCCGTCGAAGACGGGACGTATTATGGGGTCACCCGTGGCGGGCGTCCGGGCGGGCGGGCGGCGCCCAGTTCTTTGTCCGGAGCATATCTCCAAAACTATACAAGCTAGGGTTATGAAATTTCATGGGTGGATAGATCTCATCGAGGGGGAGTGCAGTGCACAGGAATCATAACTCTTGCTCGCTTAGCTTTTGAGTTATTGCCCTTTGTTGTTTTTCATACTTGAATTTTGTCCGGAGCATATCTCCAAAACTATACTACCTAGGGTTATGAAATTTCATGGATTGATAGATCTCATTGAGGGGGAGTGCAGTGCACAAGAATCATAACTCTTGCTCGCTTAATTTTTGAGTTATTGCCCTTTGTTGTTTTTCATACTTGAATTTTGTCCGGAGCATATCTCCAAAACTATACTAGCTAGGGTTATGAAATTTTATGGGTGGATAGATCTCATTGAGGGAGAGTGCAGTGCACAAGAATCATAACTCTTGCTCGCTTAATTTTTGAGTTATTGCCCTTTGCCGTTTTTTATACTTGAATTTTGTCCGCTGAATATCTCCAGAACTATACTAGCTAGGGTTATGAAATTTCATGGCTGGATAGATCTCACCGAGGGGGAGTGCAATGCACAGGAATCATAACTCTTGCTTGCTTAATTTTTGAGTTATTGCCCTTTGTCGTTTTTCATACTTGATTTTTGTCCGGAGCATATCTCCAAAACTATACTAGCTAGGGTTATGAAATTTCATGGGTGGATAGATCTCATTGAGGGGGAGTGCAGTGCACAGGAATCACAACTCTTGCTTGCTTAATTTTTGAGTTATTGCCCTTTGTTGTTTTTCATACTTGAATTTTGTCCGGTGCATGCCCCAGCTTTACAACTTGGGGTAAGACGGGGGTATCTTGCAACAATTTGCCGCTCTTGTTCCATGATACATTGATAAATTGCAAAACCCTGACAACACACGTTAAGAACACGTGATCTGTGAAAATCTCATGTTATGTCCAGTAATTTAACTCATTACCAAATGACGATATTTTAGGTCTGTCCAAATCGAAATCGAAAGTATTTGCAGACAACAAAATAAAAGTGACTGAGAATTTGAAATCTCTTTTGTGAAGGGTAGAAAACACTGTGGGAAAAAAAGGAAAGGCTGATTAAAATATTAATGTCATCGGAGAGTAAGATTGCTAATTCTTAACCTGTTTTCTTATTTAGATGTAGTAAATTCTTCCTGTATTGATGATCAACAAATAAGCGATGATCAGCCTGTGTCATGTTTTCTGTTTACAATGTCGATAAACTTCGTTTTCCAAGCCAAGACTGGAGACGTAATGGTCAAGTGAATGAAAGTTTTGTTTCGACGCATTGAACTATATCACTTGGTGTTTACGTCACTATTACGTCACTGCGGAGATTTACAATGTTTTCTAAAGGCTTCTTTCTCAGGGTCGTCAAAAATAGGGATTGTGTGGTAATGGGTAAAGAGATATTGGTGAAAAATGAAATGTAACATGAAGCCCCCTTATTCCATGATGCAGTTAAAGATTCCAAAACCTTGACAATATGCGTTAGGTCATATGATTCTGTGAAAATTGAGCTGAAATCTGCCAAGAAATGGGGAAGGCATTGCGTTCACGAGAAACAGATTGAAAAAGAAAACATGAAGCCCCCTTTTTCCATGATGCAGCTACAAATTGCAAAACCTTGACAATATTCGATAGGTCACCTTGAGGAACGTTCTATAAAAATTTTATTCAAATCCGTCAAAAAATGTGGGAGAAGTTGCATTGACAAGAAGTGGAATAAAATATAAGATGAAGCCCCCTATTTCCATGACGCAGCTAGTAATTGCAAAAACATTGACAGAATTGCATGGTCAATCTGGGTTAAACTTTTTTTCCCTTCATTTCCTAATGGTGGTAGACAGATGTGTTGAATGTAAAAAATCTGTATAGTTTTCAAGATAAGACTAAAACCATTAAAAGTGCACTGAACCGCATAACCTAAAAATCGCTCTCAGTAGGCCATTTTGCATCAAATCAAAAAACAAAAAAAGCATCTCGGGAGAATGGGTTATTGTGCACATGTATTAAGTTTCGCGCATTTTTCTCTTGGTAGATATATCGTCAATTATTATCATCGTAACATTTTTCCTTTGGATTATTTTTTTTTCCATTTATATGCATTTTATGACAAGCACTTGTTCGGAGAGCATAGCCGGTCTCAGACGGCTCTTTGTTTGAATTTGATACCCAGTGTGATAAATTTCTGGTATCATTCCATTAGAACAAACAGAAAGCAAGTCATTCTTTTTTGCCTCTGAGATTGGAGGGTTGGCTCTATTCCGCCATTGCAGTTGATCTCTGTCTTGGCCTTAGCGCCCTCTGATCCTCGAACTTGGTTTGAAATTGAAGTGTTTTTTTTTAACTTTATCCATTTAATCTGGTACCATAATATTCTTTTTCCATTAACATCTACTTTCATGTCTTTATATTGGTTTTTAACTAACAGTTTGAAATCAAGGAAGTCGTGATGTTTCATTGGGACCCCCTTGTATGGATTGTTTTTCAGAGCTAAATTGATCATGGTGTTTTTGTGGATTCTTCCTCTCTGTAATAAAACATCAAAGTTGTTCTCTGGTTTACAGATGTTGACATCACTATAAACCTGGCAAATACACATGATCTCAATTGGAATGACACAATGGTGATGGAGTCCTCTCCCGACATTTTCTCATGGTAGTCTATAGGAGAGAAGGTGGAATATCCATGTCAGTCCCTATTTCAGAGTCTTGTGTGGAAACAATAACACTAGATTGTGTATTGTCATCTGGATTGTTTTGTATTTTCATCTGGATTGTTTTTCCTCAGTTTTTGTTGAGCTAATGGGATTGTATCATCTGTCGACTCCAACATATTCATATTTGACTGCAAAAGATTTTTCCTCATGAAAAATTGATCAATTTCTGTGCATGTAGTTTTATAGAATTTTTCAGATTTTAAAGCTTCATGTTTTATATCAGAATGACTTTTGTTGTATTTCCCCATCTACAGAAGGAGAATCCTTTTCAGAGGAACTTCTTGTATTGTATGTCAAATCATTACTCTCTTCCTTGTCTTTTAACATGTTTTTTGAAGCACATAGTAGCTGATATTTCTTTATCTGACCATGCTGACCAGTCACTGAAGTCACTGAACTCCATTTCTGTGAAATAACAAAAGTTATGAATGATAAATACACAAATTCTTCCTAAAGTATGGTTATGGATGATACACAGGTTGAGTGTAACGGTAATCTTACACATTGCTATACCAGTACTTACAGCAGTATGATAAAATCTGCTTGAAAATAAAGTACTTCATTGATTCAAAACTTAAGGAATGAGCTCAATATAATTTTCTGATCTCATATCTGTAGCTTATTCCTATTTCAATGTAAATACAGTGACAAAACAAGCAATTTCGTTGAAATGATATCCCCGCCGAAACGGACCTTTTTTTTAAACAAACTTAGTAGAGGTATTGTGTTTTTGCATGTATGCATTTACAACATTTAGAATTGTCTTCAAACTCTTTAATTTTGGGACATTCCAAAATTTTCTCATCTGGTAAAGAGTTAATTGGGTTATCATACACCAAAAGTTCAAATAAAGTGCTTTGTGTGGCTGACAGAATTTTTTAAGTGGTATATGAAATAAAGGACTTTACAGCCTTTGTGCGTATTTGTTTGTATTTGAGTTTAACACCGTTTTTGACAGCTAAGGTCATATCACGGCCGACAGTGATGCATCCATGAGCTTCCTGGCTTTCTCACACCAGTACTGACACAACTTTCTTTCAAAAAGCCACATGTATAACACCGAGGTCAGACGCGAAAAATCGCCAAAAAAAAAGACTGCTAAAACAGCATATCGAACCCAGGACCTCCTGGTCACAAGTCAGATACGCTAACTACTGAGCTATCCTGCCGGGCCACAGCCGATCACACGTCATCACAGGTTTCACAAAGAGGCCTTCAACTTTAACCAACACAACGTTTAACCTAGGTCCTGATTAAAAATGTTGAAATAATTTGAAACTGATTAAAACTAGCAAAAGCTTGCCTTGGCTAACAATATCCAACAGTATCTGTCTTTCTTTTGCCCGAACATAATTACATGTATGTCGATTTTTTTTTTTTCATTATTTCATTCCAAACTTTTCTTTTAATAGTTTCCCACGACCTCCTACAAAGTTCACCATCATTCAATTTGCTTTGGTTGATAGCCTTTTCCATGGCCAACTTTATCATGCAAATCAAACCCGGTAACTGTTATTTGACCGCTATGTAAGCCAATTAAATTATGAGAGTTTGATCCCTTTTGACCGTGAAATCGATCACATATGGAATTATATATTGACTGGCGATCTCTGCAAACCCTTTGCACTTACAACCCGAATTTCGCGCTTCGAGTGTAGAGGGTTTCAATTAATTGGAAAACAACTCTGCGGGATATCTGGGGTTGTAAATTACTGGGGTACCAAAACTTGTAGGATTTGTTTTCCTTTCAGGTCTTGCAATTTGATCTACCTCAAATTTTACCGAAAGCGCGCATTTGAAAAATTAAAATTATGGTCAGCTATAGAAATGCTTTTGACCAGCATTTGCTCTTTTTCAAGCAATGTTGTCATGCCTTAATTGATACAAATTGAATAATTTGAGCCATATTTATTGTGTTGTCTACAACTGCTTTAAATATTGGGGCAGTCATACATTAGTTCCTGAAGAGTTAAAAAAAAAAAGAAAAATATCCGCAGTACAAATTTCTTATGATGAGACTAATGCCGGGGGAGGAGCACGACACGAACACTCGAAATGTAACAGCACATATGTTTACTGCATCTTTGGAATTTTATCTCTGATTTTTTCAGCATAATATTGAATTCAATCTCTGATATTTTTATTGTTTTATCAACAAAAATGGTACAATAGTAAAAATACTTCGGTAGGATATATTTCTGAATAGCTACCCACAAAGTTAAGGATATTATGAAGAGGCTTCTCTTGTTACGATGTTTTTGAAAACATTAATTTCCAACCTGTAGCATAGAGCTATTACATAGTCAGCAGACGGCATTTTATTGTAATTGTTTTGCATAGCGTCGTCACAAATACATGTACGGACATGTATATTAGGCTGGGGAAAGTGTGTTGGTAGATCAGACCACACTGGTATCGTCTGATCTATCATAAACAAACCAACCGTATACGAATTATATTTGTTAACCTTTATGTTCAATAAGTCAGTTCTGTTTAAAATAATTTCGTCATTTTTTAGAAGTCAGTGGTTTTGTGAGCACACGGTAAACATAAATCAGCCTGCACAATATTGTTGGAAAATCAAAATTATCTTCAGGGAAGTCAGAAAGCTTATTTATTGTTCTTTAATATGGCGTAGTTTTCAGTCATTTAGAAAATACATTTTTAGCCCTTTTCACACTTTTTTAAAGCAACTATCGTATTTTCTTTCTTTTTCCCTGATCGTTTGCATTGTGCCGGAGTTCTCCGATGATGACCGAGTCTCACTGTTAGATAAGACGCCTATCGGGTATCTTGATTGGTGTTACGTAATGGTATACATTGATACATTTATACGGGGGTAATCGGAAAGAAAGTACATGTATCAGGAAAAAAATCAGACTTCTTTAGGGAGAGGAACTATATAAGCTTTGATGCTTTCGTTTCAATCCTTTTCGCAATACATGTTGTTGTAAATGAATGATGTTAGTATATTGAATAAATTAAAACTAAATGTTTAAACTAAGATCATAATTTTTTTACGAGATTATTTATAAGGATTTAAAGTCAAGTTTAACAAGATCTTGTATAAGGAAGTCCAATTTGCCGCCCTCTCTCTTTAGCTCTTTACTTGCAAATGTGTGATGATTAATGCATTTTCAAAAGTATTTTATGGCAACAGCTCACATATTCAAATTTCCTTGCTATTTTCAATCTGATCACATGTATTTTCTCCCTCTCATGTGTTTTCAAAAGTCAATAATTTAAAACTTTTTCCCATATGGAGAACTTTTTGACTTCACCAACTTAGAAAAAAAGCAATTTCAGAAAATAAATCAAATGTAGCTAAATTGATATTCTTCACTTTAAAAGAGTAGAAAACATTGTAGGAAAAGGAGTCAATACTCGATATTGGTATTTCTCCTTTTTTCACAATGTTTTCAAAAGGTTTTATGCAGGACCGTTGAAATTTGGGAGTAAGCTGTACGGGTCACATCAATACTCTCAAAACGCAAATTGTTTTCTGCTGATTTCAGTCACATATTGATATTGATACGTCAATTTTTTTTAAGCCAAAAGAATTTCGACACATAAAATAAAACCGATTCGGCCCAGGATCAGACTGCTTGTTTTGTACAGTTTGTTACTGGTCTATTGACTGCATAATTATTATAATGATCCAATAGTACAACAAATTCAATCTTCTTTAGAAATAAAAAAAAAAAAGAAAAAAAAAAAGAAATAAAAATGCAATTTAAAGAAATTTATGCTAACTAAATTGAAATTATTTTCCAAAAAGAATTAAAAAAGACGATACTGGGAAAATAATGGTTTTTACAAATCTCTTAAAAGTTTTCACTGATGCAAATGATATACACGTACATGTATAAAAATGATAAATACAATCATTATATATTTGGACAATGCGTAAAAACAGGATCCAGGTTTAACAAAACAAGGTTATCATATCATCAGTTCTTATCTTCCCTTTATCTGTTGCTAAATCTTTTCACCCAGTCTTAAAATCTCACTTTGCTCCATACTGCATTTTTTATACAAAAATTAACGATAGTGTCTTTTTTAAACTAAAATGGACGCAAGATCTCAATTTCACAAATGTAAACGAATACTTTGATCATAATCACAACAAAACATAGAATACTTCAAGACGTTATAGATTTTTTGTTTGCAATTCATTTTTATGTTATTTAGCGTCAAAAACGGCGCAAGAGCAAATTTCTTAAACCTTTATATAGAAATAAGAAGGAGAATGGGTCAGTAACTTTAAATCTAAATGGACGCAACTTCCCATTTTGCTACAGGAATTAAAATTATATTGAAGTAAAGTACACTGTAAAAGCGGGTGTTTTAAATCCAAACATGATAGAAGACACTTTTCTGTTACACTTTTTAATCACCCGTTCGTGTTTTGAGAAAACACCACTGTTTTAAAATTAAACATGATGAAAACATTAGTGTTTTGTGAAAACACCTATTGCAGTGTTTTGTTTGAAAATGGGAAACAGGTGTTTTCGGGCCTGTTACACTTTTTAAACACGAAAACATGTTTTCAGGATTAAGGCGTTTTATTTCGAAACAGGTGTTTTACAGTTCAACGTCAAATATACTACACTAAACAGGCTTGTTATCTTGTATAATACACTGAAACGAACTTCTAAACGGCCACTTTTGTTTCTCCTATAAATTGGAGCAAGTAAAAGAAATTGTGATGTATATCTGGAGAATGTAGGTAAAAAAGCCAGAGGTAAAAAAGCCATAGGTAAAAAAGCCAGAAGTAAAACGGTAAAAAAGCCATAGGTAATAAGGCCATAGGTAAAAAAGCCAGAGCTAATTTAGTACATGTATATATGATTTATTAAGAAAATACCAAATATTTTAAATATAATATTGATATATATAAATATTTAATGAAAATGATTTGTGATGATTTGTGCATTAATTCTAACATTTATATTTGTGCATAATTTTTTACAGTTATTATGTAAATTAAAAGAATTTACCATGTAACGCATCTATGGTATCTACATAAATATTGATTTTTATATTATCAAAAAGGATGGGTAACAAGATAATTTGTATTTAATAGAAATTATATTTGTTTATCTATCTACAAGTACTTGTTGATAAATTAATTGAAACTAATAATAGGTGCAGGAAATGCCCTATTACATAATTTAACAGTATTATTTCAAACTGTTACTGACCAATCGCATAATATGATTAAAACTTGGACTTGTGAAATGACACTTTGCACTCATTTGCAATTAGTTTGTTTCTTGTATTGAAAGATTGTTCCATGGAAACTTTAAAGTATAAGATAATGAATGGTATGCAATGATTGCAAACATTGTAGGAAATTGCTTCCTTTGAGCAGTTTCCCCTTTTTCCCGAAATGTTTTCTAAAGTCATCACCTGCAACTGCAAAAGTGTTAAGTATGACCAGTTTCACTTATCAAACAACTAATTTTAGACTCTTTCATATTGAAAGAGCATGCATAAAACACATCAAGATAGGATATAAAACATTTTTGGAAAAGCAGAAATTGTTTCGTGTTATGAGCAAGAAAAGTAAAAGGAGGCCTGTCTTAAATTGTGTTGTTTGGGAATTTAGAAAAGGGTTAAATATTGAAAAAATCTGTATACAACACATCAATATAGGGAAATGTGTGAAAAGGAAAATGTGTTTGTTATTGGCAGTTTCTCCTTTTCCTTAAATGTTTTCAAAAGTCAGTAGCTGAAGACTGGAGAAGTTCCCCTTATCAAACAACTAATTTCAGACTCTTGACATATTGAAATAATCTGCATACAACACATCAAGATAGGATATAAAACATTGTGTGAAAAGGAAAAATTGGCTTCTCCTTTTTCCCAAAATACTTCTAAAGATTTTCAGAAACAAAAAGCTTTCTCTCCATCATATACTACTAAATTAGCTCTTTTTTTCTTAATAAACCATATATACTAAATTAGCTCTGGCTTTTTTACCTATGGCCTTATTACCTATGGCCTTTTTACCATTTTACTTCTGGCTTTTTTACCTATGGCCTTTTTACATATGGCTTTTTTACCTCTGGCTTTTTTACCGCACACCATATCTGGACGTTAACCATGGTATTGTGATAAAAATATTCTCGATTTTGCAACGGCAATTAATCCCCCCCCCCCACCTCAAAAAAAAAAAAAATCGAACGAGTTCTCTACAGAATTTGGCTCAAGTATGTTTTCAGACCGGTCAATTATTCTGAAAAAGAAATGAAACCAAATAAGCTGCCCCTGTTATACGCAGAGGACGCTAGAAAAGTTCTATGGGAAATTACAGCTTAAAAGTGGCCGTTTAGAAGTTTGTTTCAGTGTAGTATTGTCTCACTCTTCATAGAGAAAAACAGGTTTAAAAATGGATATGATGATGACGACAGTAACATCATAATTATATCCATTCTCAACAAATGCAGCTAGCTTATGTACTTGAGTAGCCGAAATTGAATATCGCCTGCTGGCAAAACCTGCATACACCTTTTCTCATGGTGTGACTATTAACATGAACTGTCACAGAAAATTGAAAACAGGTAGATAAGTATTTGTATTTAATTGCATTTTTCTCAAGAAACATAAAACACTGTTGATCTTTCATTCAGTAATTAATCCTCAACTTGGTGGTCTGGGATCACACCTACAATCTTATGATTAATGCCTTTTAATACTAATCAAATGAGCCTCGTCATAAAAACCTGTTTTTGCATATGTAAAAACAAAATCACAGATAACTACACAGTTAATATCGAGGGGTGAATGCAAAACTATTCCATCTGCATTTTGGAAAATTTTACAGGTGAGGGAAAAAGCTTTTCATTTCTCTGGAAAGCACTGGTAGAGCATAATTCTTAGCTATGTAATGCTGAATTCATTTACACAATTCTACACAACATATCTAAAAAATGTGATCTAACAATTATTTTCAGAGAAGTGAGTAGTTTTTTCATACACCTGTAAAATTTTTCAAAATGCAGATGGAATATTTTTGCTTTCACCCCTCGATATGCAAGATTGTTTAGAAATTTCAAGCTTCTAACCATTTTCTGTGGTTGTACAGTATGGTTTATGTCACACCTATTCGAAATCCCGGAGGACAGGTTTTCATGACATGATTAAAAATAAGATCTGCTATCCTTCAAACTAACAATCAACAATTTGAAAATCTAAATTCATATAACTACACAAACAGCAGACTAGTAATCCAGTATTTTATGTAAATAAAATCTAAATCACTTTAGTGTTGACAGGGAACTGAACAAAATGACCAATCATTTTTAGCTCCACTGGCCGAAGGCCAGCGAGCTATTGTCATGGCGTTGTGTTCGCCGTGCGTCCGTCCGTCCGTTCGTGCGTGCGTGCGTCCGTAAACTTTTTCTTTAAAAAACTTCTCCTCAGAAACTATTGACTGGATTTTTACCAAATTTCACAGGAATGTTCCTTAGGTGGTCCTCTTTCAAATTCCTTCAAATAATTCTGTTCCATGAATAATTCTGGTTGCCATGGCAACCAAAGTAAAAAACCTCTAAAAATCTTCTCCTCCCAAACCGCTAATTGGATAGCATTGTTTTTTTGCAGGAATGTTCCTTAGGTAGAGGTCTACAGAATTCCTTAAAAAAAAAAAGATCCGTCAAAAAACATGGCTTTTATGGGCGACTCATTTTCCTTTTATGGTATAAAGTAAAACTTTTGAAAAATTCCTTCTCTCAAACTACTTGTTTTGATTTCATTGTTGTATTGAAGGTAAGTTCCAATGGTGGTAAGTCTTTACCATACAATCCTGACTTTTAAGGACCCTACTGGTGACCTGGTACAAAGAGGGACAGGGCTTTACTGTTGTGATAGGCATTTTGTTATCAAATCAATCTGATCCCTGACAAAGAAGACGATAGAAAACATTGTGGGAAAAAGAGAAAATGCTGGTAGCCTTTTCCCACAATGTTATCTACCCTTCACAAAACAACTTTCAAATTTTCAGTAACTTTTATTTTTTCATCTACAAATGCTTTCCATTTGGACAACCCTAAAATGTTGTCGTTTGGTAATGAGTTAACTATAACCAGAAGACAAAATTTTTATAACTGGCCATAATTGAAAGATGTTGCAGACAACAGGATAAATCTTCAAATTAGTAAAACTTGTATCAAAAAGGGTAGAAATTATTGTGTAAAACTAAGAAAATGCAGGTAACTTTTATTTTCTTCTTTTCTCACAATGATTTTCATAGCTTTTTTTTCTTTAGTGACCTAAAATGCAGGAATGAATGGTAATTGTTAAAAACTTCTCTTCGCCGTTACAGAAAAATCAGGCGTGTGGAGCGATACAGGCGCTCAAGCGCCTCTAGTTGTTGTGCTGTTCTTCCAAGGATATACCCTTCTTTCAAAATATATGCAACATATCATATAACAAGAGCGGCAAATTGTCGCAAGATACGCCCATCTCACGGCCAGTTGTCAAGGGGGAATAATAATCATAAAGGGCAGGTAGAGGAAAATGGTAGTGCAGCAGAAATCATGTAAGTGATTGAAATAGGCATGAATATTAAGGAAACATGCATATAAAGTTTCAGGTCATTCCAACATGAAAAGTCAAAGTTGTATTTAGAGAAGCATGAAAACCTGTCAAAAAATAGTGAATAGGGAATAATTCCAAAAGAGCATTAGGTAAGGTTACGGCTCTAGTGCATTGCACTTTTCATAACTGGAACAAACATGTTTAACATGTCTGAAGTCAATTTGACTTGAGGTGACAAAGTTCTTTTCTGGACAAGCAAGAAATACAGTAAAAATGAATGTCAAAGTGAAATTAATCAGAATATGCGTTAGGTAGAGTTATTGTTCTTTTGCACTGTACTCTGTAATATTGCAACAAAGATGCACACCAAGTATGAAATTGTTCTGACTTGAGATAACAAAGACAAGCATTAAATGCTGTAAAAATGACAATCGAAGGGAAATAACCCAAAGACAGCACAAGGTAGAGTTACAATTCTTGTGCACTGCACTTCCAAATATTGCAACAAATTAGCAAACCATATTTCAAGTCATGCCCACGTAAGATGACAAAATTATGCTCCGGACAAGCAATAGTTTATTGGTCTTTAACCCTTTCCCAAACAAACCCTGGTTTTTACGGGTCAGGAATAGAAGCCTTTTGAAAACATTGTGGGAAAAGGAGAAAATGCTGGTAACCAGCATTTTCTCCTTTTCCCACAATGTTTTCTACCCTATCATATAGAAAAATAATCTTTTTAGCAACTGTTGATTTTTGTCACCTGCAAATGCTTTCAATTCGGTCTGGTCCAAAATTTGCCATTTGAGAAAGGGTTAATCTTAGTCAAAGACTTTTCAACTTTGTCAGTTATCTACGAAGGACACTTTTTAAATTCGTAGACTAAGCCTATAATGGTATGCGGCGCACCAGGTCCACATGTGCGCTGTGCTGGGTATTTTCAACATGTGGTTTTACACACTATAGTAAAATATAGCCTTCAATATGGATGGAAAAATCTCTGAACAGAGGGTATATTGTAAGATTTGAGCACAGCTCGGGTTTCCGCCAACAGAAATTCATGCTGATTTGCAAAAAGTTTATGGGAATAGTGCTTTAAAATATGCTACAGTTTGCATGTGGATACATTGTTTTAATGATGGTCGGGAGTCAATTGAAATTGACCCTCGGGTGGGTAGGCCAGTTTCCGTTTTGACGGAAAAGAACGTTGCTACTGTGAAAACGTTAATTGAGGAAGACACACGTTATACCATGCAAGAGAAAGAAGAATTAAGTGGCATTCATTTGTCAAGTGTATTGAAGATCTTATGTGAACGACTTGGGCTACGTAACATCTGCGCGCGCTGGGTGCCCTATTTGCTCACTGACGAAAAGAAACAAAGTCGGGTTATACTTGCATCACAAGTTATAGAAAAATACGATAAATGTGACCCACGTCATTTGGAAGAGATAGTTACAGGTGATGAAACCTGGATCTATCATTTTCAATCCGATTCTAAGGCTAAGAATAAGGTTTGGGTTTCGTCTGAGGGTGACAGACCTGTCATTGCGCGCCGTTGCAAAACATCAAATCGCATGTTGTATGCAATATTCTTTGATTCTAAAGGTCCAGTCCTTCAAATTCCAGTCCGGAAAGGTAGTTCTGTCACTGGAAAGTTTTACAGAGAAAGTGGTCTTACTCAACTTGTTGATTTCTATCAGAAACGCAGACTGTGCACCGGTGTCCGCGGCATCAAATTACTCCATGATAATGCACCGGTTTAAATCCGCTACGGTACAGGAATATCTGAAAGAATCTGGGCTCGATGTCCCCCTGTGACTTTTGGTTGTTCCCAAGACTAAAAGGGCACCGTTTTCAATCCCGTTGTGGTATAGGAGTCCGGTCTACCCATGGGGCATATTTCGAAGGTCTTAGATTAATAAAATTTTGATATTTAAAGCGGTTTTAAAAAGACTGCCCTACTCTTAGTCTACGAACTTAAAAAGTGTCCCTCGCATTTCTGCATTTTATGCAAGAAAAATTAGAAATTACTCCAAAATTTTTAACAATGCGGACAGATGACGCAGAGAAATTTATAACGCATGGTATTTTTCTTCGGAAAAAGTTAACCCTTTCCCAAACAATCCCTGGTTTTTACGGGTCTCCAATAGTAGCCTTTTGAAAACAGTGTGGGAAAAGGAGAAAATGCTGGTAGCCAGCATTTTCTCCTTTTCCCACAATGTTTTCTACCCTATCATAGACAGACATCATCTTTTCAGCAAGAGTTGAATTGTCGTTTGGGAAAGGGTTAAGTAAAAATAGACGGTGTTTCCCGTAGGTGTAGACGGCTGTAGTAAACCTATAATTTCTCTTGTTGTTGGATGGTTTTCGACTACTAGGGTTTTACTGAATGAAAATTATAAGGCTTTGGGAGTATAAGGATGATTTTTTTGTATTTTTGTAAAATTTTCTTCCCAAAATCTGAAGGGCCACCTGTAAGTGTAACTTACCTGAAACTTAAAATCGCTCTCAGTTGGCCATTTTGCATCAAATCAAAAAAATAAAAGTGTCTCTGCAATATGGGTTATTGTACACATGTATAAAGTTTCATGAAATTGCGTCCAATGGTACTGGAGATATTTGCTGGGATGGACACAGGGACGGACAGAAGGACAGAAAATGCTAAAACTATATCCCTACGCCTTTGGCGGGGGATAATAATATGGAAATGATAACTGCATTCAGTCTACCTGCAGTGTTAAAATGCGCAAAAATGACTCAGTTCAGTTAAGAATGCCTGCATTAAACAAACCAAATGGCAACAAGAGAACACAAAAGTTCATCCATAAAGCAGCACAGTCAGCTGACTGATTTCTGTACAAATCAATAAAAAGCCTACTTTCGGTTTCAATCACTGCTAAATAACCAAAGTTTTGTTTCTGGTCAATTGAAATAGCTTTTGAGAAATTGGTATCTTAACTTATAAATAGTGAATTTCAGCATCATATTATGAGAAATTCTTCCAGCTTCTGCAAAATTTGGAAATTCTTTCACCATAATTGGGGGAAAAATTGCAATTAGGAAGTCGCCAAATCGATGGGTGAGTGCAACACTATCCTAAGTGCCTATACAAAGTATAGGCACTTAGGATAGTGTTGCACTCACCCATCGAAATATGAACCTGAATCAAAAGAAGGAAAAAAAACCCTGAAGGTTTTCAAAGATTTTCAACATTTTTTGTTTTGTTTCTATGGTAATCTGAGTTTTTGACGGAATCAAATTTTTTCAAGAAACTCTGAGGATTATTTCTGTGAAGTTTCATCAAAATTGGATGGGTACTTTCAGAGATGAAAATGTTAAAAATGAAATTTAAACCATGAAAGCACAGACAGACGCAAGATGGACACCTGGCCATACCATAAGCTCACTGGAGCTATAAAACCTGTGGAGCTAAAAAAATCTTTTCAAAGCTGACTGAAGAATCTGTATCTATCAAGAATGACTGTACTTCCATTGTAAATATGCATCGACAAAGGCCAAACATGTTTCAAATTCTGATACTTTAGAAGAGTTTGTGTCTCTGAGCGACTAACAACATAATATTATGATCCAATGTGATCATCGAACTCAGTGACATCAAGCTTTGTCACAAGAAAATACTTCTGATAGTCAATAACTAAAATTTTGTCTACCACCCCGAAAGCTGGCCAGAAGTCAATGTATTCCAGAGCAAGAACACAGCCAGGCCTGTAACAGTGGCCTTTGATCACAAGGTCCTTTGATTCAAAGATCTTTGTAGTTTGCAAATTTGCTGTTCTAATGCAATTTTGAATCCCATCAGGCAAGTCATTAAAATTGACTTCATTTGGGCAACTGACTAGATCTCCAGCATAAAGATAATTTTCAGCTGGTTTCCCAAGGATTCCTAATTGTTTCCAACACATCCAAAGCTGGTGGCGCATACTCATGCTGTATGCAATGTTCTTAAAACATTTCCACTTTATGCTTTTGAAAAACAAGTGCTTGCCTTCAAAACGCATAGTCCAATGACATCTACAAGGACCAAACCTTTCAATTTGTTTTGGAAGATGAACAAGATAATGGAATTTGGGAGAGCATGGAACTTTGGGATATTCAAGTTTGAAGTGTGAGTTATGAGTATATATAAGCTGTTCCAAGTCTGGAACAGTTTCCTTACAAGCATAAGGACTGGTTGCTATATGGGTTATCTGAACAAGCATCAGAAAAAGTTTCCACTTTGTATCATCTTCAGGAATTTTGGGACCCAAAACATGAGGCAGTATGCTACACAGGTTCATAATACATGCAGATGTCAGTTTGAGCTTTCCCTCAAGTATATCATTCTTTTTAATTGCTTCAGGCTTATCCTTTTGCTCCAAATAAGAGTATGTATATGATGACAGGGAATCATTTAACCATGACAAAGTGAAATACCTTTGGACTTCAACACAGTGATGCAGCAAGCAACATATCTCTTTTACAACAATACCTTCACTCAAGATATGCATTGGGTCATGAACCAAACTTACAGAAAGGTCAAATCCAACAATATCAAGTAAACAGCTTCTTTCATTTATCCCCCAACATCTGCTCCAATATAGTGATGCACTTCGACTCATCTGAGAAAGCATCACACACCTATTTTGATGCTCCTGTGCATCTCTTTCCTTAAAGTCCTTGGCCAAAAACTTAAATTTCATTGTTGCTGATGATGCATTACAGGTTCGGCAACCATGTCGTGCAAAACCTACACCTTCTTTAAAACCTCCAATCCATTGTGCTGCAGGGGTATCGGCAAGAACCATAACTAGTGACCCACAGACTGATAATTCACTTCCCCTTACTGTTATCTGAATACCAGTTTGTAAAGCATTGATACCTTCAATAAAATCACTCAGCAATCTCTTAACCCCAATTTTTTTCACATCAACAGTTTTTGCAATTGCAAGAAGTTGAATTGCTTCGTATCTGGACCTGAATGAAGGTGGAATATTTGCAAGTGTGTAGTAAAACATAATAAGTTTATGTTTCTTTACATGTGTGCCAATAGGGTTTACTATTTCTATTTCATCAAGGTATAAGACTATCTCTAAATGTACCGCACCATTGTTTTCAAGGTGGACATTCTGCATGACTGAACCATCACAAATGTCTCTAAATATATCATCGTGTGTTCTGTGCGAGTTTTTCACCCAAAGCAACACTTCGGGCATAGCAATTAGCTTTTTGATATTCTGAAGAAATGGAACAATATAGCCATACTTTTTCTTTTGCTTGAAGGAACCTCTAATTTTGCAAAAACAATCACCTAAATAGACCGGCTCACTTGAAATTAACCCACATTTTTCTTTAAAAAATTTCATCTGCCGATCCTTAGTATTAAGGTCTTCAAAGAGATGTTCTGTAGTTACATCATCTAGAATAGAGGTATCATAACCACGTTCTGTCATTTTATCTTTAATCTTATTTTTCACTGAGGTCAAATGACATTTCAGCAGTTCATCTGTGTTCTGAATTATGCCAGTAACTCCTCTCTCTGAAATGCCATGATCAACTTTAAAAGCCAGAAGAAACTTGGCATTGATATGTTTATCTATTTCAGCTATATCAGTATCCTCAATGTCTAAATGAAGTTCCTCTAATTCAGATGGACCCTCACTTCCATCCTGATCCAACACTGTGGATACATCCTTTGAATGTTTTCTACTTACATGCATCTTATATGCATTCCATGACTTAGTACTGTACTGGCAATTGCCAATACAACAAGCTATGAAGAAGTTTGGCTCATTTTTATGCAGACGCAAAATATGTCTAGTGTATTTATGCAAAGAAACACTGTAGAAAGAACACATCGAGCAATAATGCATCTTGGTTCATTTCTAATGTGACTGTGATAATATATATATATATGATGATAAATGGAATAAATGACTTTCTTTTTATAGAGTCTTTATTTCAATAGAACAATGCTTGAAAAATGAAATGTAACATGAATTATGGAATCTGTATCATTTGCAATACATATAAATAAACAGGTGCAACTGGAGGGTACAATTTCAGGGCCTAAGGGGCGAAGAGATTGCTCATCTTACTTTACTGTTTTTACAGATGTAAAAATGTAGAGTCTACCAAAAATATCCGGTATCATACGCTGCAATAACATCACAAACTAAACATAGACTATAACAACCTTTTGCGAAGAATATGCAGTGCCATGAAATATAAATATCAGCCTACTTTTGCTGTTGTGGTAAAAAACTTTTTATCCCACAATCATCTCCAGTGGCATAGACTAGATCTACGTGTAAATGGAAAAACAACAACTATCACAAATAACTAACAGTGAAATACCCTGAAACACATTCAGATTGCAAAGATAAGTTTCAAATTTAGGCAGGATTGCAAAGTAATGCAAGTTTACCGTGGAAGGTACAAGTATTTCTGAAAAGAATGGTCCAAAATTTTCTAGAGCCGCCCAAGAAGAATCGTCTGCAAAAAGACCGCCTGTTCGTAGGCGCTTGTCATCGTAAATTTTACAGTCGTCAACAAGCGTCTCGGTAAGAATGATTTAATGTAAAATTATTCTTAAAATTTATTATTTTACAGCTTTTTATATAAAATAGGCCTCGAAATGAACAATTCTTTCATGAAAATGGCTGTTTTGAAAATAATATTGAAAAATTGAAAAAAAGGCCAATAAAGAATATTATGGACGCTGCGTACCATAACGGTTTCGCACAAGTTACTTCGTACCATAACATAAACTTTTTCGTACTGAATATTAGTTCGTACAATAATTGTACCACTTCTTACCATTGTCTTACTATTCATGACCAAATTATTTGGGACCTATGAAAAAGTTTTGACTAAGGAAAACTTCCGATATGACATTATTAAAGTAGAAAACGAAGTGACTGCATACAACTCGCCATTAATCATGACCAGTTGCGGATCACTCGAAGTTTAATTGAATAGTGTCTCAATTTAAAGGCACGGAAGATTAAACCAAAAGTTTTCCCCAGACCATGTCCCCTCGTTGGGCTCCATGGCGGGTGGGGAGCATCGGTGGTGAAACTTAACACACAAACATGGCATCCCAAAAAAAGGCCAAGCTCAATGAAAGCAAGCGCCCCCTTTCAGACAGTGACTCTGAAACAGAAACTTCACTTCCTTCATCTTATCAATCTCCACGTTTTATTGTTATCCAATCTCAAGATCATTCAAAACCTATAACTAAACTCTCTCCATTCATTATAGAAAAACAAATCTCTAGTATCCTTGGTACACCAAAATCAGTTAAAAAACTTAAAGACCAGACCCTACTAGTTGAATGTTTTACAAATCAACAAGTACTGAATCTTTTAAAAAAGACCAAATTTTTTGACATAGACGTTAAAATTTTTCCTCATCCTTCACTTAATTCTTGTAAAGGAGTAATTAGATGCAAAGAGCTTGCATACTGTGACTCCTTACAAGAAATTAAAGACAATCTAAAACAACAAGGTGTATCCGATGTTCAGCGGATTTCTGTACGCAGAGATGGAGAACAGAGACTGACACATACATACATTTTAACATTTTCTTCGCCTATTCTTCCAACCTCTATCAAGATAGGCTTCCAAGTAGTCAAAGTAGATGTATATGTGCCAAACCCCTTGCGATGCTTTAAGTGCCAGCGGTACGGCCATCACATCAGTAAATGTCCGAACCAAGAAACATGCTCAAAATGTGCTCATCAAGGACCTGACCATGACAGTACTACTTGTTCAAATCCTCCTCTCTGCATTAATTGCAAATCTGCACACTCTACTTTTTCAAGAGAGTGTCCAGTATGGAAGGAAGAAAAAGAAATTCTTTCTATTAAATATAACAATAATGTTACCTTTCCAGAGGCAAGGAAAATATTTGAACAACGCAAGAAAACCTCTTCTGGTCCTAGTTATGCAGGTGTTGTTGGCTCGTCAACTGAAAAGGACGACTGCAGCACTTGTAAAATTCTTGCGAAAGTTCTACTTCAAAAATTTCCTGATGTAGCTTCTGAACTGAAAGAACTTCTTCCTCCATCCACTTTGTCCAAACTAATTCCTGACTCTCCATCTGTATCTAAAACAAACACAACCTCTTCGGCATCCTCAAAACCCACAAACTCTCAAAATAGTTCGTCTCAAAAAACTTCAAAGCCATCTACATCTTGACAAAATTCTTCACGAAAAACTCCAAAGCCATCTACCTCTTCACAACCACCTCCTAAGAAACCACAACCTCCATCTTCACAGTCTACAACAAAACCTAACGTCTCATCCAAGGATAACAATCCCAATCATACACCCCGACCTCCTAAAAGGTCTTCTTCCAAATCTAAACCACAATCTAAAGATAACCAAGGATCTTGTGAGATCACAGTCAAAGTAAATGATCCTGTCCCTACCTCCAACAGATTTTCGGAGCTAGAGGACATGGACGCAGATACTGAAAATCTGGAAGGTGAGGCTTCAGATTCAGAAGCCTCTATCTGGTCCACTTCCAAAGATCTTTGGAACAAGGATTTTGACGCGTGGCAATCATCCAAAGCCGAGACATCTGTAATTAAATCTTAACCAGTCTATTTTAAAATGCATTGGTTTACGGCCTCGTTTTTTACTTTAGTCTTTATACTTTCCTCATACACTATGGATACCATAATCCAATGGAATTGTCGAGGTCTGAAGTCAAACTTTGACGAACTTTCACTTTTAATCAATGAGCACAAACCAGTTGCTGTTTGTCTGCAAGAAACCTTCCTTAAACGGGAGGATGATATCACTATCAAATATCATTCTGTTTACAACAAGATTTTTGCCGAAGGTGAAAAAGCCAGAGGAGGTGTTTCTATTATTGTAAACAACAACATTCCTCACAAAGTTATCTCTTTAAATACAAACTTGCAAGCTGTTGCCGTCAGGTTATCTTTACACAGTGCTGTTACACTGTGTTCTGTATACCTCCCCCCAAGCACACCTATCAATGAGACCAATCTGAATGATCTCATTTCCCAATTGCCATCCCCCTATATTCTAGCTGGGGACTTTAATGGTCACAATGTTATGTGGGGTTGCAATGACACCAACCAGAGAGGTCTCCAGTTGGAGAACTTCATTTCGAACAACTCTCTGTCTTTCATGAATGATAACAAATCCAAAACCTACTTGCATCCAGCAACTGGATCTTACTCTTCCATTGATTTAACATTATGCAGCCCAGTCTTACTTCCCAATTTTACTTGGAAAGTGACTGAAGATTTGTGTGGAAGTGATCACTTCCCCATTATCTTTTCATCTACACAACCGTCCAGCAGTGTACGACCGCAGAAATGGAAGCTTTCCAAAGCCAATTGGAATAAATTTGAAACCCTATGTGAACAGACCATTACACATGATAAATTTGGAAATTGCGATGATCCTGCAAAACTTTTCACCTCCCTATTAATTGATGCAGCAGAACAGTCCGTCCCTCAGACCTCGACAAACCCAAAACGACCTGACAAGCCTTGGTACAATGATGATTGTAAACAGGCTGTCAGAGACAGAAAACAGGCCCTTAGAAAATTTAACCTCAGGCCTACCAAAGAAATTCTCAACTTATTTCGTATTTCCAGGGCAAAAGCCCGTCGTACCATTAGAGAAAGTAAGCGTAAGGCTTGGAGACAGTATGTCTCTAAATTAAATAGTAGAACTACTACTAAAAAAACCTGGGACATGATCAGAAAGATCAATGGCAAAGGCCAGACCCCTGTTAGTCACCTTGAGGTTAACAATACTTCGTTGGAATCTCCCCAGGATATAGCTGATGCTCTTGCTGACACCTTTTGCAAAAAGTCTTCCTCTGCAAACTATTCAGAAAAGTTTCAGAGGAATAAAGCTAGAGAAGAAAAGAAAAAGCTTAATTTCAAGTCTTCGAATTCAGAGCATTATAATAAACTCTTCACTTTTAAAGAATTAAAATCTGCTCTGAATAAAGCTCATGATTCTTCTCCTGGCCCAGATAAAGTTCATTACCAGTTTTTAAAACACTTACCTTTTACTTCCCTCTCAGTTTTACTTGATATTTTTAATGATATCTGGCAGTCAGCTGATTTTCCTGCATCCTGGCGGGAGGCACTAGTCATTCCTATCCCAAAACCTGGCAAAGATGGTAGTGACCCGGCCAACTATCGGCCAATAGCCCTTACTAGTTGTCTCTGCAAGACCCTAGAACGTATGGTCAACGACAGGCTTGTCTGGTTTTTAGAAAAAAACCACCTCATTGTTGATGTACAGAGTGGATTTCGTCGCCAGCGTGGCACCATAGATCATCTTGTCCGCTTTGAAACCTTTGTCAGAGAAGCCTTTATTAATAGACAGCATGTAGTATCTGTCTTCTTCGACCTTGAAAGCGCTTACGATACAACTTGGAAATACGGAATTCTGAAAGACTTGCATGACTTTGGTCTTCGAGGCCGTCTTCCTCTTTTTATTTCAGCCTTCTTGGATGAACGTCTTTTCCGCGTCCGAGTTGGTAATACTGTCTCGGGAGCCCGTGAACAGGAGATGGGTGTACCCCAAGGATGTATTCTCTCTGTTACACTTTTCAGTGTGAAAATAAACAGTATAGTCAAAGCTATCTGTCCTGGTGTAGACTGTTCCCTCTATGTTGATGACTTCGTCATATGCTTCAGATCTCGAAATATGAACATTATTGAGAGACAACTTCAGCAATGTCTCAACAAATTGCAAACATGGTCTGATGAAAATGGCTTCAAATTTTCAAAGTCGAAAACTAAGTGCATGCACCTCTGTAATCTACGAGGTGTTCATCCAGATCCTGAACTTTATCTGGACAAAACTAAAATTGAAGTCGTTTCTGAGTTTAAATTTCTTGGAGTCATCTTTGACAGAAAGCTTTCTTTCCTTCCTCACATCACTGCACTTAAAAAGAAGTGCAAGAAGGCTCTTAATCTTCTTAAGGTTGTGGCTCATTCTGAATGGGGAGCAGACCGTAAAGTCCTCTTGCGGCTTTATCGGTCTTTAGTTCGCTCCAAGTTCGACTATGGATCTGTTGTATACGGATCGGCCCGTAAATCCTATCTGAAAATTCTCGATTCTATACATCATGAAGGTCTACGTCTTCTACTTGGAGCTTTCAGAACTTCTCCCGTCAATAGTCTTTATGTTGAGGCTAATGAACCTTCTCTTTCTTACAGGAGAGAAAAACTCTCACTACAATATATTTTAAAACTTAAGTCGAATCGTTTTAATCCAACTCATAACGTTGTCTTTAAACCTGAATATAAATCTCTTTTTGAAAGGAAACCAAATGTTATTCCTCCATTTGGTATCCGCATGGAGCCTATTGTGGATAACCTTGGCATAGACACTGAGTCTATTGCCAACTATAAAATCTCTGATCCCCGTGGGGTCCCGGGGGTTTTTTACTTTATAGAATAGGACCTCGGCCTTTCTCTATGGCATGTCGTAGAAGGCGACTAAAATTAGAGACAAACGGCTGCTTTCCTCGTAATTCGTAGGATTGCAGCAGGCTGGGTAGTTCTTATTCCAAATCCTATATTTTTTTTCTTGATGTAAATAGGGTTTGGAATGGGAATCAGTTGGCCTGTGGGACCCCGTGTGGTTTAATCGGGGGTATAAGAATAAACCACTGCAGTCCCGCGATCGTCACATCTGCCATTTCATCTGGCGGAACAAAAGTGACAGCATGCATGTCGTAAAAGGCGACAAAAGGGGCATCATTTTGTGTTTCATCCATTCCTCATTTATCATGTTTGTCTTATGTTGTTGCACATGTATGTTATTTTCACCTCGCATTATTGTTTACTAAGTAAGTGCGCCCAATATGACCTAAGTTGTTGACGGGCCATAAAACACTATTCATTTATTTATTTATTTATTTTATAAAATCTCTGAAATCTCTCCATGGACGCTAAACAGTGCAGAATTCAGATTTGACCTTGCATCTGACAAAAAGTCTGTCACGGATAGAACTGTATTTCATGCTAGATACAACGAGATAAAGGAGCATTATTTTTCCTTCAAACCCATCTATACAGATGGATCTAAAGAAGGCAATTCTGTAGCAGCTGCCGCTGTTTATGGACAAAGGAGCTTAAAATGCCGCCTTCCAAACAACTCCTCTATCTTCTCTGCTGAAATTAAAGCAGTAGATCTTGCCCTTAATCTAGTTGAAAGTTCTAATTCCAACCGTTTTATTATCTTTTCAGACTCTTTGTCAACATTACAGGCCCTTTCAAATCAACGACTTGAGAATCCTTTAATCTGCAGTTTACTTGAAAGGATCTCACAAATTTCTTCTAAGAATAGACTGGTGTTCTGCTGGCTTCCAAGTCATGTAGGCATCAAAGGCAATGAAAATGCCGATAGGTCTGCCAAATCTGCACTTAACCTTCCCATTTCAGATTTTAAAGTTCCACACACTGATTTTAAATCCTCCGTTTTATCACATATCCAATCTTCTTGGCAATCCCAGTGGGATGCTGATATTTTCAATAAACTGCATTCAGTTAAACCATCCCTTGGTGAATGGTATCCCGTTTACAGATCTGTTCGTCGAGAAGAAGTGATAATTGCACGACTTCGAATTGGCCATTCACGCATCACACATTCCTGGCTCTTGACAAGAGATGATGCCCCTGAATGTATACCATGCAATGCAACCTTTTCTGTAAAACATATCCTACTAGATTGCATTGACTTTCAGCCAGTTCGTTCAAAATATTTCAACGTCGATAGTTTGAAAAATCTTTTTGATTCTGTCAGCGTTGAATCTATTATCGCTTTCATAAAGGAGATTGGCATTTACAATAAACTGTGATATTTACTCTTGACTTTCTTACCCATCTTTTTACAACATTCTTTACTTCATTAATATTCATTTTGCATCTCCTTAATGGGAGGATTGGCTCTCTTGGAGACATCTTATCTCATTGGAGACAGGACCTCTTTAATGGGAGTATCTTATCCCATTGGAGGTTCCAATCTTTATCATTTTTAACCTCATTTCCAAGGAAAAACAATATTATCAGTCTTACCTTTTAACCTAAAGCTTTGGAGTAGGCAGGGACGCCCAGCCACTCAATATCATATTTTATGCACATTATAAATGACAATTTTTTTTTCATTTAAAAAACTTCTTTTTATCAAACCAGCATTGAGTTTAAACCTTTTTTTGTCGCATTCTTAGGTCTTATCATTTAAAACTTTTGAGTATATGGGTATTGCCCTGTAACTCGATGATGCCCTTTATACATTAAGTTTTCTTAATTCTATTCTTTTATTTGTCATTTAAACTTCATTCAGTTTAAACAACCCTTCGTTTATTATCTTTTAACATAGATATGCGCGCTAAATGACCAAAGCTGTCGATGCGCCATAAAACAACATTCATTCATTTAAACCAAAAGTTATAGTCATCAAAACGGACCACTCCTGACAAACAACAAAAAAAAAAAAGATAAATCTTTGAGCCCGATTTATTTATTCGGATCATCCAAACAAAATCCAAGCGTCTGTTCGGTCAAAATATTTACGCTTTTGAAAGTGAAAGTTGTAAAATCGGCGGAAAAAAAACAAGTGAAAGAGGAAAGGTAAAGTTAAAACTTGGTACTGTTTGAAGGAAGAATATATTGTCTTTCGATCGATATATTCATTTATCCCTATCATTCGTTTGTTTGTGCACCATAAATAAAAAGACGACATACCCGAACAGACCAATTACGGATCAGTGATCTGCATCATTTGGGGGTTGTCTCAAAATTACGCACTCAATAAACAGCTGATTAACCCTTTCCCCCCCCACACATAATTTTACTCGGATTTCGCGTATACCACACTCTATATATTTATAACAGTTTATTTAAAATCAATTGTAGACAAGTTGATAGCCATGAAAATATTTTGATAAAAGGAAAATATTCTCCGCCTTTTGTCTGGAAGTTTTCACGTTTTCTTTCATGTTGATGACTTGTGATGTGTTTGACAAAGCATTAGTCAATGTTTTTTTTTGTAACGATACTCTTTAATCAATTATAACCCACATCACTTTAGATACTTTATATATTATTAACCCTTTTACACACAATACCAACTTTTAACAACCTTAAAAAAGAGGACTTGTGAAAACATTGTGAGAGAACTAGAAAATGCTGGTAACCTGCATTTTCTCCTTTTCCCGCAATGTTTTTAAAGGCTTTCTTTTTTTATGGTTGTTAAAAGTTGGGATTGTGTGTACAGGGTTTTTACAATGTTTGCAAAGGGTTCTTTCTTGTAGGACTTCATAAGGTAATGCTAAAAAATATATAATACATAATAATGATCTGCAACATGCGAAACGGGACCTCTAGACATCTGTGAAAAGTATTGTCTCGGTTCAGCCTAAGCAGAGACTACTGTCAGATGGTATTTTTGCCTTGATTACCTTTTTTTCCCCAGAGTAGGCCTCAAGAAGCAGAAAACCACAGATAAGCTGGCTCATACTGCACAGGTAGACCCAGCCCAACACATTACACAATTTCTATTGGCCAAGTTTCGCATGTCATAGGCTACAGTAAAATATGGGAAAAAAATGTGGATCATATTAACTTCAGACTCAAAACCAACCAGCATCTTTCCATGCAGACTGATTCTATTCTACATCAATCACAAAAACTGCAATCAGTTCTGTAACAGATTTCAGATAGTAACTCTTACTTTTTTTAGGAATATGATGGTGGTGCTGTCTCAAGAGAGACCTTGGACAAACCAAATGAAAATGCCTTGACTTTAAGAAACTCTATCATAAAAGGAAATCACAAATTTCAAATTAGACCACCCTTTACTACACCCCTTCCCATTTACATGTTGAACCTGAATACACTAATATCCATGACATTTTGTGCTTGTTTGATGTGGTTACCACCACTAGATTCCTTTCTCGATAACATACATCATTCAATTACTGATGAGAAGCACCAGCTAAAGCTTGAAGATATTGCTGGTTTGCCTATTGGCCATGTTCCTCTAACACTACCCGGGTATTTTAGATCAGTATGAGAGGATGGCTGTGTTTTTGCTGAGGTTACTGGAGATTCTATACCAAGCTTCTCCCCTTGGCCAGAAAAGGATGGGGAAGGCAGGAGTATTGTTTTACCATGTACATGTACCTATATAATTACTCATCCTGATATTCAGTCACAGTTTTACAAATTATCAGAACTTTTGTCCAAAATACCAGAAGGATCTGCAATGGAACTTTTTAATGTCACTTTAGAGAATTTCTCATATTTTTTACAAAAGTATTGACACCTTTTGATAGCATAGAAAACATTGTGACACAAGGTGAAATTGCTCGTCACAAGCAATTTCACCTATTGTCACAATGTTTTCCAAAGCCTCCTAAAAGCAATGCATAGAAATGGGTATCTATAGAGTAAAAGGTTAAATCAGTTTCAAAACACATGTATTAACCCATTACCAAACAATCCTGACGTTCAACGACCGTGAGAGAGAAGCCTTCTGAAAACATTGTGGAAAAAGGAGAAAATGCTTGTGACCAGTATTTTCTCCTTTTCCCACAATGTTTTCTTCCCGCCCCAATAGAAATTTCAAATTTCCAGTCACTTTTATTTTGTTGTCTGCATATGCTTTCAATTTGGACCAGTGTAAAACCTTTTTTGTTTGGTAAAAAGTTAAAACATCTAGGTTATATCATAAAACCTCCCTTGACATTCTCCAAACAATCCCATATTTTTTAATCTTTATCAAACAAAAAAATGTGCAGTTGTCCACTTTGAAAGCATTTGCATACAATAACATAACTTTTGCTAAATTGCTGGTTTCTTTGTTTGATGGGGTTTTAAAAATTATGCAAAAAGGAGGAAATCCTGATGACCAGCATTTTTTTTCCTTTTCCCCCAATGTTTTCAAGAGGTTTTCTTTCTTGTGACAAGGATTTTTCTTTCTTTACACTATTTCCAATGTTTTTATACAAGTTAGAAATAAAAGCTCATTTTACCTACCCTGAGAAAGAAGCCTTCTGAAACCATTGTGGGTAATGAAGTAGTAACTAGCATTTTCCCGCAATGTTTTCTATCTTATCCAGAATAAATTTTGCCATTTGGACCACCTTGCAAATACTTTCAATTTTGACTGGTCTAAAATTTTGTTGTTTGGTAAAGAGTTTACATTTTCATCTTCAAATTCTACAATATATCATTTGGTGGAAAAATATGACAGAAAAGCCATCGAAGCTTACGGAGAACACCAAAACTTTACATCTCTCAGTCTATTCTTGCCAAGCAATAGAACAATTGATTTTAATTTACATTACGGGTAGAACACAGGGATGTTTAACATGGTTGGCTTGTAACTGACAAATTCTCTTTTGATTGCGATATATAATAAAAATATGTGAACCACACTTGTTTAATTAGTCTTCTAATACAATCACAGTTACCAGAGTTGGTTATCTAATCTTGAATGGGTGATTTCTTCATGGTTTGACACCACTGACAGGTAAAATTAATTTTGAGTCGATCCCCATAACAGTGATATCACGTGATCCGCTATTGGTTAAGTTGATCCGGAAATGTACATATACACGGGTTTAATTGACAACACTGTTTATCGACGCATATGTCAGCAGACTCAGAAAGCAAATCTGAAAGCGTGAAGAAAATCCTTTCCAGCGATACCATTTTTAGCCGTCAAACGCAAATGGCCGTTTAATTAACTCCAGCCTTTTCGATAGTGATCCGCTAATGGCGAGTTGTCTATATCTCTAATAAAACACCCTCGTGTTTTACAAGTGCAACACTTTAAAAACAGTAACCTGTTTTATAAACTTAGATGCCAAATGTGCCCATTCAACATGAGGCATTTAAAGCATTTTAACGCTTAGCTCGATGTATATGAGGTATTTACATTCATTTTAACAGACAGAGAGGAACCCTTTAAACATTCACTGGAATCGAGTCAAGAATAACTTGAAGCACAGCTCACTAATATTATTTTATAGGTTATAAATTTGTTCTACATCATTATCTTTTTAAATGATTATCTAGATAACATTTAACATAATATACTTACACAAAACAGTGCCTCGAATAAAAATAAGCATCTGAAACCATCTTCTGTAAGGCCGTTAAAAACAAACAAAACGACGGGTGTTTTAGTTAAATACGCAGGTGTTATGATATAAAACACGCTCACTAAAACACCAAAGCACGTACAAAACATCAGTATTTAGTCTAAAATTACCGGTGTTTTAGTATGTAATACCCTAAAAACACGTGACGTGTTCCTCAAAATTTACAGTGTAGAGATATTACAGAATACTTCACGACGTTATAGATTTTAATCATTTTAGAAGAAAAATATGTTTTAGTCGATCAAAAAATTTTCCCTTCTGAATCCTATATGACAGGCCGTTATCGGAAATCCTTTCGGACCAGATAATCGATAAGTTCCAAGGAGAGTAACTCTTGCTCGACCTGCAGCTGAAAGTTGGGGATGAGACTCATGTTTCCCTTGAGTTGTGAGTGTTTTTAAGTTGTCTTTGAAATGCAACACTATTTCCTTTTTTTCTTTCACACTCTATTTCACTCTTGTACTGGCACTCTTCTTCTCTTTGGATGTGTTAACATCTTCCTCATCTTGGAAGTCGAATTCGTCATATGAAACTTCTGCAAAAACAAATTCCAAGATTTCAATCAAGTTATCAATGCTTCCATGCAAGATATAGAGAACAAAATGTATGTACAATATTCTTAAGCAAACATTTGTCAAAAATTATCAAAAAAAATAATCGAGTTTTAGTACTCAATGTAATAAAGTTCAAAATAGCAACATGTAACAAAATACACATCTCAAAATTACTTGTATAACATTAATTCTTGTTATCTTATTTTGTATTTTATTCTTTTACACTTCATTTTAAAGTCATTACTTACGTTTTCTAATTTGAAGTCAAACTGGTAAGAACTACAACAAAGAGTTACTCAATAAGTGATTACCTGTGATATTGTAGCAGTGTATTTGCGTAAATTTACTGATGTAATCTGTTCAGGCTGTTCCAGGTTCACATCAGAACACATCTATCTTTTCAAGACTATCATATGCTCCAATTGCACCCAATGCTGCAATGCATTAAGAATATGTCAGGCTTTTCAACTTTCACTAGAATTGAAACAATATCCAAAACATACCAAAGTTTTCTCCTTGTCACCAACAGTTTTGACGAGACATGTCAATTACTGTTAACTAGTAGTATTTTGTGCTAAAATGATCTTAAATCTCCTGTTTATTTTTTACACGCCCGTCGAAGATGGAATCACCCGTGGCGGGCATCCGGGCGGGCGGCGTCCAGTTCTTTGTCCGGAGCATATCTCCATAACTATACTAGCTAGGGTTATGAAATTTCATGGGTGGATAGATCTTATCGGGGGGAGTGCATTGCACAGGAATCGTAACTCTTGCTTGCTTAATTTATGAGTTATTGCCCTTTTTTTCTTCTTGAATTTTGTCTGGAACATATCTCCAAAACTATACTAGCTAGGGTTATGAAATTTCATGGGTGGATAGATCTCATCAAGGGGGAGTGAAGTGCACAGGAATCGTAACTCTTGCTCGCTTAATTTTTGAGTTATTGCCCTTTGTTGTTTTTCATACTTGATTTTGTCCGGAGCATATCTCCAGAACTATACTAGCTAGGGTTATGAAATTTCATGTGTGGATAGATCTCATCAAGGGAAGGTGCAGTGCACAGGGATCGTAACTCTTGCTCGCTTAATTTTTCAATTATTGCCCTTAATTTTTTTTTTCATACTTGAATTTTATCCGGAGCATATCCCCAAAACTATACCAGCTAGGGTTATGAAATTTCATGGGTAGATAGATCCCATGGGGAGTGCAGTGCATAGGAATCGTAACTCTTGCTCGCTTAATTTTTGAGTTATTGCCCTTTTTTTTTTTTGTTTTGTTTTTTCATACTTGTATTTTATCCGGAGCATATCTCCAAAACTATACTAGCTAGAGTTATGAAATGTCATGGATGGATAGATCCCATGAAGGGGAAGTGCAGTGCACAGGAATCGTAACTCTTGCTCGCGTAATTTTTGAGTTAGTGCCCTTTGTCGTTTTTCATACTTGAATTGTCTGGAGCATATCTCCTAAACTATACTAGCTAGGGTTATGAAATTTCATGCGACAATTTGCCGCTCTTGTTGGAGTAGTGGGGATAGAAAGAATTATTTGACCCATGCCACACGATTTTGGGCCTACAGACATTTGTGTAAAGTGTCATTCCAGATTAGTCTGCACAGGCTGATCTGGGAAGAAAGTTTACGCCTACTTAAGAGTTTTTGCTTTACTTAAATGAAATAGAAAATCAAGCAAAAGCCCAAAATGTAGTGTAAAGCCCAAAGTGTAATCATGTAAAAGCCCAAAGTGTAGCGAACTGCACGTGTCCTAAGGCTCAAAGTCGCCTAGTGCAAGTCATTTAAGTATTAAGATAAACTGTACCATTACTTACTTATAAAATGTAAAGTTTCAAAAGAGCAGGATATGGACAGCTGTTGAACAATAAAATATAACAATAATCATACCACTATTTGGAAACAGGTACTTGTTGGATGGATGGATCCCACATTCGTGCCTCACATGAGCATCCAGTATGTGCTCCAAAACTGGCTGTATATCTATTGGGATGATAACAGGCACACCCCATCCACCCTGACAATTACAACTCGGTATAATTAGATTTTCCTTTCCTGCAGAAAATATACAATTTTACACTGAAAACATAAGATATACATCCTTTCAATTCTATTTGTAAATAGACATGGAATCATTATAGATTTTGAAATAGAAATAGAAATTGTTTATTTTTTGGAGTGCCATCTTCCAGAAATGTTTGTCAAAGAAAATCCTTTGTACCGATGAACCGTTCAGTGTCCATATATATAAGTCACACCATGATTTACCTGTAATTGCCATTTGGCCCTGAATTTGATAATGATAAATATGGGTTTCTTTTAATCTTAATTTTCCCTCCACTAATTCACTACAAAAATCTGAATTCCTTGCAGCATCTACAGGAGTTCATTCCAGTACTTATATGGGCACTTAATTTCTAATAGCCCATCAGATACAGGGCAATGGTCACACATGACAATACCGTCTGGACTTGCACCTAAATGAGAGTATTTAGGATTTACTAACAAACCACTTTCTGTCACAGACAAATTAGGATGTCTGGCAGTTGGCTCGTGTGTTCTACCCCATTTTACGGACGGCACATCCAAACTACTTGGGTAAAGAATCATTTTCACTATGTAGTCCGCCCTAGTGTCTTCTTTTTTCTTGCATACTAATCCAAATGTTGACGAACATATCCTTCCATTTCTGGCTACTTCCCAAGTTTTGTTTTAATGCTGTCCTCTTGTCTTTTGTTCAATTTTATCACACTGTTCCTGAGGACAAGATAGGCCGTTGAAATATTTCGTAAATTGTTCTGTACATATCTCAGTACTCACATCCACCCTATCATGGTACATGAAAGGAATACTGTGTAGTTTCTTTCACTTTGATTCAGGTAATTAATTTTCTCTGCAGCCGTATCTGAAAATCCTAGCAGCAAAGCAGCATGCATGTTGCATTCTTTAAGTTTTCGCTTAAAACACTCCATATCAAAAGGAGTCACTTGGGGGGCTGAAAGTAGTGCACGTTTTGCTTTTGGTGGACCTTGCTGATGACTATCAAACTTTTGTTTCTTGATACTAAATCACTTGTCTTTTTAGGGCTTAATTTCCTTGCTCTAGGTTTGTTCCACAAGCATTCCTTCAAAGTTACTGCATCAAGACCCTCTTTCTTTTTTACTGTAATATCAACCAGGGCATATAATACGGCTGCTACATGGTTACAGGACTCTCCTTCCCAGAAAAATACAGAAAATTGCATTCAGAACTTCGTCACAATGTATGCCGCCAAATGGCTCAAGTTAACCCATTACCAGACGACAAATACTCTTCCCAACTGAAAGAGTTTGCAGACGACAATATCAAATTTGACGAAAATGTCAGAAAATTCTTGAAATAGGTAAAAAAAAAACACTGTGGAAAAAGGATAAATTGTACTTTACGAGCAATTTTTCCTTTTCCCACAGTGTTTTCAAAAAGATTGTTTCCCAGAGGCGTCAAAATTTATAAAATTTTAACAAATTGCAGACGACATTTTAAAATGGAAAAATAAGTGCCATATAGTATAGAAAACATTGTGAGAAAAAGAGAAATTGCTTATAACAGTGTTTTCCAAAGCTATATATCTTTAGTGCGTCAAAATGCTACATTGTGTAGTAATGGGTTAACCAGTACTTAACCAGTCCATTATCCTGACACTGGTGAGTCAGTCATAGTGCTATTCCACAGTCCTGAGCGCCAAAGGGGAAAAGAAACTACAACCAGTCTTACAGACCTTGGCCTGTTTCGGCCGAGCATCGAACCCAAGACCTCCCACCCACAAGGAGGACACTCTAACCAATAGGTCACCGCATCGGTACTTTCTGTAAGAATTTTGGAACAAACTGTCCATAAATGAGTTTTAGTATTGGGGTTTAACGACAATTTAACAGCTAAGGTCATCATGGCGGTTCAATAAATGTAGGAGAAAGTGAGCTAAAAAGATACGAAGACATGTAGTCCCCCTTTTCCATAGTGTTTAATTGTTTGAGTGGGGTGTTGGAAAATCTAATTAGAAAGACAAGTTTTCAGTGTTGGGTCATGAGGGAAGAGAAGACATGGTCAAACCTTCCCAAAAATTTACTGACATTTAACGGTCCATCACCAAAATTTCAAGAACAATCCTTTCTCATTGTAAGACGAAAGACCAATATTATAAGATGACCTAGACATGGTCAAGAAAAATATTTTGACAAACAAAATCTCGTCACAAATGACCACTGTGGAGTGCTAACAAGGATTTTCTATGATTTGACCCGTTGACCTAGTTTTTACCAGACATGCATGCTACAATATTTAAAGTTCAATATAATTACCTTCTCTTTTGTTTCTAAGAGTTCCTGGTTCTCTAGCAGGGATATCTCCAATGGTGACAGGTCAGCCCTCATTGACTTTTCAAGGTCTGTAAATTAAGTCTTGTCTCAAATAATATGAAAATGTAATTATTTCGCAGGATGTCACTTCATGCAAAATCTTAAGGAAATCTTAAGAAACCCTAAGGAAGAGGTCTTTGGAAAACATTGTAGGAAAAGGAGAAAGTGCTGGTAACCAGCATATTTTCCTTTTCCCACAAAGTTTTACGCTATCAAAGAAAAACTGCGTCACTTGAGCCACTGTGAAATTGTCGTCTGCAAATGCTTTCAATTCAGATAGGCCTAGAATTTTACCGGGTTAAACAAGAGGGTCGAAATGGCCCTGGATCGCTCATCTGATTTTTTTTAGAAGACCACAGCCATTTTTTTCGAAATCTGTCACCACCCCGACATTATCATCACCACAACAATGAATTTGATGAATCAAAATTCTTCATATTAATTTTCTGATAGATCATCCAAAGAGAGTAATAAGCTGTGATAAGCGGTTTCAGAGAAGAAGAATTTTCAAGAATTTCTTCATTTCTGTATAGTGTAAGTAGCCCCCATTTTCCAGAGCTATGTTTCTTGACCAATCGAAATTTCGCAAACAATTTTTGAAAGGGTCACACAAGGGATATATCTGAAATTATATCGAAATCTGACCAACAAATTTCCTAGAAAAGTTCATTGGTTGCCATGAGTTTTTGATGGAATCAAAAAATATTCCGTGAACAATTTTTAAAGAGGACCTTCCAAGTTCGGTTCAGATTTGCCAAGCGGTTTACGAGGAACTGGTGTTTAGAGAATTGTTGACGACAGACACCAGGTGATCCTAAAAGCTCCCCTTGAGCATGTTGTGCTCTGGTGAGCTAAAAAGTCATTGGGTATGCTGATTTCAAGACATACGGCAAAGATTCAAACAATGTACGTATAAAGTCATTAATCATTAATTGAACAAAACACCCAAAAAGTATTGACCTTGGACTCCCAAAGACTTTGAAATGATGTTCATCTCAGATACCAAGCAAAGATTTGGACCATGTATCCACTAAATAATTGGACAAAATAGCCAACAGGGATTGATCTTTGACAAATAAAATGTTTAAAAAGTTACATATTTTCATCTCAGATACCCAACAAAGGTTTGGACCATGAGTCCAGTCAGTAATTGGATAAAATAGCCAACAGGCATTGACCTTGTACAAATTAAACATAAAATATTTAAAAATCTCATCTTGGATACCCAGCAGATTTGGATCATGGATCCAGTAGGTCATTGGACAAAATATACAACACAGAATAATACAAGATACAATAACTGTGGTTACCTTTGTATTATAGCCTCACATTTATATAAAATAAAGTTATCTCAAATCTGTTCTCCATGATTAAAATAATCTTGACCAGGATTGAACAGTTCTGAAAACCATTGCAAACAATAGCAACACTATAAGAAATGAGAAAACAACAGTGTCAACAAAAACTAAAAGCACACTGTCCTCCATTTTGGAGAATAGCTGAATGACATCACTTTCTCTGACCGAATGGCGGCTGTTGGTTAGTTATGTAGTTCATATTATAATCTAACTTAATGTTCATGTCTCATTTTTGCGAAGATCTCAATTAGTAAATAAACAATGCTTTGCTCAAATATCAACAAATTGCCAGTTTATAGATCTACCTATCAGGATTATTTTTCTCTTTTGTCGGCAGTTTTAAGGTCTGTATTCTGCTCCATTAAACCAATTTGTATTGTAACGGACCCCAGGTTCCTGGGTAGTTTGCCTTTTTCCCACTATGAGACTTGCAACAAGGGTGCTAGTGTCCAGCTACAGAAGGGATCGTCCCGGACCCGGCTTTTGGATATTGTTGGAGGATATGGGGGGAAGACTTGGCGAATATAGGCCCTTTCTCGGAATATGGAAATACCACCAAAGTCGGAGTAACAGTAATATGAAGAGATTTAATCTATGGATAACTGAATACGTTGGCAAAGTAAAATAATAACGCAGAGCTACAAATTATTATAAGTCAGCAGCGCATCAGATTGAGATTGGG
Source organism: Tridacna crocea (assembly GCA_943736015.1). Classification (NCBI taxonomy): domain Eukaryota; kingdom Metazoa; phylum Mollusca; class Bivalvia; order Cardiida; family Cardiidae; genus Tridacna; species Tridacna crocea. The sequence goes on along the minus strand of OX031068.1, from coordinate 4,398,396 downwards.
GACGTTGGAGGATTTCGGGTTATTGGCGATATCGTAACAATACCGTCAAAATACACCCGATATTCTCCATTGCCTTAAGATTTTGCTATCTCCTTACCTCTTGGGTCATTCTGATCTACGTGTCTATTAATACACTGTCAAAATGACGATTGAAAAGTAAATATAAACTTTGGAGGATTTTGGAGAATCGCTCTTTAAAACATGGAATTTAAATGCGTCATGCACATAACGAGAACAAAAACGACTCTGAAGAAAGATTCAAACAAGGCGGTATTTATACAAAAATTGTGACGTCAGAATGACGTCATACAACTCGATGATGCCCTTTATGCATTAAATTTTCTTAATTCAATTCTTTTATTGTCATTCAAACGTTATTCAGTTCAAACAACTCCACGTTTATGATCTTTTAACATAGATATGCGCGCTAAATGACCAAAGCTGTCAATGCGCCATAAAACAACATTCATTTATTCATTCATTATGACGTCATACGCGAGATTCCTGGAAGTCAACTCTAAACAGAAGTCTGATAACATGCGGTCTGCTTTTGTCATCAGGCTTAAGTCTAAATGAAATACGCAACCGCTTGCACGCTAAAAAGAATCTCATTCTCTTTGATAAAGGTTAGCAGTGACAATATAAACCGCAGTTTCTTAGATAAGAAAAACAGGAATCTCGTGAGAAACTTTGTAAGCGATGCAGCAATATAGATTTAAACAATTACAACAGCAATTATACCAGGTAACTGTACATCTTTACAGCTATTGCAATACAAGAAAACTTGAACAAATCTACAATATTTTCAAGTTATAAGATCGTCGTTTCCATTATCAACATAGCGTGAGAAAAATGGAGACACCGATGGTTAGTCTTGACGGTTATTGAACTTAGAGAGTAGGAACGTTACATTGCCCCCCTCTGAGTATGGCATTTGTCCTCAAATAGGATTGCAAAGTATACAAGCTGGCAAAATAGTTACATGTGTCAGATGACTAATGAGTAACATCTAGTAACATCTATTTACAAAATGTTTCCATTTCAATACAAACTAACTAGATATATGCAAATTACAGATGTTATACAAGACATTTAATTCAAAATCTTAGACTTAAAAGTTTCCTCTTGTGCTCTTGTCCTACAACATATGCACAGGGACTTTACAGTACCTTCAGTGCTTTGATTTAGCGTACGTCTAGCATGGCATATGGGACAACAGTTTGCAGATGACACAAGATACAACTATATAACTAGTACGAAAAACGTGAGTCCTGGGTATTACACATCTGTTTATTTACCAAGCGAACATTACTCTAAAACCTTGAAATTCATCAAGAGGTTGATGAGCAATGAAAACAAGCTCAAAATTATAATAGACCCGAAACACATACGATCTACTACTGCATAAAAGGTGCTATTTTGCAAACCAGCCTGAGGAAAAGAGACAAGTGTCTGCTAAGTTCATGACCAGTAAACAGTTCAAGGTCTGAAACCATAAAAGTTCGTCATGCCAGAACATGTGTAAGGTCAACTTTTGTTACACTACTAAGATTCATTGCCGATACTGGACAAATAGTGAATATCTAACAACTTAAACTAATCTCAATACTATAAGGTCTGGTCTCCGATCAAAATGAATCACGCTCAACATATATTAATTCACCAAAATCACATACATAGAGCGTAGAGTGTCTATACAGAAAACTATCAGACATATCAAAATTTCAACCGCTGAAAGCAGTGTTAATAATAACAAAACTACTAAAACAAGTTAAGAATTGTATTACCCCACAGTACTATCGCTAATCACGGTTTGTCTGCATTTCTATAGAACCTTAAAAGTTTATTCCATTTAAAGGTGCACACAAATTCAGTTACTTTTAATAAATTGTTAACACACTACGGGTACTTTTGATCCATTTTAGATCAAGCAACTGAAGTGCGAAGTTTTGTTTTTTTTTTCATGTGAACACATTTCAGGTACTTTGATCCATTTATGATCAAGCAATAGGAGTGCGAAATCGTCAAACCTACATGTAGTAACCTATCATAAAGCAAATAAATGTACTTGATAAAGGAGAGCTCACCTCAACTGTAATTGTATGACAACACAAGTCATGCATAATAAACAAATATCAGTTTGAAAACATCATGGAAAGTAGCTAACTACGATAAAATCGCACTGATATTAGTTAAATTAATATGAACCACTCGTCACTTCAAAAGATTTTGGAAGAAGGAGTAGTGCAATAATTGCATCACACCAGAGATATACAATAAAATAAGACAATACACATCTTATTTTATGTCTCTGATCAAACTAATGTAAATGCTAACTATGGGTAGTCACATCTTTTAACAGGAGTGCCAAGTTGTCAGTAAATAGATGAAAGAGTAACTAATTTAACCATAATAGTGCTAAACTAATGAATTTACCAAATATGTGCACAGGTTATTAAATTGAAAAAAATTAACCTGGTGTATTACTACAATATATACAATAAAACACCAGAAATTCTAACCAATACGCAAAATTTCGAACATGGTAAATTCCTATATAAATATATCTACTACCTTAAAACTTTATTCCAGCTGAAAAACAATTTTTGATCCTCCAGGTAGAACGGTAGTAACAACGTTCACTTGTTCTATTTTTGCCACAATGGCTTCCATCAACTTATGAAGATTATATGGAGTGCAACACGCGAAAAAGGTCATTCGGACATTTGCGTAAAGTGTCGTCTCTGATCAGCGTGTGCATTCCGCACAGGCTAATCCGAAACGACACTTCCTGATTTTATGCGATTTTCTGTTTTACGCAAGTCTACTGTAGCACAAAATCTATTGTAGTCGTAAAGTGCCGTCTCGGATTAGCCTGCGCGGATTGCGCAGGCTAATCCGGGACGACACTTTACGCAAATGTCCGAATGCACCTTTTCGCGTGTTGCACTCCAATTATAATATTCTGCCTCGTAAAACAGTTCATAGAGGTATCTGATATCCTTTGGTAGTGTTCTGATGTCGAGTTTGCATCCATTTCTTAGATAGTTTAAAATGATTCGAAAGTGGGCTGGATCTAGGTCAAAGAAGTACTGATTCCCGAGGGATGGTTCAAGTGGAGATTCCTCACTGAAAATTCCGGCAAAGAGGCTTTTCTGATCTTTAGTAAGAGACTCGCGACGGCATTCAAATCGGACACCACCAATGTTCAATACCACTTTTTGTACTTGGGCTTTTTTAAACGATTCGATTTTCGCAGTTAACCCTTTGCTTGGGAGTAAATCCGAAGCGCTTGTGCGTATCGGAGGCTCGAAAACTACTCCGGGGAACTCGTTGTCCAAGTCTATTTCTAGTTCTGGCCCGTTGTAATTAATTATTGTATCCACCTCCCTTTCGCACTGCATACTATCGCTGTCAACCCCATTTTCTACCTTATCGTTCTCGGTATGTTCACCATTTTACCATTCCTATCACTTTCTTCCGTTTCACTCAATTCACTGTCATTGTCACTGTCGGTTTCTGTGCCCCTGTTGAATTTCGTCAGTTTCTGCTTCGGTGAAGGGGGAAGGGGAGATATTCTCCCTGGTAATTCGAACTCTTTTTCGCTCTTCTTCGGTGATCTTTCTTTTTTGCGTTTGGTTTTTGACAGTTGTTATATTAGATTTCAAAGTTTTTATCAAAGTTGGTTGCACTTTGTTTTTCCATTGACGGAATAGAGTGTAGGCTTCTTCTCCGCGAACTCCTTTGGGGGACAGTAGGTCCAAGTCATTCTTTTCTAATTTTACGCAGCCATGTTTGTAATTCTTTCTGCTGAATAGCTTTTTTGCATTTCAAGCACTGGTAGTTGAAGCCTGAATGCTACTCCTGCATGTGTCTTTGAGCCCGATGGTATTTGGGGAAGGTTATGTTGGCACATATGGAACAAGCAAACTGAAATAAGCAGGAAATAGTGTAAATTGTATGTGGTTTGTCGCACAAAGGCGATGTTATAGGTGCTTTTGTTCACTTAACCACGAAGTTTTAGATCCTTCGTATTGCTGTAAGCGATCGTAGTGCACAACTCGTGGGTTTGAACGAGATGTTTTCTGTATCCTATATAAAACGTCATTTATACGCTTTATAATGGTCCATGGACCTTCCCAAGGACACCTCAATTTGGAGCTATTGCCAGGTTTTGGTCTTGGGTTATATAACCATACCAAATCTCCCACATTGTACAGATTCCGTGCTATTTTGTGGTCATTATTTTTAGCTCCACTGGCCGAAGGCCAGCGATTTCGGCCAGCGAGCTATTGTCATGGCGTTGTGTCCGTCGTGCGTCCGTCCGTCCGTCCGTCTGTGCGTTCGTCCGTTCGTCCATGCGTGCGTCCGTAAACTTTTTCTTTGAAAAACTTCTCCTCAGAAACTACTGACTGGATTTTTACCAAATTTCACAGGAATGTTCCTTAGGTGGTCCTCTTTCAAATTCCTTCAAATAATTATGTTCCATGAATAATTCTGGTTGCCATGGCAACCAAAGTAAAAAAAACTTTAAAAATCTTCTCCTCCCAAACTGCTTATTGAATAGCATTATTATTTCCCAGGAATATTCCTTAGATAGAGGTCTACAGAATTCCTTTAAAAAAAAAAAGACCCGTCAAAAAACATGGCTTTTATGGGAGACTGATTATCCTTTTATGGTATAAAGTAAAATCTTTGAAAATTTTCTTCTCTCTGACTATTCGTTGGATTTCATTGTTGTATTGCAGGTTAGTTCCTATGGTGGTTAGTCTTTACCATACAATCCTGACTTTTAACGAGCCTAAAGAAGAAGTCTTTGGAAAACACTCTTGGAAAAGGAGAAAATGCTGGTAATCAGCATTTTCTCCTTTTCCCTCGGTGTTTTCTACTCTATCAAAGAGAGAAATCATCATTTCATCAATGTTTAATTTGTTGTCTGCAAATGCTTTAAGTTTGGTCACATCCCAAATTTTGTTGTTTGGTAAAGAGTTAAAGATGGTTTACATAATCTATAATTCCTTTTCATATAAACAAGAGAACCTCTGCACTTTTACTAGTTCTGGTAAAGGTTTGTTGACCTACTGGTGACCTATTACAAAGAGGGGCATGGCTTTACTGTTGTGATAAGGCATTTTGTTATCCAATCAAACTGATCCAGCAACTTCAATAAAACAGTTGCCACAATACATATTTTCTATATTTTGATGTTTCCCCACACAAAATGTATTGTATTAAGACCCTCTTTAATTATAACCAGAGGACAAAATTTTTATAACTGGTCATAATTGCAAGATGTTGCAGAAAACATAATAAATCTTCAAATTAGTAAAACTTGTATCAAAAAGGGTAGAAATTATTGTGTTAAACTAAGAAAATGCAGGTGACTATTATTTTCTTCTTTTCTCACAATGTATTTTTAAGCTTTTTTTCTTCAGTGACCTAAAATGCAGGAATTAATGGTAATTGCTAAAAACTTCTCTTCACCGTTACAGAAAAATCAGGCCTGTGGAGCGATACAGGCGCTCAAGCGCCTCTAGTTCAATATCCTTTCTCATGACTTTTTTGTTCTTCAAAGGAGGTATAATTAATTGTATGCTACGTTCAGCTAAGAGATCAGATATCAGGAATCCTTTGTCTGCCATAACTTGGTCTCCTGGCTCAAGCAAATCTAGTAATCCACATGACTTTGTAAGCTGTTTATCACTGATACTACCTCCCCATAAGTCAGACACAAAAGTAATAACTCCGTTTGGAGTTATGCCAATTAATGATTTGTATGTCATATGTGATTTGTAATTTGAATACATCAAAGATCTTTTTTTAATGACTGAGGAGTTACAGTGTAAATCACCCTACAGTTAGGATATTTCCTGAACCTACTGGGAAGCATGTTTTTAATCATTTGCTTTGGTGGCCATGCTGTAAGGAAATTAAGTTTTACTGCAAGATAGTCGATCCATCTATTTATAGTGCCTCCACATGTTGATTTGGAAATATGAAATCTCTGTGCAAGATCATGTATCAGGAGTCCAAGGCAAAGCCTCATTAAGGTCATGAAAAATTCTTCAATTAGTCTTAATGATCTGGGGGTGTCCACTGTTGTCATTTGTATGAATGTCGTTCATCTCTTCAAAAAGAGCAAAAAATGTTTCAGCATCAGGAATTCCGGTATAAAACATAACATTTTGTCTATCATGTTGTATGTCTTAAAACACCAATTCCAGCTTTTCTACTTGTACACTTTTTGATTCATATGCTATTGTGTTTGTACCGAAATTTCTCTAGTCTCTATAATTGTTTGTGAAGAAGCATCACGAAAGGTTTTCACTGGACAGCACACTGTTTTCAGTTTGTACTTTTTTATTCGAATGTGTTGATATCGCCTTGTCACGACAAAGCACATAAGTAAAAGACAGGAGATAAGTTCATTCACACATGTTTCGGTTATATGTAGTGGAGTATTCTCATATGATTTCAATATCATCTTTGATTACAACTTTCTCTGAAATTGCACCTACATCATTGTTCTGAGTTTCATGGAATTCCACCTGAAAAGACATAGTAAAAAATAAATAAATCAGTGAGCCTGGGCGGATGCCTTTCTAATTGCTGACAGTTTGATTAAACATTACATACACTGCAATATATATAACATAACGGAATGACAGGCTAGTACTTTGCATTTTTTCAAATACAAATCTGATCGTTTCAAACATTTTACTTGTTGTCAGGAAATGATTTTAAATAGCAAACTGAACAATACTCATGCAAACATGCTAAATTCCTGTATATATAGATAGATCTACTACTATGAACCTTTATTTGAGTTGAAACACAGTCTTTGTGTAACATTATGAGCTAAAACTCAGATACCAAGAACTCTTGACTGACCGAGGAGGCGTGGTTTTAGAGAATCTAATTTTCTCAGATTTTGGCTATTGATGCCTTATTTGCCTGGTTGGCAATATGAATATTGATATTGATAGTGGGAGTGTTTTGACTTCTTATATATGTGGTGTATGACGCTTGATCTGGGGGAGAGATTTGAGGACAGAGAGTGAATTAAGATCTCTGTAGAGAGAAGGTTAAGATCAGGACAGAATGTGTTACCATCTGAATGAAGTGATAAGATCTGGATTGAGAGAAAAATTGGTTTTAATAACCAAGAAGAGTTTTACTGAGTAACTGATTCATGTTTGAATATCATGTTGGAGTAGTTTACTTGTGTTGTAATTAATAAACATGTAGAATAGCAGATTCGTGTTTCTGTTATATTTGACGTACTAAAATCCACTATACGATCGAGACATAAGACGCATTATGTTACATTTGATCCACCATGTAGTACGGTTCTCAAAACGTTCACTTGCTTTACACTTTGCCACGATGGATTTCAACAACTTGTGTAGGATAGTATTATTCCTCATGAAACAGTTTATACAGATACCAGATATATTTTTGCGGTGTTCTAATATCTATTTTGCAACCGTTTCTCAGGTAGTTCAATATGAAGCGAAGTGGCTTTTCTGATATTTAGTCAGACGTTAGACTGCATTCAAAACGGACACCACCAATATTTAACACCACTTTCTGTTCTTTAGCCTTTTTAAAATAATCAATTTTAGCAGATAATCCTTTGTGTGGTAACAGATCCTACGTACTTGTATGTACCGAAGGCTCGGATACTACACCATGGAACCCTTGTCAAGGTCAGTCTATGTCTAACTCTGGTCCGTTAGAATTAATAATTGCCTCTACCTCCCTTTCACATCGAACGCTATCATTGTCAATACTTTTTGTCTATTTTTTCGTTCTCGGTATTTTTTCCATTTTCAGTTTTCACTATATTTTCGTTCTCGGCATTTTTCCCATCTTCTGTTTTCACTATTCTTACTATTTTCCTCAGTTTCTCCGTTAAATCACTGTGGTTATCACTATCTGTCTCCGTCCCTGTTAAACTTGGACAGTTTACGCTTTGGTGATAGAGGGAGAGGATATATTCTACCGAGTAACTGTTAGTTCTGTTTCCGTAATTTCGTCTTCTGTGCTTGGATCTGCACAATTGTGATTTTAAAGTCGAAAGTTTTAATTAAAATTGGGTTGCACCTCGTTTTTCCACTGGTGGAATAGTGCATATACTTCCCCTCCACAAAATCCTATTGGTGACAGTAGGTCCAGGTCATTTTTCTCCATCTTGGCGCACCCATGTTTATAGTTCTTTCTACTGAACAGTTTCTTACACTTTAAACACTGCTATTTGAATCCTGAATACTTCTCCTGCATGTGACTCTGGGCCCGATGATACTTTGGAAAGATTATATTGGCACATATGGAACAAGCAAACTGAAACAAGCAGGAAATAGTGTTAACTGCACATGGTGTGTCGCACAAAGGCTATAAGTGCTTTTGTTCACTTTACCATGAAGTTTTAGATCCTTTGCATTGCTTTCTGATAGTGGGTTTGAACGAGATGTTTTCTATATCCTATATATAACATCATAAATACGCTCTATAGCGGTCCATGGACCTTCCCAAGTATATTTCAATTTGGAGCTTTTACCAGGTTTTGGTCTTGGGTTATATAACCGTACCAAATCTCCCACATTGTACAGGTTTTGTATTATTTGTGGGCTTATGTCATGGCCCAGTGTCCGTCCTCCGTCCGTGTGTCCGTCCCTGCGTTAACTTTTATTTCAAACATCTCTCAAACTACCCATCCAAATTTGATGAAACTTCAGAGAAATTATCCTGCCATGGACCTCGTCAGAATTTCTCGAAATATTTCAAAAACTCTGGTTGCCATGGCAATAAAACTAAAAAAATTCAACATTTTTAAAAATCTTCTCTGAAACCACAAAGCCCAAGGCTACTGAATTTGGCATGTAGCTTTATCTAATTGACTTTTAACAAGTTTCTTCATATTATAGGCCTGGAATCAAAATATAGTCATTTCAATTTAAACAGTAATCAAGGGAAATAACTCCTTTTGTAAAGGATAAAGATTACTATTTATCTCCCTTGATTATCAAACTGCAATGATACATGATTGGTGTTAGATTTTAAGATTTTTAGCTCACCTGAGCATAACGTGATCACCTGGTGTCCCTCGTCCGTCGTCCGTCAAGCGTCGTCCGTCGTGCGTCGTCAACAATTCTTTAAACATCAAGTCCTCCTAAACCGTTTGGCCAATTTGGACCAAGCTTGGCTGGAATGTTCCTTGGGAGGTCCTCTTTAAAAAATGTTCACAGAATTTGATTCCATCAAAAACTCTGGTTGCCATGGCAACCAAATGGAATTTTCTAAGAAAATCTTTAAAACAGAGTTGTTCCTTGGGTGACCTTTTCCAAAAATTGTTCGGAAATTTTGATCCGTGTAGAAACATGGCTCTGGCGAATGGCGGCTATTAGCACTATAGGGAAATAACGATATTCTTAAAAATTCCTCTTCTCTGAAACCGCTGGTCAGATTTTGAAATAATTCCTCATGGATGTTCTTTGGGTGACCCTTTTCAAAAAATGTTTGAGAAATTTTGATTGGTGAAGAAACATGGCTCTGGTAAATGGGGGCTACTTGCACTATAGGGAAATAAAGAAATTCTTGAAAAGTCTTCTTCTCTGAAACGGCTGGACAGATTTTGAAATAGTTCACAGAGATGTTCCATGGGTGACCCTTTTCAAAAATTTTGTTCGCGAAATTGTTCGGACTACTTGCACTATATGGAAATAATGAAATTCTTGAAAATTTCTCTTTCTCTGAAACCCCTGGTCAGATTTCAGAAAAAAAAAAGGATATGGTCATCTCAATTATTCAGGTTAGCGATCCAGGGTCATCTTGGCCCTCTTGTTTCTATTTGGTTTCGAATCAACATATTCCTTGTTACAGAAGTCACCTTTAAGATGGCCTTGGCTCACACAAACTTGGCAGCAGCAGCTAAATAAACGTTTCATAACAGCTATTTCAAGGTTGGTTTTACACTATGCTGCTTTCTTCTTTCATATAGTTGCTTGGAATCTATGCGGTCACTTCTTGATTCTCTCCTTGAAAATTCATTTTCTCTAACAAAGAAGAAGGTACGCTTGACATGAACACAATCATTTTCAGATTCTTCTTTTGGTTTTGTCAGTGTAGATGAAGTGTACTGGAATAACTCTTCAGGATTTCCAATAACTGTTTGTCTAGATAGAACTGCTAGGCTTGCATTGCGCTTTACAACGCCAAATTCACCATCACATGGTCCTTTTTTTGTGTCTGGAGCCATAAAAGTGCTTCTCGATAGGAAATCCAAAATCTTTATTGCTTGCAGCCACATCAGCGAAGGTAGTCTTGGATATGAATTCTTTTGAATACCTCTTCCATCCATATTTGTTGAGTAAGCTATGAAACCTTCTAATTTGAAAATATCTACTGGTTTAACGTTTGATTAAGCCTTCAGGTTCGTTTCTGTTACTGCTTATATGGCTATTTTTCCAGTAACAATCAATTTCTTGAATTCTTCAAACTTGCTATTTAAGACAATCTGTGTTTATATATAAAACTTTAATATTACATGGGGGGGGCAATTTTTGTTAATCGTTTTACTTGATGTGGCATGCGTTTCTTAAGGCATCTGTACATGATAAAAAGTTTCCTTTACTAGGGTCAAAGCACATATGATTCACGGACCTACATTCCTTCTTGTGAAAATTGTTTTCCAGCTGGTGGATTTCTGATTAGTCATATTTATTCCTCCTGCTATTGTCTTATCGTCACATATATGGCTGACATTATTGAGGATACTATCGTGTTCTCATCATGGATTGTTTCCACCAACAAGGGTTTAATGTTTTCATCATGTTGACTAGTTGAGTTGGGGAAGGACATATTCTTGTTTTCTGATACATGAGGTTGATTGGACTGGATATTGTCTTGTCTCTGTTTGTTTCTACTCTCTCTTTTTCCGTTTTTAATTTTCCCTGTTCCTGTGTCAAGTCTTTTATAAATATTACCCTGGAATATCTCTTTTCAACATTAATTTTGATTTTTATATTCTATAAGTCCTCCTGCAGGTATTTCTTCTGTTGTCTATGTTTTAGTATCATTTTCAGTGGCCGTGTTAAGTTCTTACTTCTTTTCCTTAGTCTGTATGATATAGTGTCTCATTTTCAAAGTGTTGCAACCCCCAATTGACTTATTGGCAATTGACTTATTGACAATTGAAATATCCACAACAGCCCTCTCATCACTTGATTTGTTTTCAATATTTTGTGTGATGGAACCTTCATCTAGGTTAAAAACCACAATATTCAGCTCCCTTCTTTGTCTATCCTCAAGCTACCTTGTTTTTACTTCAACTACCATAGTTATGTTGTTGTCAATTTCTTCACCAAAATCATGCTTCATTTCATTAAATTCCGATTGAATTGTAATGTTAGCGTGTATATCTATGTCTTTCATTTTGATTTCTAGTTGCTTGATACGCTTTTCCTGATTTTCACTAATTCTCGTGAGCTTTTGATCAATTCTATCCAATGTAGGAATTCTTTGTTTACATATTTTGTATGTGTATTTAAAATCTTCAACTCCCCCTTACTTGAACAGCTCATATGATCTGAGCGATAAACCGAAGCATCGCACACAAAAGGGTAGATTACACCCGAAACATACAACCTTATTCCCATAATGTTCTTTAAAACATTTTCAACACATTGTGTCATTAACTTCTGGATTTATCATGCATTTCCTCTTCAGTCATGGTCTGTTTGTTTCCTTAGAGCTGTAATACATATTGGGGTAGAATTATACCTTACCTTCAATAGGGTTAGTATCCAAGAGCTAATGGTACTTGAATTCTATTTACCTATCCATTGTATGGCAGTCCATCACTTTGGATTAGACAATAGAAAACATATTTCAAATTTATCAAGTTAATTCCCCTAGAGGATTTTTGACAACTGCTTTTTTTTAAAATGCAGTTGTTGATAAATTTACTGAGTTTTTTTTTTCTATTGTTATAATGCTATACTGACATTTTAGGTTATTTATTTTTTTATATAACTAAATTTTCTTTCTAATTATAATACTATTGTTATTATTGTTATTTATTAGCTCACCTAAGCGCAAAGTGCTGACGGTGAGCTATTGTGCCATGTGTCCGTCGTCCGTCAACAATTTCTTTAAACATCTTCTTCTAAACCACTGGGCCAATCTTGATGAAACTTGCTAAAAAGGAAAAAAATACAAAATCTTTAAAAGTCTTCTTCTCTGAAATAAGAAGGCATAGACCTTTGATATTTGGTGTGTGGCATCTCCTAATGGATTGCTACCAGGTTTGTTCAAATAATGCCCCTGGGGTCAAAACTGGCCCCACCCCGGTGGTCACAGGTTTGAGCATAGGGACAAAGAAGGAAAACTTTAAAAATCTTCTTTTCTGATGCTAGAAAGCGTAGAGTTTTGATATTTGGTCTGTGGCATCTCCCAGTGGACCTCTACCTAGTTTGTTCAAATGATGCCCCTGGGGTCAAAACTAACCCCACCTGGGGGTCACAAGTTTGAACATAGGAACAAAGAAGGAAAACTTTCAAAATCTTCTTCTCTGAAACTAAATGGTGTAGAGCTTTTACATTTGGTCTGTGACAGCTCCTAGTAGACCTCTATCAAGTTTGTTTAAATGATGCCCCTGGGATCAAAACTGGCCCCACCCAGGGGGACACAAGTTTTAACAAAGAAGGAAAATTTTAATATTCTTCTTCTCAAAAACTAAAAAGCATAGAGCTTTGATATTTGGTATGTAACATCTCCTAGTGGATCTCTACCAATTTTATTCATATGATACCCCTTGGGTCATAACTGGCCCTGCCACGGGGGTCACAAGTTCAAACATACATACGAACAAAGAAAGAACATTTTAAAATTCTTATTCTCTAAAACTAGAAGGCATAGAGCTTTGATATTTGGCATGTAGCAATTCCTTGTGAACCTCTACCAAGTTTATTCATATTATACCCTTGGGGACATAACTGGTCCTGCTCCGGGTGTCACAGGTTCGAACATAGCAGCAAAGAAGGAAAACTTTAAAAATCTTCTTCTCTGAAACTTGAAGGTGCAGAGCTTTGATATTTGGTATGCAAAATCTTCTAGTGGACCTCTACCAAGTTTGGTACGAGAATTTAAGTAACCAAAGTTGCAAAAGACACAGTAAAGAATACTTATGTGTTGATGTCTTTTTTATTCAATAAAATATTGGTTGACACTGTAATATAAATTTTGTATAAGTGGTATCCAAAGCTTGATAATTTGTATTGCTGATCAAAATAGTCCCGTGTATCGTCGGTTTACTTCGAAAACCTCGTTACTACAGCTTGTTACAAGTTGTAGTTACGAGGATTTTGAATTAAACCGACGATGTGATTTTACGTTCTACTGCTGAATACTGGCAAAAAATATTTTTAATTATTTCGTTAAGCTACTAATTTGGAAAAGACTGTCATAACAAAAAAACCTAGGCGGCTCACTTGTATGGTACAGGTTTCGAAACTTGTGTTTCTCGCAGGAAAGTCATCGGGTAGGACGGTCCAGAGCCCTAGATAAGTACTAGTAAACTGAATGAGATACATGAATAAGAAAGCTGACGCCGTAGTATGACTGAAAGCAGCCTGAAACACGAGGCAACCAATCAATGAATCAGTTAATTACGAAAATAAGATAATTTTCCAAGGCAAGAATAAGAACAGTTTTCTTATTGTATTTTCAAAGTTCTTACCCGAAACAAAATGCAACATAACCCTGGTTTCTTCATCTTTGCGAGCCAAGTTTACGATCACTACGTGGATCTTACCTTGGCGGATCGAGCTTGATTTTTACGTTCACCCGATACGCTTTTTCATTGGATGCAGCCAGCAGTAGCTGCAACGAATGAAATTGCTCGTAGCATTTCATTCTTTGATAAAAATAGAACAAGGTCTCCACCTTTCGAATAGAAGGTAAAAATGGAAACCTTCGTGGATTTAGCTTATCGCTTCATGTGTATTCGTAAGCGGTTTGTAAAACGATATTTCATTTGCTTTTAGAAAGATGATATAAAGGGGATAATAACCAGCATCCAATAGAGGGCGCATCGCAGGAATCTCGAATCGGGCCCAATCAGCCATGGGCAGAGTAGCATAGTGAAACGTCGGCCTTGGCTTGCGAAGATGTGGTTTCTTTCTCTCATACATGGTTTGCTAAGTGATTTCCAAAACACTTGTTATTCATTGTCGACCGATTACGGTGCTGACAGCACTTTGATTTGTTGAAGACGTAGATCTAGTTCAAACTTCACATACTGTACATTCTTATCTTGGATCTAGACTGTCCACTGATCAAGCCATAGGAAAATGAGTCTTTCATAGTTTAAATGGAATATATTCTTAGCCTTTGAAAGTGATGGAGATAATAAGATGTGACCCATCATGCAAAAAAGGAACCTTCTGGGAATTGCGAAAAGTGTCAACCTTGGTCAGACAGTGCGAATTGTGCAGGCTGAACAGGTTGACACTTTTTGCTTTCATGACATTTTCTACATGACAAGTGGTCTGAATTATCAACTTAAATTGACCTGCGCTATCGTAGGTTTTCATCTAATTAGACCTAATGTACAGAATTCCAATACGGTCCCTTTTTGCGTGATGGGTCACATATGGCGAGCAAAACGCGAAAAGGGGCATTCGGATATTTGCGTAAAGTGCCGTTTCGGATCAGCCTGCGCGGTCCGCGCAGGCTAATCCGAAACGACCGGCTAATCAGAAACGACACTTTCCGTTTTTATGCAATTTTCTGTTTCGCGCAAGTGCACTGTGGCACAAAATCCAATGCAATCGTAAAGTGCCGTGTTGGATTAGCCTGCGCGGACTGTGCAGGCTGATCCGAGACGACACTTTACGCAAACGTCCGAATGCCCCTTTTGGCGTGTTGCAAGCCATATTATGAATCATACTCTGTAAAAAGGGGGCTTAATGCATCTTCAAAAAGTATCTACCAGGCCAGCCTGAGCAGGCTGATCTGTGTCGAAACTTTTTGTTATTAGTTTATTTTCTGTACGTCAAAGAACCACTTTACCCCGTGATTTCTGTACGTCAAAGAACCACTTTACCCCGTGATTTCTGTACGTCAAAGAACCACTTTACCCCGTGATTTCTGTACGTCAAAGAACCACTTTACCCCATGATTTAAGATGGTTGTTATACAACCATTCTTTAGTATATTCTTAGTCTTATACAAAAACGGATGTAAGGGATCTGTAACACGGTGAGGACTTATTTGGCATCATGCATCACAAAGATACATTAACTCGTTACCACACGACAAAATTTTAGTCTGGTCCAAATTGAAAGCATTTGCAGACGACAAAATAAAGGTCACTGAAAAATTGAAATTTGCTCTGGGAAGGGTAGAAAACACTGTGGGAAAAGGAGAAAATGCTGGTTACCAGCATTTTCTCCTTTTCCTACAGTGTTTTCAAAAGGCTTCTTTCTCAGGGTCGTTAAAAGTAGGGATTATGTAATGGGTTAAGATCCCTTTTAACAGAGCGTAGCCAAGTTGTGTTTCGAGCAGAGACGGATAGCCTTAAGCTGTTGTAACACGATTTTCATTCATTATGATGTCTAATTCTTATAAGAGTCAAACACTTTAGCTTTTTTCCCATTTTTAGTTTTCACCTGAAAAGGGTAATCCATGCTGGTAAAACTTTTCGGCGTATTTGCCGTTCTTCTCCCTCCCATTCGCTTTTGAGCGGAAAAGGGGCCAACCTTTGATTCCGTGGACCCTGATGATAAGTAGTGGTAAACGTTTTCCACTTCCCTTTTGGACAAGATTTTTAAGGGGACTACATATTGCATGAATAATTCAAGCGGAATCACAGGAACCCGGATGCAGTACAGCAAACTTCCCATCACGCTTCGAATGTCCTGGGGTGCCGGTTTTAGTTCTTTTTTCAGGAGACGGTTTTCCGCCCAATACACTGTTGCAAAGAAGACATGGATTTCGGTCGCCTGTAGCCAGCTGCTCTTCAGAATCTTCTTCATTGACTTCCTGGACAAGGTGAAGAAGTCGGAGTAGCCAAAAATCTTCTCGGCGTTGTACAGAATAAACTGAAAGCACGTTTCCTCCAGGTCCGCCATGTCGTAACGCACTGCCTTCTCGTGTATGTAACACGCATTTCTGTGGGTAAGTTCTTTTTCGAGATACGTTCTGCAGATTTCAAGCAATGCGCTGATGGAGTACTTGTTTGCCACGTGTAGATAGTGGAATATACTGGAATTGTCTAGGGCGATCTCGTCTGTGTACAGATACCTAAAATTTGTTTGGAAAACAATAGAGACAGAATTAAACACACTTTATCCCTTTACCAAACAATCCCTGGTTTTTACGACCCTGAGATAGAAGCCTTCTGAAAACATTGTGGGAAAAGGAGAAAATGCTGGTAACCAGCATTTTCTCCTTTTCCCACAATGTTTTTCTACCCTTCACAAAACAAATTTGAAAATTTCAGCCACTTTTATTTTGTCGTCTGCAAATGCTTTCAGTTTGGACCAGTCTATAAATTTGTCGTTTGGTAATGGGTTAAAGTACAGACGAGCCATACTCTGGCAAGGAGAGCTGAACCCCTATCCTGCTAAATGGGTGAAATAGAATTTTCAAGCCGATAGTAAAAACCAAAATTTTGCCACAGGTAGTCTTTTTAGGGAAAATATGTTTTTATCGGACAGTATGGATCGATAATCAGACTGCAACGAATGTGCAGTCTGATCTTGATTCATACAGTGCGCTAAAGGTCAGTGAGTCGCACTTTGCAGCCAATATATAGCTGAATGCATCTCCGTTATGCGTTATACTATAGGCCTCTGACATTACAGTGGTGTATCAAAGGATAACAATTTTTTTCATTATCAGACACCGTTACTATAAATAGCACATTGGTGACCGCTCTCCGCTTTTCTTTGTCGTAAATAGTATAGATGGAGTCGCCTATTTGCTATTTAAAGAAACGGTGTTAATGAGAACTTGCGTATGTAGCGTGATTTACAGGCGATTGCACCCATGTGCTATAAGAGTTTGATCATCGACCAAGGAAAATTTTGGTGACAGACCAATAGAGCTTCAAAGGACTGATTATACAAAGCAGATCATCACATACATGTAACAATCATGGATCCACAATATTCATTTTTGTCTAACAATTGTCTGCATCATAAGGAACACAGGCAGAAAATGGACCAATATTAAAGGTATTGACCCATATCAGGATATTGCGTCGGCTGACATGGGTCGATGCCTTTAGGAGATCCGCTAAGTCCCCTTTTCAGAGAGCATGACTCAATTAACATATATTTTGGCTAAACTGATTCAAACTCCGTGGAAAATATGCTATTGACAGTTGTTACAAGCAACATGCTATTAAAAAAAAGAAATTAAACCAGACTTTTCGAGACGTATACAGCGAATGCGCTCAGCTGCGATAATCAATACAGACAAACAGACTGAGGCAACCAACATATCATAGAAATGAATGGCGATTTAGAAAAACGGGGTTTGATGCATCTCAGGGACCCATCTTAACTCTTTACCACACGACAAAATTTTAGACTGGTTCAAATTGAAAGCATTTGCAGACGACAAATTAAAGGTGGCTGAAAATTGAAATTTGTTCTGGGAAGGGTAGAAAACACTGTGGGAAAAGGAGAAAATGCTGGTTACCAGCATTTTCTCCTTTTCCTACAGTGTTTTCAAAAGGGTTCTTTCTCAGGGCCGTCAAAAGTAGGGATTGTGTGGTATTGGGTTAAACCCCTATCACACCAGGACGGCGATCCCGCGGCGTCAAAGACAAAATGCAGGAAGTCGAGGTGCGCGCTGTCCGATTGCAAGCGTCGGCGTAACAACACAGTGGCATCGCGAGTGGACGCGTTTTGATCGTCTAGGACGCCGATCGACTTTGAGCATGCACAAAATAAACGCCGTAGATCGGTGATCTCATAAAAGCGCAGTTGGATCACCGGAAGTACGTCCTCGCTGCGCAGTAATAGCTCCCAAAACGCCACGGGCCTCCGTCGACGCACTCTGAGGTCGCAGTGCGAAGGCTATGGTTGTCGATGGCGCTTGCATAAAAATGTCACCGCGTCTCTACTATGCTTATGAGGCGCGTCAACAGCGCTGACACGGAGTGTTATTTATATTACTGCGCTCGTTAAACGAACATATTAATTCAATTCACCATTACTGATGTACGGTAGCAAGCTAGGCTAGTAATGGTTGATTAGGTGACAGTGGTAGACTTCTTCCGTTTGAGATGGTTGAGGTTTATGTCCTGCTTTCCCCTCTTTTTTACGAGCATAGCTTTATTCGCCATTGAATTTTCGAGACCACATTAAAGAAACATTTGGTGAATAAATGCGCATACAATTTGGTTTCAGAGATAGTTCGCACTCACAGGCTGACATGGAACGAAGCTTTTTGGTATCGTCAAATGTTCTGCTTGTACAACGACGTTTCTGCCTCATTATGCAGTCGATTGTTCGACAAAGTGAACTTTATAAGGTCATGATTATGTGATGACTACATACACACGTAATCATGGATCAAAAAAGTTCATTTTCTCGTACAACAGACTTCATCATGTGATGACTGTACCAAGCCAGGTAGGTTAATGGTTAGCGTATCTGATTTGTGACATTGAGGTTGAAGTTGCGATACCGGTTGCGGCGAATTTTCATTCCGTCGAATTTTCGTTCCAACGAATTTTCATTCCGGCAAGTTTTTGTTCTGTATGCATGTGAGAAATGGCTTTTGAAAGAAATTTGTGTCAGTATAAGGGTGAGAGAGCCAGGAAACACATTGGTGCACCATTGGTGCGTCAGTGACCGCAATGATAGATGTTAATATGGCGTTAAACTCTAAGACAAACCAGCCCAAATGTTATGACCTGACTTGTATAATACGTGGAGATGAATTAACCTTTTTACCACACAATCCCGACTTTTAACGACCCTAAAGATTTTTTTTGAAAACATTGTGGGAAAAGGAGAAAATGCTGGTTAACCAGCATTTTCTCCTTTTCCCACAATGTTTTCTACCCTATCAAAGGCAGAATTCATCAATAGAGCTACATTTATTATTTTGTCTGCTAATGCTTTCAATTTAGTCGAGTCGAAAATTTTGCCATCTTGTAAAGAGTTAAGCACCCTTTTACAAGAGTACAGCTCGTATTCTGCTCACCTCAACAGAAGCCTAAAGGTACTCGGATGGTCGTCTAGATGTACCTCATCGTCTCCCGGCGCCATCGGCTTTTTGAACATTGTTTCAAATACCCTACTGCGCATGGAAAGGATGAATTTGTGAGCTGGTATGCGTTCGTTCTTGTCCGCCGCAAAAGTGAAAGTGACATCTGACAACGTTTGTGACATAAACAGATGACGTAAGCATTCTCCAGCACTTTTGTATCCGCGCCAATCCTCCTGTTCCTGTGTGTGACTGAGAACAGTGTTATCTAGAATTTGATCGTCTGTGTCTATATCGTGTGCTTCGGGTGTAGAATCTGGAGGGTACAGGAATATTAGAAATTAGATGTTGCCTTACCGTATATTGTTTCCTCATTCATATTTTTTAATCTATACATTATCATGCCTCCATAAATAATTGTGATTTCTAAAGAACCGTCGAAAACAACTGCTTAAACCAGTTGTTCAAATATAAGTCCAAATAGCAGTAAAAAGTAAACAATACAAGCGTTTTAATTGCACTTCAAATAATAGCAGTTTAAAGTATGAATTTTTTTGTAATATCTGGTATAGTTCAGTCCTTCGAACGGTAAGTTACTGGTACAAATCAAAGTGTTGAGAACACTGAAGTGGTATTTTTCAAGGAAGCCATATAGTGGAATTAATAATTTGAAAGAAAGTAGAAACATCATTCAAATATTGGCTTGAAAGTCAACTTACTAAGCTAATGAGTACATTTTTTCGTTGAAGGGAGAGTACTCATAACAAAGGTAGTATTATTTGTGTATTGGTGGTCTCCCTTTTATCATTAAGAGGAGTCAGGAGTAATGTCCCTTGAGAGTAGGATGTTAGAGGGATAGAGAGAGAAACCATGTGATGATATCGAGTAAAGTTAAGTTTGTACCAAAATCTATGGTTTTGAAATATTTTTGGTTGTAAATATTTAATTCCCAAGATTACAATCAATTATTTGAATCTATAAATATTCATGTCCGATCAAACAGAGCAGTGCGCAATCTTGGGATGAACAAGCCATGGAACGAACTAGATTTGGAACGAAAAAGCCGAGGACCAAGCGATCGGTAGACAAATTGTGTATCATTGCGCCAGTAGAAGGCTTTTAGCAAGTGAAGTTAATTTCAATTAAAATATAGTATTTCCATTACACATGGCCTCACCCAGTGTACTATAACATGCCATTTCAAATCACATATCTGAGTGGTACCGAAAATTCATTTGCCGTAGAAAGAATGTGTTTTATCGGGTTTATTTCCTTCGGTTTTGCTCAAAATACGACACATTGTCTTCAAAATTCAACATTGAACTCATAGTGGTATTGTCTCCGACAAATTCCACAAAAATTAACTTTAAAAGAAAGTCAACACTTGCCAAGTTGCTCAAACTTTTGTTTAATTTTAAAATCACTTTATTCCAGCGAATGACACTTGAATCAGTGATTTCTATTCCTTGAAAGGGTATCATTTTAAATTCACAAGCATTCTAACACCGACTTTATTTACTTACGACCGCTATTGGGGCTTTTATGTATATCTGAGTGAAAATTTGATCTTATTTATTTAGTAGGGTAAGAGTGAAATTTTAGACATTTTCAAGCGACTAACACTTGTACCGACCGTTGGTCGATTTTGCAGATGCACTAAACTCATTACCAAACGACAAAATGTTGGACTAGTCCAAATTGAAAGCATTTGCAGACGACAAAAAAAAAGTGAATCAAAATTAGGGTTGAAAACATCGTGGAGAAAAGGAGAAAATGCTATTACCAGCATTTTTCTCCTTTTCCCACAATGTTTTCAAATGCTTTCTATCTTTCTTAGAGTCGTTTAAAAGTCGAGATTGTGGGGTTAAGAGTTACTTTTTTTTTTTACAAGGTTTGAGCTTGTCTCGTATATTTTGGACTGGAAGAAACAATTAGCACCGAAAGAGCTGAGAGTTTATTTCAAGACTTACCTTCCATGCTGATTGTCCTCTTCTGTAGTGTAAGGGCTGTTACTATGTCTTTCCGTGATTTTTTGTGCGTTTTTGATCGACTTTTAGAACAAATTCCGACTACATTTTACATCCACCATGAAATTAATTCTTTTCTTTATTCGTGAATTTGGTTTCAAATTTATTAATTATTTGACTAATTCAAAAACAGCACGAATGGTAGTAACTTAAAGATTTGACTGTCAACAGATTTAAAGATCAAGAACAGTACGAGATAGATAAAAATAAACAATGTAGGGAGTAGTGCACGACTGGGAGAAAAACGCTGTAACTGTAAATGGCGAGTCATCCAGATACACCTTTATTGTTATAAGCCAGTGTGCAGAACCCTTTATTATATCTATGATATATTTCATTTGACTGCCAATTTAACAGTCGCGGCAACGAAATATATATATATGTATATTCTTATATTTTGGGGCTTGGAATAGTAAACATAGTCAAACAGAAATACAATCTTTTTATTTATTTGCCCGATTGTTGTTTTTGTAGCGGCCCACTTTTATTTGTGCCACTTTCTTTGAAAACCGTTCGATTGATAGGTTCTACTTCTGTTTAAACCTTTACTCCATAGATACTCATTTCTACACATTGCTTGTAGGAGCCTTTGGAAAACATTGTGGCAAAAGGTGAAATTGCTCGTGACAAGCAATTTCACCTTTTTTCACAATGTTTTCTATGCTATCAAAAGGTGTCGTATACACATAAGAAACGGCTTCATCCTTGCTGTTATTTAGGGTCGATTAGAGATACTACAGAAATGCCTTAAGGGATAAAGGGTTATCAGATAGAATGTATAAAAGATGCGTTTTGCCAAAAGCGGACAAAGGCTTCTCCATGATTCATGATTTCGAGCAAGTCTTCATATGGTCTGCAACACACGAAAAGGGGCATTCTGATTTTTGAATAAAGTGTCGCCTCGGATCAGCCAGCACAATCCGCGCAGGCTAATCCGAAACGACCCTTTCTTTTTTTATGTAATCTTCTATTTCGCGTATGTCTACTGAAGAACAAAATCTGATTTAGTCGTAAAGTGCCGTCTCGGATTAGCCTGCGCGAACTGCGCAGGCTGATCCGAGACGACACTTTACGCAAATGTCCAATCTCCCTTTTCGCGTGCTGTAAGCCAACTATTGTTGTGAACCCATAAAAAATAATTTTGTCAAACCATCGATTTGACCTGTAGATAAAATGGCCTTTTTTCATGTAAAAAAAAATGCCCAATGGTAAAAAGTTTTGACTGATTTCAGCCTGCACGTACTGCATTAAATGATGCATTAAGTCTCTTTTTCATAGAGCACGGTACAAATTTATGTAGATCTTTAGGAGCCATCCTCTGTGAAAAGGGGGCTTAATGCATCCGCGAAAAGTTTCGACCCAGGTCAGCGTCATCTTCGCGAGCCAAGGTTACGATCACTACGTGGATCTTACCTTGGCTGATTGAGCCCGATTTCGAGATTCCTGCGATGCTCCCTCTATTGGACGCTGGTTATTACCCCCCTTTACACCATATTTCTGAAAGCCAATGAAATATCGTTTTAGAAACCGCTTACAAATACACATGAAGCGATAAGCAGACATCCACGTGGGTTTCCATGTTTACCTTCTATTCGAAAGGTAGCGACTTTATTCTATTTTTATCAAAGATGAAATGCTACGAGCGATTTCATTCGTTGCAGTTAGAGCTGGCTGCATCCAATGAAAAGGCGTATAGGGGGAATGTAAAAATCAAGCTCGATCCGCCAAGGGTAGAGTAGCGTAGTGAATCGTCAGCCTTGGCTTGCGAAAATGGGTAAGCCTACGCAGTCCGCGCAGGCTGACCTGGGTCGAAACTTTTCGCTATCGGTCAAATTTTCTGTATGTCAAAGGACTAACCCACCTAATGGTTATTTCGGTAATTGAAAAAAAGGTGGTTTCTGTGGATTCATTACTATGTGATTACTTGGGCTAGTATCGCGTGTAAAGGGAATGCATTAAGCCCCCTTTAGCCAGAGCAGGACTCATATATTTCAAAGTGCTAGTTGGCCGTTCTGTTTTTATTATTATTATTATTATTATTATTATTTTATTACTAGTCTCATATATTTCAATGCGCTGCATGGCCAGTCTGTTTTAATTATTATTATTATTTTATTACTAGTCTCATATATTTCAAAGTGCTACTTGGCCATTCTGTTTTAAATATTATCATTATTATTATTATTATTATTATTATTCTATTACTAGTCTCGTATATTTCAAAGTGCTACTTGGCTATTCTGTTTTAATTATTATTATTATTATTATATTTATTTTTATGTTTTAGTTGAGATTAATTTTGTAAAGCGCTTTTGAACGTACTCCTGTATGATAAAAGCGCTATATAAACGTGGTATTTAATAATAATAATAATTAATCCTGCCAAATAACTAAAACAAGAAATTTTCAATTCCACACTGATAATCCAAACATCTCTATTTCAAAATAATCTTTTGAGGGAATTGTATCTCCTTATCGGACAGTGTAAATCAAAGATCAGACTGCACGTTCTGTGCAGTCTGATCTTGCAGTCTGATCTTGATCTACACTGTTCGCAAAAGATCAGCAAGTCGCATTTTACAGCCTAGGGGTTTAAAACAAAAGACCTGGCATGAAGCCACCAGGTTGATGAAATATAGTTAAAACAAAACACAGGATTGGTCTCCTTTATTAGATATACGGTTTGGTTTTTTTTTTAACATGGGCAAACATGTATTTGGATTTTTTTTGCTGGGAAGCAAAATTTCTCGGGGAAAAAAATCTTAACACTTTACCAAACGACAAAATTTTAGGCTTGCCTAAATTGAAATCATTGCACACGACAAAATAAATGTGACTCAAAAATTGAAAACTAACTTTTGAAAAGTAGAGAACATTGTGAGAAAAGAATAAAATGCTCCTTTTCCCACAATTTTTTCAGAAGCCTTCTTCCTAAGAGTCGTTAAAACCAGGAACTGTTTGGGAAAGGTTTAACCCATTACCACACAATCCCTACTTTTGACGCCCATGAGACAGAAGCCTTTAGAAAACATTGTGGGAAAAGGAGAAAATGCTGGTGTAACCAGCATTTTCTCCTTTTCCCCCACAATGTTTTCTACCCTTCACAAAACAAGTTTCAATTTTTCATTCACTTTTATTTTGTCGTCTGCAAATGCTTTCGATTTGGACAAGCCTAAAATATTGTCGTTTGGTAATGAGTTAACCCATTACCACACAATCCCTACTTTTGACGCCCCTGAGTTAGAAGCCTTTAGAAAACATTTTGGGAAAAGGAGAAAATGCTGGTAACCAGCATTTTCTCCTTTTCCCACAATGTTTTCTACCATTCACAAAACAAATTTCAAATTTTCAATCACTTATTTTGTCGTCTGCAAATGCTTTCGATTTGGACAAACCTAAAATATTGTCGTTTGGTAATGAGTTAACTACGTCTCAAAATTTAGCTGTGCTGTGCTCTGTGAAAAGGGGGCTTATTGCATCTGCAAAAAATATCGACCCATGTCACCTTGCGCAGTATACGCAAGGTGATATGGATCAAAACTTCAGTCTTGCTAATTTTGAATTGTATGCATGCTCAAAGACTATTCTACCTCCATATCGATGTCAGGTTAACTCATTCCCAAACGGCAATATTACAGGCTTGTCCTAATGGAAAGCATTTGCAGTCGACAAAATAAAAGTGACCGAAAATTTGAAATTTGTTTTTTTTGAAGGGTAGAAAACATGGTGGGAAAAGGAGAAAATGCTGGTTACCAGCATTTTCTCCTTTTTCCCACAATGTTTTCTTAAAGTTTCTTTCTCAGGGTCGTCAAAAGTAGGGATTGTGTGGTAATGGGTTAAATCATTTTATGGATTCTTATTCATGCGTCGTCTCGTTTGGCATAATGCCTTAAGGACATGCATTAAACCTTTACCAAACGACAAAATGTTAGACTGGTCCGAATTGGAAGCACTTGCAGACGACAAAATAAACATGACCCAAAAAAATTGAAATTCGTTTCCAGCAGGGTAGGAAGCATTGTGGGTTAAAGGAGAAAATGCTGGTTACCAACATTTTCTCCTTTTCCCACAATGTTTTCCAAAGACGGCTATCTCAGGGTCGTAAAAACCAAGGCTTGTTTGATAAATGGTTAACGTCTTTTTTAGAAATAGTATGTACAGATTGACTGGCGCTGTTTCCAGCAGGATAGAAAACATTGTGGGAAAAGGAGAAAATGCTGGTTATCAGCATTTTCTCCTTTTCCGACAATGTTTTCAAAAGGCCTGTATCACAGGGCCGAAAAAACCAAGGATCGTTTGGTATAGGGTTAAATAACAAGTTAATATGACCCTATTTTCTAGCGACATGGTCGACATAGGTCAATAACGGTTGAATAAATGTTGTCATCTATTTTATTCATGTATTTTAAGGCCTTTTGTTTTAAGAATAGATTTTAAGTCGTTGAATAGAGCTATATAGTCTACCAAAAGGTGCAGAATATGGTTATGATTTACACCTTGTTCCTTACTGACTTGGGGTAATGAACATCATACCCCTTTACCAAACGACAAAATTTTAGACTGGTCCAAATTGAAAGCACTTGCAGACGACAAAATAAACGTAACTCAAACACTTGAATTTGTTTCCAGCAGGGAAGAAAACATTGTGGGAAAAGGAGAAAATGCTGGTTACCAGCATTTTCTCCTTTTCCCACAATGTTCTTCAAAAGGCTTCTATCTCAGGGTCGTAAAAAAAATCAGGGATTGTTTGGTAAAGGGTTAAATCACTGGGATGTCAATCAATGGTTCGACCAGTTGGTAGAGCGTAGGACTCGTGATCATGAGTGTAGGTTTGATCCCCACGGCTGGCCATCTAAAATTTTTACTAATAGTCTTTCGGATGAGATGTTAAAGGTGGCCCTTCAGATTTTGGGACAAAATTTTTACAAAAATACAAAAAATTCATCCTTATACTCCCAAAGCCTTTTAATTTTCATTCATAAACCCCAGTAGTCGAAAACATTCCGACAACAGGAGAAATTAGAGATTTACTACGGCCCAGATCGACACCAACGGGAACCATGGTCTATTTTTAGATGAACAACTTGCTTATTCACATACCGGAAATACACAAATGATGCCTCAAACATAGCGTCCGAAGAAGATATTATGGAAAATCATTACATGTTTGTTATGTTATGGAATTTAAGCGTCAATAGTCACGTGCCAGTCACTTTACATTCCCACAATGCTTCTTTTGATTTTTGGCGGGAAATCTAAAAATAGCTTAAGAGGCTACGTAGCCCTTTAAGGGAATACCACCAAAAAATTTTATTTTGGTAATTTCATGATTCTTAATTATTGTTGATTTGTACTGTTTTTTTTTTTTTCATATAAATTTCAGTGATATATATATATATTAATTTGGTGAGAGGTGAAAATTCTAAATACCCTCCTTTAAACCGAAGTCCCGTGTGACGGTGCTATACACCGAGCACGTTAAAGAACCAGGCGAAACTTAGGATGAGTTTCGTCCTGTATCTGCACTATCCCACGTAATAATACTAACAGCCCAGGGGGTGGGGACGGGGGCGGGCGTCGCCCATACGGGAAACCGGTGGCGCCGATAAATAAACGCAAATTCAGTCAATCAATCGATGGTTCTAAGAGAAGGATCACCTTTGGTGTGCATTAAGTTTTTGGTGTTTGGTTAATTTAACCCATTACCACACAGCCTCTTCTATTGACGCCCCTGAGAAAGAAGCCTTTAGAAAACATTGTGGGAAAAAAGAGAAAATGCTGGTAAGCAGGATTTTCTCCTTTTCTCACAATGTTTTCTACCCTTCACAAAACAAATTTCAAATTTTCAGTCAATTTTATTTTGTCGTCTGCAATTCCTTTCAATTTTGACAAACCTAAAATTTTGTCGTATGATAATGGGTTAACTCCATTACCAAACGACAATATTTTAGGTTTGTCCAAGCATAAAACATTTGCAGACGACCAAATAAAAATGGCTAAAAATTTGAAATTTGTTTTCTGAATTGTAGAAAACTGTGGGGAAAGGAGAAAATACTAGCATGTTCTCCTTTTCCTACAATGTTTTCTATGGCCTTCTTTTTCAGGGTCGTCAAAAGTAGGGATTGTGTGGTAATGGGTTAAGGTTATTGTAGGTCAAGATCAGACAGTATAGAACCTGCATTCTGATCCTGATCTACAGTGTCTGAAGGGGAGATATCATTACACCCAAAATACCTTTGAAAACCTAACAATTTGGTTTGTAGTATCGTCTTGGAAGTTTTCATTTCACTTAAAAACTCATTACCAAACGACAATATTTTAGATTTGTCCGAAACGAAAGCATTTGCAGACAACAAAATGAAAGTGACTGAAAATTTGAAATTTGTTTTTTGAAGGGTAGAAAACATTGTGGGAAAAGGAGAAAATACTGGTTACCAGCATTTTCTCCTTTTCCCACAGTGTTTTCAAAAGGTTTCTTTCTCAGGGGCGTCAAAAGTAGGGATTGTGTGGTAATGGGTTAACAGTCCGCAGGCTAATCCGAGACGGCACTTCATTAGATTTTGTGCTACAGAAGACTTGCGCAAAACAGAAAATAACACAAGAATGGGAAGTGTAGTCTCGGATTAGGCTGCACGACTGTACAGGCTAGATGGCATTCTATAAATACTCATCTATCTAATTTGGGCATCCTGGGTAAAGACCCGAACCACTTTCCTACGCGACAACCCTTACTTTGAATTTCAAACGTGTATTGTAAAATAAACGTTTACTCAATAAAATGCTACCTGGTGCAATTCACTCAGCTATGGTCAGCAGTTCAGAGAAATCTGGAGCTAAAGCAGGTCTCAATTCTCCTCAAACGTATTGATAAAGCTATTTTCTACATTGCTACTTTATTGAGCGTAATTTTACAGTCTGCCCGCTTTCGGGGCTAGTGATGCGTCATATAAGACAGTCGAATCTTCGAAGAAATTGACATGCGCAGACAACGCAGGCTGATCCAAGAAGACATTTTTAAGTCCGAAAGCAACTTTTCGCCTGTTGCAGACCAATTATTAAAATCAGCTTTACGTATGCAATCGATCAATAAAACACCGATAAAACCCGGACACCAATACAACCCGGATATTGCCGGGAACCAGACACTTCCTGTTTACAATGGTTACGTGCAGTCGATATTTCTTTTTGTAATTGTGTTTATATGGCAGAAAATTATACCACTTATATGCTATTAAATAAAATTTTAGCTAAAGGTTAGTGTCATTGACTTATTGTCTACTATTCTTTTTTTTTCTTGCAGTACTTTTTTAACATTTGATAGTTCTCTTTTCGCTTTACACTATAGATCTATATAGACTACCTGTTAAAACCTATCATTGAACTTATGTGTAGACCGAAATTCCAATTTGTTTAACCCATTACCACTCAATCCCTACTTTTGACGCCCCTGAGAAAGAAGCCTTTAGAAAACATTGTGGGAAAAGAAGAAAATGCTGGTAACCAGCATTTTCTCCTTTTCCCACAATGTTTTCTACCCTTCACAAAACAAATTTCAAATTTTCAGTCACATTTATTTTGTCGTCTGCAAATGCTTTCAATTTGGACCAGTCTAAAATTTTGTCGTTTGGTAATGAGTTAAGGCTTTCGATTATTAGTTTAATAGTTAAATTAGAGATAAAAATCACAACCAAATATGGACTGATCGATTCTCAACGTTTTTCCTTATCCAGTTGATAATGAAACAAAAAGTGCATGAAGGGAAATTTAGAGAAGTAGCCAGAATTCATTGCAGTTTTAGTCCAGAACTCCAGATACAGGGATTGAGATTGTAATCGTGTCTCTTTAGCACTGCTAAGTTTAATTCAGTGAAAATCGTTGTTCTAGATGTATTTGTCGCTAATAATCCTAGAAATTAGAAAAGTTTAAATTTTTGTTCTTTGGTAAAGGGTTGTGACTGAGGAAGACCAAAAGAAATAACGGGTGTAAAAGTTTTGAGTCACGATGTAACGTAGAAAATTTATATTGGTTTAACTCATTACCAAACGACAATATTTTAGGCTTGTCCAATTTGGAAGCATTTGCAGACGACAAAATAGATCTAGAAATGACAGAAAATATAGAATTAGTTTTTTGAAGAGAAGAAAACATTGTGGGAAAAGGAGAAAATGCTGGTTACCAGCATTTTCTCCTTTTCCCACAATGTTTTCCACAGGCTTCTTTCTCAGGGTCGTCAAAAGTAGGGATTGTGTGGTTATGGGTTAACCAATAGGCTATCCCATTGTAACCTTTAATCTATCCGACTGCACTACCAAATGGTTTTGAAATAGTTCAGTGAACCAGTCTTGTTTTGGGTTTCAGTTATTGATTGATTTTAAAGCTTTTCCCAATTTTGGACAAACTCAAATTGAAAGTATGTGCAGACAACAAAGTAAAATCTAACTTAAAATGGTGAGTTCTGTTTTTGGTAACGTAGAAAAATTGTGCAAACAGGAGATAATGCTGCTGGTTACCAGCATTTTCTCCTTTACCCACAATGTTTTCAAAATTCGTCTTTCTCGTGGTTGTTATAAGTAGGGATTGAAAGCTAAAGGTTAAATGTGTATGGTTTATCTCAGCTCTTTACCAAACGATTCCGTTAATCCTTGGGCTGCTAAGTGGGACTCATTGACCTTTGGCAGACAATGTAGATAAAAGATCAGACTGCACGGAATGTTCAGTCTGATTGTACAGAATGTTCAGTCTGATTGTACAGAATGTTCAGTCTGATCTTTAATGATCATTTTGATCTTTAATCTACATTATCGGATACGGACATTTTGTCCCCTATTTAATATTTTTGAAACAGCAAATTTGGGGTTTTTACTATTAGTTTTAAAAAAAAAATTCCATTAACTTAAAAGGATAGGGGTTAATTACATCCTCTTATCAGACAGGGTAGATCAAAGATCATACTGCACATTCTGTGCAGTCTGATCTTGATCTACACTGTCTGCAAAAGGTCAGTGAGTCGCGCTTAGCATCCTAAGGGTTAAGAAATTAAAGCTTCTTTTTGTTATAAACCAGTTAAGACCCGCATTCACAAACAGGGTCCATATAACCGTTCTTAAGAACTTGCTTAGTCTTATTCTCCAAGATGTTCAAAATTTAAAAGCAACGCAAATTCTGATTGGTTAAACTAAATAGTTTTTAAGGCTGATCTTGATCTACACTGTCCGAAAAATCCCCCGAAGTGGAACTTAGCAGCCAAAGGGTTAACCCTTTACTCCATAAATACTCATTTCTACGTATTGCTTGTACGAGCCTTTGGAAAACATTTTGGAAAAAAGTGAAATTGCTCGTCATGAGCAATTTCACCTTTTGCCACAATGTTTGCTATGCTATCAAAAGGTGTCATATACACATAAGAAACACCTTCATCCTTGCTGTTATTTAGTGTCAATTAGAGATACAATAGAAATGCCTTACAGGGTAAAGGGTTAAAAGAGGGATACTATGAGAAGGCTGATGTAGATTATATTACATATACACGCGATCTCCTGTCACGGTCTCTTCCAAAATAGTGGTCCGTCCGTCCGTCTGTTTGTCTGTCAAGTATATTTGTATTGGAGTGTCACTTACATGTAGTTTCAACAGCACTGGTGAAACCATTATCTCCCGCTAGATGGCATTCTATAAATACTCATCTATCTAATTTGGGCATCCTGGTTACAGAGCCGAACTAACAGCGCTGGTGAAACCATTATCTCCCGCTAGATGGCATTCTATAAATACTCATCTATCTAATCTGGGCATCCTGGGTACATTTATTGCAATTTGGCGCGCGGCTATAGGTTTGTTCTGTGTTAAAACACGCAGGGTTGGCAAGAGGTTCTCTTCGACAACGAATAAACTTTTTGAACCTTCCTTCAGTTCGATTACATGTTTTCTATTCTTTTGTATCTCTAATTTGAAATTTCGAATTCATCTTTGGTTTCTCGCTTCAATACTACTTCTCCTTTCGGGAGATATAGAACTAAATCCAGGTCCCTTTACGTGTTTACAACACGATGACAATGGCTCTCTGTCTTGTGTGCATTTGAATATACGCAGCATCAGACACAAACTTAATTATATTGCTGATCATTTATCCGATTTTAATGTATTAAGTTTTACAGAAACACATCTTGATGTAACAGTAAAGAATGAGGACTTACAGATCGAAAGTCATGTTTCTACTATGTATAGGCGCGACCTTACATCTCATTCTGGTGGAATCTTGGTATATGTTTCAAATATATATGCTTCAAAAAGAAGGCTTGACCTAGAATCTGAGGCTATTCAGTCTATTTGGGTTGAAATCAAGTATCGATCTACAGTCATTCTGCTATGTACAATTTATCGTCCTCCAGGTACACCTGTAGCATTTGGGAAAATTTAAGTATCGATATTGAAAAGGCACTTGAGTGTTGTCCACATATATTATTGCTTGGCGATCTTAACGAGGACCTCCTAAATCCAAATGAACATCACCTAAGTCATATAATCTCTTTAAACGATTTTACTAATGTCACCACAAAACCTACCCGTATTTCAGAGAATTCTGCAACTCTTCTTGATCCAATTTTAATTTCTAACACTGTTCACGCCCTTCATTCCGATACCTTGGATGTTGATAGTTCAATAAGTGATCACAAAGCAACTCTAGTCGTTTTAAATTTCTGTCAGCCTCTAAGGCTTTGTTCAAAACGTAAGGTATGGTACTTCGACAGAGCTGACTTTAACCAGCTTAATTTATTGATTGACAATGAGTGCTGGGATTTCATAGACAACCTTAACATAAATGATGCATGTATCCGCTTTAGCCGTATTTTAATGAATTTGATCAACCAGTGTATTCCTTCTGGAGAAATTACGATAAGACCTAACGACAGACCGTGGTACGATTCGGAGATAAGAAGAACAAGTAGACAACGAGACAGACTAAAGGCTATAGCTACGAAATCCGAGCGTATAAATGATTGGGAAAAATACAAGAAAATACGCAATAAAGTAAATAACCTAAAGAAATACGCTAAACAACGCTATTACAGTAATCTTGACGAATGTCTATCCTCATCGCGTTTTGAAAATCCAAAACAGTACTGGAAATATCTTCGCAGTTTGGTCAACAACAATACCAGCATTAATTCAATTCCAGTTTTGAAAACATTGAATAATGACTTAGAAACGTTTCATTATACTGACGAAGATAAAGCTAATTGTCTGAACGAATATTTTACTTCCATATCGACTTTAGATGACTCAAATGCCACTTTACCAAACTTTGTTCATAAAACACTAAATACTCTTTCAACCATTCAAATTTCTTTTGCGGATGTTGAAAGTATTATTGGAACATCAGACATAAATAAAGCAATTGGACCAGATCAAATAAGTCATAAACTACTCAAGGCTACAAAACACAGTATATCAAAGCCCTTGTGTAGGATCTTCAATAAATCTCTTGATCAAGAAACTTTTCCGCAAAGTTGGAAACAGTCTATTATCATGCCACTGTTCAAAAAAGGAGACAAATCTTGCGTTAGTAACTACCGTCCTATATCTTTACTAAGTTGTGTTGGAAAATTAATGGAACGGTGTGTCTACAAGTATATGTACAATTTCTTTGTTTCAAATGACATAATATACCAAAAGCAGTCAGGTTTTCTAAAAGGTCATTCTACTGTTCATCAGCTGATTGACATCTATCATCAAGTTGTTTCTTCTCTGGACTCTAACCAGAATACTTGTATGGTTTTTTGTGATATTTCGAAAGCTTTTGATAGAGTATGGCATAACGGTCTCCTTTTCAAATTGCAACAAAATGGAATTAATGGTTGTTTGCAAAATTGGATTAAAAGTTATCTTTCAAATAGACAACAAGCAGTATTTGTTGATACTGCGAAGTCAAAACTAATGAATGTTAAGGCGGGCGTTCCACAAGGCTCAGTTCTCGGCCCTCTTCTATTTCTAATTTATGTTAATGATATTTCTGAAAACCTGCTCAGCATTTCACGTTTATTTGCTGATGACACATCATTAGCTTGTTCAGCTGCAGCAGTTCAAGATATTCAGGGTATACTTAATCATGACTTACTAATGATTTCTTACTGGGCAAAGCAGTGGCTGGTTACATTCAATCCCCAAAAAACTGTAGCAATGATCTTTTCTGCAAAAACCGTTCTCAGCCCAAATTTGTTCTTCGATAATGTCCAAATAAGTTTTGTTGAACACCATAAACACTTAGGTTTAACTCTTTCTGCAAATGGAAAATGGCGTGAACATATAAGGCAATTGACTGTGTCGGCTTCTAAAATCCTTGGAATGATGAGGGCGGTAAAATTCAAAATAAGCCGAAATTCTTTTAACCAACTTTACATATCATTTTTACGCCCTCTTCTTGAGTATGCTTCTGTTGTATGGGATAACTGTACCTTTAGTGAAAGAGATTCTCTTGAAAAAATTCAAAACGAAGCTGCAAGAATAGTTACAGGACTTACGAGATCCACTTCTCTTATAAATTTGTATACAGAGATCGGCTGGCTGAGCTTGTCCGACAGACGTAAATACCAGAAACTTATTTTAACGTTTAAAATCATCAATGGTCAAGCTCCAGACTTTTTATGTCAACTGTATCCATCAACTGTTGGAAATAGTACAGTATATTCCCTTCGAAATTCCCTGGATATTGAAACATTGGCCCGCCGTACCGAAATCTTTGCGAAGTCGTTTATTCCGTCGGCAATATCTCTATGGAACAATTTGCCGATGGAAACAAAATCACTACAATCACTTTCTATGTTCAAGTCAACAATCTTGCGTCAATTTCCAGTGTCTGTAGTCCCAAAATACTTTGGTGTAGGAGATCGCAAACTCTCAGTCTTTCAAGCGAGATTAAGAAATAATTGCAGCGACCTGAAATCTGACTTACACAAAAACCACATTTCGGAAAGTAATTTGTGCCACTGTGGCTATTATGTTGAAGATGCGGAGCATTATTTTTTTCACTGCCTGTCATATACCAATCAAAGATTGATGTTATTTCGCAAACTCCGCAAATATCACCCTTTAAACTTAAATTTATTATTGTTTGGATCTGATAATTTAAGCCTTAATGATAATATTGAAATAGTTTATTCTGTCCAAGAATTTATTAAAAACTCAGGAAGGTTTGATTGACTGTTTATAATACGTTCCTTGAGCCCATCCTATATGAGTCGCCATTTGATCAGGATTCTCCAATCTCAATCCCGGCTGACAATATATGATACATCTATAATCTTTATCACTCTGATGTTGACTAGTACATTAGTCTTTGATGTTCAGATTTTTCATTATCTGTTTCTCTTTATTATCCCTAACTACTGAAAAGTTTGAAATTTTTTTAGCTGCCATAAGACTGTTGTTTCCTAGATATGTAATTGGAGGAGGGGAATGGCCGAATCTAAGTTGTGAGAACTTGTGGCCAGACCCCTTTGCCAATGTACATTTGTCATTCCATGTATACTAGAAATTGTATTTATGTATTGCTGTTATTGACATGTACATATGTATGGCAATAAAATATGTTTAAACTAAACTAGAGCCGAACCACTTTCCTACGCGACAACCGTTACTTTGAATTTCAAACTAAAACGAACGTTTACTCGATAAAACGCTACCTCGTGCAATTCACTCAGTTATGATCAGCACTTTAGAGAAATCTGGAGCTAAAGCAGGTCTCATTTCTCCTCAAGCATATTGATAAAAGCTATTTTCTACATTGCTACTTTATATAGCGTAATATTACAGTCAGCCCGGTTTCGGGGCTAGTGATGCGTCATATAAGGCAGTCGAATCTTCGAACAATATGACATGCTGATGAAACCAAACGGTTTAGCCAGACAGAAGTTGTGTTATTTTGATATTTAGAAAACTCTGGGGAGCAAGAGTAAAAACGCCCTTAAGAATGGTTGGTGATTACTGGCCTAGACCCTGAAAGAGTTACAGCAGGTCCATAAATCACAAAAGGTGGTGATTCACATCAATCATGCCTTTTCTACCCGTATTTGAAGAAGTTAGTAAGCTTCAAGCTTTATGCATTATTTAGTCTTTTAGTTTTCTTTTTTCTATTTCATGTCTGGAATAGATCAATGCGGCTTATAACGAGTGGGGTATCATTACATCTGATAAAATATGGCCGTGTTAACAGACATGAATAAGACATCAGTCGTTCGTGAAATTCCTTTGTATTATTGATGATTGTTTACATGTTCTCATTGCACATCTAGCGGGTCAAATCAATAAAACATCAAATTCACAGCGGGAAAAAACTGACAGGCAGCTCTGACTTCGTATGTTGAGATAAAAAAAACCAGTGTATTAAAGATTAATTATCGATAAAATAATAACTATAAACATATGTTAGCATTGAAACATAGTATTCAATTTCATCAATGTCATTACCTCGCATCATACATAAGCGGACTGCCTATTTTGATGTATTTTAAGGCCAACACATTGTGTCTTAGTAAACACAATCAGTAAAATATTTATTTCGGATCTTTTGACTCAATTTCAGGATGATAAATAGAAGAAATAGCAAACAGATCTGAAGATGACAGTTCAAGAAACACTCAAGCCATATCCCGGATTCAAACCTCCGACATCAAGCGACTCGCCTCGTCCACAAGCAAGGGTAAAACCGGAGGCTAAAGGAAATGCAGCTAAGGCACAAGGTTCATTTGAACTGAAATATGGGCCTAAAACAACTAGAACGCCAAAACCAGAACCCAAATGCCAAGGTGAGGCTGCCAAACACAACTGTGAAGCTGGACGAGGGACGGTTGGAAATTTGATGGGTAAACGGGCTACACCCAGACTGAAGTTATCAGCACGAAGTGTTCCAAGAGTTAAACCGGAAGCAAGCAGTATTGCTGAAGCTCATTCAGGAGGAAAAACAGCAGAATTATTTCATAAACAAGGACAGTTACCCTTGTCTCCTCCTCCGGCGCCTCGTGTCAACCCAGAGGCCAAAACTGTTGCTGAACAACACAAAGGTGGCAGAATGAACTGTCTTGTTCACAGTCCGAAACGATTGCCAGAATCACCTCGAGCACCTCCACGTGTAAAGCCAGATGCCGAAAAAACCGCCGAACTAGGAGCAGGTGTTCGAATGAATAAATACATACATAAGTATGCTACCCCTCTGTCCACTCGAGAGGTACCGAGGGTGAAACCAGAAGCGAAACATATAGCAGATTGTCATCAAGGCAAATTGACCAATAAACTTTTCCATTCATATTCTGAAAAACTCACAACTTCCGCTAGACCAGTACCACGTGTCAAACCAGAAGCTGAGGAAAATGCGGGACTTCACAAGGGTGATAGAATGAATTGCTTACTTCATAGTCCGAAACGTTTGCCTAGTTCAGCAAGGCCTGCACCGAGAGTTAAGGACGAAGCTTTGGAAAATGCAGAGAAGGATAAAGGTGGGAGAGCGAGTAGATTATTGCATTACGGAGCTCCATTATCATCACGTCCTGTTTCACGGGTAAAACCGGAAGCAGAAGAAAATCTTAGGAAATCACAGGGAACGCTGGGCAATATCTTAAATAACTACGGTAAATTACCAAGTTCACCACGACCTGTTGCCAGGGTAACGTCGGCAGGAAGTGACATCGCTAATAAAAGTTGTGGTGGGCGAATGTCGTGGTTGATGCATGGGGGTAAAAGTGGGTGATCAGATCATTACCCTTGTACAAATTTGTCTTTTTTCAATTTTAAATTTGTTGTTTAGATGGGTATTTTCAAACCGGTTCTTGACCTGTCACATCAAAAATAAAGATTTTGTAAACATTGTAGCAAAAAGTTTAATTGCTGTCGACCAAGATTTTTTTTCCCTTTTATCTTCTGAGCTACTTTTTTGTCTTAAGGAAATGATCTTGTTTTTGATTTGTTTGAAATTTTGTCTTTTCGTAAAGATTTAAACAACAAATTTTACCTGCTACTGTACAAAATAGGACTTCTAACGACCACGCAGTTGATATTTTTAGGAAAAAGGTTGGAAAAGGGCTAACTAGTCTTTGGCAAAATTTCTCCTACTTTTCCAAACAATGTGTTTCCTACAAATTCAAACAATTTCTCTCCTCCTTCCACTGTTTCTCCCATTAAAACACCTACATAACTAATTGTGTATTGGAAAGAATTAGCCCATACAGTGATGAGTTAACTGTAGTTCTTCCAAAATTAAAACCATGTAACCTGTAAAATGTGTTCAACACAAAAAAAAGCCTAGCATTACAAATAGTGAATATTTCTTAATACTACGAATAAATTAAAAATAGTTCTTGGAAATTCTGAATTTCAAAAAAAAAATATCTCACTATATTACATGGCTAGAGCTGCAGGTTTATATCTTAATGGGAGAAACATATCTACAATTGTGTAAAAGACAATAAACTATACAAAAAGTCTATCTCAGTCTCAACAGTCTGTAAGTGAGATCCATGGATCCATGTCATCCAAATTGACACTGTCTGTCTCATGTATATCATGTATAACTATTAAAGAACGAAATGCTTTTTGTTTATCTTTACCATGCTTGTAGACGGTGCTTGAGTGTCGCCTCGGATCAGTTTTCGCTGATCGAGTATAATGCTTTGAACATGGACAACAAGGCTTTTTAACTTCACTGGCCGAAGGCCAGCGGGCTTATGTCATGGCGCGGTGTCCGTCGTGCGTACGTCCGTCCGTGCGTGCGTAAAACAATTTATTTCAAACATCTTCTTCTCTGAAACTACCCATCCAATTTTGATGAAACTTCACAGAAATGATCATCACGTGGTCCTCTTTAGAATTCTTTGAAATAATTTTATTCCTTCAAAAACTCTGGTTGCCATGGCAACAAAACTGAAAAATATTGAACATTTTTAAAAATCTTCTCTGAAACGATGAGGCCTAGGGCTACCAAATTTGGCATATAGCTTTATCTAGTGAGTCTCTACCAAATTCCTTCAAATAATAGCCCTGCGGTCAATATTGGCCCAGCCCCGAAGGGGAAGAAACGTACTTCGACATTCCATGGTCAGGTGCTGGGATATAGCCTAAAACATCTGATAATTGATTGGTCACATTGAAACTTTATGTAAATATGGTTCGTCTATGTTTTCTTCGGTAATAAATCATTACAGATCCTGCACACATCCACGAAAGTATTCATGTTTACCTTTTATTTTTATGGCGACCCTGTTCTATTTTTATCAAAGATGAAATGCTACGAGCGATTTGATTTGATGCAGTTAGAGCTAGCTGCAACCAATGAAAATGCATATCGGGTGATTGTCGAAGTCAAGCTTAATCCGCCAAGGATAGAGTAGCATAGTGGACCTTAACCCTTGGCTTGCGAAGATGGAAGGCCCAAATTTGGCATGTAGCTTTATCTAGTGGATCCCTATCAAGTTTCTTCAAATTATAGCCCTGGGGTCAAAATTGGCCAGCCTCGGGGGTCAAAAGTTTTATATCGGCTTATACATGTATACATGTAGGTAGAACCTTAAATTTCTTCTTCTACCTAACCATAGGGTCAAGGACTACCAAATTTGACATGAAGCTCTATCTACTGGACCTCTATCGAGTTTCTTCAAATTATAGCCCTGGGGTCAAAGTTGGCCCCGCCCAGTGGTTACAAGTTTTGCATGGGCTTATATAGGGAGAACTTTAAAAATTCTTCTTCTACCTAGCCATAGGGCCTAGGGCTACCAAATTTGGCATGTACCTTGATCTAGTAGGTCTCTTCCAAGGGTGTCCAAATTATAGCCATGGGGTTAAATTTTGCCCTACCCTGGGGTCAGAAGTTTCACAAAATATGGCTCAAATCTCTGGAAATTTGGGGAAAAAAATGGATACATCATGCACTAAATGTTATCTGTTTCAGATTTGTCGACTAGAAAGATGAAGGAGGACTGAATATTAACTCTGTACCACACAATCCCAAGTTTTAACAACCCTGAGAAAAAAGGTCTTTAGAAAACATTGTGGGAAAAGGAGAAAATGCTGGTAACCAGCATTTTCTCCTTTTCCCACAATGTTTTCTTACTTTTAAGCGACAATTCCATTATTTGAGCAACATCTAATTTGTCATTTGCAATAGCTTTAAATTTGGACAAATCTTAAATTTCGTCTTCTGGTAAAGGACTAAGTTGTATGTGTGATTTTGCATGGTCAATTTCAGCACCTTTACATTACCCACTTCTTCAATGTTTCCAGACCTCCTTATATCCTTTGCCAAAAGATCCTGCGTGTTAACACATCTTCGCAAGCCAAGGCTGACGATCCACTACCCTACTCTACCCTAGGCGGATCGAGCTTGATTTTTACATTCTCCCAATAAGCTTTTTCATTGGATGCAGCCAGCTCTAACTGCATCGAATGAAATCGCTTGTAGCATTTCATCTTTGATAAAAATAGAACAAGGTCGCTACCTTTCGAATAGAAGGTATAGACGGAAACCCTGGTGGATGTCTGCCTATCGCTTCATGTGTTTTCGTAAGCCGTTTGTAAAACGATATTTCATTGGCTTTTAGAAAATATGATGTAAAGGGGGGTAATAACCAGCATCCAATAGAGGGCGCATCACAGGAATCTCAAAATTGGGCTCAATCAGCCAAGGTAAGATTCACATAGTGATCGTAACCTTGGCTCGCGAAGATGGTGTTAACATAGAATTCTATCGAATGGTGAAAGGAGAAAATGCTGGTAACCAACATTTGCTCTTTTTTCCATTATGTTTTCTAACATTTTAATGACTATACTGTTATGTGATACCACCCCTTTATGCATGGTTTCATCCAGCTCTAAAAATAAAATACTCAACA
This sequence comes from Tridacna crocea, assembly GCA_943736015.1. Lineage (NCBI taxonomy): Eukaryota > Metazoa > Mollusca > Bivalvia > Cardiida > Cardiidae > Tridacna > Tridacna crocea. Next base: position 4,358,270 of record OX031068.1, on the reverse strand, counting down.
AGACTTTAGTGTGTTAGGGAGAATTTCAAGGTCTGTTGTTGTGGTGTTGACCTTTCGTCTGGGCATTCAAGTTTCAAATCCTGCCCTTCCCTAAATTTTTGCTAAGCATTTGTTCATTTGTTTCTTTGTTACGGACTTTGTTCATGACAATACCTATCATTTCACAAACATTTCGTTTGTCATCTGCAAACAAATCAAAACAATAGATTACCTTTATTTTTCATTTATTTATTTATTTATTTTTTCCAAATTAAATAATGCTCAAATTACTTTTTGAACTTCTATCTTATTCTACCTTACTACTGAAAACCTCTATATCACAGAAATTTAAAAGCACAACAAGGTAAAAAGTTATATATAATAACAATTGAAATAAAAAAAGGAAAGTCTGGGGACTTAAAAGAAAAAAAAAAAAACCTTAAAAATTCTGTCTTTGAACATTCTCCTCACAGTCTGATGTTGATCTTTGCTTTTCACTACAACAACTAACAAATTTGGCCCGTACTAACCAGCCAATCTTAAGAACACATTTTATTAACCAATTACCTTACAATCCCTATTTTTGACCATCCTGAGAAAAAAGCCTTTAGAAAACATTGTGGGAAAAGGAGAAAATGCTGGTAACCAGCATTTTCTCCTTTTTCCGCAATGTTTACTACTCTTCACAAAACAAATCTTGAATCTTAAATCACTTTTTATTTTGTCGTCTGCAAATGCTTTCGATTTGGACATACATGTAACTTACAATATTGTCATTTGGTAATGAGTTGAGCCTTACTCTCAAGGATTTTCTATATTTGAAAGTAACAAAACTTCTGATTGGCTAAACCAAACGGTTTTTCCAATCGGAAGCTGTGTTACTGTCTAAATCCAGAATTACACTAAAAATGTCCGTGAGAATGGTTGGTGAACAGGGACCCTGAAGTGTGTTGATGATGTTGGTGATGTCAGTATAAAAGTTGTGAAAGAACTGTAATTTCAAACTTGTACACAGTATTGCACAAGACAAGGTTGAAAATGGAAACAGAAAAATTACTTTAATGATAAAATGTGTTGTGATCATCCTTTGCTTTAACCCATTACCACACAATCACTCCTTTTGACAACCCTGAGAGAGAAGTCTCTAGAAAACATTGTGGGAAAAGGAGAAAATGCTGGAAACCAGCATTTTCTCCTTTTCCCACAATGTTTTCTACCCTTCACAAAAAATCAAATTTTCAGTCACTTTTATTTTGTCCTCTGCAAATGCTTTCGATTTGGACAAATCTAAAATTTTGTTGTTAGGTAATGAGTTAAGGGTTGAGAAACAAGCATAACATCAGGAAATCTTTGACAATGATGTACAGAAATATACAAAATATACAGAAACAAGAATACTAGAGTTAGAATTAACATGACTTGAGCAAACAATACTATGAAATACATACAATAAATTCAATGATTTCAAAATTGTCACAATTTTAAAACAAGAGATGATGTGATCTCTAGAGAGAAGTGAGCAATAAGCATCCGAATAGCCCTTTACCACATGACAAAATTTTAGCCTTGTACAAATTGAAACCATATGCAGACGGTAATTTCAATCTGGCTCAAATGGTGCAATTGTCTATTGATAGGGAAGAAAACATTGTGGGAAAAGGAGAAAATGCTGGTTACCAGCATTTTCTCCTTTTCTCACAATGTTTTCAAAAGGCTTCTTTTCAAGGGGCGTGAAAAGTCGTCATTGTGTGGGAAAGGGTTAAGCAGGAAAAATAAGGAACTACAATGCTCTAAACAAAACAATTCCCAACTTGAACAAACTTAAGGATAAAGGCTTTTGTAAACATGATTAGAAAAGGATAAAATACTGGCAATCAGCATTTTCTCCTTTTCAGAAAATGTTTTCTTCTCTTTCTAAGACAAATGACATCATCTGAATATCGTTAAGTTGTTGTTTGCAAATGTTTCAAATCTGAACAAGTCTAAAATTTTGTTGTCTAAAAAAGAGGAAAACTCAATGTATGCAAAAATCTATTGCTGTTCACTTGTATTAACCATTCCAATTCAGTACACTTTTAAAGGCTGTGATTTTCTCAGTCCTGGTGCTGAAACAGTCTGCCTCTTTCCTTGCTCTGCAAATATCTGGCCAATTTGACCCCTGCTGACCTTTACAATATGCTTAGCTGCTTTAGAATTAGCTCTCGGTGGTGGTTTGGGATCTGGATGCATGCAATCACCTTCATGCATCAGTCTTGACATTCGGCCACCCTGGTCAAGACTTGCATTATCTTGCCCAATGCCTCTCACTTTTGGGTTAGGTTTTTCGTCAAGATGCAGTTTCCCATATTTACCCATTAGCGTACCAACATAACCATTTCCCTTTACAGCATTGTCAGAAGCCTCTGGCTTCACACGAGGCATGTATGTTGGTCTTGCTGACTGAGAGCCATAACTATGAATGGTTTTGTTCATTTGACCTCCGCGATCTAGTTCTGCATTAGCACCTGCTTCAGATTTCACTCTTGGAACAGGTCTTGCTGAGTTTGGTAATTTTTTTGGATCATGTAACAAACAATTCATTCTACCACCTTTGTGCTGTTCTGCTGTTGCCTCTGCTTCTTGCTTCACTCTAGCAGGGCCTGGACACTCAGGGGTCACCCTTCCATATGAACTGAACAATGCTGCTGTTTGCCTCCCCTGATGACTTTCTGCTATTGGTCTTGCCTCATCTTTCACACACCTAGGTGCCCCAGTTTCAAATGTTGGTGAAGCTTGTCCATACAATAATGCACTAACAGTTCCATGTCTTCCAACTTCATAATTACTTCTTGCATCACCTCCTTGACATCGAGGTGTTTTCTTTGGCTCATCAATATATCTTGGAGAAGAAGCAAACAAATCTAGTGATCCCTTTCCTCTGTTAGCAAACTCCTCTGCCTCAGGTTTAACTCTTGCATTTGGTCTCGGTGTTTCATCTCTACTGCTTCTACATCCAGGATAAGCTTGGTATCCAGCCATTCTGAACAATGACCAGGAGTTTACCTTAAATGAGAGAGACACTTTATCTCTTTACCAAACAGTAAAATTTTAGGCTAGACCAAATTGAAAGCATTTGCAGAGGACCAAATGACTTTGACCCCAAAATGGAAAGTTGCCTTGGAAAAAATAGAAAACATTGTGGGAAAAGGAGAAAATGCTGGTTACCAGTATTTTCTCCTTTTCCCACAATGTTTTCAAAAGGCCTCTTTCTCTGGGTCGTCAAAAGTAGGGTTTGTGTGATAATGGGTTAATTAAGTAGATGTTCTTGTTCTATAGAAGAGAAAAGTACATGCTTCTTTTAGCATCTTAGTGTTATAAATAAAAAGGACATTTTCAGTTGGTACACAAGACACAGATTTTGCAGTTTTAAAGCTGTACTAACCATGCAGCCACTCTTAAGAACCAATTTTATTAACCCAATACCACACAATCCTTACTTTTGACAACCCTGAGAATGAAGCCTTTAGAAAACATTGTGGGAAAAGGAGAAAATGCTGGTAACCAGCATTTTCTCCTTTTCCAACAATGTTTTCTGCTTTTCACAAAACAAATTTCAAATTTTAAGTCACTTTTATTTTGTCGTCCATAAATGCTTTAAATTTGGAGTCGTCCACAAATGCTTTCAATTTGGAGTCTTCCACAAATGCTTTCAATTTGGAGTCTTCCACAAATGCTTTCAATTTGGACATAACTTAAATTATTGTCATGTGGTAATGAGTTGAGCCTTACCCTCAAGGATTTTCTATATTTGAAAGTAACAAAACTTCTGATTGGCTAAACCAAATGGTTTTGCCAATCGGAAGCTGTGTTACTGTCTAAATCCAGAAAAGACAGTCTAGATCAAAGTCCCGTGCACATTCTGTAGAGCAGTCTGATCTTCATCCACAGAGAGCCACTGATCCAGGTTTTGAAGACCTGACTGTCACAGGAGATACTACAGACTTTGTAGACAAAAATCATAATGCACAGAATATTTCCATGTAACTTTGTCTTGGGTGTAACCCTTTATCAAGCAATCCCATTGCTATGATATGTGGGTACTAAAGTTTCAAAATTTCCTCCGATTTTTTAACTCATTACCAAACAACAAAATTTTAGGTTTGTCCAAATCGAAAGTAACCAGTATTTACTCCTTTTCACGTAAAATATGTTTAACTCTTTACCAAACAACAAATTTATAGTGTAGTCCAATTTGAAAGCATTTGCACATGACAAAATAAATGTGACCGTGAAATCAAAGTTAGATTTGGGAAGGGTAGAAAACATGGTTACCAGCATTTTCTTCTTTTCCAACAATGTTTTCAAAAGGCTTATACCTCCAGGTCTTCCAAAGTCGTTATTGTGTAGTAAATGGTTAAAAGCCCTCTTTTTTTTTTTTTTTTTCAAGGTTGTTTAACCCTTTACCACAAAATCCCGACTTTTAACACCCCTGTGAAAGAAGCCTTTTGAAAACATTGAAGGAAAAGAAGAAAATGCTGGAAACGAGCCTTTTCTCCTTTTCCCACAATGTTTTCTTCCCTTCCTAAAACAAAGTTCAATTTTTAGTCACATTCACTTTGCCGTCTGCAAATGCTTTCAATTTGGATCAGTCTGAAATTTTGATAAATCTTTTTCTTTTGTCGCTTGGTATGGAGATAAGCTGTCACGTTATGTACAACAGCTTTTCTTAACAGAATATTAGTCAACCCCTCTGTAAGTTTAAACAAGTTACTCGTGCCCATTCACGCACAGTAAACCTGTGAAATCGCTGTAATTTGAAGTTGATGAGTTATTTCTTACATTTCTCGTATGCAAATACGATGTTAAAGTAGCTAAAGGCAGAAAAAAAGGGAAATACCTTAGAACCGACAGCTCACTTCAGTAACCAATGTAAACAGGAAATCGAACTGACAGGATACAATCCGAGAGTTCCGAAATTGTTTACAAAATTCCAAGATGGAGGACAAGAAGCAACATTTTAGCTTTCACGTTGCAGAAAGCAAAAGGTTTCCGCCATTAGAAGATAAAGACAACAAGGAATTATTGCAGAAATGGTAATCTGATTAGAATTTGCACCATTTCAATGGTTGCCTGTGTAAAATGTAAAACTGTTAATTGTTTTATTTAGAATGTGGAGTGACATTTTCGAGAAAAGTCTACGAACTCTCGTTTTCATGAAAAAAGGACAGTTGTACCTTTTAATTTAGCCTCATCGATGGAATGTTAAAATTTGTTGTAGTTGGCTTGGGGAACGCCTGAAATTGATGGTAGCTACTGGTTACCAGTCTTGTCATAAGCAACAATCAGACAGGGCATACCAAAAGGTTTCAAGACAGTTCCCCGACAAGACAGTTCCCCGACACGGCTTTTCGAGACAGTTCCCCGACAAAATTGAAGACAGTTCCCCGACACATTCATTATTAGCAAACTTGATTTTCATCGACATTTATCATCAATATCTATAACTTTTAAGGAAAGGAAATGGGGTCTTGTACTTGTGAAAGGATTGTGAATAATTGAGAGTATTTCTCCTTTTTAGTTTATCATTGTTGATCACTCACAGTTCGGAAATGATACAGTACCTTGGCCATTATGCAGATCAGAATATTATTACGTATGTTATATGAATATGTGTATTTGACTACTAAAACAATTCGTTACCCCAGTGTTGGATTTAAAATATATGTAGGCCTTGGTTGAGCGCATTTTTTTTTTTCTTTCTTTTTTTTTTGTAGATCTCTTACTGTTACTTCCGGACAAACTGAAATAATCCGCTAGTAATGTAATGGATAATATGAATGTAGATCCCCTTTATGTTGTGCATTTATGAACAGTAGTAATACGACAGTTATACAGTCCAACGAGAATCAACAAAAAGTTTCAATGTTTAACTTTATTCAAGAAATTTATAGAACATAAGGCCAACATTACACGAGTTATACATGTTAAAATTGCATTTCAGAAGCCAATACTCGTCTCAGACTTGTTCATGTAGCTGAACTACATGCCATTAAAAACAGTTTAAACACCGCAATCATACACAATTAACGGAAACTCGAAAGGTTCCGGCCAATTAAACCAATCATTATTACAAACACCCAATCATGGTAACAAACAGTCCAATCACAATATATCAACCTCCTTAATTGGGCATAATACCAAATTTAATAACCACCAAAGTTGAAATTTACTTCCATCATTTCAAAATAAATATCTATAAAAATATTTAAAAAGGAAAAATCTAAACCTAGTCAATATACTAATAATAAAAGTGTCGGGGAACTGTCTTCAAAAGTGTCGGGGAACTGTCTTCAATTTTGCCGGGGAACTGTCTCGAAAAGCCGTGTCGGGGAACTGTCTTGTCGGGGAATTGTCTTGTTCCCATACCAAAATACTTTGTATTTGATTTGAAATAACTGAAGATCTTCAAAATGCAGTGATCCTCTGAGAATAAATCCTTTGAGCCCATCCCAGTATATAGCGTCCCTCTAAACCCATTACCACACAATCCCTCCTTTTGACACCTCTGAGAAAGAAGACTTCTGAAAACAATGTAGGAAAAGGAGAAAATGCTGGTAACCAGCATTTTCCCCTTTTCCCACAGTGTTTTCTACCCTTCCCAGATCAAATTTCAATTTTTCAATCACCTTTATTTTGTCATCTGCAAATGCTTTCAATTTGAACCAGTCTAAAATTTTGTCGTATGGTAAAGAGTTAAATGTTAAAACTAAGTACTTTACTTGCTTCTGAGTAGTAAAGGCTCATGAAAAACTTTTGTAGTCACACGTTGTATGGTTTGACAATCACCTGTAAATGAGCCATGCATTGAGGAAAGGGTACTTAACCCATTAGCACACAATCCCTACTTCTGACGACACTGAGAAAGAAGCCAGCATTTTCTTCTTTTCCCACAATGTTTTTTACCCCTCACAGAAAATGATTTTATAGATATTTACAAGGCAAAATGGATTTTATTGATCCATAGATATGTGATGTCTTGCTTGGCACAATGAATTAACCCATTACCACACAATCCCTACTTTTGACGACCCTGAGAAAGAAGCCTTTTGAAAGCACTGGGGGTAGAAGGAGAAAATGCTGGTAACCCGCATTTTCCCCTTTTCCCACAATGTTTTCCACCCTTCACTAAACAAATGTTAAATTTTCAGTTACTTTTATTTTGTCATCTGCAAATGCTTTTGATTTGGACAAGCCAAAAATTTTATTGTTTGGTAAAGAGTTATTACAACTGCAATCGGTATCAAGCAATGTCAGCCTGTGTATGCTGGCTGACGTGAATAGAAAATTTTTGCAATCGGTTAATTTTCTACTGTGGGATAAGTCTATGTCATGATTTTATAGACATTTACAAGGCATTAACCCTTTACCACACGAGAAAATTTTAGACTGGTCCAAATTGAAAGCATTTGCAGACGACAAAATAAAGGTGAATGAAAAATTGAAAATTGTTCTGGGAAGGGTAGAAAACACTGTGGGAAAAGGAGAAAATGCTGGTTACCAGCATTTTCTCCTTTTCCCACAGTGTTTTCAAAAGGCTTCTTTCTCAGGGGCGTCAAAAGTAGGGATTGTGTGGTAATGGGTTAACTCATTCCTCAAATGACGATATATAATAGATGAGTCTAATTTGAACGCACTTGCAGGAGACAAAATTCATATGGCACAAATGAACAAATTTGAATCAGATACTATCTGATAGTCTAGAAAACTTTGTGGGAAAAGGAGAAAATGCTGGTTACCAGCATTTTATCTTTTTCCCACAATGTTTTCAGAAGGCCTACTTTTTAGGGTCGTTGAAATTCGGTATTGTGTTGTAAAGGGTTAAGCCACTTTTTGCCACAGTATGACTCAGATACTTTTGAATCAGACTGGTCAAAATTTTTGAGTCAGTAAGTAAGAAGGATGAACTTATAAATCATAATTATTTAATCACTGTTTCAGGTCACTGGATGGAAATATTTGTGCCCAGATGTTTACTTTCGACCAGGCATTCCAGCCTTACCAGAAAAACGAGTTTATCCTGGTTAGACCTTGAACATACTTTTTGTATTAGACCTCTGTATGTTTTCTTCATGCAAAATGTTTTATTCTTAACCCCTTACCACAGGGCAAGTTTTTACACCTTCCCAATTCTGAAGCATTTGCAGACAAGAAATTGAATGTGGCTTAAATTGTAGATGTTGTCTTTGATAGAGTAGAAAATGTTGTTGGTTACCAGCATTTTCTACTTTTCCCACAATGCTTTGTAAAGTTTTCTTTCTTATGTTTGTTAAAGGTAAGGATTTTGCGGTAAATGGTCACTTTCAAGTAGAAATTGACCTCACATATTGTTAAAAAAACATTGAAGAAAATATAGAATTGCTCAGTAAAAGCTATTCATTTTCTCTATTAATCACATTGTTTCCTTGACCACCTAGGTGCCAAGATTATAATAGGAAATATCGCAAATTCTTTTTTTGTCATACTTAAATTCCTAGTTTGTGATTCAGTTATTAGTTATTAATTTCATGAATTATGAATTAATCTTTATATTATTGCTATTCTGCATTTTGGTGACTACGATTGTGCTATGGTATGCTTAAGAAATAATCTTCTTTCTATCGTGGTATATTGTTCAATAAACCACAGTTGTGAGTTATGTGGCGCAATAAATAATCCACGAGGGCGATAGCCCAAGTGGGTTATTCATTGCGCCGCATAACTCACAACGTGGTTTATTGAACGATATACCACGATAGAAAGAAGATTATTTCGATTCTAACATGGCCAATTCTTAGTGAAATGAAAACAAGTTCAAACTTAGAGTAAAAACGCGGATGAAGATTATGTTCCATTGAATAACTCACTCATTGAATGACGTCACTCTACATGGATTGTCGCAGATTTTACCACGTTTTCCTTGCACTGTGTTTATAGAACCAAAGTCACGTGTCATGTTAGAATATAATTTAACCGTCTATCAAATAACCTACATGTGAAGACATCTTATAACCCTTTACCATACAATCCCTGGGACCCTAGGATAGAATTCTTTTGAAAACATTGTGGGTAAAGGAGAAAATGCTGGTAACCAGCATTTTTCTTCTTTTCCCACAATGTTTTCTACCTTGCTAGAAGCAAATTTCAACTTTTGAGTTACATTTATTTTGTCATCTGCAAATGCTTTCAAGATACAAACCTTTTGAAAAGCAGCATTTTCTTCATTTCCCACAATATTTTCTACCCTACTAGAAACAAATTTCAACTTTTGAGCTATGTTCATTTTATCATCTGCTTATTTTATCATCTGCAAGTACTTTCAATTTGGACCTGTCTAATATTTTGTTGTTTAGTAAAGATTTATTCATATAGCACTGCAAGGGATAACTCTGTACCAAATAACAAAATTTAAGTCAAGTCGAAATTGAAAGCATCTACAGACAAATAAAGTTAATATGACTCAAAACCTTAAGTACATGTATCTTGACACATATTACCAGCATTTTTCCTTTTCTCACATTGTTTTCAAAAGATCTCTTTTTCAGTGTTCTTAAATCTGGAGATTTTTGTGCTGAAAGGTTCATAAGTATTGCAATGTTTTTCAGGACTTCATGAGGGATCCATCTGTAACTTCATTGCTAAAAGTTGGCTCCAGTAATGGTTCAGGTTTAGTTACACTAGGTATATGGTTTTTCTCTGTTCTCTTTGTACAGCTTTTTATCTATACAAAGCTCCAGATAAGAGGGAGTGATGGTATTCTAAACCTTTTATTTCTCGTCTAAACTGTATGTTGTGGGTACTCATTAGAATCGTCTCAATGGGATGATTCTAATGAGTACCTCGATTCTAATGAATACCCATAGCATAGGGTTTAGTGGTGAATAACTAATGTTTCCAATTTTGAAATCAAAATTACACCCCTTATCTGAAGCTATGTCTATCGGAATTAGAACAGCAGGGACTAGAGTATTGACAATCAAGCCAATTATTCTATGTACGTTGTTATCACTGTCCTTTCTGTCAAACATATTGTGTAGTGTAGCGTGGACAATTATGAAAAGCATAAAATGCCAGTCCGTCACCATGCAATCCTCGTAGAATCTCAATACTGTTGACTTGGTAACACCTCATTACACATAATGTAGGCCTATAATGGTGTTACGCCTCTATACATTGTGGTTGTCTTATAATGATGCAAGCACACAAAATATATTACCCACCAAGCTTACAGATACACATGTAGTTTGATTCATTCAAAAATATAGAGATGTATTACTGTTAAAAATGTTTCTGCCATTAAATATATGGGTAATAGCTAGTCATATTTAGACATGTAACTCTAGTACATGTTTTGAGAAGAAAAATGACAAAATTACATGTTTGCATGACAGACTAAAAATGGCTGTAAAAATTCAGCTACAAAATCTCTATAACTATAAATGTGGTAGGAATTATATACCCCACCTGCACTTCCTGTATAAATTGATCAATGATTCAAAAGCAACAACATGTTTTATGATAGTGACAATGCTGTTAACCTAAATGCAGAAAGACAGGAATTTCTCTGTTTCTTTCACTGAAAAGTAGTACCGGTAAGCATTTATAAAGGTAGAATTGCTTTTATAAACTGCTGGCATTGCACATTGTTGCAGAAGAAAGCAGAAATGTATTGGCTTTCCTTTTTTCTTTAAGAATTAAGAATCATTCAATTTCAGGAATGACAGCAGATAAAGTTGAGATAGAGACAGTTCCATGTACAGTGTTGTCTATGAGTTTCTTTGATAGACTTTATGGTCCAGTTGTCAGAGATTCAGGGTACCTAGTCAAATGTTTCGATGAATTCTACGAGGATTTTACAATCTCAGATGAATTACGAAAGGTAGCTACATTGTAAAAATATTTCTTTATGTCAAGAATGACATTTCTTTAGTGAGCAAAGAAATGACCACAGTCATGATTGAAAACCAGAAATATTATTATACTGCAAAGAAATTTCTCATGATCTGATTGGTTAACAAGCTGGGAACATATATCATGTTCCCTGGCAAAAAACCACTTAAAACCAGTTTCCCTTTTTAGTGCCCTGCAAACATTACTACACGTGCAACACAATATCTAATGGTGGTGTCGATCGATCACCAGACTGCACATTTATGCACCAAACTGCATGTTTTAGTGATGTCAGTTTCCTGTGGCGTTATTTTTCATTGAATTTGGGCACTCAGAAGGGAATTTTTACTTCATCAGCATACTCAATTCCTGAAATTATAAAATAGGAAAATTTTGCTTAATGGGCTTTAAAAGGGTAAAACTTTGCAGTATAATAAATTTGTTGTATGTCCAGGTGGCAAGGGACTTGGAAACCTGTGTTCATGGCTGTGGTGAATCATGTCGCCACCTGGCCTTCGGCTTGGGGTGACATGATTAACCACAGCCGTGAACAAGTTTCCAAGTTCCCTGCCACCTGACCATACACTTCAGCTCGGGGCAAAATGATTAACCACAGCCATGAACAAGTAAAATTTTAGAATGGTCCAAGTTGAAAGCATTAGCAGACAACAATTTCAAAGTGGCTCAAATGGTGCAATTTTGCTTTGATAGGATAGAAAACTTTGTGGGAAAAGGAGAAAATGCTGGTTACCAGCATTTTCTCCTTTTCCCACAATGTTTTCAAAAGGCCTCTTCCTCAGGGGCGTCAAAAGTCGTCATCGTGTGGTCAAAAGTCGTCATCGTGTGGTAAAGGGTTAATGCAAAAAGTTATCCACCCATGTCAGTCTGTGTAGTCCTCAAGGACCGACTTGGGTCAAAAGGATTTGCTTTTGATAATTTTTCTGCATGTCACAGGATCATTCTACCTCACAAATCAAGTCGGTTGATTTTATGGATCTGTAATTATGTGATGACTTGCTACATTCAGTGCATCATGCAGATATAGTAAACCCTCTTTTTTAACCCTTTACTCCATAGATACTCATTTCTATGCATTGCTTGTAGGAGCCTTTGGAAAACATTGTGGCAAAAGGTGAAATTGCTCGTGACAAGCAATTTCACCTTTTGTCACATTGTTTTCTATGCTATCAAGAGGTGTCATACACACATAAGAAACGGCTTCATCCTTGTTGTTATTTAGGGTCAGTTAGAGATACCATAAAAATGCTTTATGGGGTAAAGGGTTAAGAGCATGGCTCATTTAACTCTTTACCAAATGAAAAATTTTTAGACTTGTCCAAAATGAAAGCATTTACATATGACAAAATAAATTTGACTGAAATATTAAAATTTGTTTTGGGAAGGATGGAAAATATTGTGGGAAAAGGACAAAATGCAGCATTTTCTCCTTTTCCCACAATGTTTTTTTCTAAAGGCTTTTTTCTAGGGATCATTAAAAGTCGGGATTGTGTGGTAATGAGTAGTGCATGATATGTTGTTACTGTTTTCATTTAGATGCTGTTATCTGATGAATCGGATAATTATGACTTATTTAGTGAAACAGAGAAGGAGGAATTTCTATACTGTTTATTCCGACACATATGTCTTGGTGGACAAATCTGCCAGTATGAAGACATGGTAGACCCATATCTAAACATAACCAAACAGCTGTATAAAGAGTTAGTCAGGTATGTTTGAATGTATATAATTATACACTGATTTTGAAATTTTGAGAGATTCTAATCTGTATCTGAACCCTTTAATTCTTTACCAGAAAGGCCGACTTTTAATGTCGTGAGAAGGAAAGCTTTTGAAAACATTGTGGGAAAAGGAGAAAATGCCAGTAACCACCTATTTTTCCTTGATCCACGGTATATTAACCCATTACCACACAATCCCTACTTTTGACGCCCCTGAGAAAGAAGCCTTTAGAAAACATTGTGGGAAAAGGAGAAAATGCTGGTAACCAGCATTTTCTCCTTTTCCCACAATGTTTTCTACCCTTCACAAAACAAAGTTCAAATTTTAAGTCACTTTTATTTTGTCATCTGGCGTCTGCAAATGCTTTCAATTTGGACAAACTTAAAATTTTTTCGTTTTGTAATGAGTTAAGAGTCTTTTATCTCAGGATCAATTAAACTTGGGATAGTGTGGTAAGGGTGCAGGAAAAAAGCCCACTGGGACAAAAGTCCATTTTTAGTTATTATCATGTATTTACCTAAAAAGAATCTGTATATATGATGTGACTTGTCTTCAGAAGAGTAAAAAACATTATGTGAAAAGCAGAAAATGCTTTCTTACAAAAATGATAAAAAAATGATTTTGTAACACACTTTTATTAGCAGTGGGCTTTGGTCCAGTGGACTTTGGTCCTAGTGGGCTTTTGTCCCATTGGGCTTTTTGTCCCAGTGGGCTTCTGTCTGTTCCCCATGTGGTAAAGGCTTCATCCGTGATTGTACAACCATATTATGATCCTTAAAATACCTGTGCAAACTGCACAAAAATTAAATCTCATGAAAGAAAGAAATATACAGTAACTGTTGTTTAACCCTTTACCTCATAAGGCATTTCTATGGTATCTCTAATTCTAACATGACACGCGAATTTGGCTCTATAAACACAGTGCAAGGAAAACGTGGTAAAATCTGCGACAATCTATGTAGAGTGACGTCATCCTATATCGTGTGACGTCATTCATTGAGTAAGTTATTTAATGGAACATAATCTTCATCTGCTTTTTTTACTCTTAATTTGAACTTGTTTTCCTTTCATAAAGAATTGGACATGTTAGAATCGAAATAATCTTCTTTCTATCGTGGTATATCGTTCAATAAACCACGTTGTGAGTTATGAGGCGCAATGAATAACCCACTTGGGCTATCACCCTCGTGGATTATTTATTGTGCCTCATAACTCACAACTGTGGTTTATTGAACGATATACCACGATAGAAAGAAGATTATTTCTTAATTGACCCTAAATAACAGCAAGGATGAAGCCATTTCTTATGTGTATATGACACCTTTTGATAGCATTGAAAACATTGTGGCAAAAGGTGACATTGCTCGTCATGAGCAATTTCACCGTTTGCCACTATGTTTTCCAAAGGCTCGTACAAGCAATGCGTAGAAATGAGTATCTATGGAGTAAAGGGTTAACTCTACCAAACAACAAAATTTTAGATTTACCCAAATTGAAAGTTTTTGCTGGCAACAAAATAAATGTGACCCAAAAGTTGAAGCTTGACTTTAGAAGAGTAGAAAACATTGTTGGAAAAGGAGAAAATGCTGGATACCAGCATTTTCTTCTTTTCCCACAATATTTTCAGAAGGCTTTTCCCTGTGGATCATAAAAACCAGGGATGGTTTGGGAAAGTGTTACATTCAGTTGCAACATCTATCATTGAATAGACAAACCCATTTCTTGAACCATGTTTAATTTATAGTCTCTCTACACGTTATATATGGATAAGTCTGACATTCTGATATCTGGCAAAGAATAAAAGCTTTTTTTAATGTTCTATCTTTCTAGTGTTCAGAAAAATGCAGAAACCAAAGAGCTCAGTGTTCTATCAAGTGTGTTCAAAATCTGTGCCTATGTAAGTATGTGTTAAAAAATACTGCCTACATGTATGTAAATAAATATGTATTCAAAATTAGTTGCTTATTTAAAGTGTGTGTTCAAAATTACTGCCCATGTAAATAAATATGTATTCAAAATTAGTGCTTATGTAAGTGTGTGTTCAAAATTACTATACTACTCAGCATTTGCTAGGGATCAGTTCGATACTTCAATACAGGAATATGTTACATAAATACAATTTTGTTTAAGAAATATTCATTTCCTTAGATAGTTTATATCATCAATGTGGCAATATTACGTACTGAAAAACCATACCAAATGCATGCTACGCATACGTATCGGCTCAATATAAGATGGTGATCCCTAGCAAATGTTGAGTAGTATAGATAATGGGATAAGGAGAACATGCTGGAAACCAAGTCTGTAACCTCTTCTGACATTGTTTTTAACCCTATACCAAACAACAAAATCTCAGACATTAAAAGAACCTGCAGATGACAACAAACATAACTCTAAAATTGAAATTTATTTCCATTGGGGTAGAAAACATTGTGGGATAAGGTTACGAGCATTTTTTCCTTTCCCCACAATGTTTTCAGAAATCTTCTATCCCAGGTTAGCAACAAGAGCGGCAAATTGTCTCAAGATACTCCCGTCTTACCCCAAGTTGTAAAACTGGGGCATGCACCGGACAAAATTCAAGTATGAAAAACGACAAAGGGCACTAACTAAAAAATTAAGCGAGCAAGAGTTATGATTCCTGTGCACTGCACTCCCCCTTGATGAAATCTATCCACCCATGAAATTTCATAACCCTAGCTAGTATAGTTCTGGAGATATGCTCCGGACAAAATTCAAGAATGAAAAACAACAAAAGGCAATAACTCAAAAATTAAGCAAGCAAGAGTTATGATTCCTGTGCACTGCACTCCCCCCTCGGTGAGATCTATCCACCCATGAAATTTCATAACCCTTGCTAGTATAGTTCTGGAGATATGCTCCGGACAAAATTCAAGTATGAAAAACAACAAAGGGCAATAACTCAAAAATTAAGCAAGCAAGAGTTATGCTTCCTGTGCACTGCACCCCCCTTGGTGAGATCTATCCACCCATGAAATTTTATAACCCTAGCTAGTATAGTTTTGGAGATATGCTCCGGACAAAATTCAAGTATGAAAAACAACAAAGAGCAATAACTCAAAAATTAAGCAAGCAAGAGTTATGATTCCTCTGCAGTGCACTCCCCTTCGATGAGATCTATCCAC